>CM019826.1:108798146-109509727 GCA_009763385.1 Coix lacryma-jobi var. lacryma-jobi | reverse complement strand
CGAAAAAACACAATAGATAGTAACGACCGGACCAAAAAGATTATAGAGACTCCGTAGCGTTCCAGAGCAATCCGAAGAAAAGAAAAGAGAACAAATCAGGCTGATTTATAACCTAGAAAGACGACGAACGCGGTGTTTCTACTAGAAAAAAGAGAAAACGCAGCCAGAGTCCGGTCGCTGCAAGTTTTTCGCGCGTCTTCGTTCGACGGTCGTGTCGTTTCTTGATCGGATTTGAAGTTCCATCTTTGGGTTGGCTTCTAGCAAGGTTGATCTAGTGATCCAGCTGTGCTATACTAGGAAGCTCCACCTACATCTAGTGGGTCGTGGACATTAGCAAGCTCTAGGTTTCGGCTTTGGGGTTGATCTTGGGACAGTGGCATCTAGTTTCCGAAAGGAAATATTTTGAAGCTCCCATTCACCCCCTCTGGTCGCTTCGGGTAGCTTCCTCGGTCCTTAATGGTATCGGAGCAGGTTTAAGGATTTATATAGCGGTTCAGATCCACCGAAGGCGACATTGGATCGCGGCGTGGGCAAACACCGCCGGTTTTTCGGATGGAGAACTATGCGTATTGGAAGATACGCATGTCGGCCTATCTCCAGAGCATGGGCTCTTTGTTGGGAGATTTGCAACAACAGCCAACTACGTTGTCCTGGCTGCTGGTGTCTCTCAGTTCAGATTCGTGAGCACGAAGCCAATAGCCGGCGCGTAACGCTTTGTTCTCCTGTTGAGCGTGGGTGAGTTTGATCGCGTTTCTCACCTCTCTAGCGGCTCGGGAGATTCTGGGACACCTCATGCGTTTTCATGAGGGCACCTCTCAAGTAAAACCCGACTCTAAGAGTCGTTTCAAGAGAGAGTATGAGAACTTCGACATCAGCCTGGCGAGAGGCATAGAAAGTTTATTCGCTCGCTTTCAGGTGATTGTCAAAGGATGAGGGCTAACAGAGAGCAGTTGCCATTTGACGATCATGAGCGTGCTTTGAAGCTTTTGCACACTCTTGACCGTTCGGTGTGGGACTCACAGGTTCAGGCAATCATCGATCGCCGAACTATGAGACCCTCAACCTGCGACGACTCTTCAGTAAGCTCAAGTCCAGTGAGATTGATGCTATGGCGAGGGGCTTCTTTGAAAATCCTTCTCGCCGTCCATGGCTTTGGTTTCGGCTCTTCCTCTAACCCTCAGCTGGCTTTGCGCTTTCTTCTCTCTTTTCTGTGAAAGAGGACCAGCTGGAGTCTTTTGGGAGACGACGAGTTGGCTTTGCTTCAACCGTTTTTCGCGGTTCCACAACAACCGCGTGAACCGCGTCGTGGAGGAGGACGCGCCGGATGCTACGAATGCGGCGACCCCGACAACTTCATCGCCGACTGCCCAAGAAGAAGAAAAGCATCTGGGGAAGGGCGATCACGGCCACAGGCGCGACTCCAAGTACAAGAGAAGCACGTTCCCCCAAGGCACAAGAGCGGGGCGGTTCGACAAAGAGTACATCAAGAAGAAGTACTTGGAGAAACAGCAAGCTGAGCAGCGTGCATTCTTCGCCACGCTCAGCGACGTCACGGCTCGGATGACGACTCACGCCAGCTCGAGTGATGACGAGTCCGAGAAGAAGAAGAGGATCGAGGACAAGCTGAACGGCCTCTGCTTCTTCGCCGACGACGACGGCTTCTGCACCATGGCGCTGGGCGATGAGGTCGACGGCGAGCCGGAGCGTACCCCTCGGAACGACGACGACGACGACACCTCCCGGTATCTCTCACCTACGACGAGCTTTCCTCCGAGGTTGAGAAGTTGACTGCTGCCCTCCTTAGCCAAGAATAAGTGCTTAGGCGTGCCGTAGAGAGCGCAAGGAGTTTAGGCAGAAGTGGGAGGACACGGTGAAGGAGCTTGAGGTCGCTCGGTCCACCGTGGTTGTGTCGGAGGAGTTGGAGTGCGAGAGTTGCGCCGCGCACATGACGGATCTTCCTCACTCCTGAGGAGTAGCATGCTGCGCTGGTAGATGAGGTGGATGACCTCGAGCTAGGCCGCAGCTGTTGGGCGTGCAAGACTTGTCCTGTCTTGGCAATCTGAGTTGGCAGAGAAGAATGCCAAGCTTGAGTCTTTAGAGAAGGCCAGCTCAGATAGCACTTGTGCATGAGGTGTGGTTTTGTGTGAGGGCCTGGAGATGGAGATTGCCAATGTGAAGATGGCAAGATGCAAAACCGAGGAAGAAACACATACCTTCGGTCCATCTTGTCATGGGTCTCCAGTAGTGAGCCGCAGCTACGGGATGATGATCTCCCAATTCAAGCGAGCTGTTGGTGCCCCTGGTGTAGGTTTTGCTCAGAGTGTTGATCTCTCAGCTTTTGGGAAGATTGGAGAGTCTAGTGGTCTGAACCCATGTGAGAAGCCCATCCACCCCATACTCACCAAACTTGCCAAGCTTCCACTCAAAAAGCCAGCCAAGCCTATCACCAAAGATGGTGTGGTTGAGGAACCCGAGAGCTCCTCCAAGAAACCCAGTTGGGCACCCAAGCAAACCACCTCAGAAACAAGCTTGATGCTATGCCACCCATCCGTGAGGAGCTGCCACCGAAGGGCAAAGGCAAGGTGAGCCACACCACAGCCCTGGTCACCAACAACCCCTGTGCGTGCGGTGAGGTACCAGTGTGATTTTTGTGGGAGAGATGGCCACTTGAGCGAGTTCTGCTTTTAGGCGCAAGAGAGAGGCGCGCAGGGCTCGGGAGACGGAGAACCCGGGACATGTACCATCCAGCTCATGTGGACATGTACCGAAGGCCCAGAGGAGAGCTGCTAGGTCCGGACGACAGGATCCCAGGCCTAGGCAGGAGATGAGAGCCCCGAGGAGGGAGACTAGGCCTAAGGTCGGTCAGCACCTCAGTTTGTTAGGCCTAGCAGGAGAGAGCTCCGAGGAGAGACGATAGAGCAGTTGAGCCCCAGGCTCCTAGGCGTAAACCTCGTAGAGAGCGTGCCACGACGGGGTCCTGCTTTTTGCAGGTAACGGACCCCGTGGCGGAGCTTTGTTGAGCGCTTTCCCACCGCAGTTGAGTACCGCGGTGAGCGCTTCTTCCCCAGCGGACCACGTTTTCCTCAGCGTGGTGATCGCTTCCCTCGTAGATCATGCTAGGAATAGTTTTTTCACTACCTTCTTTGAGCAGCCGGCCCAACACTGGTTTTCCCTTATTTCACTAACCCAGTGTTGGACCGTATGCTCACCCTATGTCTTTTTTTGATGTAGGTAAGCGGTTGGAGACGTTTTGGTTGGTGGATTCCGGTTGTTCGAGGCAATGACCGGAAACACCAAGTGGTTCTCCAGCCTTAGCCCAGGTCGCCGGAAAGGAGTACATAACCTTCGGCGACAATAGTAAAGGTAGTGTTGTCTCGCGCGGATCGGTGCGGGTTAATGAGCACTTTGTGTTGCGCGATGTTGCTCTTTTCTTAACCTGCATTTTACCTTCTTTCTGTTTCGCAACTTTTTGATGATGACTATGAGATTCGTTTTAAACCGAACCTTAGTCGCATCTTAGATCTCAGGGCGATCTTGTATGTCTGATTTCGCCCTTTGGGAAGTCTTTTTGTGCGAATTTCTCGGATCGTTTGGGTTCTTCTCGCTGTCTTTTGGTAGTGCCTTCTTCTTCCGATCTTGGAAGTGGCATAGGAGGCTCGGTCACTTAAGCTTCGACTTGCTTTGAGATTAGCTCACTTGGCCTAATCCGAGGATGCCCAAGTTCGATGGAGAAGGATCTAGTTTTGCCATTCTGCAGACATGGGAAGATGGTTGCTGCTCCCACCATCCGGTGACTAAGGTCATGACCTCGCCCCCGGAGAGCTTTTACACATGGACCTTGGTTGGTCGGGCTCGGGTGAGCTCGGTTGGGCAAGTGGTATGTTTTGGTTGTTGTTGACGACTTTTCGAGATATTCGTGGGTCTTCTTTTTAGCTGAGAAGCACGAGACTTTCTCATTTGTGCCGCAATCTGATTTTGCGTCTTCAGAACGAGTCCCTTTTGAACTCGATGCGAGCTATTGGAAGTGATAAGGTTCGAGTTAAAAATTCGGATTTTGAGAAGTTTTGTACGACCTCTTGGTCTTGGAGCATCAGTTGTTCTTCCCCTATACACCACCCAACAGATGGTGTTGTAGAAGGAAGAATCGGACCCTTGTGAATGGCCAGGACGATGCTTCGATGAGCATAGACTCCTAGGCGTTTTTGGGCCGAAGCTATGAGCAACACTGCATGTATTTCGAACTCGCAATTTTTCTGAGAGCTTTTTGAAAGACTCTTAATGAGTTGCGTTTTGGCCAGCCAGGTGAGTTATTTTAGAGTTTTAGTTGCCATGTTTTTATACTAAAAAGGGCAACTGGACAAGTTTGAGTCTCGTTTCTCTGACGGTGTTTTTTGGGTTATGGCACTCAACTTCGGCTTATGTGTACTTAACCTGAACTAACAGAGTCCATGGAGACATCGATGTCCCTTCGACGAGACTCTTTGTTTGTCCTCTTCTCGTTTGAGCGTGCAGGTGATCATGAGGTGGGAGCCTCTCTTTTGATGAGGAGAGGGGTGCTGAAGGATGATGAACAGCACCCCTCCACCTGCGTCGCCGCAAGAGAGCGGCCTCACATGATTCACGGCCCGAGCCTTTCTTCTTCTGGGAGGCCGTGGGATCCGCCACCTCGCTTCGGTACCTTTTGACCCGGGGCAACAAGTTTGCAACTTCTTTTTTCGGAAGCCATATCCAAAGAACTTCCAAAGTTAAGCGTGCCTTTGGCGCTGGAGAAAAGATTAGGGAATGGGTTGACCAGACTCCGGATGTATCGGGAAGTTTCTTCCCGTGGTGCCGGCACGAGTGAGGACATAAGTGCGCAGAAAAGACTGGTGTTAGTCTGTGAGGGAAAGTCTATATCCTAAGAAAAGCTGCACAGATGTAAGTGGGAGGCCCGGCTCTTCGTGGAGTCGGGGAGTCACAGAATGGTAGGTCTGAGCCGACTCTCGCGGTTTCACCACGGGCGCGTTGTCACAGTTGCCTCAGGGCAGTGGTGGTCATGCGGCTGGGGTGGATCCGGGTGGTCACACAACATGGCACATGTTGCTGGCACTGGGACACACGGACGTGGCCAGAGAGGCACGTTCCTGGGCTTGGGATTGATCGACGAGGAGTCGATCTCTCTAAGGGGGTGAGGATGTAACATTCTGTCCGGCCTAAGGCCTTAATAGGAATAATAGGATACTCATACAACAAGTTGGCAACTTCTTTTTTCGGAAGCCATCTCCAAAGAACTCCAAGTTTTAAGCGTGCTTGGCCTGGAGAAGATTAGGGATGGGTGACCGACCGGAGTTCTCTCCGCGGTGCGGCAATGATTAGCCTACCATAGTTACGTGCGGAGTGAGGACAAAGTGCGCGCAGAAAAGACTGGTGTTGGGTCATGTGAGGGAAGTCTATATCCTAGAAAAGCTGCCAGACTGTAGTGGGCCCGCTCTCGTGAGTTGGGACCTGCAACATGCGATTGTAAGTGGGTGGCTGGGGTGATAGATGATTCCCCGGGTGGCGCACGAGTGAAGGAAAAGTGCGCAGATAAAATGACGTGGTGTTGTCTGTGAGGGATGTCTATTATCCTAGAAACGTCCGTCAGATGAGACAATGACACGGGAACAGTGCAAGCGTAGCGTCCGGTCGAAATGCAAACAGAGCGTCCGGTCGAGAGCGTCCGGTCAGTACGCAGAAAAGCTTGGCGCCGTGCTCAACGACCGGACTCTGAAAGCGTGCGTCCGGTCAGCCCGACAGAGCGTCCGGTCACCCCGCGACTGCACTGAAACTCCGGCGATTCAACCCGATCTCCTCCGAATCAAGTGCTCTAGGCTTGGGATTCGATCTGAGGAGTCACAAGGAGGTTAGTGAGCTATCTCTAAGAGATCATGGCTCGAACCTAACTCCAAATCGGTGAATCGAAGGAATTCGGGGGAAAGAAGAAAAAGAGACCCGAAACTAAAACTTGATCGATCTCCTAGACCGTGAGGTTAGAGATGATTTCTTTCGGTGGAAAGAAGTGCCTCACGATCTAGAGCAACTCAGTTCAAACGGAATCGTGAAAGATGAACCGAGCACAAAGATCAAGCGACGGGAAAACTCAAGGCACAAAGCAATCCGCGAAGAACATGATGAACATGAAATCAAAACGCGAATTGACACCAAGAGATGGGATCCAAGGTGAGGATACGGCCTCACTTCCTCGAATCAACAGTACACAGAGTGGAGTCTCTCTGCGGATCTCAACTAGCTAAAGCAGGGGTGTGGGAGAGTGGAAACCCTAGGAAATGAAAGCTCTAACTGAGATTAAGATAGGGAGGAGGGTGTCTCCCCTAGACTACTTATACTAACCTAGCCTAAGTCTATTTCCTACTCTACCCCTCTCTACTCTAATTTACAGAGCGGACCAGCCTAACCCTAAGGCTATTCTAGTCCACCCGCTGGTGGTAGGTAGATCCGACGGCCACGCCCGCACGGTCTTCCGCGTCGCCTCCACGCAACCTTCAGATCGCCGCCACGTGCCGCCACCACTCTGCACCCCCGGTTTTGCGGCCCAAACCGGGAAACCAGCCTTTTCCATCAGCCCCCGGTTTTGAGGCCCAAACCGGGAAACCAGCCTCCAGCCCGAGTTTTGTGGCCCAAACTCGGAAACCCTCAGCGCCCGAGTTTTGAGGCCCAAACTCGGAAACCGGCCCACTCCAAGGTTTTGAGGCTCAACCTGGAAACCCAGCACCCAGGTTTTGAGGCCCAAACCTGGAAACCGTCCACCGTTGGTTTTTCCCGGGCTCTACCAACAAACCGGCGTCGTAGAAGGGATGCACCGCCTGTGCACCCCTTCCACCGACATGATCGCACTTCTCCGCTTGTCGCTGTCGCAGGCTGCCAGCCACCACAGCTGATCCTCCGGCCTCCAGTCCATCAGTCCAAGTCCACGTCCGCCCTTCACCGTCCGATACATCGGCATGGCACGTCCGCCGCACGGCACGCCCATCCTTCATCGCGCCCGGTCCGTCGGCACGACACGTCGCAACTTGACCTTCACCCGCCATCGACCACTGTCTCCGTGCTCGACACCTGCACAACACAAGCCAAAGAACATGCGCATCATCTCCGTTGACAATCACTCATCACACAGAGACTCGGCATACACCCATGTATCCGCATAGGTGCGCTTTTTGTGAGGGTTTGGAGATGAAGATAGCCAATGTGAAGCATGACAAGATGCAAACCGAGGAGGAAAACACATACCTTCGGACCATCTTGTCATGGGTGTCGAGTGGTGAGCCACAGCTTGGGATGATGATCTCCCAGTTCAAGCGTGCTGCTGGAGGTCCAGGTGTAGGCTTTGCTCAGGGTGTTGAGTGTGCTTCATCTTTGGGCAAGATTGGAGAGTCGAGTGGTCTTAACCCAAGTGAGAAGCCCCACTCCACCACTACTCCCAAACTTACCAAGATTCCACCCAAAGAGCCTCTAAAGCCTAACACCAAGGATGGTGTGTTCGTTGAACCTCCAAGAGCTCCACCCAAGAAACAGTCATGGGCTCCAAAACCAAACCACCTCAAGAACAAGCTAGACACCATGCCACCCATCCAAGAGGAGCTTAAGCCACAGAAGGGCAAATTGATCCACACCCACTACCGTGAGTACCAACAATCCCCTATGAGAGCGGTGAGGTACCATTGTGAGCACTGTGGGAGAGATGGACACTTGAGTGAGTTTTGCTTTCGGCGCAAGAGAGAGGCGCGCCGTGCAAAGGAGATGAACAACACGAACATGTACCATCCATTCCATGATGTGCATGTGCCGAATGTTCAGAGGCGTGCTGCTATGCCTAGAGGTCCAAAACCTCAAGTTCCTAGGCCTAGGCCGCGAAGAGAACGTGCCCGACGGGAGCCTGCAGTTGTGGGCTATGGACCCCATGGCGGTGGCTTTGTAGTTGAGTGTTTTCCCCCATCAGGTTTTGAGTATCGCGATGGACGCTCCTCCCTTAGCGGACCACGTTTTCCTCTACGTGTTGATCGCTCCTCCCATAGGCATGCTGAAAGCCCTAGTTTGGTTTTGGTTAATTGATGAAACCTATTTTGGTCTAATCCTTTTATGAAGCATGTGTGTAGCTAATGGAAAAGGATTATGACCAAGCCATTGGTGGAGCTAGCAAGGTGGCAACCATGGAGGATGGTGACGGCCACAAGCACTCATGTGATCAAGTGCTCTACCATTGGTGAAATGAAGAAGAGAAAAGATGTCTTGCTCAAGTGGTAGATTATTTCTCTCTTTTTATCTTGAGTATAGGCAAGCCGGACTATCAAGAGGGATATAAATTAGGCTAGCTAGATGTGGTGAAAAGTGCTCATGACGTCTAACTTCTAGTGCCACGTTGAGCGATCTAACTTTGCGTTGTTACTAGGATCGAGTGGCGTGGTGAGAGCAAGTGAAAATCCTTTGAAAAATGTTTGTGAAAATGCTAACACACATGCACAAGTTTGTATACACTTGGTGGTGTAGGCACATTTGCAAAGGAGAAGGTGTTGGAGTTGAATTGAATCAACTCGGAGAAGTTTCCGGAGAAGTCTTTGTTTGAAAAAAGAGAAATGATGGATCTTGGATTGGAATTCTGTTCTAATCCTTTGTGATTTGGATCTTGTATTCTTGTGGGATGTGTAGCCCTCTGAATAAGCTTTCCAAAATGTCCAAGATCATCGAAATCGGAGTTCGGAGCTAAGAGTTATGGTCGTTTTAGCGCGGAGGTCAGTTTTGGCCTAGAGGTAGTACCGACCCTGCTACCGACCCTGAGGCCGGTAGTACCGACCTTACTACCGACCCTGAGGCCGGTAGTACCGACCCTACTACCGACCCCTCTGTAGACAGCGCGCAAACTCTCTGTTCGGAGGAGTTTTGGCCTAGAGGTAGTACCGCCATAAGGCCGGTACTACCGACCCTCGGTACTACCGACCTATGGGGTCGATACTACCGACCGTGGCGCAGTTGACTTGTTTAAGTAGCCGCTCGGCCGGCTCCCAACGGATCTCCCATTCTTTGCGCCCAAACTCAAGAAAGAGAGCTCCCAAGTGTTGACTAACCTCCTCTCTCTCCCCCTTTGATTCTAGAGTGAATCTCTTGCAAGCTTTGAGCTAGGGAAGTGAGATTAGAGAGTGAGAAGCATCGATCTACGTCTTGAGCACTTGGATCCAACATCTCTCCGGCTTGATTTGTGTTCTTTACTCTTGAGTTCTTGGAACTCTAGCCGGTTAGGTGTTCTTCGGTCGTTGCCCGTGATTGACTCATTTGTGAGGGCACTGCGAAGTGTTTGTATTACCCTCTGATTCTTAGTGAAGAAACTCAACTAGCCTTTGTGGTTGCTTGAGTGAGGCAAGGAGGTGAAAGAGACTCCGACCTTCGTGGTCACCTCAACAACGGGGACGTAGGCGCTTCTTAGTGAAGTGGCCGAACCTCAGATTAAATCTTGTGTCTCGTGTGCTTGTTGATTTTGCATCCTTGGACATTTTGTTTGCACTCGTGTTCTTCGCGTTCTTCCTCCCTCCTCTCTCGTTCTTAGGTGTGGGAAGGCTCGATCTACTCTTTGGGGAGGAGCCACTTCTTGGATAAGGTATAAACTTCATCTACATCTTCTAGGGAAATATTGGTATGTGCTAGATCCACTTTTGCATCTTCTCTATCTCGATCTCGTAGCAGTTTTTAGGTTGTCGGTAGTACCGACCTGTAGAGCCGGTAGTACCGACCTCGGTAGTACCGGCCCCTATAGTAGGTAGTACCGACTGTGCAATCTGATACTCGTTTTGAGCTTTGAGTTTCAGGTTTCTAGATTTTTGAATTGGCTATTCACCCCCCCTCTAGCCATTCGGACCTTTCAAGTGGTATCAGAGCCAAGTCACCGTTTGTTTGAGGATTTACAACCTCCGGTGTTGCAATGGCTCAAATCAACTATATGGGGAAGCCACCACATTTTGACGGCACCAACTTCGATTGTTGGAAGCGGAAGATGTGCGCGTTCACAAGGGGCATGAATAGGAAGATATGGGATGTGATCGAGCATGACTTTGTTGTGATTGACTCTGCCGATCCAACTCCAAGAGAAGAAGAGAAGCTTCAATGGAATGATGTGGCAATCAACCTTTTCTATGAAGCATTCGACATCAAAGTTTTTGAGCAAATCAAGAATCTCGAGCGAGCAAGTGAGATATGGGAAAGATTAGAGGAGACCTATGAGGGCACCAAGGCCGTGAAGAGTGCCAAGCTTTACATTCTCAAAGACAAGCTTGCCACCTTCAAGATGCAAGATGATGAAAGCATACCGGAGATGTTTCACCGGTTGCAAGTCATTGTCAATGATTTGAAGGCATTGGGTGAGAAGGTGGATGACAAGGACTTTTCTCACAAGTTCTTGAGATGCTTGCCACCTAGGTTTGATACCTTGGTGACAATCCTTGTGAGAGAAGGGTTGGATACGGTAACCCCAAACCAAGTACTAGGTGATGTGGTCACTCAAGACACATACCGTGTGGAACGGGATGGGGGAGCCCAAGAGGAAGAGAAGAAGAAGAAGACTGTGGCGTTCAAGGCGTCATCCTCCAAGATCAAGAGCAAGGGCAAAGCAAAGAAGGAGGAAAGTGATGATAAAGCTAGCACAAGCAGCAATGAGTTTGATGATGAAGAAATAGCTCTCTTTGTCAAGAAGTTTGGCAAGTTCATGAAGAAGAAGAGCTTTGGGGCAAGAAAGAAAAGAGATTCATACAAGAGCTCAACTAGAAGATGCTATCGATGCAAGAGCAAAGATCACTTCATTGCGGATTGTCCACAATCTAGTGATGATGAAGATGATCATAAGAAGAACAAGAAGGAGTAGAAGGAGAAGAAGGAGAAGAAGAAGGAAAAGAAGAAGGGTGGATCCTATGTTGTGACATGGGATAGTGATGCTTCCTCAAGCGATGATGGTGATTCTAGTGATGATGAGAGGAAGACCACCAAGAAGAAGGCTATGGCTAGTCTTGCTATCTCAAGCAAGCCTTCTATCTTCGACGCTCCATCGACATGCTTCATGGCTAAGGCAACTAAGGTATCATCCGATGAGAGTGAGAGTGAGAGTGATGATGATGAGGAGTACTCAAAGGAGAACCTCATAAGCATGCTACGAGATGCTCACTCTTACATTGAGACTAAGAGGAAGGAGTGCAAAGAATTGCGCAAGGCCAACAAGGCTCTTGAGCAATCCTTTGATGAGCTCAAGTCTACTCATGAGAGGCTAAAGGAAGCCCATGAGAAGCTTGATCAAGCTCACACTAGGCTTAAGGAAGCCTAATCCTCCCTCCTTGATCAAAGTAAGATTGAGGATGTTGTGGAGACATGCAATGTAGGAGTAACTTGTGATATACTTGATGAATCTTTTTACACTCCTATTATTGTTGCTCCTATCAATGCATCATCATCATCTAGCTCAATTAAAATGTCTACTTCTACTACATGTAACTCATCATTAGTAGTAGAAAATAAGAACCTTAAGAACAAGGTTAATGAGCTCACTCATGCCTTAGGCAATGCCTATGGTGGAGATGCCCGCTTGCTTAAGTGCTTGGGTAGCCAAAGGTCTCCACTCAACAAGGAGGGACTTGGCTATACCCCCAAGAAGGGCAAGGCGGCTTTTGTTCTTCACAAGACTCATTTTGTGAAGAGCAACGGTCGGTTTTGCAATAGTTGCAAGCAATCCGGGCATATAGAACAACATTGCTTTAACAAGAATAAAAACAAGAAGCATGCTCATGTTACATCTATTCGCTTTGATTCTTGTTATATGCTTACTAAGGGCACTAATGGTGTGAAGGCTAAGTACATTGGTGCACCCATGGTTGGCCCAAAGAAGAAGGCAATTTGGGTGCCCAAGAGCTTGGTTACTAACCTTGGAGGACCCAAAAGATTTGGGTACCTAAAAAGAATTGATCCTTTTTGTAGGTTATTTACAAAGCCGGAGGAAGGCATTGGGTGCTTGATAGTGGGTGCACTCAACACATGACCGGAGATGGTAGAATGTTCAAATCAATCAACACTAGTGGCAATGATCATGCAAATGCTATCACATTTGGTGAGAACAAGAAAGGCAAGGTCAAAGGCTTGGGAAAGATTGCAATATCAAATGACTTGAGCATCTCCAATGTGCTATTAGTGGAATCTCTCAACTTCAACTTGTTGTTAGTGGCACAATTGTGTGATTTGGGATTCAAATGCATATTTGGTGTTGATGATGTGGAGATTGTGAGTGTTGATGGAAGTGATGTGATCTTAAAAGGATTTAGATATGAGAACCTCTATTTGGTGGACTTTGATGCTAGTGAAGCTCAATTGACAACATGCTTATTCACCAAATCAAGCATGGGTTGGCTATGGCATAGGCGCTTGGGACATGTTGGAATGAAGCAACTAAAGAGGCTAGTGAAGCATGACATGGTGAGAGGGCTAAAAGATGTTCACTTTGAAAAGGACAAGCTATGTAGTGCATGCCAAATGGGAAAGCAAGTTGGAAACACCCATCCAAACAAAGGAATGATGAGCACTACACATGCACTTGAGTTGTTGCACATTGACTTGTTTGGACCAACTACATATGCAAGTATTCGGGGAAACAAGTATGGCTTTGTGATAGTGGATGACTATACAAGATACACATGGGTCTTCTTTCTTGTTGACAAAAGTGAAGTGTTTGGGGTATTCAAAACCTTTGTCAAGAGAAGTCAAAATGAGTTTGATAGAAGAATCAAGAAAGTGAGAAGTGACAATGGAAGTGAGTTTAGAAACACAAGAGTTGATGAGTTATGTGATGAGTTTGGAATCAAACATCAATTCTCGGCCAAGTATACACCTCAATCCAATGGGATAGTTGAAAGGAAGAATAGGACACTCATTGATATGTCAAGATCTATGCTTAGTGAATACAATGTGAGTGATTCTTTTTGGGCCGAAGCAATCAACACGGCTTGCTACTATAGCAACCGACTCTATTGTCACCCTCTATTGAAGAAGACACCATATGAGCTCCTCAATGATAGAAAGCCCAACATTGCTTACTTTCGGGTCTTTGGGTGCAAATGTTATATATTGAAGAAGGGCACAAGACTTGGAAAGTTTGAGAAGAAATGTGATGAAGGGACACTTCTTGGTTACTCCACTACAAGCAAAGCCTATAGAGTGTGGAACAACACAACAAGAATAGTTGAAGAAATCCATGATGTTGAGTTTGATGAAACCAATGGTTCCCATGAAGAACAAGACAATCTAGATGATGTGAGAGGAACACAATTGGCGGAAGCTATGAAGAACATGGACATTGGTGATATAAGGCCAAAGCAAGTGATTGACATAGAAGATGACAAAGATCAAGTGCTTTCTCCTCCAACCATGCATGGCAATGATGTTGCAAGCTCTAGTGGTTCTCAAGATCAACAAGATGCTAGTACAAGTGCGAGTGTTCAACCGGAACAAGTGCTCCAACCAACACACATTGCAAGAGATCATCCTTTAGATCAAATTGTTGGTGACATAAGAAGAGGTGTGCAAACAAGATCAAGATTGGCTTCATTTTGTGAACACTACTCATTTGTATCATCTATTGAGCCAACCAAGATTGATGAAGCTTTGATGGATGTTGATTGGGTGAATGCAATGCATGAAGAGTTGAACAACTTCACCCGCAATGATGTTTGGGAGTTAGTGGAAAGACCAAAGAACACAAATGTTATTGGTACAAGATGGGTCTTCCGGAACAAGCAAGATGAAGATGGCATTGTTGTAAGGAACAAAGCAAGATTGGTTGCACAAGGATACACTCAAATGGAAGGGATTGACTTTGGAGAAACCTTTGCACCGGTTGCTAGATTGGAAGCCATTAGAATCCTTCTTGCATATGCTTGTGCTCACAACATCAAGCTCTACCAGATGGATGTGAAGAGTGCTTTTCTCAATGTATTCATCAATGAGTTAGTGTATGTTGAGCAACCTCCCGGGTTCGAAGACTTGAAGAAGCCCAACCATGTGTACAAGCTCAAGAAGGCACTATATGGGTTGAAGCAAGCACCTAGAGCTTGGTATGAAAGATTGAGGGACTTCTTGTTAGCAAAAGGGTTCAAGATTGGAAAGGTTGACACCACTCTCTTCACCAAGAAGATTGGAAGTAGCTTGTTTGTGTTGCAAATCTATGTGGATGACATTATCTTTGGATCAACCAACCAAGACTTTTGTGAAGAGTTTGGGGAGATGATGGCTAAAGAATTTGAGATGTCTATGATTGGAGAGCTTAGTTACTTCCTTGGTCTACAAATCAAGCAAATGAAGAAAGGCACTTTAGTTAGTCAAGGCAAGTACATCAAGGACATGCTCAAGAAGTTTGGGTTAGATGAAGCTAAAGCAATAACCACTCCAATGGGCACAAATGGACATTTGGATAGTGACTCTAGTGGTGACATGGTAGAACAAAAGTTATATCGGTCAATGATTGGAAGCTTACTTTATGTGACCGCATCAAGACCGGATGTTATCTTTAGTGTGTGCATGTGTGCAAGGTTCCAAGCTTCTCCAAGGGAAAGTCATTTGAAGGCAACCAAAAGAATATTGAGATATTTGAAGCACACTCCAAATGTTGGACTATGGTATCCCAAGGGCTCTCAATTTGAATTAATTGGATACTCGGATTCCGACTATGCGGGATGCAAGGTGGATAGGAAGAGCACATCGGGCACTTGTCAATTGCTTGGAAGATCACTTGTCTCATGGTCATCAAAGAAGCAAAATAGTGTTGCACTCTCTACCGCCGAAGCCGAATACATATCCGCGGGTAGTTGTTGTGCACAATTGTTATGGATGAAAGCTACATTGCAAGATCATGGAGTCAAGTTTGGACAAGTTCCATTGCTATGTGATAATGAGAGCGCCGTCAAAATAGCCACCAACCCGGTTCAACATTCAAGAACAAAGCACATTGACATAAGGCATCACTTCATTAGAGATCATCAAGCAAAGAAAGACATATCTATTGAAAGTGTGGGCACCGATGATCAACTTGCCGATATCTTCACCAAGCCACTAGATGAGAGAAGGTTTTGCAAGCTAAGGAATGAATTGAATATCCTAGACTTCTCCAACATGAGTTGAATGCACCTCCACATATGACATGGCTCTCCTTCGACAAAGCAAAGGTGAAATTGTTTGGCATGTGCATTCATTCTTATTAGGTTGTGCTCTAGTTCATATAGCTATCACATTGCTTATCTAGGTTCATTCATGGTAAATCAAATGACTTTGAAGTATATATGGTACCACTATTGCTTCTATGTTTGACTTGATCTATTGGTAGCATATAACTTGTTTGTGAGCTTGTAACTCTAGTGTTTGATCTAGTAAGTGACCAAAATGTGTCTAACCAATGTGAGTAAGATAACCATTGTAAGATGTGTGAAGAAGCTTACTCTAGAGCAAACCGTGTTAAATACCTTATGTTCATAAGCTAGATTAAGCCACAACTTGACTTAGTTCAATCTCCTCACATGTATCTCATGCTAATAATTGCCTCCTTCCTTTAAAATTTTGTTCCACCTTTATGATAATTGTTGACAAAGGGGGAGAAAGAAAGAAAGTGCTACAAAGTGCTACAAAAGATATATGCTAGTGGAAGGGGGAGTAACAAAGACTTGAACGCTTAAAATTTGAGCATACAAATAGGGGGAGCAAGCTCATAAACATGTATGTTGCATTTGAAATATGCATATTCATATGTTTGTTGCATTGTATAAGCTACTTATATTGATATTCATACTTATGTGATGAATGCTAGTGATAAGACTTGATTGATGAATTGATTAATTAGCATGTACATGATTGCAACTAGACATATTGTTGTTTCAAGTTGCTCAAGAATCTTATTATAAATGTTGATCTCATGGGGTTCTTGAGTTGTGATGTATGTCTAGTGAATAATGATGCTAAGATGTTATAATATGTGCACTCCGATTGGTATCACGCTTCAAAGGTCCATTCTTATGCCTTAGCATCATCATTGATAGTGTTGCTCACCCATATTTCATATCTATACATATGTGCCAATTTTAGAACCAAACTCTATAGCACATATGTAGGGGGAGCCAATACTATCAATGTGGTTACTCAAACTTAAATTACATATCTTTGTATAGGTTGTCATCAATTACCAAAAAGGGGGAGATTGAAAGCCCTAGTTTGGTTTTGGTTAATTGATTAAACCTATTTTGGTCTAATCCTTTTATGAAGCATGTGTGTAGCTAATGGAAAAGGATTATGACCAAGCCATTGGTGGAGCTAGCAAGGTGGCAACCATGGAGGATGGTGACGGCCACAAGCACTCATGTGATCAAGTGCTCTACCATTGGTGAAATGAAGAAGAGAAAAGATGCCTTGCTCAAGTGGTAGATTATTTCTCTCTTTTTATCTTGAGTATAGGCAAGCCGGACTATTAAGAGGGATATAAATTAGGCTAGCTAGATGTGGTGAAAAGTGCTCATGACGTCTAACTTCTAGTGCCACGTTGAGCGATCTAACTTTGCGTTGTTACTAGGATCGAGTGGCGTGGTGAGAGCAAGTGAAAATCCTTTGAAAAATATTTGTGAAAATGCTAACACACATGCACAAGTTTGTATACACTTGGTGGTGTTGGCACGTTTGCAAAGGAGAAGGTGTTGGAGTTGAATTGAATCAACTCGAAGAAGTTTCCGGAGAAGTCTTTGTTTGAAAAAAGAGAAGCGATGGATCTTGGATTGGAATTCTGTTCTAATACTTTGTGATTTGGATCTTGTATTCTTGTGGGATGTGTAGCCCTCTGAATAAGCTTTCCAAAATGTCCAAGATCATCGAAATCGGAGTTCGGAGCTAAGAGTTATGGTCGTTTTAGCGCGGAGGTCAGTTTTGGCCTAGAGGTAGTACCGACCCTACTACCGACCCTGAGGCCGATAGTACCGACCTTACTACCGACCCTGAGGCCGGTAGTACCGATCCTACTACCGACCCTACTACCGACCCCTCTGTAGACAGCGCGCAAACTCTCTGTTCGGAGGAGTTTTGGCCTAGAGGTAGTACCGCCATAAGGCCGGTACTACCGACCCTCGGTACTACCGACCTATGGGGTCAGTACTACCGACCATGGCGCAGTTGACTTGTTTAAGTAGCCGCTCGGCCGGCTCCCAACGGTCACCTCTCCCATTCTTTGCGCCCAAACTCAAGAAAGAGAGCTCCCAAGTGTTGACTAACCTCCTCTCTCTCCCCCTTTGATTCTAGAGTGAATCTCTTGCAAGCTTTGAGCTAGGGAAGTGAGATTAGAGAGTGAGAAGCATCGATCTACGTCTTGAGCACTTGGATCCAATATCTCTCTGGCTTGATTTGTGTTCTTTACTCTTGAGTTCTTGGAACTCTAGCCGGTTAGGTGTTCTTCGGTCGTTGCCCGTGATTGACTCATTTGTGAGGGCACTCCGAAGTGTTTGTATTACCCTCTGATTCTTAGTGAAGAAACTCAACTAGCCTTTGTGGTTGCTTGAGTGAGGCAAGGAGGTGAAAGAGACTCCGACCTTCGTGGTCACCTCAACAACGGGGACGTAGGCGCTTCTTAGTGAAGTGGCCGAACCTCGGATTAAATCTTGTCTCGTGTGCTTGTTGATTTTGCATCCTTGGATATTTTGTTTGCAATCGTGTTCTTCGCGTTCTTCCTCCCTCCTCTCTCGTTCTTAGGTGTGGGAAGGCTCGATCTACTCTTTGGGGAGGAGCCACTTCTTGGATAACGTATAAACTTCATCTACATCTTCTAGGGAAATATTGGTATGTGCTAGATCCACTTTTGCATCTTCTCTATCTCGATCTCGTAGTAGTTTTTAGGTTGTCGGTAGTACCAACCTGTAGAGCCGGTAGTACCGACCTCAGTAGTACCGGCCCCTATAGTCGGTAGTACCGACTGTGCAATCTGATACTCGTTTTGAGCTTTGAGTTTCAGGTTTCTAGATTTTTGAATTGGCTATTCAGCCCCCCCCCTCTAGCCATTCGGACCTTTCACATGCTAGGAATGGTTTTTCTGCTAACCATTCTTTTGAGCAGCCGGCCCAACACTGGTATTCTTCCTACTTCACTAACCCTAGTGTTGGACCGTATTCTCACCCTATGTCTTTTTATTGATGTAGGTAAAATGATTGGAGAACGTTTGGTTGGTGGATTCCGGTTGTTCGAGGCACATGACCGGAAACACCAAGTGGTTCTCCAGTCTTAGTCCGGTCGCCGGAAAGGAATTTATCACCTTCGGCGACAATAGCAAAGGTAGAGTGTTGTCTCGTGGGTCGGTGCGAGTTAATGAGCACTTTGTGTTGCGCGATGTTGCTCTTGTTTCTAACTTGCATTTTAATCTTCTTTCTGTTTCGCAACTTTTCGATGATGACTATGAGATTCGTTTTAAGCCGAATCTCAGTCGTATTTTGGATCCTTAGGGCAATCTTGTTTGTCTGATTTCGCCCTTTGGGAAAGTCTTTTGTGCGAATTTCTCGGAGTCATTTGGAGTTCCTCGTTGTCTTTTGGTTGGACCTTCCTCCTCTGATCTTTGGAAGTGGCATAGGAGACTAGGACATTTGAGCTTCGACTTGCTTGCAAGGCTTAGTTCACTTGGCCTAATCCGAGGATTGCCCAAGTTGTGCTTGGAGAAGGATCTTGTTTGCCATTCTTGTAGACATGGGAAGATGGTTGCCACTCCCCACCATCCAGTGACTCAGGTCATGACCAAGCGCCCTGGAGAGCTTTTGCACATGGACCTTGTTGGTCCGGCTCGGGTGAGCTCCGTTGGGGGGAAGTGGTATGTGCTTGTTGTTGTTGACGACTTTTCGAGATATTCGTGGGTTTTCTTTTTAGCTGAGAAAACTGAGACTTTCTCTTTTGCTCGCAATCTGATTTTGCATCTTCAGAATGAGTTCCCTATGAACTCAATGCGAGCTATTAGAAGTGATAACGGTTCCGAGTTCAAAAACTCGGATTTTGAGAAGTTTTGTGACTCTTTGGGTCTAGAGCATCAGTTTTCTCCCCCCTACACACCGCCACAGAATGGTGTTGTAGAAAGGAAGAATCGGACCCTTGTAGAAATGGCCAGGACGATGCTCGATGAGCATAGGACTCCTAGGCGATATTGGGCCGAAGCTATGAGCACTGCATGTTATATTTCCAATCGCATTTTTCTCTGAGCTTTCTTGAAAAAGACTTCTTATGAGTTGCGTTTTGGAAAACAGCCCAAAGTGAGTTATTTCAGAGTTTTCGGTTGCCATTGTTTTATACTCAAAAAGGGCAACTTAGACAAGTTTGAGTCTCGTTCTTCTGACGGTGTATTTTTGGGTTATGGCACTCATACTCGTGCATATTGTGTACTTAACCTTGATACTAACCGAGTCATGGAGACATCCGATGTCACCTTCGACGAGACCATGGTTTGTCCTTCTTCTCGTTTTGAGCGTGCAGGTGATCATGAGGTGGGTGAGCCTCTCTTTGATGATGAGGAAGAGGGTGCTGAAGGGATGGATGACCCAACACCTCCTCCACCTGCTGCGCCGCAAAGAGCGGCCTCTACTATGACTCACGGCCCTGAGCCTTCTTCTTCGACTACTTGGGCGCCGTGGGATCCGCCACCTCGAGCGGTACCTTTGGTACCCGAGGAGGCACCAGCTGCTGTTGAGGGGGAGGCTACATCAGCTCGGGAGGCGCCACGACACATTCAGCCCCAACACCCGCCTCAACAGATGATCGGCAGCATCGGCGAACGTGTCACTCGGTCTAGGTCACAACAAATCTCTCACTTTGCTCATTCTGCATTTGTTGCTGATTTTGAACCCCAAGATGTTGGACACGCTTTATCTGATCCAGATTGGGTCAATGCCATGCATGGGGAGTTAGAAAATTTTGAAAGAAATCGGGTTTGGGTTCTTGTTCCTCCTCCTCCTGAGTGTCATCCTATTGGGACAAAATGAGTTTTCAAAAACAAACAAGGAGAGGATGGCCATGTTGTGAGAAACAAGCCCCTAGAGCCTGGTATGATAGGTTGAAAACCTTTTTGCTTGCTAAGGGTTTTAAAATGGGATGTGTGGTTAAAACGCTCTTTCTCCTCAAGCAAGGCAGTGACACTCTCTTGGTCCAGATTTATGTGGATGATATCATTTTCGGTGGTTCTTCTCATGCTTTGGTTGCCAAGTTTGCAGATACTATGAGCAGGGAGTTTGAGATGAGCATGATGGGCGAGTTGACGTTTTTCCTCGGATTGCAAATCAAGCAATCTCGAGAGGGAACGTTTGTGCACCAGGGTAAGTATACCAAGGATATCCTGAAGAAACTCGATATGGGTGAGGCCAAGCCACTTCCAACACCCATGTCGACCACGACGGCTCTGGATGCGGACAAGGATGGAGAAGTTGTGGACTAGAAGGAGTACCGGAGTATGATCGGGTCGCTGTTGTACCTGACGGCGACACGCCCGGACATTCAGTTCGCGGTGTGTCTTTGCGCGCGATTTCAGTCATTGCCACACACCTCTCACCGTCAGGCGGTCAAGCGCATTATGAGGTACTTATGCTTCAGTCCTGAATTTGGGATTTGGTATTCTGCTTCCTCCACCCTTTCCCTTTGCGGTTATTCTGATGCCGATTTTGCTAGTTGCCGCATGGAGCGCAAGTCCACTTCTGGGACTTGTCAGTTTATTTGCTCTTCTCTTGTATCGTGGTCTTCTCGCAAGCAGTCTAGTGTCGCCCAGTCTACCACGGAGGCTGAGTATGTTGCTGCGGCTAGCTGCTGTTCCTAGTTGCTTTGGATGATGGCTACTTTGTGTGATTTTGGTCTGAGCTTTTCTCGCGTTCCTTTGCTTTGTGACAGCACGAGTGCTATTAGCATTGCTAAGAACCCTGTGCTGCACTCTAAGACCAAACACATTGATGTGCTCTTTCATTTTCTGCGAGACCACTATGAGAAGGGTGATATCGACCTTCGCCATGTCGATACTCATCATCAGTTGGCTGATATTTTCACCAAGCCTTTGGACCAATCAACTTTTGCTAGGTTGAGAGGTAAGCTTGGTGTGTGTTTCCCCTTTTAGTTGGGGGAAACATTTTGACTCTTATCATAAACTGACTTTGTGTTTTTCAATTGGTGCATTTCATCTTGCATATTTACATTCAGAGCTTCATGTATATAATCTTTAGAATGTGACTATGTTCTGTACAGTGTATGCTCCGATGCTTTATGGTGATGTTGTAGTTTATGCTCTTTCTGATCACTGATATATGTTGTGAGCTGAGCTATTTTATGAATGGTGAATTTGATTAATGAACATAAAACTTGAAAATATTCACCATTGAGATATGCAACTAGCATGTGTAGAATGTGTTGAAATCACTTGTGCTTCTCATATATGCTAGGTTGCTATGTCTCTAGTGTTGAGTCATTCACTTGCTTGGTATGTTCATATTCTGCTTTAATTCTGAACCAAGTTAAATGAACTGGAAAGATCGAGATGGGATTGCTTGTCAGCACATCACAGTTTCGAGATTGTTTCTCATTGCACCTTGAGTCGAACATGAACTATGTAGTGTATGACCGAAACTGTTGCTTTAAGCTTCTGATTGCTTCTGCATAGCCTTCACACAGTTGAAAAGTTAGGCTATTGTTGATGGTCCTTATAATCAATATTATACCATCAACTATTGCATGAATTAACATGAAATGAAACATAAAGCATAGTTGTAGGGTTTATTCTAACGAGTTCCACGAGTTTTGGTGCTCTCACTTGTTTTGTAGGACATCAATATTTCACCATATAAAAGTATCTCAATTGATGAATTGGAGTGCACCATTGCGAAGGGCTCGTCGAGACGATCGAAACGGACATATCATTTGCAATATTCGGAGTCCCGGATGAAAAGATATTAATTTCGCGACGAAATCTGCAAAAGAAGGATCTAGAAGACACCAGAAGACACCACGAGGTGGGCCACCACGTGGGCCCACTGGGCCAGACCGACCGGTCCCACCCCGGGACCGACCGGTCGGCCACAGAGGCCGATTTGCCTCCGCCTTCCGGAACCTTCTTCCACCGCCTCCTAGGATGCATCTTCACCGTCCCCGAAGTTGGTTTGATCCAAGGGCTCACGTTCCACGCTCCGGGCTATAAAACCAGACCCAGACCCCCCTCTCCAGGCATCTCCATCTTCATTATTCATCTCCACATTAGAAACTAGGGTTTCAAGTAGAAGTAGAGGTCTCTCTAGTTGATCGTCTAGTTCTAGTTCTAGTTCATCTTCTAGTTCTAGATCTAGTTCTAGTTCATCATCTAGTTGTAATCTAGAGAGAAGGAGAGAGCTGAGGAGGAGCCGGATCTGTCGGATCTTCCTCGACATTGTATTGGTGCAGCATCTGGTTCGTCTTCAAGTAATCTCTAGGTTCTTCATTTATTATTTCTAAGTATTATATTTAGTTTTAGTTCTTGCTTTACTTTATTTAATGGATCTCTGCTCGTATTGAGTGCTCTAGTTATCCGCGGTAATTAGAGTAGTAAGCGTTAGTGTAGACACGGTGTCTAGACTAGGGTTTACCTGAGTTTGCGCCCAATCCTCCGGATAGTTGTGGTAGCCCAGAGGTGACAGCTCTGTCAGGTCTTTGTAATCCACCACGTTAGGGTTGGTGTTCTCGTAGAGCTTTCGGCAGCCTTCCCCCAACTACCTTCTTCCTAGTCTTTCTCGAGAGTTGGAAAGGACCTGCTGCTCCGAAGTAAGTAAAGTATAGTGAGCCTTTAATTATATAGACCCGCTTAGGAAACCCTTATATCCCTCTCTATCCACATTACCATTCTTTTCTTGGACGTTCTGAATTCTTCTAGTACACTTCACGTTCCCCGTGGAAATCGATACCCTGGAATACTCTCGGGTGAAAGCTACATCGGTATCCGTGCGCTTGCGGATTTCTCTGTGTGCGTTTAAAATACCCAACAAGCTTTCTAGCGCCGTTGCAGGGGAATGGTAGCTGTTCTAGAATCGAACCAGGATCGTCCGTGTTTTTTTTCTTTTACCACCTTTTCCTCACCACCACACTTCTTACCACATGGATTTCACTCCTATTTTTAAATTCTTTACTCCAAAGGGCGACTTGTTGGAGCCTCCACCATCATCACACCCCATTCTTACAGATGGCTATGAGCTTCGCCCTGCTCTTATAGCCATGGTTCGGGAGAAATCCTTCTCTGGGTCAGAAGACGAAGATCCATACACTTACCTTAGGGAATTTGAGGAGTTGTGTTCTTGTCAGACTATAGCTGGCATGACACGAGAGACCATTAAATGGAAACTATTCCCGTTCTCCCTTTTGGGAAGAGCGAGAAAATGGTATAATCATTCCGTAGAGGGCGTAAATGGAAATTGGGATGAACTTCGGGACAACTTTTGTCTTGCTTTCTTCCCTCTTTTTCGAATCTCTAATCTTAGAATCGAAATTCTTACATTCAAACAAAAAGAGAAGGAGACGCTAGGAGCAGCTTGGGCTAGGTTCAAACACCTTACCAATTCTAGCCCAAACCTTTCCTTGCCAGACCATGTGCTACACTTTCACTTCTATCGTGGTCTTAACAAGGAAGCTGCTCTACATCTCGATTTAGCTTCTGGAGGATCATTCTCACATAAACTTGTTAGTGAAGGCAGAAACATCCTAGAGAAAATCCTTGAAAACACTCCTTCCACTAGCACTTTTGACAAATTCCCAGAAGAAGTCGAGCCCAATCCCAACCAACACGAGGAGGAACACACAATCAAATTTGAAATTCCTTCAAATCCTTCCAATTTGGTTGTCACAGAACCTTCTATAGAGAAAACACCCTACACTTTAGAAAATGATGAACCTCACCCTTCGGTGTTCTTCTCTGAAATCGAGGAAGATGATATCAAAAAGCATGTAAGCTACTTCATAAACACCTCTTTAAATCCATGCTCATATGAAACATCTCCTGATTCAATTGGTGTGTCTAACATTGCCACACTCGAGATTTTCAACCCCCTCACACTTTCTGTTTACAAAAACTTCAAAAGGGTGGTTGTCGATGCATATGTTTATCACAAATTTTGTAGATCTCGTTGTGCTCTTAAGTTGGTGTTGGAGGGGAAACCACTTCACCAAATCTCATTCTGAAGGTTTCCCAAAGACAAGCTCAGTGTCCTAAAACAAGCACTTTTTAGATCAGTGTTCACTCTCCTGCTACACTGCCTTTGTGTAATGAGCATAAGGATATAATTGTTAAAATATTCCTTCGAGTATTCTTGTCACTAACCTTTGCAGGTCTGTAGCGAAAAGTTCGAAGGAATAACAAACACAAGGTATGTCCAACTAATCATCATGCAACATTGAATTACATTCATCCAATCTTGATTTTTTGCAAAAACCAAGCTTGGGATTACACTTAGTAAGAACAACTCTTGCCATGTTGCTATGTTGGTTGTCCCTACCTTTAAGTCATGCTGATGTGCTATACACTAACCATGCTCTCTTATCACCATTTGAGTAAATCTCTTTAATGCTTTAATCCTACCTTCATCTGCTATAGAATATGTTTAGGTTTGAAGTACTTTCATACATCTCTTAAATGAAACATATGTCTAGTTTAGGAGTGGTGATCTTGCTATCAAAGACCTTTTAATTTAAGCAAGGTGCTTAGGTTAAAATGCCTTCCTAGATCAAATTAGACGTGGTGTCTAGGTTGATTTTTGAGCCAATAGTATACTATAGTGGATGCTGGATATTTTGTTGGACTAACCCCTGCAGGAAAACCTTCAATATCAATTTGGGAAAGTCCTGAGATGAACTCACACTGGAACTGAAGAGATACACGAACTTTAACAACTTGCGCAAGGGAGACAGCTCACTGATCATGGAGAAATGAGATCCATGGAACAAGACAAAAGATGAGTGCCACAAAACAATACCTACAATCAAAGCACTCACTCCATGCAAGTAGCTGAAAATGTCTGAATTGGGTCACTAGAAGATAAAGACCATCGTGGGAGGAACAACACACCTTCACTGATAGGTTGACACATAGAGAAGGAAGGCTGATCCCTCTAAAGATGATCCTACTATACCTTCCTCTTCTCAAGCTCCCATCACTCAGGTTCACTATGAGATAAGCAAGAGAAGACAAGCTATTCATGAAGAACAACCAGCCAGACAAGAGAAGCTTCCACAAGGTGGTTCACCACATCACTCTTCAATGATAAAGGTAACATCGCAAGGTATGTGACCATCACTTTAAAAGCTTCTCCTTAATTCTGGTATGTGCATAAATAAGAACCAAACATGTTTTAGTAGCACATTAATTGATCCAACCTAATCAACTCAACATGTTCAGTTCTTTACTCTTTGTTCCTAGCTTTACTCTCTTAACCAATGAGCTAAAATGTTGTACATCTAACCTTTGGAAGATGATATATCACAATCATGAAAATATCGACACTTTATGCATAGATTATCCTTCCTTAGGTTAAGTATTTGATCTATTAAATATTTGAAGATGCTACTTTCATGCTCATCTTCTGATTCTATCACTCATGTTAAGATTGAATAGGACACATAAACAACAAGTTTGTCTTATGCTATGTGTCTAAGGTTAGAGGGGAATAAACAAAGCTTTTGGTTCTGTTGGTGTTTTTCCACCAATAGAGCCCATGCACTTCATATCTACCTTGTCTTTATGAGCAGGACACACTCTTTAGCAAAACATGGCGAAGTTTGTCACTCCCTAATTCTACAGAGTGAAGGTCCTAGATCTACAAGAACATGCACACTGAGCAAGATGCTGCCAGCTTCCATAATTAACGCTTCACTTCAAACTGCTGGACGAACGAAGAACATGAGTGACACCATATCAAGGGCATAAACAAGAAGGAATGATGGAAAACATCGTGGTCAGAATTAGAGGTCATGAAGTCCCCACAGACGTCTTGATCTTCGACATAAGAGAAGACGATGATGTTCACCTCATCCTAGGAAGACCATTCCTCTACGCTACATGTGCAATCATCTACAAGAGGAAATCCATTTTCCTGGAGAAAAGGCACGATGCAACTTCATCAACTACATGCTCAATGAAGCACCTAAGAAGAACAGAAGTGAAAGACGCCGCTGTCAATGCCAAAGAAGACAAACTATCAACAATAGAGAGGCCAATCACGAAGAAGAAGCTATCGACACTGTCCGAAAAGAAAGAAGAAAAACCTCAAGACAGTGAACCATAGGAAGTGAAGACTCAGACCAAGAAAGTATGGAAGAAAAAGTCTGCACCTCAGAGGTACAATCAATAACAACTTTCCAAACGTCTAACATACCTTGAGAGGTCTGAACCAAGGGAAGATCCGGTTCGTCGGACCTAAATATCCGAACCTTCGCCAAAAGGTAAAAATTGGTAGTTATCCTCATATTTATTTTCCTGCATATTTCTCATATTTAATTCTTAGTTATTTATTGCATCATCATATTTAATCATTGCATCATCATATTTAATTCACAAACATTTTAATTTTTGCATTGCATTAGAAAAGAAAATAAAAATATTGCATTTGTTACACTACATCATAAACCATGAAGCCCCATGTGAATAATTCTATGGTGTGTAAAAACCCACATGAAGTATTTACCGTGGTGGCATAAAAAAATGCATTCATTTTATTAAATTGTCATTGCATCAAAAAATTTAAAATACAAAAAATATTGAGAAGATCTTACTGAAACTCTGGACAACTAAGGCTTAAGTGGCCAACCACTAACGTTTAATCTGTTCCACAAGTTTTGTTGTCTATTTGAGTTTCATAGGATCTGAAAGACCAAGAAAAGCTGACAAGCAAGTGGAGGTTCCATCTACTATTAGAGCACTGTTTCAACAACCATCAACATCAGTCAATGCTCCGATAGGGGTAGAACATTTTCACAGCCAGTCCGCTACATTGCAAGATCGAACGACTACGTCAGCATTCAGCTTGGGGGAAAGCACCCCCATGTATGCAGGTAAGTATCTTTATCCTCTTAAGTTTTTTCTTTCTATATATAAAAAAAATGTGAGCACATGAAGGCTCATCCTTAAAAAGAAAAAGAACAAAAATATTTGGGCACATGAAGGCTCGATGCTATCGAAAGGATTAGCTTGGGGGAGACGCACCTCCGTTATCTTTGCAAATCAGGTATGTCTTTATTTCTATCTTAATATTTTTAAAATAGTAAGTTAAAGTGTGCTAGATTAAATAAATAAAATAGTATGTCTAGTTGTTTTAAGAAGTTGATAATTGTCGGTGTTTCGACCCCGGGGGTATGACACCAACTAGTAATATGATCGCGTGTTCTCTTCCTGGATGGTGATGCAAGAGGACACAAGGGTTTATCCTGGTTCGGGCAAAGAAAGCCCTACGTCCAGCGGGGGGAGGAGGTTCTTGTATTACTTGCACCTAAGTGCATGTACAGGGGCAATACAAGCTCAATGAGCGTGGATGAGAGTCTGGACTTGTGTGTGTGTGTCGTGTGGACTCATCTGCATGGAGGGCCCTGGTGTCCTCTTTTATAGAACAAGAGGAGGCCAGGGTTACACAGGAGTGACATGTACTACGCCCAATACGGTGAAGGGTTGGAATTCTGTCTTGTCGAGGTTACTGGAGCCGGCGTGGAGGTTGCTGTTGAGGCGTCCTTGAAGCGTGGCTTCCATCCCGGGCGCGGACGTGGAGGCGTGGCGATGTGGAGGCCGTGCAGCGCCCATTCCGGCACGTACAGGACGTGGCAGGGTCCCTCCGGGTCTTGGGGTACCTGTCCTCCAATAGCATGAAAGCAGTCAGGGCTCGAGGGGCGCAGGGCCGGCCTCGAGGTGGCGGCTATGGGGGGCTCGAGCCCCCGCAGGTATGGGCAAGTCCCGGAAAACCCGGCCGTACAGCAGGAATCCAGGTCTCGAGATGTGGCTCGAGTGTGCTACAGTGCAGGGTATGGCCTAACAGTGCTGTACTTGTGCCTTTTTGCCCACGCTTGTGGTGAAAATGAGGTTTGACTCTGGCCCCGGTTCACTGTGGCATACGTCGTGTACCAGAGGATGTGACCGGAGTAGGTGGACGCATTAAATGCGCAGTATGGGGCTGGTATCCGATGTATGGCGCTGCTCGAGGGAGGTATGATTTGTCTCGAGGGGTAGGTTACCGTGTTAGAGAGGCTCGAGGTCCCCACGTGGGGTCTCGAGGAACGGTGTATGGCTGTAGTGGGCTCGAGGCCTATGTGCTGTGGCTCGAGAGGTAGGCTACCATAAAGTGGTCTGTAAGGCTTTGGCGGACCCGGGCTTCCTGACAGTGGGCCGGCGTTGTAGGCCTCGAGGGGTTGGTTTTTTACGGGGTTAGACTAGTTAGGTCTCTTATTAATTGGTGCTCTAGGTTTAACTTATTTGTTTTGCGTTGATTGGGGGTACCCCTTTTGTGGTCCCCCGACAATAATAAAAGAAGAACTTTCTCTCTAATCTGTTACATGAAAATGATGAATAGTTGCTCTATCTAATTTCTTTCAAGTACCTAACCTTCAAAGCATGAGTTCTTCTAGTTAATAATAATGCTTAAAAATGAAATTAAATGCATGGGTAGCAAATGCTTGATCTAGAGTCTAGGTAGTTGATAGATATGACATGTGATGATCGGAGTTGCTATTATCTTGTTCTAAACAACACTAGAGTTCCCGAGAGTTTCCAATATTAATATGACTAAAAAATGCATTGAGTTAAATTAAGCTTTGTTGACCTTATGAGAAGTTATCATACTATTGAATTGAGATCACTTACACATTTCATCCATCTTCCGCATAAATGCTCATGATTATTTATTCCTATCCTCTCAAAAGTTTGTTGGAAGCATGTGGCTATTGAAAAAAAAAGAAAAGAAAAAAAAGAGAAAAAAAATCCAAGGAAATAAAAAGGGACAAGTGTCCGAAACCTCAAAAAGAAAGATCCCGAGGAAATAAAAAGGGACAAATGTCCGGAACCTCGAAAAAAATGATGAAAAAAAATGAATATCACAAAAAAAATGGGCATGTGCCTGTCAGTAGAATTAGCCTGATAGCCATGTGTTTCTGATAAGCAGAAGAGAGTGATATATTCAAAAGAGCATCCGACTCCATTTTTCCATACACATGCACTTCTCGATTCAATGGTATGGTTGAGTTTCTTTTTGGATCCATTGTTTAATCTAGCAACATATGTTTTTAATCTTTTCTGAAAATTCATAAAACTCCGGGATAATGGTGAAGTAAAAGAACTAGAGACATAGTGCTTGATTTGATCATTCTAACTTTCAATTACTCAGGATTCAAGGTAAAGTACTAAGCCCCATGACGAATAATATGATATTTTTTCCTATTCCATATGAGAACTTTTGTTTGAATATATGTGTACTTGTTGGAAGTGAAGTTATTGCAGCAACTCCTGATCCACCGTTGAGTTTGGCTTTGCTCGGGACTAGCAAAGGTTAAGCTTGGGGAAACTTGTTGACGGTCCTTATAATCAATATTATACCATCAACTATTGCATGAATTAACATGAAATGAAACATAAAGCATAGTTGTAGGGTTTATTCTAACGAGTTCCATGAGTTTTGGTGCTCTCACTTGTTTTGTAGGACATCAATATTTTACCATATAAAAGTATCTCAATTGATGAATTGGAGAGCACCATTGCGAAGGGCTCGTCGAGACGATCGGAACGGACATATCATTTGCAATATTCGGAGTCCCGGATGAAAAGATATTAATTTCGCGACAAAATCTGCAAAAGAAGGATCTAGAAGACACCAGAAGACACCACGAAGAGGGCCACCACGTGGGCCCACTGGGCTAGACCAACCGGTCCCACCCCAGGACCGACCGGTCGGCCACAGAGGCCGATTCGCCTCCGCCTTCCGGAACCTTCTTCCACCGCCTCCTAGGATGCATCTCCACCGTCCCCGAAGTTGATTTGATCCAAGGGCTCACGTTCCACGCTCCGGGCTATAAAACCAGACCCAGACCCCCCTCTCCAGGCATCTCCATCTTCATTATTCATCTCCACATTAGAAACTAGGGTTTCAAGTAGAAGTAGAGGTCTCTCTAGTTGATCGTCTAGTTCTAGTTCTAGTTCATCTTCTAGTTCTAGATCTAGTTCTAGTTCATCATATAGTTGTAATCTAGAGAGGAGAAGGAGAGAGCTGAGGAGGAGCCGGATCTGTCGGATCTTCCTCGACATTGTATTGGTGCAGCATCTGGTTCGTCTTCAAGTAATCTCCAGGTTCTTCATTTATTATTTCTAAGTATTATATTTAATTTTAGTTCTTGCTTTACTTTATTTACTGGATCTCTGCTCGTATTGAGTGCTCTAGTTATCCGCGGTAATTAGAGTAGTAAGCGTTAGTGTAGACACGGTGTGTAGACTAGGGTTTACCTGAGTTTGCACCCAATCCTCCGGATAGTTGTGGTAGCCCCAGAGGTGACAGCTCTATCAGGTCTTTGTAATCCACCACGTTAGGGTTGGTGTACTCGTAGAGCTTTCGGCAGCCTTCCCCCAACTACCTTCTTCCCAGTCTTTCTCGAGAGTTGGAAAGGACCTGCTGCTCCGAAGTAAGTAAAGTATAGTGAGCCTTTAATTAGATAGACCCGCTTAGGAAACCCTTATATCCCTCTCTATCCACATTACCATTCTTTTCTTGGACATTCTGAATTCTTCTAGTACACTTCACGTTCCCCGTGGAAATCGATACCCTGGAATACTCTCGGGTGAAAGCTACATCGGTATCCATGCGCTTGCGGATTTCTCTGTGTGCGTTTAAAATACCCAACAGCTATGACAAGCTTTCAACCTCTCGCAATCACATGCTGAAATTTGAACTTGTGTACTTTAACCGCTGCAACTCCGATAAAATTTGGATACACAAGTCTATGTTTCATTCTATAGCATGATGGTTGAACTGTGCTTGGGGTAGTTCACCTTGTATACATGTTTAGCACTTGTTTGTTTTCCCGTCTATATATGCTAAGTGCTATTTTGATGGTGAATACCTTTTTTGGCTGAAAACTGCTCATTGTGCTCCAATGTTCATATTTCGTATTTAGTGATCAGTTTGAGCCTTTGCTAGCATTATGTGCATTTTGTTGAGTCATCAGATCAGCACTTTGTCGAGCATCTTCATATTCTATCGACTATACTCCTGAAGCTGCTAACTTACATTTCTAACTCATATGCATTTTGGAAGGGGGAGAAATTCCGTCAAGGGCGAGAAACTTGCTTGATGGTGCATTTTCAACTAAGGGGGAGAAAATATTGCAAATCATGTACTTTTTGAGTTGAACTAAGGGGAGATTTCATGGTTGTGTGCACTATTGGAGGGGGAGTTCGCTCGTTGCTGAGTTTTTGAGCTGGTAACAGTTGGTACGGAGCATTTTTGGTAGCAAGTTGTGTTGAGCCTTTGCCTCTTTCTTGAGGACATAGCACCTTTGTCTTTATGCTCTTCAGTTGGTATCAAGCTTTCTTCAGTTGGTATCGAGCTTCTTCGCTAGCGGTGTTGAGCCCGTTTTGCCTCTTCTTGAGGGCTAGCTCTGTTTTGCTTGAATTTCAGTTGATTCTTCAATTGGTATCGAGCTTTCTCGACAGTGGTGTTGAGCCTGTTCTACCTCTTCTTGAGGGCTAGCTTTGCTTTGCTTGGTTGCGTCGAGTCGTTGCCCATGTCTTTGGGAACCAAGTTGTTTTGCTCTTTCCACTTGACCTTCTTCGGCTTTGATATGCTTTTGGGTCATTTGGTCGAGTTCTCTCTTCCTCTTCCTTCCTCCTTCTATTCTATTATGATTTGTGTTGGTAGTTGACAATGCACTCATCAAGGGGGAGATTGCAGATACAAGGGTGTATGCCGAGTCTCTGAGTGATGAGTGATTGTCAACTGGGATAATGCGCATGTTCTTTGGCTTGTGTTGTGCAGGTGTCAAGCACGGATACAATGATCGAAGGCAAGGTGAAGGTCAAGTAGAGACGTGTCGTGCCGATGGACCGAGAGTGGCGAAGGGCGGACGTGAGGCTTGGACTGAGGGACCGGTGGCCTGAGGATCAGCTGTGGTGTCTGACAGCCGGGGACAGCGACGAGCGAAGACTTGCGGGGACGATGTTGCTTGGGTCGTGGACCTGGGGACACGTGTCGGTGGACGGGGTGCACGGGCGGTGCATCCTCTCTACGGTTCAGTTTGGTGGTTGAGCCATAGAAAAACCACCGAGTGGACGGTTTCCAGGTTTGGGCCTCAAAACCTGGGCGCTGATGGTTTCTGAGTTTGGACTACAAAACTCGGACTGAGGACGGTTTCCAGGTTTGGGCCTCAAAACTTGGGTGCTGCGGGTTTCTGAGTTTGGGCCACAAAACTCAGGCGATGGACGGCTGGTTTCCATGTTTGGGCCTCAAAACCGGGGGTTGGTTGTGAAGGCTGGTTTCCCGGTTTGGGCCTCAAAACCGGGGGTGAAGTCCGGGAAAAAGACGAGCAGAGCGGTGGAGGCACGTGGCGGCGATCGATGAGGTTGCGTCGAGGCAACGCTACCAGTTGTGCGGGCGTGGCCGTCGGATCACCACCTACCATGAGTTGGTCCAGAATAACCCTAGGGTTCAGCTAGTTCGCTCTGTAATTAGTTAGGGGTAGAGTGGGAATTAGAATTAGGATAAGTAGAGGGAGACACCCACCTCCCATCTTATCTCAGTCATTTGCTCTTTGCCTTCTAGGTTTTCCTGCTCACCCAATCCCCTGCTGTAGCAACTGAGATCCGCAGAGAACCATACCTCTGTGTACTGGAGATTTTGAGGAAGTGAGACCATAATCTCACTGTTGTAGCGTGTGGTAGCCACACGGTTGCAGATCGATGTGTTGATTCACGTTTTGTTCGTGTTCTTTGCATTCTTCGTTTCTCCGCGATTTTCCCGTCACTCGATCTCCCTCTCTACTGCGTCTTTTCGAAATTCGTTTGAATCAACTTGTTCTTTACAGTGAGAAGATCATTTCCACCGAAGGAATTCATCTAACTCCTCACGAACAAGTAGATCGGGTTGATTTCGTTTTCGTGGCGCTTTTTTGGTTCATACTCCTTTCCTCTTGGATTCCCGGTGTTTGAGTTGATTTGAGCGGATGATTTCTTGAGGACAGTCTCCTAACTACCTAGTGATCATCTTCTCCAAGTTTGGGATCAAGGGATTTTGATTTGAATCAGATTTGGGAGGATTTGAGTTGAGGGCGACCGAAATCGCCCTCACTGGGCACTCGCGGACAGTCCGCCGTTTGGGGCGCGCACAGTCCGCGTGTCGTGCTCCGACCGAGCAGTGGTCACGCGGCTCTGCTGTGCTGACTCGGTTTGACCGGCGGACAGTCCGCCGTAGTCGGTCGCGGACAGTCTGCGAGCCGACCAGGGAGGTTCAGCAGCAGTGCTATTTTGGGGTTTTTGCCGGTGGACAGTCCGCCATCCCCCCGCGAATAGTCCGCGGTTGAGCCGGACAGTCCGGGACCGTACTGGCGGACAGTCCGGGAATTGGCTGTAGGCTGAGCTTTAGTGCATTCGCTCTCCCGACTTCTTCGCATGGATTTCGGACTTCTCAGTTGGCCTTTTAGTTCACCAAGGAACCTCTCTAAGTATCTTTGCTACTTGTTAGCATTGGTATTTGGGGATTTCCCGACGTAGCCCTCAATCTACGTTTGGGACTCGGTTTTTAGGGGTCGAACCTGTGCCGGTGTTTTTGGCGTTTGGTTTGCTATCGCTTTGTGGTGCCTCGCTGTGATCCTAGGGATCATCCACCCTCTTTCAAGGGTTGTGGGCATCACGGTTTCGATCGAAGCTTTTGGGGTTGATTAGTGGGACGAAGGCCGAAGTTTTGAGAGAAATTTTTGAGCTCCCATTCACCCCCCCTCTGGTCGCCTTGCTATTGCATTCTCGGTCCTTCAGCTATGACTACTGCTTTGCGCCCCAAAAGGATTAAAACCATCCGTACTTAAAGCAAACCTCAAGTTTCTAGCCTCATCTGCAAACTCTGGGAATTCTCTGTCTATCGCTCTCCACTGGGATCCATCAGTTGGGTGCCTCAGCATATTGTCTACCTTACAGTCTTCTTTATGCCACCGCAACAACTTTGCATTGTCCTTATTTCTGAACAAACGTTTCAAGCGTAGTATTATAGGAGCATACCACATAACCTTGGCAGAGATTTTCTTCCTGCTTGGACGTTCTTCACCCTCTACGTCTCCAGGATCATCTCGCCTTATCTTATACCGTGGTGCTTCACATACCGGGCATGCATCCAAATTCTCGTATTCCTCCCCACGGTACAGGATGCAGTCATTAGGACATGCGTGTATCTGCTGGATTTCTAATCCCAAAGGGCAGACGACCTATTTTGCTTCATACGTAGTGGTGGGCAATTCATTCGCTTTCGGAAGCATCTTTTTCATTATCTTCAATAACTGCCCAAATGCCTTGTCGGATGTACCATTCTTTGCCTTCCATTGCAGCAGTTCCAGTGTAGTACCCAGCTTTTTTTGGCCATCTTCAGCAGTGGGATATAGCAATTTCCTATGATCCTCTAGCATGTGCTCGAACTTGACCTTCTCCTTGTCACTTTCACATTCTCTTTGTGCATCACGAATGGCATCACCAAGAGCATCAACATCAGCTGCCACATCTTCTGCCGCTGCCGCATCTTCTTCACCATTTCCCCCCACTGCATCATCATCAAAGGCACCGTACTGAGCAATAATATCGGCGTGGGCCAATTCTTCTTCACCTTCTTCACCATCATCCATTACAACCCCCTTTCTCCATGCTTCGTCCAACAAATATAGTTTGTTACGAAACCTGACTTCAACAAATGCGTATGAAGAGTCCTTGGGCACGAATATTCCTTCAAATTCTTACATACGGCGCATGGACAGCACATGAAACCATCCTGCTTGTTTGCCTCAGCCACACCTAAGAAATAGTGCACGCCAGCAATGAACTCTTTGGAGCGGCGATCGACATTATACATCCAATTGCGTGACAACATCTGCATTATATATTACAACCATGCACTTAGTAGTTTCTCATGTTATTGCACAACACTCATCACATCACATGATTGATTAATTCAAGCAAGCTTGACTACAACGAAGACTGTCGCAGCTAGCACTAAAAAAACTAAAACTAAAATACACTTAAGCAACATAATTAGTTCGCGTCCGATCCCAACTAAAATAGACAGATCATTCACTTCATCAGCATGGATGGGCTGTTGCCGCTGACTCACTGCCTCATCACCTTCAGCGGCAACCTCCTGTGCAACAGAATTTTGTACGTGTTGAACGTACTCTTCTTCCCAGTACCAACCTTTACATCCGCCGGTGCCCTCCCACTGCAATTAGAACAAAGAATAAGAAATTTAAACAACATCATCAAGCAAAACCGATACGAATGAACCATATTAATCAAATGCGGGTAAATAATAACCCACCTAATGGTCCGGACACTTGTAGAATATATGACCCTTGTTGATTCCCTCTTTTTTCACTCGGTACTCCTTCACAATCTTCTGCTTACACTCGCCGCAAGCAATGAAAGGAAGATCCGGCCGCAAACGCTTCGGATGCCGATGATGAAAGGCTGAGGACCCGGTCACGGTTGCCATCTACTATATCCATGCTCATTTTTTAAACTATTACATGCAAATTCCTAATTTTCTAAACAATTATAAATAAAAAAGACTCTAAATTTATCTATTTATTTAGATAATCGAAAAATATGATATAACAATACCAATTTTCACATTGTCTACTCTCTATATCTATTGTTGCAAACTATTATAAATTCCATATTTTTCTAAAGAAAATAAACTAAAAAGACACTAAAATTCAATATTACTCGTCTTGCAAAAGTATGAAATATAGAATGGATACTACCTAGCATTAGAAAACTATCAAGTGATTGTGATGAACCAATTTAAACTACTCAACTCTCTATGCTTGTTCTTGCAAACTATATATTAAATTAAATTCCTCTCATATATTCAAAAGACATGGTAGGAGATGAAAATAGTTACCTCTAAACGCAAAGAGACGATGACGGAGTCAAAAAAGATCATCAATTGAAATCGGATACGAAGAACAATGAAGAACAAGCAATAGCAACAGCAAGAACAAGCAAGAAGCTCACTGAAATTTGAATGTCTCTGGCTCGGGGGAGGAAGAAGTTGGCAGGTTATAAACTGGGGAGCTTTAGTCCCGGTTTGTATTAAAAACTGGGGCTAAAAGGTGATCATTTATCCCGGGGCAAGTCACAAACCGTGGCTAAATATTTAGTCTCGGTCTGTGGCACCAACCGGGACTAAAGAGTGTCCTTTAGTCCCGGTTGGGAACACGGACCGGGACTAAAAGGTCCCTACCCCGACAGCTCTGCTCAGTAGCCGTTGGGGCAGACCCTTTAGTCCCGGTCCGTGTTACCGACCGGGACTAAAGGGTCTATTAGTCCCGGCTGGCAAAAACGCCGAGACTAACGAGCATTTTGAGAATCGGGCAAAGATCCTATTCTGTAGTAGTGTTGTTAGATAGGGCATTCTCTTGCAGTCTGCATTAAATTTGTTTATACTGCAATTGTAGTTCTCAAATTTCTCAGATGGATACTTGAGAGGCACTTATAGAACTATTGAAAATTGAGAACTGTAGTTTGCTTGTTCTCTCTATTAGCTTTGCAAACAGGTTGACTCATGCGCTGTTGATGGGTTTTCAGACTCTTTGTGGCCATACACAGTTTGGGACTGATTTTTGCGAAGTTTACAGAGGTTGTCTAGGAGTACCTGCTTTATTGCATTCAACATTTTTTTTACCGTTTACCAAAGTAAGTGATTGATTTTTGTGAACCAGTGAATTCAGGTCTAAAAAACATGAGTTACTGATTGATTTGCTTCTTTGCTCATAAGTGAGTGTATTAACCGAAATAGTTTGTGGCTTAGATGATATCAAGTTTCCAAACAAACATTCAATAAATGGGTCATTAAACAATAATCTTTTCACACTATTTTCCCCAATCCCAGGTTTATATTGGTGGTTGCTATCGACAAGTCTACATCAAGCTCTAACTTACTGTACCATGAGGTAATACTGTCACTGCCGGTATTAATCATCTTACTCAACAACTAACTGAATGAGTGGAAGAAATATTTTGATTTTATTGATAGCCAAATTAAATATTTGAATAAGGAACTCATTCTTCTCCTATTTTTATGCTGCTGCCACATGGTAAGGCATTTTAATTTCAACTTTAGCATGCCTAGTAGGTGTGTTTAGGGTTACAGAGTCTACAGTCTACAGGTGATTTTCTCCTCACACGAAAATCAGCTGTACGGACGACATAAATAACATGTTAGCAGGATCAAAAAGACTAGTAGGTGTGCTACAGTCTACAGGAGATCATATTAGACGTCTCCTTCAGGCTTCAGTGAGGAGAAGCCTTTTCGTGGTTACCTTGCATTGGTTTGCCAAAAGGAAACTAGTACTCCTCTATTTAACAAAACATGCAATTCTCACTTATTGGGGAGTCAAATATTTAGAACTTTAACTAAAATTATATAAAAAAGTACTAACATTCTTGATACAAAAAATATACTATTAGATTAGTAGTAGAATATATTTTCATAATAATTTTATTTAACGACATAAATACTAATACTTTTTAATATAATCTTGATCAAACTTGAATCAATTAAATCAATTAAGTATTCTTAGTTCCTGCAGCCTGCTACTAGTTTCCTTTTGGCTAGGCGGAACCGAATTCAGAGGATGAGAAACAAGATGTGTACCAAACGACAGGAGTGTTGATTTATGTGATGGAGCAAGTTTGCCAAAAGGAAATCTTTTGTATCATCACCGTATAGCAGGTCATAGAATTTTTCTCACGTTGCCCAACTATCATGGTACCTAGACATTGACATATATGGCATCAGCATGGGCACACGCACAAGTTAAGGCAAAGTCGCTTACCCGCAAACCTGCTTCTGGACGCATATATAGGTTTTCTGCTGCTCTTGGTGTGTTGATTTCCACACAGAGCTGAACCACCAAAAACTACTGGAAGCAACCCGTGCAGCCAGCTATTTAACATGACAAAACTTAGCATGCTCGGACAGAGAGTGGTGACCTTGCCGGTAGTGAATCGAAATGGCGAAGCTCCACCGGCTCATCTCCGCCGTGCTGAGGCTGGCTGCAGCGGGAGCCGCGGCGGCCGCAGCCATAATCATGGTGACCAGCCGCGAGACCACCAGCTTCTTCGGCATAGAGATGGAAGCCAAGTACTCGTACACTCCATCATTCGTGTAAGTAGTAGTAGTAATCTAATTCTTCTCCATCATGCATGCATATAGATAATCGATCGGTCAAAATTACAGTACGTACTAATGTTGGTTGTTCACGACGATATATGCTCCATCCTCACGTGCAGCTTCTTCGTGGTGGCATTCGCCGTGGCTTTCGCCTACAGCCTGCTCGCCCTCCTCGTGCGGCCGGGGAGCACCGCCTCCAGATTACTGCTCCTAAGCGACGTGGTAATTTTTTATATAAAAGAGCAAACCTTATTACAGTACGTACCTTGTAGATGATGCCGATTTGACTCCGATCCAATGCAACTTAATTAATTAATATGGTATATGCAAATGATGAATGGAATGAAGATGGTGGGGATGCTGCTGACCGGCGCCGTGGCGGCCACCGGCGCGATATCTCAAATCGGGAAGAGCGGCAACGAGCACGCCGGGTGGCTGCCCATCTGCGCGCAGGTGCAGGCCTACTGCAGCCACGTGATGGGGGCGCTCGTCGCTGGCTTCGTCTCGCTGCTCCTCTACTTCCTCATCATCATGTACTCCCTCCACGCGGTGGCCGAACCCCTGTGCTCCTGCCACTAATTAGAAGCAAATTAAAGGCTTGTATTTATTATTAAGCGCTTCTTCCTGCTCCCGTTCACTACTTGCATTGGTCATCGATCGGCGGATCGATTAACCAGCCATGTCCGAGCCTTGTATCCCGATCGAGATCTGCCACAGTTGTACGTTATTTGCCGTTTCATTATATCTTCTCATTTACAGTATTCCGTAAGGGATAGTTTATTACTTGTTCCGCCTGAAATTGAGACACTCAGCTGCTGCGCCAAAAATGCTTCGTAAGTGATCGTTTAAGAAAAGTTTAAACAAACTGCTCCACCTGTCCAAGAAAACATACAACTATGAATTATGTGCCAAATAGAGTTATTCAGGTTTGACCAAGCTTTTAATGAATACTATTTATATTTATGACTCCAAATTAATTTAGTATTATGAAAGTATATTTCATGACTAAACTAATGATATTTATATAATGTTATAAATATTTGGGAGAATTGGCCCTGGGACATTCCGAAAGGCCTAAATTGGCCGGTGCACACATCCACTTTAAATATTTGTCACAAGACACTATGGTTTCGTGTAATTGGGCCAATAGACATCGACCCTCATCCAATATTTTTATAAAATAGATATAAAATTATATAAGTGCCAAAAAAATTATAATATAATTTTTTCGACACTCTAGATGATAAGAACTACATACTAAAAATATTATTTTGCGCTGAAATGATCATTTTGCCCCCACTTCATAAATAAACAAAGATAATCATGGTTAATTTGCTTATATGATTGTAGGTCACTACAAATCTTGGAACAAATCATAGAATGCGTACATCAATAAATCTTGACAATGCTAAAAATATTAGCTCAAAATAATAAAGTTTACAGTGACATATTTAGCATGACTGAATTATAGATTTATCTCTTGTAGTGCTTAATTGATATATTAAACTGTGTTATTTTGATATGATATTTTTATGATAGACAAGATTTGGTGATATATGCATTCTGTGATTTTGTCAGTATTTTTAATATATTACAAATAAATTAACTAATTAATCATGGTTATCTTTGTTTATTTATGAAGTGGAGGCAAAATGATCATTTCAGCACAAAATAATATTTTTAGTATGTAGTTCTTATCATGTAGAGTGTCGAAAAAATTATATTATAATTTTTTGGCACTTATATAATTTTATATCTATTTTATAAAAATATTAGATGAGGGTCGATGTCTATTAGCCCAATTACACGAAACCATAGTGTCTTCTGGCAAATATTGAAAGTGGATGTGTGCACCGGCCAATTTAGGCCTTTCGGAATGTCCCAGGGCCAATTCTCCCTAAATATTTATAGTTTTTATCTATAAACATGATGTAAGAAAACTATGGTACTGTGCTGGACAGAGGGACACTACAATAGAACAGGTTTTTGCACGATCTGTGAAATGAGCTTTAGTCTCGGCAAAAAATTACGTCCGGCTGGACTAAAGACTTTTAGTCTCGGTTGGTAAAAACCAACTGAGACTAAAGGTGAACCTTTAGTCCGGTTGATATTACCAACCCGGTAGTCCTGGTTGGTAATACACCAACCGGGATTAAAGGGAGACATTTTAGCCCTGGTTGGTGTTACCAACCCGGACTAAAGGTCCTTTTAGTCTCGGTTGGTGTTACCAACCGAGACTAGAGGTCTTTTCACGAATGAATTCAAAAGGAAAACGTCCTGAACTATATCACGTGTGTTGTGTAGCTGAGTTGGTAAGTTTGCGCGAGGCAAGAGGTGTTCAGTTCGAATATCACATATGCACATTTATTTTTTCTCGTGGGTACCTTTAACCCAGGTTGGAAGCACTCGGATTGCTAGTCCTGGTTGATAAACCGGGGCTAAAGCCCGTCTCTAGTGCGAGTAGTATATTTGGTTGTTGAACATGCCGTACGTCGGTACGTACGCTTTAGCGTTGAGTCAAGGATTTGGTACATCAGTATCAACCTTACTCATACTGCGTGCTCATTATTATTTGGTCTACAAACACGTACACTTAACTCGTTATCAACACCGATTCGCATGCTTTGTCACATCGATCAGTTTGGTGAGCTAATATATCTACCTTCACCTAAACAATTAGAATATCGCTTAGTACTAATAAACTTTTGCTCGGCATATTGCACTATCACGATCAACTCACAATGACACCTTACTCGTATGTCACAAGCTGCTCAAGTGGAATCGTATTACGAGCTCGAGAGCCCAATCGCAAATCCAAAAAAAGTTAATAGTAAGATGAAAGCTCTATATTGTGCCTTGTTGGCTTGATATATACGATCTGTGTTGATGCCAAAAGAGTTTCGGGTCATACATCAATCAGAACTAGATCGTCTGGGTCATCGCTGAGCGAAGAACACAATAGGGATCACACTTATGTAGTCAAGAACAACTAAGTTTACAAGCAAACCAGAAAGGATAACCAACGTACTTGCATGACGAAGAACCCGCTAGTTTCAGGCAAACTAGCAAAGAAACCATTGCATCTCTCGTCTGAAAGGGACCATATATAAAAAAGGATCAAGATGCCCAAAAAGAGTTAATTGGGCTAATCCAATTTTTCTCACAATAGTTAAAACCTACCGCCAACCCATCATTTCACCCCTAAGGCCTAGATTATGTTCCATCTTCTAACGCACAAAAGTTTAGCACTGTATGTTCCAATCCTACTTTAGCATGTCAATTCCACTAGTAGAATACTGCTCATAGCTGGCGCCCCCTAATCATAGCACAGGCGGTTCTAGTTATCACGCGCCTGTGATATAAAAGGGGGCCGTGAACAGTTAACAACCGCCGGTGGAAATGCATTTACACTGGCGGTTAGCCTAACCCAACCGCCAGTGTAAATGGACTATTTATACAGGCGGTTGGCTAAGCCAGCCGCCAGTATAAATGCATTTCCACTGGCGGTTGGCTTAGCCAACCCGCCTGTGTAAATACCACCATTTTCACTTGCGGTTGGGTTAAGACATCCGCCTGTGTTGTCTCTGGTATAAATACCCCCTCTTTCTCCCCGAGCAGCACTGTTTCTCGCCGCCACCTTCCATTGGAGGCGATTTTGGAGGTCCAGATTTTACAAAATACAAGGGGAGAGGTTTTGATCTTCATTTGTTGGAAGGAGATTAACAAGAAAGGTTAGTTTGTGTTCCTCTTGCCTAAATTTGCTCATTCTTGCTCAATTTGACGATTCACTTTTTAGATCTAGGGTTTCACCCATGAGTGAGAGAGAAGAATACCTAGGTTAATGAGTGAGCTTGCTTAAGATGGTTAAATAATGTCTCTCATCTATACTGCTTCATGTTTTCTTTTTAATTTTGTTTATGCATGATATCTTTTCTTGTTTGCATGTATAATGGTGTGTTCTTGAGTATTTATGTAGAGAGGGAAATGTAGTTTTTTTATATAATATTTAGGTTTTTTATTATGTTGTTTATTTCTCAATTGTTTTTTTCACTATGTTTTTATGTTTTATGAATATTGTGTTTTTTATTTAATAATGATACTTAGGTATTTTAAATTATGGTACTTAGTTTTTTTACTTTAAACCCCAGTAAACTCTAAACACTAGCTAATAATAATTCCTAGCTAACCGCCTATGTTATCTCTGGTATAAATACCCCATCTTTCTCCCCGAGCAGCACTGTTTCTCGCCGCCACCTTCCATTGGAGGCGATTTTGGAGGTCCAGATTTTACAAAATACAAGGGGAGATGTTTTGATCTTCATTTTTTGGAAGGAGATTAACAAGAAAGGTTAGTTTGTGTCTCCCCCTTGCCTCAATTTGCTCATTCTTGCTCAATTTGATGATTCACTTTTTAGATATAGGGTTTCACCTAGCAAATACATTGATTTCAATCAATTTATTGTTCTTTACACGTAATGATGGAGAGGTCATTCTGGATGTATAAGTTATCAAGACTAGATCCATTATACATACCCGAGGTCCATAGGTTTATTGATGCCGCTAAGAATCATGCTTGGAGAACAAAGAAGACACACATACATTGTCCGTGCATGGACTGCAGAAATGTTGTTGTATTTGATAACACTCAACAAATCCTTTCTCATCTGGTCCGCCGAGGATTTATGAATGATTACTTGATTTGGACAAAGCATGGAGAGGGTAGCTCTGCGCCTTATACAACTGGAAACCCTGCGAACATCGACGTCGATGGTGAAGATATGGTTGATGGTGGGTTTCAGTTTGTATAGGAGACACAACAACCTGACGTCGAACATGTTGTGCCAAATGTTGGAGATCATGGTTTCGCAGGAGGAAATGAAGATGTCAGAACTAATGTGCTACCAAATAATATGGCTGCGGAAGATGCAGAATTTCTAGAGGCAATGTTGCGTCGTCATGTGGACGATTCATCAATGTTCTTCATGAAAGGTATGGAGACCTTCATGAAGGCAGCAGAAGAGCCTTTGTATGATGAGTCTAAGGGTTGCACCAAAGAGTTCACGACGCTGCGGTCTGTGCTTAAGTTGTTGGTGTGCAAAGCTAGGTATGGTCTTTCTGATGCTGGCTTCGATGCATTCTTGAGTATTATTGCAGACATGCTTCCTAAGGAGAACAAAGTGCCTGCTAACACATACTATGCCAAGAAGCTAATCAGTCCACTGACGATGGGTGTTGAGAAGATCCATGCGTGCAGAAATCATTGTATCTTGTATCGAGGTGCTGATTATAAGGATTTGGATAGCTGTCCAAATTGTGGTGCAAGTAGATACAAAACGAATAAAGACTATAGAGAGGAAGAGTGTGTTGCCTCCATGTGTAAAGAAACCAAGCGAAAGAGGACCCAACAGAAAACCCTAAAGAGTAGTTCAAAATCCACCAGGAAAGAAAAACAAGAAGTAGACTATTATGCGCAGAAAAAGATTCCTGCTTTGGTGATGTGGTACCTACCTGTGGTCGATCGATTGAGGTGTTTGTTCGCTAACCCAGAGGATGCCAAACTTATGAGCTGGCATGCTTGCGATGACCACAAAGACGATGGGAAGCTTCGGCACCCAGCCGATGGCCAGCAGTGGAAAGAATTCAATGAAAACCACATGGACTTTGCAAAGGAACCAAGAAATGTTAGGTTCGCATTGAGTACTGACGGAATGAATCCATTTGCTGAGAGGAGCAGCAAGCACAACACATGGCCGGTGATCCTCACCATCTACAACCTTCCTCCATGGTTGATGCAAAAGCGAAAGTACCTTTTGCTAACCATCCTTATCTCTGGACCTACACAGCCTGGAGTTGACATGGATGTTTTCTTGGAGCCCTTAATGGAGGACATGAAGATATTGTGGGAAACAGGTGTTAAAATATTCGATGAGTACCGCAAAGAATCATTCACACTGAGAGCAATTATCTTTGTTACGATCAACGATTACCCTGCTCTCTTCACATTATCAGGGCAGTTCAAGGGAAAGGTTGGTTGTGTGGTATGCATAGATGAAACCGCTTATGTGTCCCTTAATGCATCTAAGAAGATAGTGTACATGAGACACAGACGCTTCTTATCGAAAGGACACAGGTACCGCCAGAAAAAGATGGATAAGTATTTCGACAATAATGTTGAACTACAGTCTACTGCTCCATCAGGTAACAGTAAAGGCAAAAGAGTTTTCAACCTAGTCAGCAAACTCAATTTTGTTTTTTTGGGAAGAAGACAAAAGACGGAAAACCAAGAAAGGATGTCAAACCAACTCCAGGGGCTACATTCAAGAAAAAGTTTATTTTCTTTGAGTATCTGTCATACTGGCCAGAGTTAGACGTTCGCCACGCAATCGATGGTATGCATGTCCAGAAGAACGTGTTCGAAAGCCTAATTGGAACCTTACTAGACATGAAGGGGAAGACAAAGGAAGGACTGAAATCACGCATGGACATGGTACAGTTAGACATAAAAAATGAACTTCACCCTGTGCTTCAAGAAAATGGGAAGTAGCACCTCCCGGCAGCAAGCTACAACCTCAACAATGAAGAAAAACATGTGATGTGTGCGTGGTTCAAGCATTTGAAAGTCCCATCTGGGTTCTGCTCTAGCATACGGAGTATTGTGTCAATGAAAGACCTTACACTCACCAACTACAACTCACATGATTGTCATGGCATGCTGACTACTTTCCTCCCTATTGCCATCAGGGCTATAAATCCAGTGTGGATCAAGGTTGCTGTCACACGGTTGTGCTACTTCTTCAACAGGATCTCACAAAAAGTGATTAACCGTGATGAGTTGGCGTCCCTTAAGGAATTCGCAGTGGAGACAGTGTCACAGTTTGAGATGTGTTTCCCCCCATCATTCTTTGATATTATGGTTCACCTTGTGGTCCACTTGGTTCCACAAATAGAGGCTCTGGGTCCCATGTACTTGCATGAGATGTGGACATATGAGCGTTTCATGTCAATACTAAATGGCTATGTATCAACTCGTGCTCGTCCTGAGGCGTCCATGGTAGAGGGGTACTTAACCGAAGAGGCAATTGAGTCCGGAGGTCCTTTCTGCAACAAGGTCCTAAAAGACCAGGTTGCAATAGGTTTACCTCCATCAAGACATGAGGGCAGGCTGAATGGAAGAGGGAGGATGGGAAAGAAAACAATCGTCCCTCTTGATTACAATACAATCCTCGAGGCACATCACAACATCCTACATCAGCTCTCGATAATGGAGCCTTGGATCGAGAAACACATTGATGAGCTTCACGAACATAATCATGGGTGCACGGATGATTGGTTAATGAAGGAACACAAAAAAAGTTCACCTCATGGCTTCGGGAGCATGACATACCAGATAGGGAAACAACTGAGGAACGCACCATCAAGGTGTTGGCATCTGGACCATCACGCCAAGTCACGACATGGCAAACTTATGACATTAGTGGTTTCACGTTCTGTACGAAGTCCAAGGACAACAAGAGCATGGCACAGAATAGTGGTGTTCGATGTGAGGCCTTAGATTCTGAAACTAGTAATGAGACTACATACTTTGGCTTCGTTGAGGACATATGGGAACTTGACTATGGTTCATTTCAGATCCCTGTGTTTCGATGTCAATGGGTTGAAGACAAACATGTTACACTGGACAACTATGGGGTCAGAGTTCTTGATCTAAGTAAGGTTGGCTACAAAGATGATCCGTGGATAATGGCTAACCGTGCTGCACAGGTCTTCTATGCCGAACAGATCATTTCTCATAATGAGAAGAAAAGTACTGACAAGCCGAGGCATGTAGTTTTTCCTAGAAAGCAACAAGCTATAGGAGTTGATGGTGTATCTGACCTGGATGAATTTAACGAGTTCAGCGATATGTCTCTCTTTGTAGATGACCATCCAGTAAGGATAAGGAATGTTGAGCGAAGCATCCCACAGAAATCATTGCCCTGGGTGCGACATGATGGAGAAGGAAGAATAGTAGCTGCCTAGATTATTTTTGTTATTTGCCTTGTAATCCATTTATGTAATCTTTATGCCACATTAGAGCCACTTTTATGTATTCAAATCATGAGTTTAAGTTGTAGATTATGGTGTCCCCTTCAACTTTGGTATTCAAAACTTTGTCATTAGAGCCATTTTTAAATACCTAAGCCGCACAAAACTCTCTCGAAATTTGAATTTCAAAACTCCGAACATCAAAAAGGTAATAAATGAAGGGATGTCCTATAAAAAAGATGTGCACTATGTTGTTACCTACAACTTTGGTATTCAACAGTTCCTCACTAGAGGTCATCAATTGTGTCATATTTCATCTGCGGGTTGTCGGGCTTTTAAATTCCTATAACTTAAAAAAAATCAGTAATTCACTAGGTTATCAAAAAATCCTCAAATTTGGTGTGCTGGCATGTATTGGCCAACTAAACTCCAGGAAAAAGAATGAAATGATTTGAACAAAGTGACAACATAGATGCTTCACAAGTGGGCACATCTCTTAGAGAGTTTAAGTGAGTTTTACGGAAGATTGGAGTAGATGTGGACAACGTGTGGTACAACAGTGTCAAATGAAGTATTGAACAAAACAAAAGTTGTAGATCATGGTGTCCCCATCAACTTTGATATTCAAAACTTTCTCATTAGAGCCATTTTTAAATCCCTAAGCCACACAAAACTCTCTCAAAATTTGAATTTCAAAACTCCAAACATCAAAAAGGTAATAAATGAAGGGATGTCCTATACAAAAAATGTGCACTATGTTGTTACCTACAACTTTGGGCGGTCTTTTTAGAGCAGAGAAGAGAGCCAGAGTTCTTAACTATCAGCGAAGCCAACTCTGCTCTCGCTAAGAAGAACAAGTAACACCACCGTCTAGGCACAGGTGGTTACCAGCGTCAGGTTCCCAAATGGAGGCAAGAAGAGGCTACGAAGAAGGCGGCAGGGTTGCCAACGCTGTCCGAGCAAGTTGGTGAAAGGTCGGCAAATTGGATTCTTGCTCGAAAACCAAAGGAAACTGAGAGCGGTGTGTCCTTTGACGACTCAATGTTTGAAGAAGCAACAAAGAGCATCTTTGTGGTGGCGGCCAAGACGCAGGAAGGGAAATTGAAGCCACGAAGGGAGAGGGACATCCTTACTGCGGGCCTCGGTAACCCTGAGCATCCTGGCCGTGTTCGGGGCATCTCATCCAAAGAGGGATGGAAGGATGGATTCGGCCCTCGGTGGCAAGGTGAGTATAAGAAACGTGATCGATACAAGGAAGAAATGGCAAGTTATTTAAAGCAAGAGGCTAAGAAAGAGTTCACGGAGATGATGGCAAAATTGCTAGAAAATCCTCCTCCCGAGTTGATGCAAAAACTAGCGAGTGCAGTTTCAAATCAACAGATTAGCGTTCAGGCACCCCAGATGCAGCTCGTCCTAGTGGTGTCACAATGTGCAACCAACATTCCAAGCAGTGTTGCGTCTACGGCGAACAAGGTTCACTATCCGGTTGACGACATTGTTGGTCCCATGTCGTGCTCCCTGGTCATAAGATATGGCATTAACAATCATCGTACAAGGGAAGTAGCCAAGGGCAAAGCAATCCCAGGACACAAATACCATGGAGCTGACATTCCTGAAGAATACTGCAGAGTAGAAGTATCGACCGTGGTTCAAGGATATGAGGATGAGATTCTAGACATCCCCGGTCCAGAGGACATTGAGAAACTCGGACAGGCTATAAACAATTTCATCCTTTGGCCTAGGCGGGACGTCCAGCTGATGGAGCAACCCACTCAGGAGTCATCAGGACCTACCGATCCTCTTCATGACCACCCACCATCACCTCCCCAGTCTATTCCCGACCCTCAATCATCACCTTCGCCAAAGTCAGCACCATCTCCGCCACAATCATCACCTCCGCCACAGTCAGCACCATCCCCGCCACAGTCATCACCTCTGCCACAGTCAGCACCATCCCCGCCACAGTCATCGCCTTTGCCACAGACACCACCATTGAATTCCCCACCTTCCCCACAACCCGAAGATCCTCTGCAACAAAGCAAGGAGCCACCACCACCGCCAAAAAAGAAATTTCCAGTACCCAAGTTGGTTTCCGCCTATGAGCCAAAGAAGAAAATAGCTGGGACAGCCAAATTTTTAAAAGGAATTGGACAGAAACGCACTGAAGTCGTTGAGTTGTCTGAGCTTCAGAAGTCAGCGAAGCCAGTGCCTAAGGTGATTCCTTGCACTATCAAGGTCCCAACTGCAGAAGATTACAAGTCTATTCCTAAAAATTTTGTGTTGGGAAGGCCTCTACTCAAGCGGCAGACACTCTTAAAGATTCCAGGCAATATAAAAAGGTTGCATGACTGGTATATGAGAGCCGCTTCTGTTGGCATCGACACCATCAACATGTGTATCCCCCAAAAGGCATTTCTATGTGAAAATAATATGTGCATCATTAGCTTTGAAGACATTTGGTTGATGATGAACCTCGAGAGACTAGACGTACAGATCGTAACGACGTTTGCACTGTAAGTGTTACATAGTTTAAAATGCATTATAGTTGCGTCAATGTTGAATATCTGACTTGCACATGTGCCTTGCAGAATGCTATATGATCAGCAAAAGTTGTATTATGGGCAAGATTTCAATTATTGTGTCAATGAAAGCATTGGCTATCTAAATCCAATTGATATATGCGAAGAACGACACACTTTCAGAATCGGAGATGACAACATAGAGTTACTGGGCTTAGAAGGTGAGGAACGGGACAAGAAAATCGCAAAGTTGAAGTTGGCGTATGAATCTCAGTACGCCTTCTACATTGGAATGTCATTGCTCAAGTATCAACATAGAGAATCGGTAGTGGCCCCATACCACTTTGGGTAAGTGTGAGTTTCCATAGATGCATCATGAATTTGATTCCAATACACAAATGCATCATGAATTTGATTCGTGCAGGGACCATTGGATCTGCCTTTTCATTTATCCTAGGCACGGAAGGGTGCTGGTACTAGACTCCGCAAATTACCCGCCATCAAGCTATGCAAAATTCATTGAAATGTTAGAGCTGTAAGTCGAGATATGCATTCTTACTTTTGTATTTTGAGAGTTTGTGTATAATTAACATAGTGATTCTTCTATTCGAGATCATAGGGCATATAGGTTTTATAAGATAAAAGGTGGAAAGTGCGAGTCCAACATTCATGGGCAGCCATTGCAAGTTTTATATGACTGACCGGTAAGTTGGTGAAAATTTACTCTTATAAATACAAAGCATATATGTACTATACATAGGACCATGGTTGTATGTATAAATATCCATTTTCCCATTATATAGTGCCACAAGCAACCACCTGGATCTGTCCTCTGTGGATACTACGTGTGCGAGCACATGAGAGAGACCGGTCGATACGTCAGCAACCCTTCCGAGGTAATACAAGTAATAGTCGTGTATGTAGTATTGTACACCGTAGTATTGACAAACTATGTATATGCAGGAATATAAGGCATTGACAAACTTTCTTTGCAGGAATATAAGGAAGACAAGGCAAAGCGCATCACCGAACGTACTTTGTTGAGGACCTGAGCCTTTTTCTATTGAAGCACATTATTTCAACGGAAGGGAGGTATCATGATCATGAGAGTGAATTATTGAAGCCAGAGTACCGAGTGCTAACAGAGATTTTAGGCTAAAACTAACTCGGAATGGTTATTAGACCACCTGTGCAAACTTGGATGTATGTAATGTGCAAACTTGCAACTCTATGTACCTGTGCACGAAACTTTGATGTATATAAGTGTATGTATGAAATATGTAAATTGCATGTTGCTATATTAATGTATATGCATATATTTAATTTAACAATATAATTGCATGTTCCTATATTAATGTATATATTTAATTTAATAATATAATAATTATAATTAACAATATATATATAAAACTGGTCTACAACAACACAGCGCGGTTAGTTGTGAACCGCCTGTGGAAATCGATTTCCACAGGCGGTTCACTTAAACAACCGCCAGTGTAAATAGACCATTTACACTGGCGGTTTCTTAAGTGAACCGCCTGTGGAAATCGATTTCCACATGCGGTTCACAAATAACCGCATGTGTTGTTGTTCCATTTTCACTGGCCCCCAGCGCAGGCGGTGCTTTCAACCGCCTGTGAAAATGGGTTTTCAACCGCCTGTATAGTATGTCTCTGTACTAGTGTTCTAGGAATGTAAATGACTAGAATTGAATTGGTCAAAGTAATTGCAGAATATAAAAAGATGAAGGAACACGTCAATTTTTTCAGAGGTATCGAGGTGTCGACATACCCCGTAATCCTCATTGGAGCACCCGTGCAATGGTATCACTCCCTCTTCATACGCGCAAGGACTAAGTACTCACTCTGGACTGATTCTTTGCCACTCCGGCCCGGTGAATCGTCCACTACCAGACACAACATGACATGAGTCATCCACAAGCTCCACCGCATTATCAATATACTCTCAATGGCCACCAAGTTGTCTAGGTGGTGCCGATCACCACGAGTAACAGACACAAACTCTCACTTAACCTAAACAAGGCTAATGAGAAAGGTCGGTACACACTTGCTACTTCCTATGCTCTAATGTGGTTCCAAATCTTGCGATTATCAAATCTCAATCACCCCACTAGGCACTTGCTTTCCCTTGCACTCCAAAGTGTTTCCTCATCTGAACAAATGAGCAAGAGAGCTTCCTGAGATGAGTTGGGCAAGTATAAATGAAGGACCGGAAAAGGCGACTAAAGAGAATGAATGGGAGACGTAAATTTCTTTCAAAATAATTAGGTCACTATCCTAGAAAATCGATCCAAAGAAAAAACACGAGTGCGGCTATCCACGAGCCAACTCATGGTTGGATACCTTAGGAGATGTCCTAGAGGTACAGCGGAACTGTCGGAGAAAGCGCCAGAGTGCAAAGTAGAAGACTCAAAGCCAGCAAAGCTGCACAGGGTCGAACTGTACGGGAATTGGTCGCGGACTATGCGGGGTTGTGAGCTGGACTGTCCGGGATCTGCTCCGGTCTGTCCGCGGGTCAAAACCTGAAAATCAAACTGTTCTGAAACAGAACTCTTCGTGGTTTGCACGCCGGACTGTCCGCAATTCAATCTGAAACAGGCTCGAACCCAAGTAGGTCTCGAGATATTTCATATCTTGCAAAAAGGGGAAAGTTTGGAAAACGAAAACGATTTTCGCCTAATCTATGGGCTTGTGAGGAACTGAGAAATTTCTTTGATGGAAAGATGTCTCACGCGTCCTAGCACATGATGGTTCAAACGGAATCGCAATCCATCATTGAAATCGAAAGAACTCGCGAAAGAGCAAAGATGAAAAAATGAAGAATGCGAAGAACAGAACCCAAACTTAAAGATTTCAGCCAAAATGCCCAACGAGGAGACAAGGAGATTATTGTCTCCTTTCTTGAAATCAAAATACACAGAGGAAAGATTACCGTCTGTGCTGATCACTGCTGCAGCTAGAGAGAGGAACCCCTGGAGTCCGAAAATGAACTATTAAAGTGATGGGGAGGGATGAAGGATGTCTTCCCTTATTTATAGGCTATTACACAATTGTTGACGTAAAAAAAATCTTTTCAGCAACACATTCGCATCAAAGCAAGAGCGCGTCTTGACTCGTTAGGCTTCTTTAGTAGACTGATGTGCTAAATTGACTCTAAACGTGTTAATCAATTTGATATGTAATTAACAAGAAGAAAATAATCAGTAATTTAAAGCGGAACATGTCGGTGTTGTTCAGTTTTCAGGTGAATGACCCAAATAACCAATTCAAAAAAGGTATAGACTAAATAGCCAATATCTTGTATGCATATAAATGTCTAAAAATTTACGTGACTGATTAGTGTATCTTAGATTTTATTTTAGAGCTTTATTGTATAAATGGACAATCGAAGTCATTCTGTGGGCAAACACAGACTTGGGCAGCGTTCAGCGGCGGAAGTCTGCAACTTGCTTATGCCCTCCCTTTGATTCTGACTCTGATCTCAGATGGGAGCTTACGAAAGCAAAGCCGGACTCGTGCTCTGCATCCACAAGACTCCCCCGTCTCCTTACCTCCGCGGCAGACAGGATGCAAGGTTCGCATCTCCGGACTATGGCTTTCTCAAGCGGATTGGTTGCTGAATTAGCCATCTCTGCCTTTGTTTTTCTTGGTTTCAGGGGATGATCGCGTGGTACCGGTGTACGCGTCGGGCACACAGGTCAGTATATTTTCTTGTTCTGGTGTTGGTGTATTCCGTTCGTGACAGATTCTGTGACGCGAGGAGCAGGGGATTAATTTACTTCTGTACAGTTCGTGACATATTCTGTTGGGCAAGTCATGTGCTACTAGATTAGAAATTAGTATATGGATTTTGGGATGTGCCTGTAATTCATAAGCAGGAAATATATGAAGTGAAACATCATGTTGCATCTTTAATTTATCACTGAAACAGGTTCTCCAAAAGCTACAGGAGAAATGGGAATCCCGCAAACAACGGTACCCAGCAATGTACTCCAGTGTCGTTGGCGGCATCATACTAGATCCATCGATGATGGTGATCCCGGTTGACGATCACATGGTTCACAGAGGACATGGCGTTTTCGACACTGCTACCATTTCTGATGGGTTGACTGTCCTCTCTGCTCCCCCCTCATCCACTTTATCTCATTTCTGAATCTTCTGATGAGTGATGATATACATACAGTGATACGATATCTGTCTGAATTCTGAAAATGACATTGGTTACTGTGACTCTGTGAGCAGCTACTTGTACGAACTGGATTCTCACCTGGACCGACTCCTCGTTTCTGCATCCAAAGCAAAGATCGATCTGCCATTCCCCCGCGAGACGCTGCGCGAGATATTGCTCCAGATGACGGCAGCCTCCGGATGCAAGAACGGCTCAATCAAGTACTGGCTGAGTGCCGGCCCCGGTGACTTCCTGCTGTCGCCAAAGGGCTGCACGGGGTCCGCGTTCTATGCCATCGTCGCCGCCGCCACCGCCGTCACCGTTACCCACTCTCGGCACAAGGATGGCGTCAAGGCGATCACGGCCACCGTGCCCATGAAGCATCCATTTTTCGCGGGCATAAAGAGCGTCAACTACCTCCCGAACGCACTTGCCATGGCCGAAGCAGAAGAGCGAGGCGCGTTCGCCTCGGTCTGGGTCGACGAGGACGGGTACGTCGCTGAGGGCCCGACGATGAACGTCGCGTTCGTCACCACGGACGGGGACCTGGTGCTGCCGGCATTCGACAGGATCCTCAGCGGGTGCACGGCGAAGCGGATCCTCACGTTGGCGCCCCAGCTGGTTGGAGCCGGCATGCTGAGGAGTGTCCGGGATGCAAGGATTTCTGCCGATGAGGCAAGGCAGTGCGCCGAGATGATGTTTCTTGGGAGCGGGCTGCCGTTGCTGCCCGTCGTCGAATGGGACGGCCAACCAGTTGGGGATGGTAATGTTGCATGCACTTCAGGATTTTTCTGCTAGATAGAATGCACTTACCACTAGTAGAATGATGATTTTTCCTAGCGCCTTAATTTTTTTTATTGGCGGTTTGAGTTATCACGCGACTGTAGAAATGAACTGGTGGACCTCAAGTCTAGAACCGGCTGTAGAAATCCATTTGTACAGGCGGTTAGTTAAGACAACCGTTAGTAGAAATAGATGTGTTTTTTAAAATTTGATTTTTTCAAACTATCTTGGATGAGAAAACACCCAAAATAAAAGTTGTTCGTCTCAAAAAGTTATCAAACTTTGTAAATTACAACTTTTTAATTTGAAGTCATCTTGTCATCGAAAAATATATTTGAATGGTCTCAAATTTGAAATTCAAATTTTGTAAACGACTTCGGATGGAGAAATGACCAATACAAAAGTTGTTCGTCTCAAAAAGTTATGAAACTTTGTAGTTGACAATTTTTTGATTTGAAATCGTTTAGGAACTCAAACAAGCAAATTACACTCGGATTTGTATAATACGTGGGGAACCGAAGGGGTATTTGAATACATGTGAGTGTGTGGTGCAGTGGTAGAGGAGTTTCCGCGCGAGGGCGAGGTCATGAGTTCGAATCCCACCGGCCACGTTAGTCACGGATTTTGCGCAAAAAATGCCGCGACTTGCGACTTCGACGGGCGGGTGTTGGGCCGAGGGCTCTTCTCCCTAATTAAAATGTTTTTTTCCTATTTATTTACAGGTTTTTTCAGAAATTTTTTCACAGACGGTTGACATAGTGAACCGCCTGTGGGCCACAGGCGGTTCGCTATGTCAACCGCCTGTGAAATTCTTTTCACAAACGGTTTATAAGCAACCGCCTGTGCTGTGGTCCTATTTCTACTGGCCCCCAGCGCAGGCGATTCATAAAAACATCTGTACAAATCGATCTACAACCGTCTGTGCAGTATCGTTTTGTACTAGTGTGCAGTTTGATATTGGTGTGGTGCAGTTGTTCATGATACAACACAGATCCACCTATATCTATTAACCTTTTTTTTTTGTTTCTTGATGATGCAGGAAGAGTTGGGAGAATTAGTCTTGCCCTGTCTGATATGCTCCGGGACGACATCAAGTCTGGTCCAGATAGGATTTCCGTTCCATACAGTTGACGAGAGACGACTCTTCGATTATCTAGTAGATGAAGAAACAATATCAGGGGGGCTGTATTATATTTTTGGCTTTTTCATGTCCATGATTTCCTCAAGGACCAAACTGCACTTTTCTGTTGTTTTTGTTTCGTTCTTAGTCACACGCCGAATAGGTCGACGCTTCTAGAGCATAAGAGAATAGTCGGAACAGAACTGACCATGTTTTTAAATCCATGACATGAAATACCTCCCTCTTACACCTGATGAGTCCCACTGAAAATTTTATTGAGTTTCATGGATGTTAAATACGCTGATATAACACTGTATTAATATAGAGACGATAAGAATTTTATAAGAATGAAACTTGTTGGGTCAGGCCTAAACCTTTGAGCACTCCTGGTCATTACCTTTGGAGACGCCTCGCATAACCTTGCCCGAGAGGCTAGATACCTTGTCCGAGAGGCTAGATACTTGGCTCATTTACTTTGGATTTTAGTATTTCATGATCAACATAACTAAAATTGGACTAATGTATTTGCAAGTGTTTGTTTATAGTCCAATAGATACAAATGTGACTTGGACGAAAGCAACGTGACGATCCAAAGATTAACACCTCAAGCAAGACATTAGAAACTTCATCAAAGACCCAAAAGTTCAAGCAAAGTCTAAGACACGGGGATGGAACCAAGATGATGCAAGAGATCGCAAAAAAACAAGGGTGGACCCATCGAACGCAGCATTGGACGCTGACCGTACAAGCGTCGGACGCGTAAGGTGGTAAACCCTAGCTCGGATGGCGCCAGAGCATTGAACGCGACGATGGCACTGTGCAATCATGCACAGTACGCATCAGACGTGTCAGATGCCGATCAGGCATTGGACATCAGGCGCGTCTGATGGTTATGCAGAGAGGAGCCAGAGACACTCTGAGGCTATCAGACGCATCTGATGGTGCGGATACATGGGTGTATGCCGAGTCTCTGAGTGATGAGTGATTGTCAACTGGGATGATGCGCATGTTCTTTGGCTTGTGTTGTGCAGGTGTCGAGCACGGATACAGTGATCAGAGGTAAGGTGAAGGTCAAGTAGAGACGTGCCGTGCCGATGGACCGAGAGTGGCGAAGGGCAGACGTGAGGCTTGGACTGAGGGACCGGTGGCCCGAGGATCAGCTGTGGTGGCTGACAGCCTGGGACAGCGACGAGTGCAGACTTGCGGTCATGGTGTTGCTCGAGTCGAGGACTTGGGGACACATGTCGGTGGACGGGGTGCACGTGCGGTGCATCCCCTCTACGGCTCGGTTTGGTGGTTGAGCCACACAAAAACCACCGAGTGGACGGTTTCCAGGTTTGGACCTCAAAACCTGGGCGCGGATGGTTTCCGAGTTTGGCCACAAAACTCGGGCTGAGGACGGTTTCCAGGTTTGGGCCTCAAAACCTGGGTGCTGCGGGTTGCTGAGTTTGGGCCACAAAACTCAGGCGATGGACGGCTGGTTTCCCGGTTTGGGCCTCAAAACCGGGGGTTGGCTGTGAAGGCTGGTTTCCCGGTTTGGGCCACAAAACCAGGGGTGCGATGTCCGGGAAAAGGACAAGCAGAGCGGTGGCGGCACATGGCGGCGATCGGTGAGGTTGCGTCGAGGCAACGCTACCAGTTGTGCGGGCGTGACCGTCGGATCACCACCTACCATGAGTTGGTCCAGAATAACCCTAGGGTTTAGCTGGTTCGCTCTGTAATTAGAGAGGGGTAGAGTAGGAATTAGAATTAGGATAAGTAGAGGGAGACACCCTCCTCCCATTTTATCTCAGTCATTTGCTCTTTGATTCTAGGGTTTCCTGCTCTTCTAATCCCCTGCTGTAGCTAGCTGAGATCCGCAGAGAACCATACCTCTGTGTACTGAAGATTTTGAGGAAGTGAGGCCGTAACCTCACTGTTGTAGCGTGTGGTAGCCACACGGTTGCAGATCGATGTGTTAATTCACAGTTTGTTCGTGTTCTTCGCGTTCTTCGTTTCTCCACGATTTTCCCGTCACTCGATCTCCCTCTCTATTGCGTCTTTGCGAAATCCGTTTGAATCAACTTGTTCTTTATAGTGAGGAGATCATTTCCACCGAAGGAATTCATCTAACTCCTCACGAACAAGTAGATCAGGTTGATTTCGTTTTCATGGCGCTTTTTCGTTCATACTCCTCCCCTTTCGATTTCCCGGTGTTCGAATCGATTTGAGCGGATGATTTCTTGGGGATAGACTCCTAACTACTCCGTGATCATCTTCTCCAAGTTTGGGAATGTGGGATTGAGTTTTGATTTGGATTTGGGAGGATTCGTGAGAAGGGCGACCGAAATCGCCCTCTCTGTTCATCCACGGACAGTCCGCCAGGTGAACCGTGGACAGTCCGCGCGTCGGGCTCGAGCCAGACCAGTGGCAGCGAGCCCCGGCCACTTTGGTCAGATTTGACCAGCGGACAGTCCGCCGTTGGTTTTCGCGGACAGTCCGGGAACTGTTCAGGGGACTTCAGCAGCGTTGCGGTTTTGCTCTTGTGGCCGGCGGACAGTCCGCCAGCTGAGCCCGGTCAGTCCGCCACTGGGCAGACAGTCCACAACCGTACTGCCGGACAGTTCGGGATTTGGCTGAAGCCTCCGGTTTGGTACGCTTGCTCTCCCGACTTGTTCGCTTGGTTTCCGGACTTCCCGTTTGACCCTAGAGTTGATCAAAGAACCTCTCTATGTATCTTTGCTACTTGTTAGCATAGGTATTTAGGAGTTTCTCGTCGTAGTCATCTATCTACGTTCGGGACTTGGTTTTTGAGGGTCAAACTCGTCTCGGTGCTTTTGACTTTTGGATCGCTATCGCTTTGTGGTGCCTCGCTGTGATTCTAGGGATCACCCACCCTCTTCCAAGGGTCATGGGCATCACGGTTTCGGTTGAAGTTTTCCGGGGTTGATTTTGGGACATTTGGCCAAAGTTTCGAGAGAAATTTTTGTGCTCCCATTCACCCCCCTTCTGGTCGCCTTGCTATTGCATTCTCGGTCCTTCAATTGGTATCGGAGCGGGTTAAGGATCTTCTACCTTAGCCGGTTCCAGATCCATAGAAGGCGACATGGATCGCGGCGTGGGCAAACCGCCGTTTTTCGATGGAACGAACTATGCGTATTGGAAGATACGCATGTCGGCCTATCTGCAGAGTTTGGGTGCTTCCATTTGGGATATTTGCAACTCTGCTAATTACGTGGTCTTGGCTGCTCGTGTCTCTCAGCTTCAGATCGATGAGCACGATGCCAATAGCCGAGCCCGTAATGCTCTTTTCTCATGCTTGAGCATGAGTGAGTTTGATCACGTTTCTCACCTCGCTACGGCTCGGGAGATTTGGGCTACCCTCATGCGTTTCCATGAGGGAACCTCTCAAGTCAAAACCCGTCTCTACGAGTCGTTCAAGCGAGAGTATGAGAACTTTCAACATATGCCTGGCGAGAGCATAGAAAGATTATTCGCTCGCTTTCAGGTGATTGTCAACAGGATGAGGGCTAACAAGGAGCTGTTGCCTTTCAACGATCATGAGAGGGCTTTGAAGTTTTTGCATACCCTTGATCGGTCGGTGTGGGATTCCAAAGTTCAGGCGATCATCGAATCACCTAACTATGAGACCCTCACGTGTGACGAGCTCTTCAGTAAGCTCAAGTCTAGTGAAATTGACGCCATGGTGAGGGCTTCTTATGAAAATCCTTCTGGCCCATCGATGGCTTTGCTTTCTGGCTCTTCTGCTAACCCCTCTGGCGGTTTTGCACTCTCTTCTCTCTTTTCTGTCATAGAGGAGCAGCTAGAGTCTTTGGGGGATGACGAGTTGGCTATGCTCGCCAACTGGTTCTCGCGGTTCCACAACAACCGCATGAACCGTCACCGCGGAGGAGGACGATCAGGATGCTTTGAGTGCGGCGACCCCAACCACTTCATCGCCAATTGCCCGAAGAAGAACAAGCAGACCTTCGGCAAGGCGGATCATGGGCACAAGTACGACTCCGGCAAGCGCAAGGAGAAGTACGTCCCCGCGAAGCACAAGCGGAAGGGCGGCTTCAACAAGGAGTACATCAAGACGAAGTACTAGGAGAAGGCCCAAGCTGAGCAGCGTGCATTCTTCGCCACTCTCAGCGACGTCGACGACTCGGATGACGACTCCGCTTCCTCAAGCGATGACGAGTCCGAGAAGAAGAAGAGGATCGAGGACAAGCTCAACGGTCTCTGCTTCTTCGCCGACAACGAGGGTTTCTGCACCATGGCTCTCGGCAAGGAGGTCGACGGCCAGCTGGAGGACACTCCTCGGAACGACGACGACGACGACACCTCCCAGGTATCTCAGACCCCCGACGAGCTTTCTGCTGAAGTCAAGAAGCTTACTGCAGCGCTCCTTAGTCAAGATAAGTTGCTTAAGCGTGCTGCTAGAGAGCGCAAGGAGTTTAGGCAGAAGTGGGAGGATACGGTGAAGGAACTTGAATCTGTCAAGTCCACCGTAGTTGTTACCGATGAGGAGGAGTGCGAGATGTGCACCACGCACATGACTAACCTTCTCACTTTGAGAGGTAAGTACGTTGCGTTGGTAGGAGAGGTGGATGAGCTGAAGGCTAGATCCTCGCTGTTGGGTGCATGCAAGTCTTGTGCAGGCTTGCAATCTGAGTTGGCAGAGAAGAATGCCAAGATTGTGTCTCTTGAAGAGGCCAACTCAGGTAGCACATGTGTGGCTAGGTGTGTTCTTTGTGAGGGTTTGGAGATGGAGATCGCTAATGTGAAGCATGACAAGATGCAAACCGAGGTGGAAAACAAATACCTTCGGACCATCTTGTCATGGGTGTCTAGTGGTGAGCCACAGCTCGGGATGATGATCTCCCAATTCAAGCGAGCTGCTGGAGGTCCAGGTGTAGGTTTTACTCTGGGTGTTGATGTTTCGTCTTTTGGGAAGATTGGAGAGTCGAGTGGTCTTAACCCATGTGAGAAGCCCAATTCCACCACTACTCCCAAGCTTACCAAGATTCCACCCAAAGAGCCTCTCAAGCCTAACACCAAGGATGGGGTCTTTGTTGAACCTCCGAGAGCTCCACCAAAGAAACAATCATGGGCTCCCAAACCAAACCACCTCAAGAACAAGCTTGACACCATGCCACACATCCAAGAGGAGCTTATGCCACAGAAGGGCAAAGTGATCCACACCCACTACCGTGAGTACTAACAACCCCCTTTGAGAGCGGTGAGGTACCATTGTGAGCACTGTGGGAGAGATGGACACTTGAGTGAGTTTTCCTTTCGGCGCAAGAGAGAGGCGCGCCGTGCAAAGGAGATGAACAACACGGACATGTACCATCCTTTCCATGATGTACATGTGCCGAACGTTCAGAGGCGTGCAGCTAGGCCTAGAGGTCCAGAACCTCAAGTTCCTAGGCCTAGGCAGCAGAGAGGACGTGCCCGGCGGGAGCCTGCAGTTGTAGGCTATGGACCCCGTGGCGGTGGCTTTGTAGTTGAGCGTTTTCCACCACCGCGTTTTGAGTATCGCGATGGACGCTCCTCCCTTAGCGGACCATGTTTTCCTCTACGTGGTGATCGCTCCTCTCGTAGGCGTGCTAGGAATGGTTTTTCTGCTAACTGTTCTTTTGAGCAGCCGGCCCAACACTGGTATTCTCCCTACTTCACTAACCCCAGTGTTGGACCGTATGCTCACCCTATGTCTTTTTATTGATATAGGTAAAACGATTGGAGAACGTTTGGTTGGTGGATTCCGGGTGTTCAAGGCACATGACCGGAAACGCCAAGTGGTTCTCCAGTCTTAGTCCAGTCGCCGGAAAGGAGTTTATCACCTTCGGCGATAACAGCAAAGGTAAGTTGCTGTCTCGTGGGTCTGTGCGAGTTAATGAGCACTTTGTGTTGCGCGATGTTGCTCTTGTTTCTAACTTGCATTTTAACCTTCTTTCTGTTTCGCAACTTTTCGATGATGACTATGAGATTCGTTTTAAACCGAATCTTAGTCGTATTTTGGACCCTCAGGGCAATCTTGTTTGTGTGATTTCGCCCTTTGGGAAAGTCTTTCGTGCGGATTTCTCAGAGTCTTTTGGCATTTCTCGTTGTCTTGTGGCTGGACCTTCCTCCTCTGATCTTTGAAAGTGGCATAGGAGACTTGGACATCTGAGCTTCGACTTGCTTGCAAGGCTTAGTTCACTTGGCCTAATCCGAGGATTGCCCAAGTTATCCATGGAGAAGGATCTTGTTTGCCATTCTTGTAGACATGGGATGATGGTTGCCGGTCTCCACCATCCAGTGACTCAGGTCATGACAAAGCACCCTGGAGAGCTTTTGCACATGGACCTTGTTGGCCCGGCTCGGGTGAGCTCGGTTGAGGGGAAGTGGTACGTGCTTGTTGTTGTTGATGACTTTTTGAGATATTCGTGGGTCTTCTTTTTAGCTAAGAAGACTGAGACTTTCTCCTTTGCTCACAATCCGATTTTACGTCTTCAGAACGAGTTCCCTTTGAACTCGATGCGAGCTATTAGGAGTGATAATGGTACCGAATTCAAGAATTCAGATTTTGAGAAGTTTTGTAACTCTTTGGGTTTAGAGCATCAGTTTTCTTCTCCCTACACACCGCCACAAAATGGTGTTGTAGAGAGGAAGAATCGGACCCTTGTACAGATGGCCAGGACGATGCTCGATGAGCATAGGACTCCTAGGCGGTATTGGGCCGAAGCGATGAGCACTGCATGCTACATTTCCAATCGCATTTTTCTCCGAGCCTTCTTGAAAAAGACGTGTTATGAGTTGTGTTTTGGAAAACTGCCCAAGGTGAGTTATTTTCGAGTCTTTGGTTGCCACTGTTTTATACTCAAAAAGGGCAATTTGGACATGTTTGAGTCTTGTTCTTCTAACGGTGTGTTTTTGGGTTATGGCACTCACACTCGCGCTTATCGTGTACTTAACCTTGATACTAACCGAGTCATGGAGACATCAGATGTCACCTTCGACGAGACCATGGTTTGTCCTTCTTCTCGTTTTGAGCGTGCAGGTGATCATGAGGTTGGCGAGCCTCTTTTCGATGATGAAGAAGAAGGTGCTGAAGGGATGAATGACCCAGCACCTCCTCCACCTGCTGTGCCGCAAGGAGCGGCTTCTACTATGACTCACGGCCCTGACACTTCTTCTTGGGGGTCGTGGGATCCGCCACCCCGAGCGGTACCTTTTGTACCCGGGGAGGCACCAGCTGCTGTTGAGGGGGAGATCACCTCTGCTCGGGAGGCGCCATGACACATCCAACGCCAACACCTGCCTCAACAAATGATCGGTAGCATCGGCGAACGTGTCACTCGGTCAAGGTCACAACATATCTCTCACTTTGCTCATTCTGCATTTGTTGCTGATTTTGAACCCCGAGATGTTGGACACGCTTTGACGGATCCGGATTGGGTCAATGCCATGCATGAGGAGTTAGAAAATTTTGAAAGAAATCGGGTTTGGGTTCTAGTTTCTCCTCCCTCTGAGTGTCACCCTATTGGGACAAAATGAGTTTTCAAAAACAAACAAGGAGAGGATGGCCATGTTGTGAGAAACAAGGCCAGACTAGTAGCCCAGGGGTATAGTCAGAAGGAGGGAATAGACTATGAGGAGACTTTTGCTCCTGTAGCTCGTTTGGAGGCAATTAGGATACTCTTGGCTTTTGCTGCATCCAAAGGTTTCAAACTTTTTCAAATGGATGTCAATTGTGCCTTCTTAAACGGCTACATAAAAGAGGAGGTGTATGTTAGACAACCCCCCGGTTTCGAAAATCCCAAGTTTCCAAACCACGTTTTTAAACTTCACAAAGCGTTGTATGGTTTGAAACAAGCCCCTAGAGCCTGGTATGATAGGTTGAAAACCTTTTTGCTTGCTAAGGGTTTTAAAATGGGATGTGTGGATAAAACGCTCTTTCTCCTCAAGCAAGAGAATGATACTCTCTTGGTCTAGATTTACATGGATGATATCATTTTTGGTGGTTCTTCTCACACTTTGGTTGCCAAGTTTGCAGACACTATGAGTAGGGAGTTTGAGATGAGCATGATGGGCGAGTTGACGTTTTTCCTCGGGTTGCAAATGAAGCAATCCCGGGAAGGGACGTTCGTGCACCAGGGTAAGTATACCAAGGACATCTTGAAGAAATTCGATATGGGTGAGGCCAAGCCTCTTCCAACACCCATGTCGACCACGACGACCCTGGATGCGGATGTGGATGGAGAAGCTGTGGACCCGAAGGAGTACCGGAGTATGATCGGGTCGCTGCTGTACCTGACGGCGACACGCCCGGACATTCAGTTCGCGGTATGTCTTTGCGCGCGCTTTCAGTCATCGCCGCGCACTTCTCACCGTCAGGCGGTCAAACGCATTATGAGGTACTTATCCTTAACTCTAGAATTTGGGATTTGGTATTCTGCTTCCTCCACCCTTTCCCTTTGTGGTTATTCCGATGCCGATTTTGCTGGTTGCCGCATTAATCGCAAGTCCACTTCCGGGACTTGCCAGTTTATTGGATCTTCTCTTGTTTCGTGGTCCTCTCGCAAGCAGTCTAGTGTCGCCCAGTCTTCCACGGAGGCTGAGTATGTTGCTGCGGCTAGCTGCTGTTACCAGTTACTCTGGATGATGGCCTCTTTGCGTGATTTTGGTCTGAGTTTTTCTAGTGTTCCCTTGCTTTGTGACAGCACGAGTGTGATTAGTGTTGCTAAGAACCCCGTGCTGCACTCTAAGACCAAACACATTGATGTGCGCTTTCATTTTCTGTGAGACCACTATGAGAAGGGTGATATCGACCTTCGCCATGTCGATACTCATCATCAGTTGGCCGATATTTTCACCAAGCCTTTGGACCAATCAACTTTTGCTAGGTTGAGAGGTGAGCTTGGTGTGTGTTTCCCCTTTTAAATGGGGGAAACATTTTGGTTCTTGTACCATAAACTGACTATTTTTCGTTTGTCTTGTTCTCTTTTGCATTTCAGCATACGCTTTTACATTCAGAGCTTCATGTATATAATCTAAAGAATATAACTATGCTCTGTATAGGCTTTGCTTCGATGTTTTATGATGATGCTGTAGCTTATGCTCTTTCTGATCACTGATACATGTTGTGAGCAGAGCTATTTTATGAATGGTGAATCTCTTTAATGAACATAAAACTTGAAAATGTTCACCATTGAGATATGCAACTAGCATGTGTAGAATGTGTTGAAATCACTTGTGCTTTTCATATATGCTAGGTTGCTATGTCTCTAGTGTTGAGTCATTCACTTGCTTGGTCTGTTCATATACTGCTTTAAATCTGAACCAAGTTTAAGTAAAATGGAAAGATCGAGATGGGATTGCTTTTCAGCACATCGCAGTTTCGAGACTGTTTCTCATTGCACTTTGAGTTAAACTTGAGCTGTGTAGTGTATGACCGAAACTGTTGCTTTAAGCTTCTGATTGCTTCTGCATAGGCTTCGCACAATTTAAAAGATAGGCGATGACAAGCTCTCAACCTCTCACAATCACATGCTGAAATTTAATCTTGTGTAATTTAACCGCTGCAACTCCGATAAATTTTGATACACAAGTCTATGTTTCATTCTATAGCATGATGATTGAACTGTGCTAGGGGTAGTTCACCTTGTATACATGTTTAGCACTTGTCGGATATCCTGTCTATACATGTTGTGTGCTATTTCGATGGTGAACCCTTTTTGGCTGTAAACTGCTCCTTTGCTCTCATTTTTCATATTTCGTATCTAGTGATCAGTTTCAGCCTTTGCTAGCTTCTTATGGATGTTGTTGAGTCATCGGATCAGAACTGTATAGAGCATCCTTGCACTCTCTTGATTATATTCCTGAAGCTGCTAACTTGCATTTTTACTCATATGCACTTTTGGAGGGAGATATTCTGTCGAGGGGGAGACATTTGAGTGCGTGTGCACATTTGCTTGCTGGTGCATTTTCAACTAAGGGGGAGAAAATATTGACAAATCATGAGTTCCCTGGGTTGTGTGCACTAGTTGAGGGGGAGTTTGCTAGTTGTGTTGAGCCTCTGCCTTTAATATTGACAAATCATGAGTTCCCTGGGTTGTGTGCACTAGTTGAGGGGGAGTTTGCTAGTTGTGTTGAGCCTCTGCCTCTTTCTTGAGGAACTAGCAAACGTTTACAGCTCATTTTCAGCTCTTCAATTGGTATCCAACTCTTTTAGTTTTGAGTTGGTAACAGTTGGTATTGAGTTGTTTTGCTAGCGGTGTTCAACCCGTTCTGCCTCTTCTTGAGGGCTAGCACTGTTTTGCTTGAATTTCAGTTGATTTTTCAATTGGTATCAAGTTCTCGCTAGCGGTGTTGAGCCTGTTCTACCTCTTCTTGAGGGCTAGCTTTGCTTTGCTTGGTTGCGTCGAGCCGTTGCCCATGTCTTTGGGGACCAAGTTGTCTTGTTCTTTCCACTTGACCTTCTTCGGCTTTGCTATGCTTTTGGGTCATTTGGTTGAGTTCTCTCTCTTTCTTCCTTCCTTCTTCTATTCATTATGATTTGTGTTGGTAGTTGACAATGCACTCATCAAGGGGGAGATTGCGGATACATGGGTGTATGCCGAGTCTCTGAGTGATGAGTGATTGTCAACTGGGATGATGCGCATGTTCTTTGGCTTGTGTTGTGCAGGTGTCGAGCACGGATACAGTGATCAGAGGCAAGGTGAAGGTCAAGTAGAGACGTGCCGTGCCGATGGACCGAGAGTGGCGAAGGGCGGACGTGAGGCTTGGACTGAGGGACCGGTGGCCCGAGGATCAGCTGTGGTGGCGGACAGCCTGGGACAGCGACGAGCGAAGACTTGCGGTCATGGTGTTGCTCGAGTCGAGGACTTGGGGACACATGTCGGTGGACGGGGTGCACGGGCGGTGCATCCCCTCTACGGCTCGGTTTGGTGGTTGAGCCACAGAAAAACCACCGAGTGGACGGTTTCCAGGTTTGGACCTCAAAACCTGGGCGCGGATGGTTTCCGAGTTTGGCCACAAAACTCGGGCTGAGGACGGTTTCCAGGTTTGGGCCTCAAAACCTGGGTGCTGCGGGTTTCTGAGCTTGGGCCACAAAACTCAGGCGATGGACGGCTGGTTTCCCGGTTTGGGCCTCAAAACTGGGGGTTGGCTATGAAGGCTGGTTTCCCGGTTTGGGGCACAAAACCGGGGGTGCAATGCCTGGGAAAAGGACAAGCAGAGCGGTGGCGGCACGTGGCAGCGATTGGTGAGGTTGCGTCGAGGCAACGCTACCAGTTGTGCGAGCGTGACCGTCGGATCACCACCTACCATGAGTTGGTCCAGAATAACCCTAGGGTTTAGCTGGTTCGCTCTGTAATTAGAGAGGGGTAGAGTAGGAATTAGAATTAGGATAAGTAGAGGAAGACACCCTCCTCCCATTTTATCTTAGTCATTTGCTCTTTGCTTCTAGGGTTTCCTGCTCTCCCAATCCCCTGCTGTAGCTAGCTGAGATCCGCAGAGAACCATACCTCTGTGTACTGAAGATTTTGAGGAAGTGAGGCCATAACCTCACTGTTGTAGCGTGTGGTAGCCACACGGTTGCAGATCGATGTGTTGATTCGCGGTTTGTTCGTGTTCTTCGCGTTCTTCGTTTCTCCATGATTTTCCCGTCACTCGATCTCCCTCTCTATTGCGTCTTTGCAAAATCCGTTTGAATCAACTTGTTCTTTATAGTGAGGAGATCATTTCCACCGAAGGAATTCATCTAACTCCTCACGAACAAGTAGATCGGGTGGATTTCGTTTTCGTGGCGCTTTTTCGTTCATACTCCTCCCCTTTCGATTTCCCGGTGTTTGAATCGATTTGAGCGGATGATTTCTTGGGGATAGTCTCCTAATTACTCCGTGATCATCTTCTCCAAGTTTGGGAACGTGGGATTGAGTTTTGATTCGGATTTGGGTGGATTCATGAGAAGGGCAACCGAAATCGCCCTCTCTGTTCATCCGCGGACAGTTCGCCAGGTGAACCGCGGACAGTCCGCGCGTCGGGCTCGAGCCAGACTAGTGGCAGCGAGCCCCGACCACTTTGGTCAGATTTGACCAGCGGACAGTCCGCCGTTGGTTTTCGCGGACAGTCCGGGAACTGTTCAAGGGACTTCAGCAGCGTTGCGGTTTTGCTCTTGTGGCCAGCGGACAATCCGCCAGCTGAGCCCGGACAGTCCGCCACTGGGCAGACAGTCCGCGACCATACTGCCGGACAGTCTGGGATTTGGCTGAAGCCTCCGGTTTGGTGTGCTTGCTCTCCCGACTGGTTCGCTTGGTTTCCGGACTTCCCGTTTGGCCCTAGAGTTGATCAAAGAACCTCTCTAGTTATCTTTGCTACTTGTTAGCATAGGTATTTAGGAGTTTCTCGTCATAGCCATCTATCTACGTTCGGGACTTGGTTTTTGAGGGTCAAACTCGTCTCAGTGCTTTTGACTTTTGGATCGCTATCGCTTTGTGGTGCCTCGCTGTGATTCTAGGGATCACCCACCCTCTTCCAAGGGTCGTGGGCATCACGGTTTCGGTTGAAGTTTTCCGGGGTTGATTTTGGGATATTTGGCCAAAGTTTCGAGAGAAATTTTTGTGCTCCCATTCACCCCCCCTCTGGTCGCCTTGCTATTGCATTCTCGGTCCTTCAGATGGTATTGCATCGGATCCACCAAGAGTCTGATGTGATAGACGCTCTGAGGCTATCGGGCGCAGTCAGTCGACCACTAGCTGTTGTGAGACACCGGACACGTCCGATAGTCATGACCAGCGCGTCTGATGCGACACAGTGAATCCCATATCTTTGCTTGACCGCTTTATTTGTTTAGGGCTCTATACACTAGTATACAGAAGTACTATACAGGCGGTTGGTAACCCATTTTCACTCGTGTTTTCCAGCACCGCCTGCGTTGGAGGCCACTAGAAATGGAACCACAGCACAAGCGGTTGCTATGGAAATCTATTTCTACAGGCGGTTCACTTAGCCAACCATTTATGCTATGGTCCTATTTACACAGGCGGTTTGCTAAGTGAACCGCCTGTAGAAATGAATTTCCACAGGCGGTTTACAAGCAACCGTCTGTGCTGTTGCAAACCATATGTATATATATTTTTGATATTTTTATATACATTATGTATTGTTATATATTATATTACTATTAAATGTATACATATACATTGATATTGGAACTACTAAACCCTATTGGGGTTCAAATATAACAACATGCAATTCAAATATTTCATACATACATTTATATACATCAAAGTTTCGTGCTCACCAACATAAAGTTACACATAGTACATCAAGCATTATATACAACAAAGTTTTCACCGGTTCTCTAATAACCGTCTCGACTAAGTTTTAGCCTACTAATCTTCGTGATATTTCTTATCACATGGAATGACTTCTTTCAAGATGAATTAGCACATGTCCTCAACTAAGTTGTATAAAGCTTGTTCGTTCATGTGTTTCGCCTTTTGTACATCAAATTTCTAGAGAAAAGGTTTATAAACATCATATATTTATACTTGATAATACATTGGTAACTTTAATGTCAGAACTACATACATGACCATTACTTATATTACCTTAGAAGGGTTCTTGATGTATCGTCCGTTCTCCCTCATAAACTCACACATGTAGTATCCACAGTGGACCAATCCGGGTGGTTACTTGTGGCACTATGTAATGAGAAAGTATAGTTATCTACTTGCAACATCGTCCTATGTATTGTACATGTATGATACGTACCGGCCAGTTATGATGTATTTTCAATGGTTGCCCTGGTATTGATTACTCACACCTTTCACCTTTAATTTTGTAAAACATATATGCCCTATAATCTCGAATAGAATCACCATGTTATTCTGAACATCTCATCGATTAAAGTATGTATGCAAAATCTCCACTTACAGTTCTAAGTGCCTCACGAATGTTGCATAGCTTGTAGTCAGGTAATCTAAGAAGTCACAAACCTACACCTTCTACCTAGGTCTCGGTTTCCCTCAGTTTCCGAGCATGGATCCAATTTGCGGTCCTTTCTCTAATTTGCTCAGACAACGTCGGCAACCCTACCGCTTTCTTGGCAGCCTCTTCTTGCCTCCACTTGGGAACCTAGCGTTGGTAACCGCCTATACCTAGGTGGTGGTACTTGTTCTTCTTTGCGAGCTCAGTATTGGCTTTACTCCGAGCTAAGAACTCTGGCTCTCTCATTTGCTCTAGAAAAACCGCCCACTTGTTGGGACAATACCCAGCATACAGGCACCCCTAGCCCGCAGGTCCAAAGTGTGTACTGTAGAATAGCTCGTGGACAAGTGATCTGTTCGATCGAGCGGAAATACATTCGCGTGAAAGGGTGGTATGGCAGTGAGCCTTTCGAGCGAACGTTAACTTAGATAGCTGTGTTGGACTCGAAAGCACATCGACGAGATCGAATGTGCTTTCATTCGAGAGAGCGCCATTGAGGGAAAAGGGTGAGAGCGAAAGTGAGCAAGAGCGAGCTTTCGAGCGAACAGTTGAAAGCTACATCGTTGCGACTTAAGAGAATGGTTAAAGCCGTAGCTTAAGTTACTTCCGCACGAAAGGGCCCGGAATAGCTAACGAGACGCTTTCGCCTTTCATCATTCTTGTCGTGTGATCTTTCGCAGGTCATCAGGGTCATGACCGAGAAGAGATGGCCCACAAGACGGGAGGCGGGGGTCGCGCGTGCCTAGACCCACCACTGGATGGAGTTACAATGGTACCCCTCGAGTTCATGAAGCGGAAGAAGCCACGGGGTAGTTAGAGAGGAGTTTTCTTGTAACTGTGTTAAAGAGTGGTTGGAAGGGCATTTCCATACTTGTAAACTGACTCGGTTAATATAAATAGCTTGATCCTCCATATTGAGGGGGGAGGAGGATCACTGTTCAATCTACTAATTCCACTATTGGTTCTCGCTCGCGAGTTCGCCTTTCGTCTTTCTTTGTGTGCTCTCTCGCGCTACGACCCGTTGTTTTAGGGTTTCGGCCCCAAAATAACATTGACGCTCACTGTGGTTGTTGCCCGAGCTTCTCATGGCACCAAGGAAGGCATCGAAGACAGTTGATCCTCAAGAAACCAAAAGGGTAGTCACTGCGAACACAAATGCCCATGGCACAATCACAGCATCCACCCCTACAATCCAAATTCCACCAAATGCAAATCCAAACCCCTCAGCTTTCACGAGCACAGTCCCACCTGGAACTCAACAACTGGTGGGAGCGTCCTCAAACCAGGAAATGCCACCTCCAGGCCACCAGCCATTCTACAAAGAGGGAACGCCGGAAGGCCTTGTCCAGAACTCGACTGACAAAGATGAAGATGACGACGCAGAAGTCACTAGGCACACTCAGGCGCTCAAGATATTGACTCAGTACCAGGAAGAGATACAAAAGTTGTTACAACAAAGAGATCAGCTACAACAGCAAGTTGCAGCTAGAGTGAGAGAAGATGAAACTCGCAACACCATTCGTCCGGCGGAGGCACAACGAAGGCAGTTGGAAAGAGAGGTGCAGGAGTTGCAAAGAGTCGGAGGGGGGCCGCTCCCAAGAATTCTGGAGAACGTGTTCATGCCACGGCATGAGCAACCGCTTGCTTTCGACAATGTGTTGACACTTGTTATCTATCACAATTAAAGGATAAATAAATATGAAAAGGGCATGAATTCAATCACCAACAAAGGTTTAGGGTTTCAATTGACAATATTCCACGAGTTTTGGTGAATTGTGATTCTGCAGGGACTAAACCAGGAAATCAACACAGATTGCTTTCCCTAGAAGGAAACTGACGGGAGATAACCGAACCAACGCATCAGGAATATTCTAGAAGGATCTAGAGAACACCAGAAGACACCAGGAGGCCGGGCACCCCAGGACACGGCCAGGTGGGACCGACCGGTCCCACCACTAGACCGGTCGGTCTCCCCCGAGGCCCACTGGACTCTATCTTCTGGAACCTTCCTCCACCGCCTATGAGGATGCATCTCAGCCGTACCTAAGGTCGGTTTGATCCAACGACCACATTTCCTCGCCCAGGGCTATATAAGCAGCACCAGACCCCCCCCCCTCTCCAGGGCATCATCAGATCAGATCAGATCATCAGATCAATATCTCATTCATCACAATCAGATCAAGCATCACCAGAGAAGGAGATCAATCAGAAGCTCTAGAACTACATCCACCTAGATTAGTTAGATAGAATAGGATTAGAGGAGGCAAGCTTCGCTTGGATTCCAGATCTAGTCACGAGAAGGCTCGGTAAACCCAAGATCTTCTCTCTTGTATTAACATTATGGATCTACTTCATAATTGCTCTTCTAGTTCATCATTGTTCATCATTGTTTATGTTCTAGTTCATTGTCTAGTTCATCTTCTAGTTCATAATCCAGTTCTAGTTCATGTTCTAGTTCGTACTTTAGTTCTTCTCGATGATCTAATTCACCTTATTGTTCATCTCTATGTTCTAGATAGTAATACAATTGATATGACTAAGACATCAACAATTATATTCTTAATTATATTGCTTATAGTATGCTTTGATTATATATTTGACATAGATAGTTCATCATTATGTTTATACTCTTGTTCGTATAGCACTCATCTTAATGATCATTGGGTGGGTGATAGATGTTGTGTAGGCGTGGTGCCTATACACTATTTATCTGCGAATGCGTCCTATGTTCCGGATAGAGTGATAGATCACAAGTGTGATATTCCTGTTGAGTCCTTTGTATTCCACCTCCCGAATGTAGTGTTCATTATGGCTCAGTTAACTCATGGTTTAGGGTTACTCTGTTTGGCACCTCTACTATGGAGTTGCCTCTTGATTATAAATATGATATGACCTAGCCTATGATTGCCAGATATGTTTGCACTAATCAATGTATGCTATGACTTGTAATTAGAATAACTTAGGAATATTTCTTATTAATACCTGTTCTAATCATCACTTGCTAGGTAGTACTGTTCTAGGATTATCTTTGATTGATCTGCTCTCTGTTACCATTTATCATTATCATTTATCATTACTTTACTATCTGATCTCTGTTTAGAGTAATGAGTGTGTTATCAGTCTTTATCATAAGTGTGTGCCACATTAATTGTTGTTAAGTCCTCACTAGTATAATACCATCATACTTTGAATTGATTAGTCTCTAGGCTAAATATAAATAATGATACCTGAGACTAGCTTGGGTGAAATGCTTCTACAACGGGTGTATTTATCTGTGCGCTTGCGGGTAAATATTTATCTTTAGATCTAGTGCTTTGATATAATCACATTGCTAGCTTCATATTGGGGATGACAACTTGACGTTAAGTGAAGTTAGTAGTGTCCCGTACACTCCTTAGTGCCTTCACTAGGTTATTGTTTATGAGATTCATTCTTAGAGTGATTCCATTAAGGAGTGTCAACAAGCATTTCTGGCGCCATTGCCGGGGATAGATTAAAACTCTATTCTTAGTAGCGACATTAAGAAATACCAACAAGCATTTCTGGCGCTGTTGCCGGGGAACACATCAATTCAATTACGAATGGTACCTAGGGTTATTCATTAAAATCTTTATGAACACTGTTAGGACATTGCTTTAGCAACATTAAAATGGTAGCTAGAACATATCATTTAACTTACACACGTGTGATAATGCACTGATTGTTTATCTCTACTCAAACAGACTTACCCTGGCTTTGTTTATCTTTTATCTTATGCAGGGTGTGACGTATGACTGGTTTCCAACTTCCGAATAACTACGTTGAGGATCCCAAAGCTTTATTGAAGAAAACAAGACGCAAACTCAAGAGACCCTCACCACCACTTCCAGAAGTTAACCAGATAAGAAGAAGCTTAACACCAGTGTTGAACAGCATGGCCGACAAGACACTCCGTGAGTTCTCTGCACCAACCACTGCCAACATCAGGACTGGACCAACAGTCAATGTGGGAGACAACGGATTTGAACTCAAGCCAGCTTTGATCAACATGGTGCAAGCTAATCAGTTTTGCGGAAAGGCACATGAAGACGCAAGCACTCATCTCCAACACTTTCTAGAGATCTGTAGCACTTTCACAATCAAGGGAGTCGAAAGAGATGCCATTCTACTCCGCTTGTTCCCATTCTCACTTTTTGGAAAAGCAAAACAATGGTTCTACTCCAACAAAGACAAAAACACCTCATGGGTGATCTGTTCAACTACCTTCCTAGAAAAGTTCTTTCCAGTGGGCAAGATGAATGCCCTCCGTGCCAAGATTTCAACTTTCCAGCAACCACACGATGAATCAATCCCAGAGGCTTGGGAACACTTTCAAGATTACATATCAGAATGCCCTCACCATGGGATGGAGAATTGGCTACTCATGCAGACCTTCTACCATGGGCTCACTTCAAGTACCCGTGAGAACGTGGATGCCACTGCTGGAGGATCATTCTTGTCACTCACTATCAACAATGCTACTACACTCATTGAGACGATGGCCTCTAACCAAGGATGGAACGAGGAACGCTCTCAACCACGCAAGAGGGGAGGAATACATCAACTAAAAGAAGTAGACATGTTGTCTGCCAAACTTGACCTACTCATGAAGAAGTTCGATGAACACACTCCCAAGAAAGAAGACGTCATGCACATCTGCGAATCTCGCATGACATGTGAAGAGTGTGGAGGCACTGGTCATTCAGGGAGCAACTGCCCTGAGATTCAAGAGCATGCGAAGTACATTAACAACAACAACAACTATCGTCCTCAACAAACTCAAGGATGGAACCAACAATCAAGGCCTAATTACTCAGGTAACTACTCAGGTAACTACCAAGGTAATACATTTAACCAACCACCTTTGAGAGAGATGATATCTAATCAAAACAAGGTTATTGATAATATGTCTAAGAAGATAGCTTCCAATGATAAACTACTTGAAATCATTAATACTAGAATGGATAGCTTTACTTCTGTCATAAAGAATCAACATAACTTTAAAAAGATGATAGAATCTCAGTTATCTCAGTTAGCAGCTTCAGTCCCTATGGCTGAAAAAGGTAAGATTCCTGGAAATCCGAAAGAGCTAGAGACTACAAATCTTGTAGATATTTATGATGCAGGGCAGCTCACAACTAGATCATCGAGGGGATGGAAGGATGACTCCATTGCCCCAAAGAAAGGAGATCCAGGAAGACCTGTCATTCCAATCCACATTGGACCTGACAGTTTTGAAGAAGCAGTTTGCGACCTTGGAGCAAGCGTCAACATTATGCCAAAGGTAATATACGAACAAATTCATGTTGCACCTCTGTTATATACAAGTATGTGTTTGCAGCTTGCAGATCAGACACTGTGCTACCCATTGGGAATTCTAGAAGATGTCTGTATTCGAGTAGGACACTCGTATGTGTGTGTAGATTTTGTGATCGTCGAAACAGGTGGAGACAATAGAGCACCCATCATTCTTGGATGCCCGTTCCTAAGCTCAACCAAAGCCATCATCTACGCGGATAGCGCCAAGATCTGTTTCACAATCATAGGCAACAAGGAAAGATTCAGCTTCAAGAGACGTACACTCACTACTCGAGTCCACCCTCAGATGCCCTATGAAGATGCAAACGCTATATCATCAATAAAGAAGAATAGGAACAGAAGGAGGAAGAATAAGGCTACACAACCACATCAAGACACAGTATGGATGGTCCACTCTGTCCAAACAGAGAGTGACCACCTTCTTCCATCACCATACCTTGCCAAGAGAGATGACCTAGGCGTACCCACCATCGATTGCAAGATCGAGGGAAGTACATTCCACAAGACGTTCTGCGACATCGGTTCAAGTGTTAACATATTGTCTAAGGTAACATATGAACACTTATATAAAAATAGACCTATGTATCAAACATATGTGCAGCTGCAGCTGGCGGACCAAACATATCAATTTCCAGAGGGAGTAGTAAAGGACGTAATGATCCAAATTGAAAACTACTACGTTCCCACTGACTTCATGGTACTAGACATGGGAAGAGAAGATGATATTCACATCATCCTAGGAAGACCCTTCCTCAACACCACTAGCGCCATCATCTACATGAGATCTGGAGAGATCCACTTCCAGCTCCCAAGGGAGAAGGTACGCTGTTACTTTAATAGCTATGCCACTAATGTACAGGAAAAGAAGAACCACTCAAGGAGGAGGCGCCGCACATCCCAACGCAACAAGAACGCAACAAGAACCACTCAAGGATGGATGGGTTGACTATGAAGGAGAAGTCACCAGGAGTGAAGACATCCCATTAAAAGAAATGAAGGACGATGAAGTAAAGGAGACAAGTCCACCAGTCAAGCGAGTGTGGAAGAAGAAAGAGAGTTCTATTGATGTGCAGTCATCGAGGTCCTCTTCAGAATCTGCTGATGCACCCAAGGAAGAATAAGGAGCGTACAAGGAGTCTTGTTCGATAGACTATAAACATCGAATCCTCGAGAAAAGGTAACTCGGTAGTTATCCATATTCATTAGCATTAAATTCATCATTGCACAATTAGTAGATTTAGCATAATCATTTCACTATTAGTATCGTATTTACTTCTTAGCAATCAAATTTGCATTAGAAAACAAAATAAAAATATCTAAGCCCCATGAGAGTATTATACTTTCTGTGGAGGCGTAAAAATACATTTGCATATTTACTTCTGCAATACATTCATCCATAAAAACAAAAATCCAAAAAGAGACATTATGAAACACTGCTAAAACTCTGCTTAGTGAAAAAGAAGAACATAAATAATCTTAAGAGCTTTAAGATAACTAGACAAATGGGAGGAATGTTTATCACTAACGCTTAATCAAGTTCCACTAGTTGTATTGTCTATCTTTGAATTCAGCAGGAAGAGAAGAAGAGAAGGACTCAAGCTAACGGTCTACTCGTCTTCTGGAGAAAAAGACCACGTCAAGATCCAGCTTGGGGGAAGGCACCCTCAGTTTTTACGCTAAGTATCATGACTTTTTACTATTATTAGTTTGGTTTAGTTTGATCAGGTCAATAAATGTAGAAACCCATAAAAAGATGAATAACTATTACAAAACCAAATAAAGATATTATATAATGAATAAATGTCTAGGTGGATATAAACTTAATTTTGCTAGTGATGAAAATGATGAACAATTGCTCTACCGTAATCCCTTTTAAGTACCTAGTGTTCAACCTTAAATTCTCTTGAGTTTTAGACAAAGCTGTTCTGAATGAACTCTGCGCCTAAAACCTGTGGATTGCAAATGCTTGATCTAAAGTCTAGATAATTGTGAGATATGATATAAAAAGGTTTGAGCTGCTGTTTATCTAATTCCTAAAGATACTAGAGTTCTGGAATTTTACACTTTGAAAAGATTAAAAACACATGATGAGATATTGTATGGCATAATATGAATTCCTACCCAGAGCCATTAATATGATCTTAAGGTAAGGCTACTTACTTTGTTCTAAGTTTTTAGTTATGGTTGAGAAATTTATCATGCTCTAGAGATCAAGAATCTTTTATTAAAAGATTCACTCTTCCGAAGTAGTATTGTGTTAGAGGCATGGGACTATGCAAAAGTATAAAGAAGGAAATAAAAAGGGACAAGTCTCCGACTACCACAAGAGAAAAAGAATTATGATAAAAATATGAAAGAGAAAAAAAAAGAATGATAGCCCATGGTCCCTCTAATTACAATATGCCAGCAAGAGATGACAAAATTTCAAAGGTTCTAAGTTCTTGATCTATGAGTATGACATCTTTCTCCCTAACTTTGAACTTTGACTTGGTAAGATATCCTATTCACTTCTTAAAAAGCTCTAGATATATATTCATAGAAAAGAAGGAAAATGCATCAGTGAGGAATCATAAAATATAAAAGAGCGATTTGAGAGTGTCATACAGTAAAATCTCTGAATTTTATTTTGAAAATATATAAAAACTCCAGAATGAAGGTTGATCAAAGAGTTAGAGATACAGTGCTTAACTTGATTGTTCTATCTTTCAAATGTTTAAAGACCCAGGTAAAGGCAAAAGCTCCAAAGTTAAAGGTAATATGAGAAAGTCAGAATATGTGACACCCCAATTTTAAGAACAAAATTGGAGCACAATATATGTATGCCAGGATCAATTTTCATACATATATCGACATCAAAGTAAATATCAAAACATTACTTTATTAATATATCGAACATTATTACAAAAGAAAAGTACAGACTCTCGATCTAACTGTATTGTAGACTTCGCAGAAACTGGATGCCATCTCCACAGGAAGGTCGACCGGGGGCTGCGTCATCCTAGTACAGGTCGTCCGAGTCGAATCCACCATCTTCTGGGTACTCGTGCTCCGCGTCATAGACTCCAACGTCTGGGTCGGGTAGCAGGGGGTTCAAAGAGGAAGGGTGAGTACATCGAAATGTACTCCGCAAGTGTAGGAAATATATGCTTATGAGGCTATTAACAAAGGTAGGCTGACTCTGTTTGACTCAAGCGCCTAAAGCAACACATCCTATTAAGTCCTATTTCCTATGCACCTATTTACTAGGATATAACCACAATCTCCTCAGAACAGTAACCACACTCGAAGTCGCACCGAGCAAACCACACTCGGAGTCACACCGAGCAACCAACACTTGGAGTCCACCAAGCAACCACACTTGGAGTCACACAAAGCAAACCCACACCTGAAGTCCATCAGGCAAACCACACCTGAAGTCCATCAGATGTCTCGAACCTGTAACCAGTAACCAACTAATCTCAAAGAAGTCCAAGCCCGCTCGTGACCGTGAGCACGGCTGATATATCAATTTATTTACTCTGCAGAGTTTGCACATCTTTACCCATGAGTCGTGTTGCCCTTGTGCCCGAGGTAGCTAGCATCTTGAACCACTTCCAAGGTGAGTCGGTAGGGTTCACTACAAGGCCATTACAAAGAGTCCTCCTATGCGCATTAGTTCCATATGTCATGATGTAGAGCTACCTTCCGTAATAACACCAGGTCTGGCGCTCGAGCCTGAGAGCCGGTCTCCCGTACCAAGCAGTATCCTGCGTAGAAGAAGCCCTATCCCATGTCCATATGTAACTAATAACGACATAAGGCTTCTCTAATTAATTAGCTAGTCCCAGAGCCATATAGGCCTCATGGTTTGCGTTGTTTTGCCGGCTTACAGGCTTCAAGAACTGGGTCCTAGGGATCCAGGCAGGATAACAAACCACTAACCCAAACCAACGCCAAGTCCTATGGCAAACCGTAACGCCGAGTCACACGGCAACCGTACGCCAAGTCACATGGCACCACACCACCAACGGTCCATCCTACCGGATATACCTACTCACCATACTACAATATTACCAGCCACATGTTCCATAGATCATTAATCAGAATTAATTATTAACCAGCCCATCCCAAGACTGCAAGGCTAAGCATGACTTCTATGCATATGTTCCCAACCAAGTGACAAGGAAAATATAACAAGAATCTAGTAAACCCTAACATGGGATTCAAATTTAGACTGCATGCATCTAATGGATCTAACTACTCTAACTCAAAATAAAATAAATACGGGAGCAAGATGTTCAAGGACACTTGCCTGCGGGCTGGGTCAGAGTGACGAAAGCACAAGGTTGATCCAGGGGTTCCACGTAGCTCGCACTCGCTGGATCAAGCATCATCGCATGGCCCAAACAAACATAATAAGAAACAGTACATCATACAATAGGAAAACAGAATGTAAATAGATCTACTGCGTAGAGCTCGACGAGATGAATCTAACGCAAGTTGAACGGGTCGAAATGGAGTTAAAACGCAAAAGTTATAAGCGTTTGAAGTTGGATGGCAGTTTTGTAAATAAGCTGATGTCATTTTCGTGATTTAAATAAATAAATCTGAAAAGTATCAGCAGCCGGACCGGGTCTCATTTATTCAGAAATAGAGGGGCCGAGCTACAAAATGCAACAGACACGACGAACAGTAGATGTAGACGACGGGTTTATTCAGGAAGCGAAGAGGGGGTTTTTCGCAAGTTTGCCATGGTCGGTCGGCGCGGGCGATGTGGACGCCGCGTGGCGCCACGTGTCGATGTGCCATAGGACCGGTGTGCCACGGGGCGGTGAACCGGCTGACGCGGCCGGTGTGGACTGCGTCCACGATGCTGTGCTCCCGGTCCATACCGGTTCAGGACCCGCTTCGAATCTCGACCACCCGAGACAGATCTAGCGGACGAGAAAGGCTCGGGGAGAAGGAGGCGGCCGGAGGTAGGGGAGAGCCCTGACATGTGGGCCCCGCACATCAGCGGGTGGGAGAGGACGAGCGGTCGCGGAGAGAGCGCGCGGTCGGGAGGGGAAACGGCGAGGCGGGCCGGCGCATCGGCTTGGCCCAAGCGTGGGCTAGGGAAAGCTGAGAGAGGGAGAGGGGAGTCGGGGGTGGGCTCCGCCGTTTTGGCCCGAGGTGGAGGGGTGCTGGGCCAGGAGAGGGTGTGAGAACATATATGATGAATGATTGACTTTGTGAGGAAGGTTTGAGGCTTTTACCCGGTTGGGTCTATATCTAGCTATGCGCTTATTGTTTATGACTAACCGGTGGCGTTGAGTTGTGGTGTGTTTTCCGTGTTGGTGTGCTTGTGTGACATGTGTCTCTTGGCCGTGTTGATGTGCAGGTGCGGAGCTCGGGCAGTGGTCAATGGCAAGGTGAAGTTCAAGTAGAGACATGCCGTGCCGACGGACCGGGAGCGGTGAAGGATGGGCGTGCCGTGCAGCGGACGTGCCATGCCGATGTACCCAGAGCGGTGAAGGGCAGACGTGAGGCTTGGACTGACGGACCAGAGGGCCAGAGGACCAGCTGTGGTAGCTGGCACGTGGCATCGGCGAGCGAGAGCACATGGGGATGTGCGATGCATCGACCGAGTCGGGAGGAAGACGATGGCGTCGTGGCACATGGCGGGAGGTCGGACACGGGCTTGCGTGCGGCGCAAGTGCCGTCGGCCAAGTCAAGAAGGAAGGCGAAGGCGTTGTGCCCGGCGTGGAGGCTGGACATGCATCAGCATCGGTGTCGGTGGTCGGGGTGTGCGAACCACATCCCGTCTACGGTGTGGGTTCGGTAGCTGAGCCTCAAAAAGCTACCATCGACGGTTTCCAGGTTTGGGCCTCAAAACCTAAGCTGGCCGGTTTCCGAGTTTGGGCCTCAAAACTCGGGGTGGACGGTTTGCCAGGTTTGGGCCTCAAAACCTAGGCTGACGGGTTTACCGGTTTGGGCCTCAAAACCGGGGGTGGTCCGAAAGGACGGTCGACGCGTGGCGGCGTGGAGAGGCTGGCGCGGCGGCGAAGCTATCCACGAGGAAGGCGCAGTGGTCGACATGACGGCACGTGGCGGCATCAGGGAGGTCGCGTCGAGGCGAAGCTACCGGATGTGCGGGCGTGGCCGTCGGATGAAAAATTGCCAGCACTAGACGGTTTTACCCCTAGGGGGTATTTGGGTTCAGTGCTTAATGTAAGGGCATTTTGGTCTTTGGACGTGCACCTATATATATGAGGGGGCTGCTAGGGCAGCCATATCCTTTGGACGGTGTCTCTCTCATTTTGTAACTGTGAGAGAAGCTAGGGTTAGGGAGAGTTGGCTCTTGTTCTTGAGCTTTTCGCCATCCAAGCTTTGTGTTGCTAGGAGTGGCTTGTAGCCCAACACCGAGTGCTTAATCAATCAACCATTCCTCTGAATCCAAGGATCAAATTCGTGGTTGAATTCGCGTTTTGAATTTGTTATTCGCGTTCTTCTTTTCTCCACGATTTTCCCGTCACTCGATCTCCCTCTACGCTGCATCTTCTGCGATTCCGTTTGAATCAACTTGTTCTTTGAAGTGAGGAGAACATTTCCACCGAAGGAATTCATCTCTACCCTCACGAACAAGTAGATCGAGTCGAAATCGTTTTCGTTCCTTGTTCTTCCCCTTTTCTAGTGTTCTTCGGATTTCACATGATTTAGTTGGGTTGAAGCGATGATATCCTAGGATTAGCTTCCCAACACGTAGAAGAACACTTGGGAGAAGTTTGGTTGCAGCCCCATTCGATTTGGTGAAGATCCGATCGATTTTGGTTTTGTCCTGTGAGGATTTTGGGGTTTCTGGACAGTGGCGGACTGTCTGCCCCTTTGGTGGCGGACTGTCCAGCCATCGGGCTCAGCCAGTCCAGAACACGCGTAGCGCGCACTGCTCACAGTCATTTTGACCGGCGGACAGTCCGCCGTTGACCGATGCGGACAGTCCGCGAGTCGCGCAGGGGAGGATCAGCAGCGTTGCTGTTTTGCGGTGTTGGCCGGCGGACAGTCCACCAGGGCTTCACGGACAGTCCGCCCCTGGCGCGGAGAGTCCGGCATCTGCAGCCCGGACAGTCCGGGAATCGGCTGCAAGCAGCAGTTTAGTGCGTTTGCTCTCCCGGCTTTTCCGTTTCATTTTCGGACTTCTCGTTTGCCCCTAGAGTTCACGTAGGAACCTCTCTACATATCTTTGCTACGCGTTAGCATCGGTATTCGGAGAAATCCCGACGTAGCTCTCTATCCACATTTGGGAGTGGGTCTTCTACGCACGAACTTGACTCGGGGTTTTGAGAGTTTTGGTTTGCTCTCTTGTGTGGTGCCTCGCTGTGATCCTAGGGATCATCCAACCTCTTTCCAAGGGTCATGGGCATCAAGTTTGAGTCCGAAGCTTTTGGGGTTGATTTTATTGGGACAGAGGCCGTAATTTCTGAGAAGAAATTTTAGGCTCCCATTCACCCCCCTCTGGTCGCCTTGCTTTATCATTCTCGGTCCTTCAATTGGTATCGGAGCCAGTTAAGGATCTCTCTACCTTAACCGGTTCCGGATCTGCGAAGGCGACCTTTTAGAGTGGTTTTGCTTCCGACGTAGTTTGCCGAGGTGTTGAGCTTTTGTCTTGCTAACACTAATGGTGCTTTGTGAAATGGCACCAAGTTCCTCTTCTTGCATGTCTTTGTCCTCAGGTTCGAATCATGGACATGTGATCGAGGATGACATTGCGAGAAGGAGTGAGGCTCTGGAGGTAGAACGTGAGGTGGACGCTTTGCTGGACTTTCTAGGAGATGATGAGCATTCGACGGAGGATCGTATACGTGAACTTGGCAAGGCCAAGAAAGGTACACGTTATGCTTGTCTTGGGATTATGTCTCTACAATTTAATGCTTGTCGTGATGACAACAGTAGATATGATGAGCTTTGTGATACCTTGCATAAAAAGATCAAGAAGTTGAAATGCTCTGTTGCTAGGTTGAGATGTGGTCTTTCTCATTGGAAGTCTAGTGCGTCTTTACCTTGCACTTCTTGTAGTGACATGGTTAGGAAGAATGATGAGCTATGCTTTTCGCTTGCTAGCTTAAAATCTGAAGATGACATGTTGACATCCAATGCCTCCAAACCATGTCTAGTTTGCATTGACTTACGCACGGATCTTGATTGTGCTAAAACTGAAATAGCCTTGCTTAAGTCAAATGCTTTGTTACCATGTGTTTTTTGTGAGTCTTTACATGCTGAAATTAATAAATTAAAATTGACTCACACCACATGTGTAGATGAACTTGAGCATGCTAGGGCTGAAATTGATGAGATAAATGCTAGGCCTTGTAGCTCATGCTCTTTGAATAAAAATGCTTTCCATGCTTCTAGTGATACTCATGATTCTTTGCTTGATGTGAATGGTGATGTTTCTTCCACCGATTTCATGCGCACATCATGCATTGATTTGGAAAAAGAAGTTTTGGCTTTGAAAGTTTTGCGCGATGATATGAGCGCCAAGTTGGTTGAGCACAATGATATGAGTGCCAACCTTGAAAAAGAAAATGAACTCTTGCGTACCACATATGCCGAGTGCATTAGAGAGGAGATGGACAATCTGAAAAACACTCCTTGTGGTACTTGTGATCGCCTCATGTTTGAGAATGAGGTTTTAGCCAAAAGATGCAAGAGTCTTTGTGCTAAGTCTTTTGAGTAACGCATTTCTTGCAACTCCGATTTTGATATTTCAAGGTTTGCATCTTTGCAACCGGAGTTGAGTTCTTGTGTTGCGCGTGAGTCTCTTGACGATAGCACTTGTGCCAAGGATTCGGATAGCTCTTTCATAGCTACTCCTAACCTTGTTGTTTCTTCGAGTGATGTCCAAGGGACTTCTCTTGACAAAGGTGCTTCTCACATTTTTGGGACTCGTGTTCCCAATCCAGTTTTCCATTGCACCTTTTGCAAGAAGGATGGACACTCATTCGATTTTTGTTTCCGCCGTGTCAAACACGAGCGATGAATTCGAGCTAAGGCTTTTAGGAAGCCGCGTAGCCTTTCCCATGGCACGTGTGCTCCTAGTGTTGACACCAAGTTGGTTGTTGATGCTTCTTGTTCTAAGTCCCAAGGGACTTCTCACTTGTCGGAGAATGGTGTGCCTTCCAGTAGGCCTTTGTACCATTGCTCTTTTTGTGAGAAAGATGGGCATCAAGAAAGCTTTTGCTATTGGCGTGCCAAACGCTTGCGCCAAGCTCGCTCTTCTAGGAAGCTGGTGGTTCATAGCCCTTCTCATGGCATGAACGCTTGTGCTCCTAGTAAGAAGCCCCTCTTTGTTGATGGGTTTTATGACTCCTTTTCTAGTGGGTTAGGTCATGATCGTGGACATGCCTCTAGTGCTTCTTCTCTTGGTCCACGTCATGCTTTTCATGATGCTTCTAGTGGTTCTTCTACAAAAACCTTGGAAGATGTTTGCCTCTTTTCCCGTGGTACGACTCGTTCTTCTCCTTGAGTTGCCTTTTGAGGAATGCTTCCAAGGGTGTTTCACAATTGCATTTGAATCAACATTTGCATCATGCTAACCCACAAGAAAAGTTGAGTTTTGTGACCAAGTCTTGGGTTCCCAAGTATATGCTTGCTAACCCTTCGAGATCCAAGACTCGGGTTACTTTGTCCTCTTGTGTGTAGATATGAGGACGCGGGGTGGAGAACATGCGCCGAATGGAACTTGGTCTTTTAGATGTGATCAAGTTTTTGATGGTTCTCTGCATCCCGCTTAGATTTGCCTCTAAAGAGGCTTTTACAGCTTGGTGAGCTTTCTCATACACTCATACCTTGTACATCCGTGTGCTATCTCTTGTGGTATGAGATGGACTGTCATGTGCTCACTTGTATAGTTCTTACATGTACATTTTTCCTGTGTATCATGTTTTGTCTTTATGTCTAGCATGTGCGACCTGTATATCATATGTCATGCTAGTTTTATGTATAGCCTGGTGGATTAGTCTCTTTTCATGCTAGTCTGTGATCCTCATGAACATTATGCCATGCTTTACCATACTTCTCCATGAGCTTTACATGTAGAGGTATGATGTTCATTAGGTATCACTTTTTAGGTGCTAGTTTTGTGTAGCTACATGTACCCTGTTGATATGTTTAGGTTGAGCACTAGCCTTTCCACGATTTTATCATGTTACATGCTTTTGGATCTATTGCTATCATTATCTTGCATTGTAGCATGTGTTGAGGTTTAGGCTGTGTTTGGGTTGATCATGTCTTTAGGCTGCATTTTGCTATATAGTGCTTTATCCTGTTGCATGGTAGTTTTGACTAGTTTGAGTTCAGATCTCCTTGCGGTATCATTCATAGGTAGACCTCTTTTGTTGAGTGTTCACCTTATGCTTATTATGTGACTAACCGTTTTGTGGAGACCTTGAGGTCACACTGGACGAGACGATACCTTGTGTTTTCTTCTGCTTTTGAGTGTGCATGAGAACAGGAGCTTGGAGAGAGCATTTCGGCTCACGGACGTGATCTCACTTCTTCCACGACTTGGGGTTCCGTTCAAGCAGCTCTCCAGTGAGCACTAGCAGCACCTGTGGGAACGACAGCATCAGGCAAGGGGGAGACGACTTCGGCAAGGCAGGCGCCCCGGAGTTCAGTAGATTCAGGCGTCCCCTCGGGCATCACACCAGCATGCGGTCATGCGCTTCATGAGGTACCTCCGACACACTTCTGAGTTTGGTTTTTGGTACTCTTCTTCTTCGACCTCTTTCTGCTGAGTGGTCTTTCCGATGTGGATTTTGCTGGCTGTTCGCTTGAGCGTTTCTTGGCTCTTTATTGTGAGTTTGGTGTGTGTTTCCCTTTTAGTTGGGGAAGCATTTTGCTTGTTGTATCTTAGTTGGACTTCTCCGATACCCTTTTGTTTTGGGTTTTTCTTTTTAGGCTAGTTTTGCTTTGTCTTTGATAGACTAGCTTCTGCATGCATTTCATCATGTATTTTAGTGCATTTTAGAGCTTCATGCTTAGAGCAATGAGAATGAGATTATGCTCTTTTTGGTATGCCCTGTTTATTTATGATGATGCTTGTAGCTTAGGCTCTTTTTGATCACTTGATACATGTTATGAGCTAAGCTATTTTTGCAAATGGTGAACTTGTGTAATCAACTATGAAACCTTTAATTTGTTCACCATTGAGATTGGCAACTAGCATGGATAGGATGTGTTGAGATCACTTGTGTTATCTTTTGTATGCTAGGTTGCTATGTCTCTTGCTTTGAGTCATTCACTTGATTGGATTGTTCATTTTTACCTTGTGCTTAAAATTTGATCCAAGTCTAAGTGAAATGAAAAGATCGAGATGGGATTGCATGTGTCAGCACCTCACGGTATCGAGACTGTTTCTCATTGCACTTTTGAGTTAAACTTGAGCCGTGTAGTGTAAGACCGAAACCGGTGCTTTAAGCTTCTGATTGCTTTTGTTGCATAGGCTTAGCCCGGTTGAAAAGTTAGGCAACGACCATGCTTTCAACCTCTCGCAATCACATGCTTTTAATTTGAACTTGTGTTAATACCGCTGCAAATTCCGATGAAAATTTGAAAATAACACAAGTTTTTGTTTCATTCTATTGCATGATGATTGAACTTTGCTAGGGGTAGTTCACCTTTTATACTTGAGTTAGCACTTGCTCGATTTCCTGTCTATTCATGCTAAGTGCTATTTTAGTGGTGGACTCCTTTTCAAATGGATTAAAACTGCTCATATGCTTAATTGTTCATATTTCGTACTCATTTGATCAGTTTGAGCCTTTGCTAGCATTCGTATTGATTGCTACACTTTCAGGGCAGCACCCTTTTGAGCATCTTTTCATTCTGATTGCTATACACTTGAAGCTGTTGCATTGTGCATATCATGCATTTTTAGCTTAGTGTACATACCCCCAGCTCCGATACACTTTGTGGTCACTTTCAATGCTTTTCATTGCCCCCATATGCTTTTGATTGATGACTTGTCTTGTGTTTGTGTCAACTTTGTGAAAAATATCAAAACCCCTCAGCATGTTCCCTTTTGTCAAGGGGGAGAAGCTGTTTGCAAGGGGGAGCTTGTGTGTTGGCACAAAGGGGAGAGTCATGCATTTTGGGGAGAGCTTTGAGCTAGGGGTAGTTTAGCTCTTTTATGTTTTTCTTCAATTGGTATAGCTCTTTTATGTGTTTCAATTGGTATCCATCTTTTGGTATGGAGTGTAATTGGTGTCATGAGCTTTGTTGCATAGCCTTAGTGTGCAGGCTTGCTTTCAGGGGGAGTCACTTTTGCTTTGCTGCTTCTCCGCGTGCTCCGAGTGCTTGTGCTCCATTTGGTTTTGAGCTTCTCTTTGTGTTCCTCTCATTGGGTATCGAGCCTGCTAGTCATGTTGAGCTCTTTTTGCCTCTCTTTTGAAGGACTAGCAGTTTTTGCTTGGTATTTTCAATTGGTATGGACCTTTCAGCTAGTTGCGTCGAGCCTATGTGCCTCTGTCTTGAGGAACTAGCTGTTTTCACCAATTTTTGGCTGCTTGTGATTGGTATTGAGTCTTCTGCTAGTTGTGTTGAGCCTTTGTGCCTCTATCTTGACGAACTAGCAGTTTTGCATTCTTATGCGTTGATTCAGCCTTAATTGGTATCGAGCCTTGAGCTAGTGGTGTTGAGCCATTTTCTGCCTTTTCTTGAGGGCTAGCTCATTTTTGACTTGGTTGCGTCGAGCCGTTGCCCATGTCTTTGGGAACCAAGTCTTTCGCTCTATGTGATCGAGTTTTGCTCTTTGTTGAGTTGTTGCTCCGATCCTTTGCTTGGTTGCGTTGAGCCGTTGCCCATGTCTTTGGGGACCAAGTTTTCAGTTTTGGTATCTCAAACCATCTCTTGTGCCTAGTTTTTATCAATTCAATCATCAAGGGGGAGAAAAAGGGGGAGAAATTTTGACCCAAGTGAATCCAAGAGGATAAGTACCTTGGTTTCTTTTGTGATGATTGTTTGACAATTTATTTGAGATTGGTTTTCGAGTACCTTTTGGGATTTCATGAAACTCTTGTTTTATCTCGACTCTTCGGTTGTGTGGAGGCTTTGCCCGCTTTTCCCATTTCTTTCGGGACCGAGAGCTTTTATTTGGAGTTTTCATGATCCTTCCTCATATCAAGTGACCTTGTGTTTGCCTTTACTTGGCTTTTGAGCACTTGAATGAGGCTTGCCTTCAAACCCTTCCTTTGTGGTTTTATTTTTAGTCAATGCATTCATCAAGGGGGAGATTGAGAACATATATGATGAATGATTGACTTTGTGAGGAAGGTTTGAGGCTTTTACCCGGTTGAGTCTATATCTAGCTATGCGCTTATTGTTTATGACTAACCGGTGGCGTTGAGTTGTGGTGTGTTTACCGTGTTGGTGTGCGTGTGTGACATGTGTCTCTTAGCCGTGTTGATTTGCAGGTGTGGAGCTCGGGCAGTGGTCAATGGCAAGGTGAAGGTCAAGTAGAGACGTGTCGTGCCGACGGACCGGAAGCAGTGAAGGATGGGCGTGCCGTGCAGCGGACGTGCCATGCCGATGTACCCAGAGCGGTGAAGGGCAGACGTGAGGCTTGGACTGACGGACCAGAGGGCCAGAGGACCAGCTGTGGTAGCTGACACGTGGCATCAGCAAGCGAGAGCACATGGGGATGTGCGATGCATCAGCTGAGTCGGGAGGAAGACGATGGCATCGTGGCACATGACGGGAGGTCGGACACGGGCTTGCGTGCGGCACTAGTGCCATCGACCAAGTCAAGAAGGAAGGCGAAGGCGTTGTGCCCGGCGTGGAGGCTGGACATGCATCGACATCGGTGCCGGTGGTCGGGATGTGCGAACCACATCTCGTCTACGGTGTGGGTTCGGTAGCTGAGCCTCAAAAAGCTACCATCGACGGTTTCCAGGTTTCGGCCTCAAAACCTGGGCTGGCCGGTTTCCGAGTTTGGGCCTCAAAACTCGGTGTGGACGGTTTGCTAGGTTTGGGCCTCAAAACCTGGGCTGACGGGTTTACCGGTTTGGGCCTCAAAACCGGGGGTGGTCCGAAAGGACGGTCGACGCGTGGCGCCATGGAGAGGCTAGCGCGGCGGCGAAGCTATCCACGAGGAAGGCGCGGTGGTCGACATGATGGCACGTGGCGGCATCAGGGAGGTCGCGTCGAGGCGAAGCTACCGGATGTGCGGGCGAGGCCGTTGGATGAAAAATCGCCAGGACTGGACGGTTTTACCCCTGGGGGGTATTTGGGTTGAGTGCTTAATGTAAGGGCGTTTTGGTCTTCGGACGTGCGCCTATATATATGAGGGGGCTGCTAGGGCAGCCGTATCCTTTGGACGGTGTCTCTCTCATTTTGTTCCTGTGAGAGAAGGCTAGGGTTAGGGAGAGTTGGCTCTTGTTCTTGAGCTTTTCGCCATCCAAGCTTTGTGTTGCTAGGAGTGGCTTGTAGCCCGACACCGAGTGCTTAATCAATCATCCATTCCTCTGAATCCAAGGATCAAATTCGTGGTTGAATTCGCGGTTTGAATTTGTTCTTCGCGTTCTTCTTTTCTCCACGATTTTCCCCTCACTCGATATCCCTCTACGCTGCGTCTTTTGCGATTCCATTTGAATCAACTTGTTCTTTGAAGTGAGGAGAACATTTCCACTGAAGGAATTCATCTCTACCCTCACGAACAAGTAGATCAAGTCGAAATCGTTTTCGTTCCTCGTTCTTCCCCTTTTCTAGTGTTCTTCGGATTTCACATGATTTAGTTGGGTTGAAGCGATGATATCCTAGGATTAGCTTCCCAACACGTAGAAGAACACTTGGGAGAAGTTTGGTTGCAGCCCCATTCGATTTGGTGAAGATCCGATCGATTTTGGTTTTGTCCCGTGAGGATTTTGGGGTTTCTGGACAGTGGCGGACTGTCCGCCCCTTTAGTGGTGGACTGTCCGGCCATCGGGCTCAGCCAATCCAGAACACGCACAGCGCGCACTGCTCACGGTCATTTTGACCGGCGGATAGTCCGCCGTTGACCGGCGCGGACAGTCTGCGAGTCGCGCAGCGGAGGATCAGCAGCGTTGCTATTTTGCGGTGTTGGCCGGCGGACAGTCCGCCAGGGCTTCGCGGACAGTCCGCCCCTGGCACGGACAGTCCGGCATCTACAGCCCGGATAGTCCGGGAATTGGCTGTAGGCAGCAGTTTAGTGCGTTTGCTATCCCGGCTTTTCCGTTTCATTTCCGGACTTCTCGTTTGCCCCTAGAGTTCACCTAGGAACCTCTCTACATTTATAAATCTTTGAACGGGTTTTCCGGACTTCTTTCAAAATTTAAAACTCAAAACCTTTAAAAATCAAAACTGTTTTGTAAACTTTTGAAATATTTTCCATAAGTTCTAAATATAAAATTTGAGTTTGATTTTGCAAACTTTTATAAATCTTTTTATTGCTTTTCTAAATAGAATAAATCATTCACCCCAAACGGGGTTTACTAAAAATTCTTTTTCACCCAATGAAAATTATGCAACGGCATGAATGCAACAAACATCTGGTTAGGATTTTCCTCCATCTAGGTTTTTGGCCATTTTCTTATTAAATTTTAATTTATTTTAATTATTCAAAACCCTGGGGTGTTACAAACTTACCCCTTAACTTGAATCTTGTCCCGAGATTTGGGACGCTACAATCATTACAAAGAAGCAAATCAAACAAGTGCACAAGTACATGTCAATCAATGTGCTACGAGTTAAAACAATTATGTTGGGCATCCTACTAATGGAGGACCTACTTTGAACGGGTCTAATGCGTAGAGCTCGACGAGACGAATCTAAAGCAAGTTGAACGGGTCAAAATGGACTTAAAACGCAAAAGTTATAAGCATTTGAAGTTGGATGGCAGTTTTGTAAATAAGCTGAAGTCATTTACATGATTTAAATAAATAAATCTGAAAAGAATCAGCAGCAGGATCGGGCCTCATTTATTCGGAAATAGAGGGGCCGAGCTGCAAAATGCAACAGACGCGGCGACCAGTAGATGTGGACGGCGGGTTTATTCGGGAAGAGAAGAGGGGGTTTTTCGCAAGTTTGTCGTGGCCGGTCGGCGCGGGCGATGTGGACGCCGCGTGGCACCACGTGTCGATGCTCCACAGGACCGGTGTGCTGCGGAGGCGGTGAACCGGCTGACACGGTCGGTGTGGACTGCGTCCACAATGCTGTGGTCCCGGTCCATACCGGTTCAGGACCCGCTTCTAATCTCGGCCACCCGAGACAGATCTAGCGGTCGAGAAAGGCTCAGGGAGAAGGAGGCGGCCGGAGGTAGGGGAGAGCCCTGACATGTGGGCCCCGCACGTCAGCTAGTGGGAGAGGACGAGCGGCCGCGGAGAGAGCGCTCGGTGGGGCGGGGAAACGGTGAGGCGGGCAGGCGCGTCGGCTTGGCCCAAGGGCGGGCTAGGGAAAGCTGAGAGAGGGAGAGGGGAGTCGGGGGTGGGCTCCGCCGTTTTGGGCCCGAGGAGGAGGGGTGCTGGGCCAGGAGAGGGAGAAATGAAGAGGGACCTTTTGCCATTTTTGTTCTTTTCCTTTTGCAAACCTTTTGCAAATTCTTTCAAAATTTAAAACTCAAAACCTTTAAAAATCAAAACTGTTTTGTAAACTTTTGAAATATTTTCCCTAAGTTCTGAAAATAAAATTTGAGTTTGATTTTGATTTTGCAAACTTTTATAAATCTTTTTATTGCTTTTCTAAATAGAATAAATAATTCGCCCTAAACGGGGTTTACTAAAAATTCTTTTTCACCCAATGAAAATTATGCAACGGTATGAATGCAACAAACATCTGGTTAGGATTTTCCTCCATCTAGGTTTTTGGCTATTTTCTTATTAAATTTTAATTTATTTTAATTATTTAAAAACCCGGGGTCTTACAAACTTACCCCTTAACTTGAATCTCGTCCCGAGATTTTGGGAGGCTACAATCATTACAAAGAAGCAAATCAAACAAGTGCACAAGTACATGTCAATCAACGTGCTACGAGTTCAAACAATTATGGTGGGCATCCTATTAATGGAGGACCTACTTTGAAACAAAGTTTGAATTTTCAGCAGAGACATACTACAGAAGTGGGAAAAAAGGGTGAGGCTTTTAAAATAGTTTTGTAAACTCGACGACTGACTAGGTTAGCGTCCTACGGTCAACATGACTTTGATACCACTCTGTGACACCCCAATTTTAAGAACATAATTGAAGCACAATATATGTATGCAAGGATCAATTTTCATACATATATCGACATCAAAGTAAATATCAAAATAATGCTTTATTAATATATTGAACATTATTACAAAAATGACCCTCGGGTCTAAGAGAAAAGTACAGACTCTCGATCTAACTGTATTGTAGACTTCGCGGAAACTGGACGCCATCTCCACAGGAAGGTCGACCGGGGGCTGCGCCATCCTAGTACAGGTCGTCCGGGTCGAATCCACCGTCTTCTGGGTACTCGTGCTCCGCGTCGTAGACTCCAGCGTCTAGGTGGGGTAGCAGGGGGTTCAAAGAGGAAGGGTGAGTACATCGAAATGCACTCCGCAAGTGTAGGAAATATATGCTTATGAGGCTATTAACAAAGGTAGGCTGACTATGTTTGACTCAAGCGCCTAAAGCAACACATCCTATTAAGTCCTATTTCCTATGCACCTATTTTCTAGGATATAACCACAGTCTCCTCAGAACAGTAACCACACTCGAAGTCACACCGAGCAAACCACACTCGGAGTCACACCGAGCAACCAACACTTGGAGTCCACCAAGCAACCACACTTGGAGTCACACCAAGCAAACCCACACCTGAAGTCCATCAGGCAAACCACACCTGAAGTCCATCAGATGACCCGAACCTGTAACCAGTAACCAACTAATCTCGAAGAAGTCCAAGCCCGCTCGTGACCGTGAGCACGGCTGATATATCAGTTTATTTACTCTGTAGAGTTTGCACATATTTACCCATGAGTCGTGTTGCCCTTGTGCCCGAGGTAGCTAGTATCTTGAACCACTTCCAAGGTGAGTCAGCAGGGTTCACTACAAGGCCGTTACAAAGAGTCCTCCTATGCGCATTAGTTCCATATGTCACGACCTAGAGCTACCTTCCGTAATAACACCAGGTCTGGCACTCGAGCCTGAGAGCCGGTCTCCCGTACCAAGCAGTATCCTGCGTAGAAGAAGCCCTGTCCCATGTCCATATGTAACTAATAACGACATAAGGCTTCTCTAATTAATTAGCCAGTCCCAAAGCCATATAGGACTCATGGTTTGCGCTGTTTTGCTGGCTTACAGGCTTCAAGAACCGGGTCGTAGGGATCCAGGCAGGATAACAAACCAGTAACCCAAACCAACGCCAAGTCCTATGGCAAACCGTAACGCCGAGTCACACGACAATCGTACGCCAAGTCACATGGCACCACACCACCTACGGTCCATCCTGCCAGATATACCTACTCACCATACTACAACATTACCAGCCACATGTTCCATAGATCATTAATCAGAATTAATTATTAACCAGCCCATCCCAAGACTGCAAGGCTAAGCATGACTTCTACGCATATGTTCCCAACCTGGTGACAAGGAAAATATAACAAGAATCTAGTAAACCCTAACATGGGATTCTAATTTAGACTACATGCGTCTACAGGATCTAACTACTCTAACTCAAAATAAAATAAATACAGGAGCAAGATGTTCAAGGACACTTGCCTGCGGGCTGGGTCGAAGCGACGAAAGCACAAGGTTGATCCAGGGGTTCCACGTAGCTCGCACTCGCTGGATCAAGCATCATCGCATGCCCAAACAAACATTATAAGAAACAGTACATCATACAGTAGGAAAACAGAATGTAAATAGATCTACTGCGTAGAGCTCGACGAGACAAATCTAACGCAAGTTGAACGCGTTGAAATGGAGTTAAAACCCAAAAGTTATAAGCGTTTGATGTTGGATGGCAGTTTTGTAAATAAGCTGAAGTCATTTTCGTGATTTAAATAAATAAATCTGAAAAGAATCAGCAGCAGGGCCGGGCCTCATTTATTCGGAAATAGAGGGGCCGAGCTGCAAAATGCAACAGACACGGCGAACAGTAGATGTGGACGGCGGGTTTATTCAGGAAGAGAAGAGGGGGTTTTTCGCAAGTTTGCCGCGCCGGTCGGCGAGGGCGATGTGGACGCCGCGTGGCGCCACGTGTCGATGTGCCATAGGACCGGTGTGTCGCGGAGGCGGTGAACCGGCTGACGCGGCCGGTGTGGACTGCGTCCAAGATGCTGTGCTCCCAGTCAATACCGGTTCAGGACCCGCTTCTAATCTCAGCCACCTGAGACAGATCTAGCGGCCGAGAAAGGCTCGGGGAGAAGGAGGCGGCCGGAGGTAGGGGAGAGCCCTGACATGTGGGCCCCACATGTCAGCGGGTGGGATAGGACGAGCGCCCGCGGAGAGAGCGCGCGGTGGGGAGGGGAAACGGCGAGGCGGGCCGGCGCATCGGCTTGGCCCAAGGGCGGGCTAGGGAAAGCTGAGAGAGGGAGAGGGGAGTCGGGGGTGTGCTCCGCTGTTTTGGGCCCGAGGAGGAGGGGTGCTGGGCCAGGAGAGGGAGAAATGAAGAGGGACCTTTTTCCAATTTCTTTTCCTTTTCCTTTTGCAAACCTTTTGCAAATTCTTTCAAAATTTAAAACTCAAAAACTTTAAAAATCAAAACTGTTTTGTAAACTTTTGAAATATTTTCCCTAAGTTTTGAAAATAAAATTTGATTTTGATTTTGCAAACTTTTATAAATCTTTTTATTGCTTTTCTAAATAGAATAAATAATTCGCCCTAAACGGGGTTTACTAAAAATTCTTTTTCACCCAGTAAAAATTATGCAACGGCATGAATGCAACAAACATCTGGTTAGGATTTTCCTCCATCTAGGTTTTTGGCCATTTTCTTATTAAATTTTAATTTATTTTAATTATTTAAAAACTCGGGGTGTTACAAGTAAACTCTAATCAAAGGGAAGATTTTTGTTTGAGCATATGTATCTTTGAGGTGTGAAAGCATAGTAGCAATTCCTGATTCATCATGACTATTTGCTAAGGGACTATTTGCTAAGAATCACAATTAAAGGATCAAAAAATATGAAAAGGGCATGAATTCAATCACCAACAAAGGTTTAGGGTTTCAATTAAGAATATTCCACGAGTTTTGGTGAATTGTGATTCTGCAGGGACTAAACCAGGAAATCAACACAGATTGCTTCCCCTAGAAGGAAACCGACGGGAGATAACCGAACCGACGCATCATGAATATTCTAGAAGGATCTAGAGGACACCAGAAGACACCAGGAGGCCGGGCACCCCAGGACACGGCCAGGTGGGACCGACCGGTCCCACCACTAGACCGGTCGGTCTCCCCCTGGGCCCGCTGGACTCTATCTTCTGGAACCTTCATCCACCGCCTATGAGGATGCATGTCAGCCGTACCTAAGGTCGGTTTGATCCAACGGCCACGGTTCCTCGCCCAGGGCTATATAAGCAGCACCAGACCCCCTCTCCAGGGCATCATCAGATCATATCAGATCATCAGATCAATATCTCATTCATCACAATCAGATCAAGCCATCACCAGAGAAGGAGATCAATCAGAAGCTCTAGAACTACATCCACCTAGATTAGTTAGATAGAATAGGATTAGAGGAGGCAAGCTTCACTTGGATTCTAGATCTAGTCACGAGAAGGCTCGGTAAACCCAAGATCTTCTCTCTTGTATTAAGATTATGGATCTACTTCATAATTGCTCTTCTAGTTCATCATTGTTCATCATTGTTTATGTTCTAGTTCATCGTATAGTTCTAGTTCAACATCTAGTTCATCTTCTAGTTCATATTCCAGTTCTAGTTCATGTTCTAGTTCATACTTTAGTTCTTCTCGATGATCTAATTCACCTTATTGTTCATCTCTATGTTCTAGATAGTAATACAATCGATATGACTAAGACATCAACAATTATATTCTTAATTATATTGCTTATAGTATGCTTTGATTATATATTTGACATAGATAGTTCATCATTATGTTTATACTCATGTTCGTATAGCACTCATCTTAATGATCATTGGGTGGGTGATAGATGTTGTGTAGGCATGGTGCCTATACACTATTTATCTGCGAATGCGTCCTATGTTCCGGATAGAGTGGTAGATCGCGGGTGTGATATTCCTGTTGAGTCCTTTGTATTCCACCTCCCGAATGTAGTGTTCATTATGGCTCAGTTAACTCATGGTTTAGGGGTTACTCTGTTTGGCACCTTTACTATGGAGTTGCCTCTTGATTATAAATATGATATGACCTAGCCTATGATTGCTAGATATGTTTGCACTAATCAATGTATGCTATGACTTGTAATTAGAATAACTTAGGAATATTTCTTATTAATACCTGTTCTAATCATCACTTGCTAGGTAGTACTGTTCTAGGATTATCTTTGATTGATCTGCTCTGTGTTACCATTTATCATTATCATTTATCATTACTTTACTATCTGATCTCTGTTTAGAGTAATGAGTGTGTTATCAATCTTTATCATAAGTGTGTGCCACATTAATTGTTATTAAGTCCTCACTAGTATAATACCATCATACTTTGAATTGATTAATCTCTAGGATAAATATAAATAACGATACCTGAGACTAGCTTGAGTGAAATGCTTCTACAATGGGTGTATTTATCTGTGCCCTTGTGGGTAAATATTTATCTTTAGATCCAGTGCTGTGATATAATCACATTGCTAGCTTCATGTTGGGGATGACAACTTGACGTTAAGTGATGTTAGTAGTGTCCCATACACTCCTTAGTGCTTTAACTAGGTTATTGTTTATGAGATTCATTCTTAGAGTGATTCCATTAAGGAGTGTCAACAAGCATTTCTGGCGCCGTTGCCGGGGATAGATTAAAACTCTATTCTTAGTAGCGACGTTACGAAATAACAACAAGCATTTCTAGCGCCGTTGCCGGGGAACACATCAATTCAATTAGGGATGGTACCTAGGGTTATTCATTAAAATCATTATGAACACTATTAGGACATTGCTTTAGCAGCATTAAAACGGTAGCTAGAACATATCATTTAACTTACACACGTGTGATAATGCACTGATTGTTTATCTCTACTCAAACAGACTTACCCTGGCTTTGTTGATCTTTTATCTTATGCAGGGTGTGATGTATGACTGGTTTCCAACTTCCGAATAACTACGTTGAGGATCCCGAAGCTTTATTGAAGAAATGAGAACATATATGATGAATGATTGACATCGATGAGGAAGGTTTGAGGCTTTTCCCGGTTTAGTCCATATCTCGCTATGCGTTTAATGTTTATGACTAATCGGTGGCGTTGAGTTGTGGTGTTTCATGTGTTGGTGTGCGTGTGCAACATGTGTCTCTTGGCTGTGTTGATGTGCAGGTGTTGAGCTCAGAGATAGTGGTCGATGGTGAGGTGAAGGTCAAGTAGAGACGTGTCGTGCCGATGGACCGGGAGCGGTGAAGGATGGGCGTGCCGTGCGGCGGACGTGCCATGCCGATGTACCCGGAGCGGTGAAGGGCGGACGTGAAGCTTGGACCGACAAACCATGAGGCCGGAGGATCAGCTGTGGTAGCTGACACGTGGCATCAGCGAGCAAGAGCACATGGGGATGTGCGATGCTTCGGCAGAGTCAGGAGGAAGACGATGGCGTCGTGGCACTTGGCGGGAGGTCGGACACGGGCTTGCGTGCGGTGCAAGTGCCGTCGGCCGAATCAAGAAGGAAGGCGAAGGAGTTGTGCTCGGCGTGGAGGCTGGACATGCATCGGCATCGGTGCCGGTGGTCGGGGTGTGCCAACCACATCCCGTCTACGGCGCGGGTTCGGTAGCTGAGCCTCAAAAAGCTACCATCGACAGTTTCCGAGTTTGGGCCTCAAAACTCGGGGTGGCCGGTTTCCGAGTTTGGGCCTCAAAACTAGGGGTGGACGGTTTCCAGGTTTGGGCCTCAAAACCTGGGTTGGCGGGTTTCCGAGTTTGGGCCTCAAAACTCAGGGTGGACGGTTTGCCAGGTTTGGGCCTCAAAACCTAGGTTGGCGGGTTTACCGATTTGGGCATCAAAACCGGGCGGAGGTTCCCATGCGGATCGATTGATGCGTGGCGGCATGGAGAGGCTGGCGCGGCGGCGAAGCTATCCACGAGGAAGGCGCGGTGGTCAACAGTGACGCCATGTGGCGGCATCCTGGAGCCTGCGTCAAGGCAAGCGAAGGGTGAGAAGGCGCTTGGCCGTTGGATGAAAACTGATTGGGTTGGACAGTTTTACACCTGGGGGGTATTTGGGTTGAGTGCTTCATGTGAGGGCATTTTGGTCTTCGGACGTGCGCCTATATATATGAGAGGGGGCTGGTTAGGGCAGCCTATCCTTGGGGGGAGGTGTCACTCTCATTTTGTTTAGGTGAGAGGAGGCTAGGGTGAGAGGAGAGACCGGCTCTTGTTTTTGAGCTTTTCACCATCCGTGTTTTGTGCTGCGAGGAGTGGCATGTAACCCGACACAGAGTGCTACACAAATCTTCATCTAGTAGCAATCCAAGGATCAATTTCTTACTCCTCTTGTGTTGGCTGAAATTTGGATCGATTCGCGTTTTTGTTCTTCGCGTTTTGGTTTTTCCCTTCCCGGAGATTTGCCTCGTTCTCCTTCTCTCAGCGACGATTTGCGATTCCGTTTGAATCAAATTGTTCTATGTCGTGAGCTCCTTCTTTCCACTGAAGGATTTCTTCTCTAACCTCACGAGCACATAGATCGGGTCGAAATCGCGTTCGTTCTTCGTTCTTTCCCCTTTTCTAGTGTTCTTCCGATTTCTCATGGATTAGTTGGTTTGGGGCGATGATATCATAGGATTAGCTTCCCAACACATAGAAGAACACTTTGGAGAAGTTTGGTTGCAGCCCCGTTCGATTTGGTGAAGATCCAATCGATTTTGGTTTTGTCCCGAGCTGTTTTTGGGTTTTCTGGACAGTGGTGGATTGTTCGGGACTCATCCCCGGACTGTCCGGGGGTCGGGGCTGTTCACGGGCAGCGAGGTCACTGTTTTCATTTTTGAACGGCGGACTGTCCAGAACTCATTCCTGGACTGTCCGGGGTTCAATAGCGGACTATCCGTGGTTCACTAGCGGACTGTCCGCCACTGCACAGTTTTGCTGATTTCGTCCGTATCTTTTGCGTACGAGCTCCGATTTGTGATCTGTTTGTTGCATTGGTTTCCTAACATCTTAAGGATCATTCCAAAGTACTTTTTTCACCATTGGTCAAAGTATTTTTGGTCGGACACTTCCTTTTTCTCCATAGGAGTTAAGTGTTCCGCTTTCGGAGTTTCGTTGGTTCTAGCGTCTGTATCTTTTGCGTTCAAGCTCCGCTTTGAGATCCGTCAGTTGCGTTAGTTTCCTAACTTCATAAGGATCTTTCCAAGGTGCTTTTGCCACCAGTTGTCCTAAGTATTTTTGGTCGAACACTTTCCTCTTCTCCATAGGAGTGGAGTGTTCCGTTATCGGAGGTTCAATTGTTCTTGGAGCTTGCTTGTGCAGTTTTGCCCCATTGCTTTGGCGCTTGGTTTTGGGGATTCTGCGGTAGTTTTGCTGTACCTCTAGGACATCTCCTAGGGTATCCACCTATTCGTAGGTCATGAACTCACCGGTTGTTTGAGTCTTGGCTTTTGGGGTGATTTTCTGGGACAAGGGCCATCATTTCTCGAGAAGAAATTTGAGGCTCCCATTCACCTCCCCCTCTGGTCGCCAATTCGGTCCTTCAATTGGTATCGGAGCCAGTTAAGGATCTCTCTAACTTAACCGGTTTCGGATCCGTGAAGGCAACCTTTTAGAGCGGTTTTGCTTCCGACTTTGTTTGTCGAGGTGTTGAGCTTTTGTTTGGCTAACACTAACGGTGCTTTTGGAAATGACATCTAGTTCTTCTTCTAGTATGTCTTTGTCCTCAGGTTTGAATCATGGACATGCGATCGAGGATGACATTTTCAGAATAAGGAGGAGTGCGGCTCTTGGGGCAGAACGTGAGGTGGATGCTTTGCTGGACTTCCTAGGAGATGATGAGCATTCAACGGAGGATCGTATTCGTGAACTTGGCAAGGCCAAGAATGGTACACTTCTTGGTAGTCTTGGGTTTTTGTCCCAATGATATGAAGCTTGTTGTGATGATAACGTTAGATATGATGAGCTTTGTGATACCTTGCATAGGAAGATCAAGAAGTTGAAATGCTCTGTTGCTAGGTTGAGATGTGGTCTTTCTCATTGGAAGTCTAGTACATCTTTACCTTGCACCTCTTGTAGTGACATGGTTAGGAAGAATGATGAGCTATGCTTTTCTCTTGCTAGCTTAAAATCTGAAAATGACATGTTAAAATCCAATGCTTCCAAACCATGTCTAGTTTGCATTGACTTACGCAAGGATCTTGATTGTGCTAAAACTGAAATAGCCTTGCTTAAGTCAAATGCTTCGTTACCATGTGTTTCATGTGAGTCTTTGCATGCTGAAATTAATGAACTAAAATTGACTCACACCACATGTGTAGATGAACTTGAGCATGCTAGGGCTGAAATTGTTGAAATGAATGCTAGGCCTTGTAGCTTGTGCTCTTTGAATAAAAATGATTGCCTTACTTCTTGTGCTAATTATGATTCATTGTTTGATGTGAATGGTGATGTTTCTTCCACCGATTTCATGTGCACATCATGCATTGATTTGGAAAAAGAAGTTTTGGTTTTGAAACAAGCGCGCGATGATATGAGCGCCAAGTTGGTCAAGCACGATGATATGAGTGCCAACCTTGAGAAGGAGATTGAACTCTTGCGTACCACATATGGCGAGTGTATTGAAAAGGAGATGGAAAATTTGAGAAACACTCCTTGTGGTACTTGTGATCGCCTCATGTTTGAGAATGAGGTTTTAGCCAAAAGATGCAAGAGTCTTTGTGCTAAGTCTTTTGAGTCACGCGTTTCTTGGAACTCCGATGTTGATATTTCTAAGTTTGTATCTTTGCAACCGGAGTTTAGTTCTTGTGCTTCGCATGAGTCTTTTGACAAGAGCACTAGTGCCAAGGTTTCAGATAGCTCTTTCATAGCTACTCCTAACCTTGTTGTTTCTTTGAGTGATGTCCAAGGGATTTCTCATGACAAGGGCGCTTCTCACATTTTTGGAGATCGTGCTCCTAATCCGATATTCCATTGCACCTTTTGCAAGAAAGATGGACACTCATTCGATTTTTGTTTCCTTCGTGTCTAACACGAGCGACGTATTCGAGCTAAGGCTTTTAGGAAGCCACGTAGCCTTTCCCATGGCACGTGTGCTCCTAGTGATGGCACCGAGTTGAACATTGATGCTTCTTGTTCTAAGTCCCAAGGGACTTTTCACTTGTCGGAGAATGGTGTGCCTTCCAATAGGCCTTTGTACCATTGCTCTTTTTGTGAGAAAGATGGGCATCAAGAAAGCTTTTGCTATCGGCGTGTCAAACGCTTGCGCCAAGCTCGCTCTTCTAGGAAGATGGTGGTTCATAGCCCTTCTCATGGCATGAACACTTGTGCTCCTAGTAAGAAGCCCCTTTTTGTTGATGGGTTTTATGACTCCTTTTCTAGTGGGTTAGGTCATGGTCGTGGACATGCTTCTAATGCTTCTAGTGCTACTTCTCGTGGTCCACGTCATGCTTCTCATGGTGCATCTATTGGTTCTTCTACAAAAACCTTGGAAGATGTTTGCCTCTTTTCCCGTGGTACGAATCGTTCTTCTCCTCAAGTTGTTCTTTTAAGGAATGCTTCCAACGGTGTTTCAAAATTGCCTTTGAACCAAAATTTGCATCATGCTAACCCACAAGATAAGTTGAGTTTTGTGACCAAGTCTTGGGTTCCCAAGTACATGCTTGCTAACCCTTCGGGATCCAAGACTCAGGTTATTTTGTCCTCTTATGTGTAGATATGAGGACGCGGGGTGGAGAACATGCGCCTGATGGAGCTTGATCTTTTAGATGTGATCAAGAGTTGATGGTTCTCTACGCCGCGCTTAGATATGCCTCCAAAGAGGCTTTTACAGCTTGGTGAGCTTTCTTTTACACTCATACCTTGTACATTCATGGTCTACTTCTTGTGGTATGAGATGGTCATTCATATGCTCACTTGTATAGTTCTAGCATATGCATTTTCTTTTGTATCATGTTTTGAAGTAGTCTAGCATGTGTTATCTTGTATATCATGTCATGCTAGCTTTGTGTTATCTTGAGCCACTTTTCATGCTAGTTTGTGATCCTCATGAACATTGTGCCATGTTTTACCATATTACTCCATGAGCATGATTTGTAGTGGTATGATGTTCATTATGTGTCACTCTTTAGGTGCTAGTTTTGGTTAGTTACATGTACCCTGTTGACATGTTTAGTTTGAGCACTAGTCCTTCCTCAATTTTATCATGATACATGCTTCTGGATCAATTGCTATCATTATCTTGCATTGTAGCATGTGTTGAGGTTTAGGCTGTGTTTGGGTTGATCATGTCTCTAGGCTGCATTTTGCTCCATAGTGATTTATCCTATTGCATGGTAGTCTTGTCTAGTTTGGATTCAGATCTTCTTGCGGTATCATTCATAGGTAGACCTCTTTTTGTTGAGAATTCACCTTATGCTTATTATGTGACAAACCGCTTTATGGATACATGGGTGGCCTAAGGATCAGCTGTGGTGGTTGACAGCCTGGGACAGCTACGAGCGAAAACTTGCGGGCACGGTGTTGCTTGGGTTGTGGACCTGGGGACACGTGTCGGTGGGCGGGGTGCACGGGCGGTGCATCCCCTCTACGGTTCGGTTTGGTGGTTGAGCCACAGAAAAACCACCGAGTGGACGGTTTCCATGTTTGGGCCTCAAAACCTGGGCGCTGATGGTTTCCGAGTTTGGACCACAAAACTCGGACTGAGGACGGTTTCCAGGTTTGGGCCTCAAAACCTGGGTGTTGCGGGTTTCTGAGTTTGGGCCACAAAACTCAGGCGATGGACGGCTGGTTTCCCGGTTTGAGCCTCAAAAACGGGGGTTGGTCGTGAAGGCTGGTTTCCCGGTTTGGGCCTCAAAACCGGGGGCGAAGTCCGGGAAAAGGACGAGCAGAGCGGTGGCGGCACGTGGCGGCGATCGGTGAGGTTGCGTCGAGGCAACACTACAAGTTGTGCGGGCGTGGCCGTCGGATCACCACCTACCATGAGTTGGTCCAGAATAACCCTAGGGTTTAGCTGGTTTGCTCTGTATTTAGTTAGGGGTAGAGTGGGAATTAGAATTAGGATAAGTAGAGGGAGACACCCACCTCCCATCTTATCTCAGTCATTTGCTCTTTGCCTTCTAGGTTTTCCTACTCACCCAATCCCCTGCTGTAGCAACTGAGATCCGCAGAGAACCATACCTCTGTGTACTGGAGATTTTGAGGAAGTGAGACCGTAATCTCACTGTTGTAGCATGTGGTAATCACACGGTTGCAGATCGATGTGTTGATTCACGTTTTGTTCGTGTTCTTCGCGTTCTTCGTTTCTCCGCGATTTTCCCGTCACTCGATCTCCCTCTCTACTGCATCTTTTCAAAATCCGTTTGAATCAACTTGTTCTTTACAGTGAGGGGATCATTTCCACTGAAGGAATTCATCTAACTCCTCACGAACAAGTAGATCGGGTTGATTTCATTTTCGTGGCGCTTTTTCGGTTCATACTCCTTCCCTCTCGGATTCCCGGTGTTTGAGTTGATTTGAGCAGATGATTTCTTGAGGATAGACTCCTAACTACCTCTTGATCATCTTCTCCAAGTTTGGGATCAAGGGATTTTGATTTGAATTGGATTTGTAAGGATTTGAGTTGAGGGCAACCAAAATCGCCCTCACTGGGCACTCGTGGACAGTCCGCCGTTGGGGGCGCGGACAGTCCGCGTGTTGGGCTCCGACCGAGCAGTGGTCGCGTGGCTCGGCTGTGCTGACTCAGTTTGACCAGCGGACAGTCCGCCGTAGACGGTCGTGGACAGTCCGCGAGCCGACCAGGGAGGTTCAGCAGCAGTGCTATTTTAGGGTTTTTGCCGGCGGACAGTCCGCCATCCCCCCGCGGACAGTCCGCGGTTGAGCCGGACAGTCCGGGACCGTACTGGCGGACAGTCCGGGAATCGGCTGTAGGCTGAGCTTTAGTGCATTCGCTCTCCCGACTTCTTTGCTTGGATTCCAGACTTCTTGGTTGGCCTTTTATTTCACCAAGGAACCTCTCTAAGTATCTTTGCTACTTGTTAGCATTGGTATTTGGGGATTTCCCGACGTAGCCCTCAATCTACGTTTGAGACTTGGTTTTTAGGAGTCAAACCTGTGCCGGTGTTTTTGGCGTTTGGTTTTCTATCGCTTTGTGGTGCCTCGCTGTGATCCTAGGGATCATCCACCCTCTTCCAAGGGTCGTGCGCATCACGGTTTTGATCGAAGCTTTTGGGGTTATTAGTGGGACAAAGGCTGAAGTTTCGAGAGAAATTTTTGAGCTCCCATTCACCCCCCCCTCTGTTCGCCTTGCTATTGCATTCTCGGTGCTTCAATTGGTTTCGGAGCGGGTTAAGGATCTTCCACCTTAGCTGGTTCCAGATCCACCGAAGGTGACATGGATCGCGGCGTGGGCAAACCGCCGTTTTTCGATGGGACGAACTATGCGTATTGGAAGATACGCATGTCGGCCTATCTACAGAGTTTGGGTGCTTCTATCTGGGATATTTGCAACTCTGCCGATTACGTGGTCTTGACTGCTCGTGCTACTCAGCATCAGATTGATGAGCACGACGCCAATAGCCAAGCCCGTAATGCTCTTTTCTCATGTTTGAGCATTACGGAGTTTGATCACGTTTCTCACATCGCTACGGCTCGGGAGATTTGGGCTACCCTCATGCATTTCCATGAGGGAACCACTCAAGTCAAAACCCGTCTCTACGTGTCGCACAAGCGAGAGTATGAGAACTTTCGACATATGCCTGGCGAGAGCATAGAGAGTTTATTCGCAAGCTTTCAGGTGATTGTCAACAGGATGACGGCTAACAAGGAGCTGTTGCCTTTCGACGATCATGAGAGAGCTTTGAAGCTTTTGCATACTCTTGATCGATTGGTGTGGGACTCAAAGGTTCAGGCGATCATCGAATCACCTAACTATGAGACCCTCACATGCGACGAGCTCTTCAGTAAGCTCAAGTCCAGTGAGATTGATGCCATGGCGAGGGCTTCTTATGAGAAACCTCCTGGCCCATCAATGGCTTTGCTTTCTGGCTCTTCTTCTAACCCCTCTGGAGGCTTTGCACTCTCTTCTCTTCTTTCTGTCACAGAGGAGCAGCTGGAGTTCATGGGGGATGATGAGTTGGCTTTGCTCGCCAACCGGTTCTTGCGGTTCCACAACAACCGCATGAACCGTCGCCGCGGAGGAGGACGCTCGGGGTGTTTCGAGTGCGGCGACCCCAACCACTTCATCGCCAATTGCCCGAAGAAGAACAAGCAAGTCTTCGGCAAGGCGGATCATGGCACAAGTACGACTCCGGCAAGCGCAAGGAGAAGTACGTCCCCGCAAAGAACAAGCGGAAGGGCGGCTTCAACAAGGAGTACATCAAGACAAAGTTCTTGGAGAAGGCCCAGGCTGAGCAGCGTGCGTTCTTCGCTACGCTCAGCGACGTCGACGACTCAGATGACTACTCTGCTTCCTCAAGCGACGACGAGTCCGAGAAGAAGAAGAGGATCAAGGACAAGCTGAATGGCCTCTGCATCTTCGCCGACAACGAGGGTTTCTGCACCATTGCCCTCGGCAAGGAGGTCAATGGCGAGCTGGAGGACATCCCTCGGAACGAAGACGACGATGACGACACCTCCCAGATTTCTCAGACCCCCGATGAGCTTTCTGCTGAGGTCAAGAAACTTACTGCCGCTCTCCTTAGTCAAGACAAGCTGCTTAGGCGCGCTGCTAGAGAGAGAAAGGAGTTTAGGCAGAAGTGGGAGGATAAGGTGAAGGAACTTGAATCTGTCAAGTCCACCGTTGTTGTCACAGATGAGAAGGAGTGTGAGATGTGCTCCACACAAATGACTGACCTTCTTACTGTGAGAAGTAAGTATGTTGTGTTGGTAGGCGAGGTGGATGAGCTGAAGGCTAGATCCTCGCTGTTGGGTGCGTGCAAGTCTTGTGCAGGCTTGCAATCCGAGTTGGCAGAGAAGAATGCCAAGATTGTGTCTTTTGAGAAGGCCAGCTCGGGTAGCACTTGTGTGACTAGGTGGGCTTTGTGTGAGGGTTTGGAGATGGAGATAGCCAATGTGAAGCATGACAAGATGCAAACCGAGGAGGAAAACACATACCTTCGGACCATCTTGTCATGGGTGTCGAGTGGTGAGCCGCAGCTTGGGATGATGATCTCCCAGTTCAAGCATGCTGCTGGAGGTCCAGGTGTAGGCTTTGCTCAGGGTGTTGAGTGCGCTTCATCTTTTGGCAAGATTGGAGAGTCGAGTGGTCTTAACCCGAGTGAGAAGCCCAACTCCACCACTACTCCCAAACTTACCAAGATTCCACCCAAAGAGCCTCTAAATCCTAACACCAAGGATGGTGTGTTCGTTAAACCTCCAAGAGCTCCACCCAAGAAACAGTCATGGGCTCTAAAACCAAACCACCTCAAGAACAAGCTAGACACCATGCCACCCATCCAAGAGGAGCTTATGCCACAGAAGGGCAAAGTGATCCACACCCACTACCGTGAGTACCAACAACCCCCTATGAGAGCGGTGAGGTAACATTGTGAGCACTGTGGGAGAGATGGACACTTGAGTGAGTTTTGCTTTCGACGCAAGAGAGAGGCGCGCCGTGCAAAGGAGATGAACAACACGGACATGTACCATCCTTTCCATGATGTGCATGTGCCGAATGTTCAGAGGCGTGCTGCTAGGCCTAGAGGTCCAAAACCTCAAGTTCCTAGGCCTAGGCCGCGAATAGAACGTGCCCGGCGGGAGCCTGCAGTTATGGGCTATGAACCCCGTGGCGGTGGCTTTGTAGTTGAGCGTTCCCATCGCGTTTTGAGTATCGCGATGGACGCTCCTCTCTTAGCAGACCACGTTTTCCTCTACGTGGTGATCGCTCTTCCCGTAGGCGTGCTACGAATGGTTTTTCTGCTAACCGTTCTTTTGAGCAGCCGGCCCAACACTGGTATTCTAACTACTTCACTAACCCCAGTGTTGGACCGTATGCTCACCCTATGTCTTTTTATTGATGTAGGTAAAATAATTGGAGAACGTTTGGTTGGTGGATTCCGGTTGTTCGAGGCACATGACCGGAAACGCCAAGTGGTTCTCCAGTCTTAGTCCGGTCGCCGGAAAGGAGTTTATCACCTTCGGCGACAATAGCAAAGGTAGAGTGTTCTCTCGTGGGTCGGTGCGAGTTAATGAGCACTTTGTGTTGCGCGATGTTGCTCTTGTTTCTAACTTGCATTTTAACCTTCTTTCTGGTTCGCAACTCTTTGATGACGACTATGAGATTCGTTTTAAGCCGAATCTCAGTCGTATTTTGGATCCTCAGGGCAATCTTGTTTGTGTGATTTCGCCCTTTGGGAAAGTCTTTCGTGCGGATTTCTCTGAGTCTTTTGGCATTTCTCGTTGTCTTTTGGCTGGACCCTCCTCCTCTGATCTTTGGAAGTGGCATAAGAGACTAGGACATTTGAGCTTCGACTTGCTTGCAAGACTTAGTTCACTTGGACTAATCCGAGGATTGCCCAAGTTATCCATGGAGAAGGATCTTGTTTGCCATTCTTGTAGACATGGGAAGATGGTTGCCGCTCCCCACCATCCAGTGACTCAGGTCATGACCAAGCACCCTGGAGAGCTTTTGTACATGGACCTTGTTGGTCCGGCTCAGGTGAGCTCGGTTGGGGTAAGTGGTATGTGCTTGTTGTTGTTGACGACTTCTCAAGATATTCGTGGGTTTTCTTTTTAGCTGAGAAAACTGAGACTTTCTCCTTTGCTCGCAATCTGATTTTGCGCCTTCAGAATGAATTGCCTATGAACTCAATGCGAGCTAATTAGAAGTGATAATGGTTCTGAGTTCAATAACTTCGGATTTTGATGAAGTTTTTGTACTCTTTGGGTTTAGGAGCATCAGTTTTCTTCTCCCTACACACCGCCATAGAATGGTGTTGTAGAAAGGAAGAATCGGACCCTTGTAGAAATGGCCAGGATGATGCTCGATGAGCATAGGACTCCTAGGCGATATTGGGCCGAAGCTATGAGCACTGCATGCTATATTTCCAATCGCATTTTTCTCCGAGCTTTCTTGAAAAAGACTTCTTATGAGTTGCGTTTTGGAAAACAGCCCAAGGTGAGTTATTTCAGAGTTTTCGGTTGCCATTGTTTTATACTCAAGAAAGGTCAACCTGACAAGTTTGAGTCTCGTTCTTCTGACGGTGTATTTTTGGGTTATGGCACTCATACTCCTGCATATCGTGTACTTAACCTTGATACTAACCGAGTCATGGAGACATCAGATGTCACCTTCGACGAGACCATGGTTTGTCCTTCTTCTCGTTTTGAGCGTGCAGGTGATCATGAGGTGGGTGAGCCTCTCTTTGATGATGAGGACGAGGGTGCTGAAGGGATGGATGACCCAACACCATCCTCCACCTGCTGTGCCGCAAAGAGCTGGCCTTCTACTACGACTCACGGCCCCCGATCCATTCTTCTTCGACCTACTTGGGGGCCGTGGGATCCGCCACCTCAGCTGATACCTTTAGTACCCGAGGAGGCACCAGCTGCTGTTGAGGGGGAGGCTACATTCAGCTCGGGAGGCGCCACGAACACATTCCAGCGCCAACACCCACCTCAACAGATGATCGGCAGCATCGGCGAACGTGTCACTCGGTCTAGGTCACAACAATTCTCTCACTTTGCTCATTCTGCATTTGTTGCTGATTTTGAACCCCGAGATGTTGGACACGCTTTGATGGATCCAGATTGGGTCAATGCCATGCATGAGGAGCTTAAAAACTTTGAGAGAAATCGGGTTTGGGTTCTTGTTCCTCTTCCTCCTGAGTGTCACCCTATTGGGACAAAATGGGTTTTCAAAAACAAACAAGGAGAAGATGGCCATGTTGTGAGAAACAAGGCCGGACTTGTAGCCCAGGGGTATATTCAGAAGGAGGGGATAGACTATGAGGAGACTTTTACTCCTGTAGCTCGTTTGGAGGCTATTAGGATACTCTTGGCTTTTGCTGCATCCAAAGGGTTTAAACTTTTTCAAATGGATGTCAAGAGTGCCTTCTTAAACGGCTACATAGAAGAGGAGGTGTATGTGAAACAACCCCCCAGTTTCGAAAATCCCAAGTTTCCAAACCATGTTTTTAATCTTCACAAAGCTTTGTATGGATTGAAACAAGCCCCTAGAGCCTGGTATGATAGGTTAAAAACCTTTTTGCTTGCTAAGGGTTTTAAAATGCGATGTGTGGATAAAACGCTCTTTCTCCTCAAGCAAGGCAGTGACACTCTCTTGGTCCAGATTTACGTGGATGATATTATTTTCGGTGGTTCTTCTCACGCTTTGGTTGCCAAGTTTGCAGATACCATGAGCAGGGAGTTTGAGATGAGCATGATGGGCGAGTTGACGTTTTTCCTCGGATTGCAAATCAAGCGATCTCGAGAAGGAACGTTTGTGCACCAGGGTAAGTATACCAAGGATATCCTGAAGAATTCGATATGGGTGAGGCCAAGCCTCTTCCAACACCCATGTCAACCATGACGGCCCTGGATGCGGACAAGCATGGAGAAGCTGTGGACCAGAAGGAGTACCGGAGTATGATCGGGTCGCTGCTGTACCTGACGGCGACACGCCCGAACATTCAGTTCGCGGTGTGTCTTTGCGCGCGATTTCAGTCATCGCCGCACACCTCTCACCGTCAGGCGGTCAAGCGCATTATGAGGTACTTATGCTTCACTCCTGAATTTGGGATTTGGTATTCTGCTTCCTCCACCCTTTCCCTTTGCGGTTATTCTGATGCCAATTTTGCTGGTTGCCGCATTGAGCGCAAGTCCACTTCTGGGACTTGTCAGTTTATTGGCTCTTCTCTTGTATCGTGGTCTTCTCGCAAGCAGTCTAGTGTCGCCCAGTCTACCACGGAGGCTGAGTATGTTGCTGCGGCTAGCTGCTGTTCCTAGTTGCTTTGGATGATGACTACTTTGCGAGATTTTGGTGTGAGCTTTTCTCGCGTTCCTTTGCTTTGTGACAGCACGAGTGCTATTAGCGTTGCTAAGAACCCTGTGCTGCACTCTAAGACCAAACACATTGATGTGCGCTTTCATTTTCTGCGAGACCACTATGAGAATGGTGATATCGACCTTCGCCATGTCGATACTCATCATCAGTTGGCTGATATTTTCACGAAGCCTTTGGACCAATCAACTTTTGCTAGGTTGAGAAGTGAGCTTGGTGTGTGTTTCCCCTTTTAGTTGGGGGAAACATTTTGACTCTTATCATAAACTGACTTTGTGTTTTTCAATTGGTGCATTTCATCTTGCATATTTACATTCAGAGCTTCATGTATATAATCTTTAGAATGTGACTATGTTATGTACAGTGTATGCTCCGATGCTTTATGGTGATGTTGTAGTTTATGCTGTTTCTGATCACTGATATATGTTGTGAGCTGAGCTATTTTATGAATGGTGAATTTGATTAATGAACATAAAACTTGAAAATGTTCACCATTGAGATATGCAACTATCATGTGTAGAATGTGTTGAAATCACTTGTGCTTCTCATATATGCTAGGTTGCTATGTCTCTAGTGTTGAGTCATTCACTTGCTTGGTATGTTCATATTCTGCTTTAATTCTGAACCAAGTTAAATGAACTGGAAATATCGAGATGGGATTGCTTGTCAGCACATCACAGTTTCGAGATTGTTTCTCATTGCACCTTGAGTCAAACTTGAACTGTGTAGTGTATGACCGAAACTATTGCTTTAAGCTTCTGGTTGCTTCTGCATAGGCTTCGCACAGTTGAAAAGTTAGGCTATGACAAGCTTTCAACCTCTCGCAATCACATGCTAAAATTTGAACTTGTGTACTTTAACCGCTGCAACTCCGATAAAATTTGGATACACAAGTCTATGTTTCATTCTATAGCATGATGGTTGAACTGTGCTAGGGGTAGTTCACCTTATATACATGTTTAGCACTTGTTTGTTTTCCTGTCTATATATGCTAAGTGCTATTTTGATGGTGAATACCTTTTTTGGCTAAAAACTGCTCATTGTGCTCCAATGTTCATATTTCATATTTAGTGATCAGTTTGAGCCTTTGCTAGCATTATGTGCATTTTGTTGAGTCATCGGATCAACACTTTGTCGAGCATGTTCATATTCTATCAACTATCTCTGAAGCTGCTAACTTGCATTCTACTCATATGCATTTTGGAGGGGGAGATTCGTCATTGATGGTGCATTTTCAACTAAGGGGAGAAAATATTGCAAATCATGTACTTTCTGTGTTGAACTAAGGGGAGATTTCCTCGTTGTGTGCACTATTGGAGGGGGAGTTTGCTCGTTGCTGAGTTTTTGAGCTTGATTTTCAGTTGTTACGGAGCATTTTTTGTAGCTAGTTGTGTTGAGCCTTTGCCTTTTTGAGGGACTAGTTGTCTTTGCTCTTGTTGCTTTTCAGTTGGTATCGAGCTTCTTTGCTAGCGGTGTTGAGCCCGTTCTGCCTCTTCTTGAGGGCTAGATCTGTTTTGCTTGAATTTCAGTTGATTCTTCAATTGGTATCGAGCTTTCTCGCTAGTGGTGTTGAGCTTGTTCTACCTCTTCTTGAGGGCTAGCTTTGCTTTGCTTGGTTGCGTCGAGCCGTTGCCCATGTCTTTGGGAACCAAGTTGTTTTGCTCTTTCCACTTGACCTTCTTCGGCTTTGATATGCTTTTGGGTCATTTGGTCGAGTTCTCTCTTCCTTTTCCTTCTTCCTTCTATTCTATTATGATTTGTGTTGATAGTTGACAATGCACTCATCAAGGGGGAGATTGCGGATACATGGGTGTATGCCGAGTCTCTGAGTGATGAGTGATTGTCAACTGGGATAATGCGCATGTTATTTGGCTTGTGTTGTGTAGGTTTCGAGCACGGATACAGTGATCAAGGGCAAGGTGAAGGTCAAGTAGAGACGTGCCGTGCCGATGGACCGAGTGTGGCGAAGGGCGGACGTGAGGCTTGGACTGAGGGATCGGTGGCCTGAGGATCAGCTGTGGTGGCTGACAGCCTGGGACAGCGACGAGCGAAGACTAGCGGGCACGGTGTTGCTTGGGTCGTGGACCTGGGGACACGTGTCAGTGGACGGGGTGCACGGGCGGTGCATCCCCTGTATGGTTTGGTTTGGTGGTTGAGCCACAGAAAAACCACCGAGTGGACGGTTTCCAGGTTTGGGCCTCAAAACCTGGGCGCTGATGGTTTCCGAGTTTGGACCACAAAACTCGGACTGAGGACAGTTTCTAGGTTTGGGCATCAAAACCTGGGTGCTGCGGGTTTCTATGTTTGGGCCACAAAACTCAGGCGATGGACGGCTGGTTTCCCGGTTTGGGCCTCAAAACCGGGGGTTGGTCGTGAAGGCTGGTTTCCCGGTTTGTGCCTCAAAACCGGGGGCGAAGTCCGAGAAAAGGACGAGCAGAGCAGTGGCGGCACGTGGCGGCGATCGGTGAGGTTGCGTCGAGGCAACGCTACCAGTTGTGCGGGCGTGGCCGTCGGATCACCACCTACCATGAGTTGGTCCAGAATAACCCTAGGGTTTAGCTAGTTCTCTCTGTAATTAGTTAGGGGTAGAGTGGGAATTTGAATTAGGATAAGTAGGGGGAGACACCCACCTCCCAAATCATCTCAGTCATTTGCTCTTTGCCTTCTAGGGTTTTCGTGCTCTCCCAATCCCCTGCTGTAGCAACTGAGATCTGCAGAGAACCATACCTCTGTGTGTAACACCTTTGGTGGGTAATATGTAATTAACCTGACATGTCATCATCTTTAGTCATTAATCATCCTTGCCATGCATTATGTTTGCCTAATACTTGTTTTGCATTTACCTTTTTCTGTAGTGACTTGTGTAGTGATCTCTTTTTCAAAAACCCTAAAGGCCCAAATCTTTCTATAAGGGCAAAATGGTAATTTCATCTCTGTGTCTAGCTTTGTGTGAATCTTGTTCAGTTGAGTGTCCTGATGTTTTGTTGTGTTGACCAAAGTTCAAAATCAGAAATAGAATTTAAATTCCTTTTGAAAAACCCTAAATTTCCAAACCCTAGTTTTACCCCTCATTTTCTAATTCAAAAACTATTCAAAATTTGAAGTTGGCCCTTTAAGAAAAGTTGTAGATCTTGCTATAAGGAACAACTTTGGTGTTTGCAGATTTTCAAGTTTCAATACAAAATTAGAAGTAATTTCAAATTCTTTCAAACTTCAATTTTGTCCCCTTTTCAGTTTTCAAAATTATTTCAAAAACTATTGAGTTTCAGAAAAATTTTATATTGGCAAAGTTGTAGATCTCAAAATTTTAAGCAACTTTGGTATTTTGAGTTTTCTTTGTGTAAGTTCAAATTTTGGGAGTATTTTCAAAATTCAGAAAAGGAATGTGTGATGTCACTGCGCACGAACCTTAAAGCAGGGGGGGCCCGGCCGCCAGGCGGCGGAGCGCCGGCCACGCTGACCGGCTGACCCGCGCCCGTGCCGCGTGCGGTCAGCGCAAGGCGCTCGACCTCCCCGGTCCCCTACCACCGCCTCGCCGAACCCCTACCCTCCTCCTTTTCCCCTACTGGCCGCGGACAGCGGGCGGATGCCGGCCGCCGGCAAGCCGCCGCGCCGCGCGCGAGCTCCCTGCCGACGTCGCGCCGCCCTACCTTGCTCCCTACCTATGTTAGTTCCGCGCGAACGCTCCTCACCCCTCGCCCGGACCCCCCCAGCGCAGCCCCGCGGCTATAAAAGCCGCCGAGCTCCCGCCATTGCCGCCACCGGCGCAACCCCGTCAACCCGAGCCACCGGACCGCCCCAGAGCCCGCTAAGCACCCCATCGCCTTCGCCTTTAGCTTCTCCACCTTCCCGAGCGACCAATTTCACCCCTCCGCCCCCTCCTTTCGCCGGCGCAAGCGATCCGTCCCCAACTCCGGCGAACGGCCCCGCCGCGGTGAAGGGCGAAATTCGTCGTCGTGAGTGTTCCTCCCGTCCCTCCGACCCCAGTCCTCTTTTCCTCACCTTCGGTGCGCTCCTAACCGCACACTGGTGATCCCTTTTGATGAACAGAGCCGCCGGAACGCCTTGCTCGCCGCCGAAGAGCTCCGCCGAGGTGCCGCCTGCTGTCGAACTCCCTCCTCCGACCCTTGCATCGCCTCGCCGTTCCTCGTTCCCGACTCCTCGGTGAGCCCACGAAGCTCCCCCTGCCCTCTGTTTTCCCAGCGCCGAGGCCCGAGCGGCCGGTCCGCCGCTCGCTCTCGCCGGCGTGTGCGCCGAGCCCGCGGGGAAGAAGCACAGTGCTCTTTTCTTTTTTTTTTGATAAATATGAATAGTGTTCTGTTTTCTCTTTTTTGTGAGAATTAATCTGTTGTTCCATAAATCCTGAGAAAAATGTGGTATGCTCCTTGAACTGTGTAGTATTTTAGAAAAATAAGAAACCCTACCTTTCTGCAAAACTTAGAAAATGAAAAATCCTTATTTTAATTAAGAAATGGATGGTTTTAGATTTTTAGGAAATCATGTATAGCTCCAAAAATCATGAGATAAATTTTTATGTGCTAGTTATATCATGTTTAGTCTCTGGTAAAATTTTGAGGACCTTTTGGAACAAGTTGATTTTTGGGCATTTCATTTTAATTGTTAAATAGTGCCTTTTGTTAATTAAATGTTTGATTTTTGTTAAGCACCTTAATGATCTCCAAAAATTATGAAATTTGTTTTGTCATCTATTTATACCATAATGAACTTATGAGATTATTAGGGTAATTTTTGGAGCAACTGCATAAAATGACCTTTTTAAATAATTAGGAAAAATAGAAAAGCATTTACGGTTCATGTTGTATGCCCTGTGATGTGACCTTTTGGATTGATTTGCTGTTCATAGACCCCCACCCAGCTGGTCTATGATGTTTGTGATTGCATGCATGACTTATGCTTAGGATTACTAGATGATGCTTAATAGGTTTGATTAATCTTGCTTAGGGAAAGAGATAAGTAACCTTATGTCCACACTAGGAGTTACTTTCACGATGGAAAGTTGTATTCTAGAATCAGTGGAATTGTCCTGCGCTTTAGCAAGTCTCTTGTTCCTGTTAGCACCCTCATAAGCATACATCATTGCATACGTGTAGTGTCTGAAGGAGAAGGCATCAAAGTCGAGGCAGCCGCTGACGAACCTACCCCCGAGGCGACCCCGAGCTCCGACACCTGCACTGTCGACCCCGAGCCTATCCTTTTTGCTCTTCAAGGCAAGCCCAGTGCATTTTAACCCTTCCTTGTTTTTATAAAAGTTTACTTAAAATGCCTTTGAGTTAAACTACTGCATTAGGATTATAGGAGTTGTGTGATGACCTATTGCCTGCACTATTTACCTCCACCGGCAAATACCCCGCCCTGTTTAAAAATTATTTGCGAAATGCTTAGTCATGCTATACAATAGATTTGCAATGAAAAGTGCCAATTTCAAAAGTAGTGATCACTTCAAGAATTTTTTATGGGAATTTGGCTTTACTCCCCGACTGTTGGCTAAGTATCTGATCCGTACCTAGTCAACAGCGAGGAGAGGTTGTCTGAGCGTACGGTGCCGTCATGTTGTAGTCCGGGACTCAACAGTTGACACCGACCGGGACAGGGTTGAAAAACTGACAGGACTATTACGCTTGGGTGAGATATAACCGAGGTATAGTTCTGGCAGAAAAGATTAGGGACCATCCGTATGGGGGCCTGCTGGTCAAGACTTGTAACTATTCACATACTTCGGAAAGCTCTGGCTCCGAGGACTCCTTGATTGGGACCGACAACCGCGCACTGGGAGTGGCGAGATGGCGGAAGTAGCTTGTACCCACGTGGTCGTCGTGCCTGGATATGAGTGGTGTACTGTACTTTCGGGTGGCGTAGGACCGGTCCAATCTTGGAGGAATCGTGGTAGACGAGTTGGCATTTGCAAGCTTGGGTGCTACATATGCAGTGTGGATAGGGATCCTCTGCTGAGTATTATTTATCCGGATTAACGTTGCTCCTCGGTTATGGAGACTTGGTCACTGACTGTCAACGGAGAGTGGTTCTCAACTAGGTATGTTTTGGAAGGTAAAATGAATCATGAACAATGAAGAATTGAGAAATACTTGAATCTTTCCAAAAAATAGAACAAGGTTTACAAAATGCTTTTCTGCAAAATACTTGATCTTGCTTAAGCCTTACCTTGACTACCCTAAGCCTCTCATCCCTGAGTCTTCTTCCTTTTCTTTAGTCGGGTAAGTCTAGTTGAGTACCCTAGTACTCAGGGTTTGTTACCCATGCTGCAGGTATGGTCGAGTCCCCGATGTGTCTTGCGCCCTGCTGCATGACCATTATCCAGGAAGAGGCCGATGAGGCCGAAGAATAAGTGTACACCCTCGGGCTGGGTGATCTTGAGTATCTCTATTTTGTTGTACTCCGCTATGTTGCCTATTTCTATTATCCGAACTTGGTTTGTAATAACTGCACCTTTAGTCTTATTTGGAACCTCAGTTTGTAAAACTAATGTTATTTAAGTCTTCCGCTCTGTATTCCGATATTATTTGTAAAAGTATCCAGTGTTGTAACCGAATGGTGAGATGATCCTGCGGACGATGGGCGCTGATGCAGCCCGGTGACGAACTGTCTTGGTCACGTGGAACATAGGTTCGGCTGTCAGAGGTTGACAGGGACCTGTGGGCCATGGGATTAGGACCGTTCCGCCACAGAGTGGTATCGGAGCATCTCACTATAACGTTGCAGTGTTCTTGCGAAAACTTCAAAAGATCTTTGAGTCCAAACAAACTAAACTTGGCTATTTTGGGTCCAATCTGCTTTTCTCATCTTGTCTTGTTTGTGGCAACACTAGATAGCGAGACAACATGTTTTAAGCCCTAAGTACCTTGTTTATTTATTACATTGCCTTGTTCCGTAGAAACGAATCATGCATCATGTCATATTCACTTAAGTTAGTATAATAACTTCCTCTCTAAGTTCGTTGGGATAGTATGCCTTTACCTTTTCTTGCTAGCCTTTTCACTCCTCATCCAACTTACCTTATCCAGACATGGCTCGCATCAAGCTGACTGCTCGCAAGTCGACTGGACCCAATGGTGTGCCACGCCACCAACTGGCACCACGCACTGGAGAAGAGACGGGCGAAGCCTCCAACGGTCGTCGCTTTCCCCGTCGCACCCGCAAACACCTAAAGGAGGAGATCAAGAATCTGAAGGCTGAGCTGGAGAACTTGGAGCATGACTTCTACCACTCACGTCTGGAGTTCTATGAGGCCCGAGCCTCCCTGGAGCAGGCCAACCGGAACGTGATTCGCGCCATCCAGCAGCGCGATGCCACCTGGATTCGCGAGGACGTCACCAGGGCCTGAGCTTCACGGACTGCGGCAGTACACAACTCAGATTGAACAGTTCAATGATATGCTTCATGAGGAGGTACACCAGCTGTACAACCAACTCCACCCCGTGGTTCCCCCGGTTGTTGAGGACCCTGAGGACGGAGTAGTGGAAGAGCCGGACGTGGAGCAGGAGCCAAGCGTGGACGAGGAGATTGAACCTGCCGAGAACATCCACGCTGAAGATGAGGACGAGGAGGTTGAGCCTGAGCTCATCCTCGAGGAAGACGACGACGAGGACATGATCATCATCGATGAAGACTAGACTCGTTGTTAGAGGATGGAGATCCCGTGTGTCTGTACCACCTGCTTACCTAAACCCTTAGTCTAGGTTTGGGGGCGCTAGTCTGTCTTTTGTTTAGTCGGGTCTGTATCTTTCTTTTCGTATCTTTTCCCCTTATCAGTCTGTTGTTATCTGTCAGTCATCTTTATCAATCACCTACCTTTGTATCAGTGAAGTTTTTCAGTCAGTTGTTTTCAGAACTTAATCAATGGATGCTAAGTTCCAAGTTTTTAACAGATGCCTGTGAACACTCGCACTGGAGCTGGAAGTTCTCAGGGGGCTGACCTTCCAAACCCTCCACCTATACCTGCTACGCTAGCAGATGCCATCGCAGCCTTGGCAGCCGCTGCTAACCTGATGGCTCAAAACCAAGGGCAGCAGAACAATGGCCACCGTGGTCGCCACAACATCAACCATGAGACCACATATGTGGATTTCACCGAAACCCGTCCACCGGTCTTTACGAAGGCCGATGAACCCCTTGAAGCTGATGATTGGCTCCGCACCATGGAGCAGAAGTTTGGTCTTCTCCACTGCACCGACACCCAGAAGCCCCGGTTCGCTTCTCAGCAGCTTCGTGGTCCAGCAAGCGCTTGGTATGCCAACCTGTTGGCTGCCCAGCCAGAGGGCCATCAGTTGACCTGGGAAGAGTTCCGCACAGCTTTCCGTGCACATCACATCCCTTCTGGAGTGATGAAGATGAAGCTTGATCAGTTTCTGGCTCTGCAGCAGAAGGACTCCACGAGTGATGCAGTACGTGGGTCAGTTCAATCACCTTAGCCAGTATGCCTCGGAGTACGTCAACACGGACGAGAAGAAGAGGGACTGTTTCCTTAGGGGACTGCACCCCAAGATCCGCAGAAGTATGTCCAATAACCTGACCGGCTCGTATCATGATGCCGTTGACCGGGCTGTTGCTTTTGAGGAGAGCAATCGCCAGTACCAAGAGGAAAAGAAGAAGAAGAAAGCAGGATCTAGCAGTTTCTCTGGCAGTCACAAGCGCCAGAGGGTCATTTATCACCCTAGCCACCACCAAAATCGCCCACCTTACCCCCACCAGCAAGTGGTCGTCCGTACTGCGGCCACCACCCACAACGCCAATCAGCAAAGTGCCACGCAGCCGAACGCCCCAGGTGTTCGTATCACCACCCCACAAACCGCCTACAACCATCCCTGCTACAACTGCGGCCAGACTGGCCACTGGGCTCGTGAGTGCCCAAAGCCCAAGAGGTATGCTCAGAACACTCAGAAGGGTCCTGGAGGACCTCAGCAGCAGCAGTACCGTGTCCTAGCAGCAGCATGCTCAGAAGGGCAAGGTTGTCAAGAAGCACGGGCAAGTCTACTACACCACTGTCAGCGACATCCCAGAAGGGGAGCCCGTCATGATCGGTAGGTTTCCCGTTGCCAATCATCCCGCAGTCGTGCTGTTTGATTCCGGTGCATCGCATTCCTTCATCAGTCGTACTTTTGTCATTGAGCATGGGATATCAATTGGGGAATTGAAAGAAAATTTCTGCATATTTTCGCCTGGAGGGCGTATAAGTACTAAGGAGGTAATTCGTAATATACCAGTGATGTTGGGGGAACATGTATTTCCTACCACCATGATAGTGCTTCGTGATCAGGAAATAGATATCATTTTAGGCATGAATTGGATGTGCCAGTATAAAGCCATGATTGACATCCTGAATAGGGTTGTGAGAGTGGACATTCCTAACAGTACCTCCAAGCTCCTTCTCCAACTCCCAATGCCTCCGAAACCAGCAGCCACGCAGTTGAATACCACCTATGTTCAGGAGACCAGAGACATCCCCGTGGTCTGTGAATTTCCTGATGTTTTTCCAGAGGACTTACCTGGCCTACCTCCTGACCGTGATGTTGAGTTTGCCATAGAGCTTAAGCCCGGGACTGCTCCTATATCCCGCAGAGCTTATCGAATGCCTCCCAGAGAGTTGGCAGAGCTAAAAATCCAGTTACAAGAGTTGCTGGATAAGGGCTTCATTCGCCCAAGTTCATCTCCTTGGGGCTGTCCTGCAATCTTTGTGAAGAAGAAGGACAAGAGTCTCAGGTTATGCATCGATTATCGCCCACTCAACGAGGTCACCATCAAAAATAAATATCCCTTACCTCGTATTGACCTTCTTTTTGACCAGCTAGCTGGAGCCAGAGTATTCTCCAAGATTGACCTCAGATCTGGCTACCACCAAATAAAAATACGTCCCGAAGACATTCCTAAAACAGCTTTCACTACTAGGTATGGCCTATATGAGTACCTGGTAATGTCCTTCGGTTTGACCAATGCCCCTGCCCACTTCATGTACCTCATGAACTCCGTATTCATGCCGGAGCTCGATAAATTTGTGGTCGTGTTCATTGACGACATCCTTGTCTACTCAAAGACCCCTGAAGAACATGCCGAACATCTTCATATCGTTCTATCCCGCCTCAGAGATCATCAGCTTTATGCCAAGTTCAGTAAATGTGAGTTCTGGTTGGACCAGATACAGTTCCTTGGTCATGTCCTATCCGCTAAAGGAGTGTCAGTCGATCCCGGAAAGGTGGCAGACATTCTGGATTGGGAGCCACCTACCACTGTTCACGGAGTCCGCAGCTTCATGGGAATGGCCGGATATTATCGCTGTTTCATCCCGGATTTCTCCAGAATCGCCAAGCCTATCACCGAGTTATTAAAGAATTCTGTGAAGTTTGTCTGGTCACCAGCCTGTGAGCAGGCCTTTCAAAAGCTGAAGAAACTGTTAACCACATCACCAGTGCTAGCCCAGCCAAACATCGAAAAGCCCTTTGATGTCTACTGTGATGCATCTGGTACTGGTTTGGGCTATGTTTTGATGCAAGAAGGTCGAGTGATCGCTTATGCCTCACGGACAGCTTAAGCGACATGAAGAGAATTATCCAACCCATGATCTTGAGTTAGCAGCAGTGGTGCATGCCTTAAAGATCTGGCGTCATTATTTGTTGGGCAGTACTTGTAATGTGTACACTGATCACAAAAGCCTGAAATATATCTTCACTCAAGAAGAACTGAATATGAGACAGAGGAGATGGCTTGAGTTAATTAAGGACTATGATCTCGAAGTACATTACCATCCGGGTAAGGCGAATGTAGTCGCTGATGCGCTCAGTCGCAATCCATACTACAACTGTCAGATGATGAAGCCCTGTAATTCTTCCCTATGTTATGAACTAGAAAAGCTGGGTATTGAAATGGTTCCACAAGGAACGCTGAATAATATCAGGATAGAAACACCTATTAGGGAACAAATCATCACAGCACAGAAAGATAACCCTGGAATCAAACACATCATCGAAAGGGTCCGAGCCAGAAAAGCTGATTGTTTCAGGATTGATGATGTAGGAGTGGTTCGGTTCAAGAACCGACTGGTAGTTCCCAAAGTGCCTGAGTTGAGGCAGTTAATCCTTGATGAAGCACACTTGACTAGGTTCTCCATCCACCCCGGCAGCAACAAGATGTACCAAGACTTGAGGCAGAGATTCTGGTGGACAAAGATGAAGATTGAGATCGCCCGGTAAGTCGCTCAATGTGATACTTGCCAGAGGGTCAAAGCTGTACACATGAAGCCTGGAGGAGAATTGCAACCTTTACCTGTACCTGCTTGGAAATGGGACGATATCAGTATGGATTTTATCAATGGGCTACCCAGAACACCAAGGGGTTTTGATTCCATCTGGGTGATCGTGGATCGCCTCACTAAGCAAGCTCACTTCCTACCAGTCAAGACCAGCTACACCGTCCCCACCTACGCCACTTTGTACAAGAACAACATAGTAAAACTCCATGGCATACCCAAGACCATTATCTCTGATCGTGGTACCCAGTTCGTCGCAAAATTCTGGAAAGCATTCCATACCTCACTTGGAACCAAACTCTTGCATAGCACGGCATATCATCCACAAACGGATGGACAAACTGAGCGAGTCAACCAAGTGTTAGAGGACATGTTGAGAGCCTGCGTACTCACCTTCGCAGATACTTGGGATGAGTGTTTGCCCTTGGCAGAATTCTCATATAATAACAGTTACCAAGAAAGCATCAAAATGGCACCCTTTGAAGCACTGTACGGTCGCCGTTGTCATACACCTCTCAGTTGGTCTGAACCTGGAGAAAGGGAATTCTTTGGAGTTGACCTAGTAAAAGATATGGAAGAAAAAGTCAAGCAAATACAAGAGAATATGAAGATTGCGCAGTCTCGACAGAAGAGCTATGCTGATAAAAGACGTCGACCTCTGAAGTTCCAAATCAGGGATTATGTGTATCTGAAGGTCTCACCCACCAAAGGAGTTACTCGTTTTGGAGTCAAGGGAAAGTTAGCACCACGCTATATTGGTCCCTTTGAAATTCTGGAACGTTGTGGCAAGGTAGCTTACAAACTGAAGTTGCCCGGTCATCTTTCCACAGTCCATAATGTGTTTCATGTCTCCCAACTCAAAAAGTGTCTCCGAGTACCTAAACACGTGGTGGAAGTTGAAGGTGTTGAGTTAGAACTCGATCTGTCATACTCCGAGTATCCAATTCGCGTGTTGGATTACAAGGACCATGTTACCCGGAGGACTACCACAAGATGGTACAAGATCTAGTGGAACTAACACTCTGAAGAAGAAGCCACTTGGGAATCCGAGGACTTCTTAGCGAAGACTTATCCCGACTTTCTCGATACTCTGTAGATGTAAAGTTTTGTCTTTGTCTTTCTTAAGACGTAGAATCTCGGGGCGAGATTTCTTTTAGGGGGGAAGGCTGTAACACCTCTGGTGATTATTATGTAATTAACCTGACATGTCATCATCTTTAGTCATTAATCATCCTTGCCATGCATTATGTTTGCCTAATTCTTGTTTTGCATTTACCTTTTTCTGAAGTGACTTGTGTAGTGATCTCTTTTTCAAAAACCCTAAAGGCCCAAATCTTCCTATAAGGGCAAAATGGTAATTTCATCTCTGTGTCTAGCTTTGTGTGAATCTTGTTCAGTTGAGTGTCCTGATGTTTTGTTGTGTTGATCAAAGTTCAAAATCAGAAATAGAATTTGAATTCCTTTTGAAAAACCCTAAATTTCCAAACCCTAGTTTTACCCCTCTTTTTCTAATTCAAAAACTATTCAAAATTTGAAGTTGGCCCTTTAAGAAAAGTTGTAGATCTTGCTATAAGGAACAACTTTGGTGTTTGCAGATTTTCAAGTTTCAATACAAAATTAGAAGTAATTTCAAATTCTTTCAAAATTCAATTTTGTCCCCTTTTCAGTTTTCAAAATTATCTCAAAAACTATTGAGTTTCAGAAAAAGTTTATATTGGCAAAGATGTAGATCTCACAATTTTAAGCAACTTTGGTATTTTGAGTTTTCTTTGTGTAATTCAATTTTTGGGAGTATTTTCAAAAATTCAGAAAAGGAATGTGTGATGTCACTGCGCACGAACTTTAAAGCAGGGGGGGCCCGGCCGCCGGCGGCGGAGCGCCGGCCACGGCGACCGGCTGACCCGCGCACGTGCCGCGCGCGGTCAGCGCAAGGCGCTCGACCTCCCCGGTCCCCTACCACCGCCTCGCCAACCCCTACCCTCCTCCTTTTCCCCTATGGCCGCGGACAGCGGGCGGATGCCGGCCGCCGGCAAGCCGCCGCGCCGCGCGCGAGCTCCCTGCCCACGTCGCACCGCCCTACCTTGCTCCCTACCTCTGTTAGTTCCGCGCGAACGCTCCTCACCCCTCGCCCGGACCCCAGCGCCGCCCCGCGGCTATAAAAGCCGCCGAGCTCCCACCGTTGCCGCCAACGGCGCAACCTCGTCAACCCGAGCCACCGGACCGCCCCAGAGCCCGCTAAGCACCCCATCGCCTTCGCCTTGAGCTTCTCCACCTTCCCGAGCGACCAATTTCACCCCTCCGCCCCTCCTTTCGCCGGCGCAAGCGATCCGTCCCCAACTCCGGCGAACGGCCCCGCCGCGGTGAAGGGCGAAATTCGTCGCCGTGAGTGTTCCTCCCGTCCCTCCGACCCCCGTCCTCTTTTCCTCACCTCGGTGCCCTCCTAACCGCACACTGGCGATCCCTTTTGATGAACAGAGCCGCCGGAACGCCTTGCTCGCCGCCGAAGAGCTCCGCCGAGGTGCCGCTGCTATCGAACTCCCTCCTCCGACCCTTGCACCGCCTCGCCGTTCCTCGTTCCCGACTCCCGGTGAGCCCACGAAGCTCCCCCTGCCCTCTGTTTTCCCAGCGCGAGGCCCGAGCGGCCGGTCCGCCGATCGCTCTCGCCGGCGTGTGCGCCGAGCCCGCGGGGAAGAAGCAAAGTGCTCTTTTCTTTTTTTTTGATAAATGTGAATAGTGTTCTGTTTTCTCTTTTTTGTGATAATTAATCTGTTGTTCCATAAATCCTGAGAAAAATGTGGTATGCTCCTTGCACTGTGTAGTATTTTAGAAAAATAAGAAACCCTACCTTTCTACAAAACTTAGAAAATGAAAAATCCTTCTTTTAATTAAGAAATGGATGGTTTTAGATTTTTAGGAAATCATGTGTAGCTCCAAAAATCATGAGATAAATTTTTATGTGCTAGTTATGTCATGTTTAGTCTCTGGTAAAATTTTGAGACCTTTTGGAACAAGTTGATTTTTGGGCTTTTATTTTAATTGTTAAATAGTGCCTTTTGTTAATTAAATGTTTGATTTTTGTTAAGCACCTAAATGATCTCCAAAAATTATGAAATTTGTTTTGCCATCTTTTTATACCATAATGAACTTATGAGATTATTTATGTAATTTTTGGAGCAACTGCATAAAATGACCTTTTCAAATAATTAGGAAAAATAGAAAAGCATTTAGGGTTTATGTTGTATGCCCTGTGATGTGACCTTTTGGATTGATTGCTGTTCATAGACCCCCACCCAGCTGGTCTATGATGTTTGTGAGGCCATGCATGACTTATGGTTAGGATTACTAGATGATGCTTAATAGGTTTGATTAATCTTGCTTAGGGAAAGAGATAAGTAACCTTATGTCCACACTAGGAGTTACTTTCACGATGGAAAGTTGTATTCTAGAATCAGTGGAATTGTCCTGCGCTTTAGCAAGTCTCTTGTTCCTGTTAGCACCCTCATAAGCATACATCATTGCATACGTGTAGTGTCTGAAGGAGAAGGCATCAAAGTCGAGGCAGCCGCTGACGAACCTACCCCCGAGGCGACCCCGAGCTCCGACACCTGCACTGCCGACCCCGAGCCTGTCCTTTTTGCTCTTTAAGGCAAGCCTCGGTGCATTTTAACCTTTCTTTGTTTTTATAAAAGTTTACTTAAAATGCCTTTGAGTTAAACTACTGCATTAGGTTATAGGAGTTGTGTGATGACCTATTGCCTGCACTATTTACCTCCACCGGCAAATACCCCGCCCTGTTTAAAAATTATTTACGAAATGCTTAGTCATGCTATACAATAGATTTGCAATGAAAATGCCAATTTCAAAAGTATGATCACTTCAAGAATTTTTTTATGGGAATTTGGCTTTACTCCCCGACTGCTGGCTAAGTATTTGATCCGTACCTAGTCAACAGCGAGGAGAGGTTGTCTGAGCGTACGGTGCCGTCATGTTGTAGTCCGGGACTCAACAGTTGACACTGACCGGGACAGGGTTGAAAAACTGACAGGACTATTACGCTTGGGTGAGATATAACCGAGGTATAGTTCTGGCAGAAAAATTAGGGACCATCCGTATGGGGGCCTGCTGGTCAAGACTTGTAACTATTCACATACTTCAGAAAGCTCTGGCTCCGAGGACTCCTTGATTGGGACCGACAACCGCGCACTGGGAGTGCCGAGATGGCGGAAGTAGCTTGTACCCACGTGGTCGTCGTGCCTGGATATGAGTGGTGTACTGTACTTCCGGGTGGCGTAGGACCGGTCCAATCTTGGAGGAATCGTGGTAGACGAGTTGGCATATGCAAGCTTGGGTGCTACATATGCAGTGTGGATAGGGATCCTCAGCTGAGTATTATTTATCCAGATTAACGTTGCTCCTCGATTATGGAGACTTGGTCACTGACTGTCAACGGAGAGTGGTTCTCAACTAGGTATGTTTTGGAAGGTAAAATGAATCATGAACAATGAAGAATTTAGAAATACTTGAATCTTTCCAAAAATAGCACGAGGTTTACAAAATGCTTTTCTGCAAAATACTTGATCTTGCTTAAGCCTTACCTTGACTACCCTAAGCCTCTCATCCCTGAGTCTTCTTCCTTTTCTTTAGTCGGGTAAGTCTTGTTGAGTACCCTAGTACTCACGGTTTGTTACCCATGCTGCAGGTATGGTCGAGTCCCCGATGTGTCTTGCGCCCTGCTGCATGACCATCATCCAGGAAGAGGCCGATGAGGCCGAAGAATAAGTGTACACCCTCGGGCTGGGTGATCTTGAGTATCTCTATTTTGTTGTACTCCGCTACGTTGCCTATTTCTATTATCCGAACTTGGTTTGTAATAACTGCACCTTTAGTCTTATTTGGAACCTCAGTTTGTAAAACTAATGTTATTTAAGTCTTCCGCTCTGTATTCCGATATTATTTGTAAAAGTATCCAGTGTTGTAACCGAATGGTGAGATGATCCTGCGGACGATGGGCGCTGATGCAGCCCGGTGACGAACTGTCTTGGTCACGTGGAACATAGGTTCGGCTGTCAGAGGTTGACAGGGCCCTGTGGGCCATGGGATTAGGACCGTTCCGCCACACTATTGTAGTGTGTGGTAGCCACACGGTTGCAGATCGATGTGTTGATTCGCGTTTTGTTCGTGTTCTTCGCGTTCTTCGTTTCTCCGCGATTTTCCTGTCACTCGATCTCCCTCTCTACTGCGTCTTTTTGAAATCCGTTTGAATCAACTTGTTCTTTACAGTGAGGAGATCATTTCCACCGAAGGAATTCATCTAATTCCTCACGAACAAGTAGATCGGGTTGATTTCGTTTTCGTGGCGCTTTTTCGGTGCATACTCCTTCCCTCTCGGATTCCCGGTGTTTGAGTTGATTTGAGCAGATGATTTCTTGAGGATAGTCTCCTAACTACCTCGTGATCATCTTCTCCAAGTTTGGGATCAAGGGATTTTGATTTGAATCGGATTTCGGAGGATTTGAGTTGAGGGCGACCGAAATTGCCCTCACTGGGCACTCGCGTACAGTCCGCCGTTGGGGGCGCGGACAGTCAGCGCGTCGGGCTCTGACCGAGCATTAGTCGCGCGGCTCGGCTGTGCTGACTCAGTTTGACCGGCAGACAGTCCGCCGTAGTCGGTCATGGACAGTCCGTGAGCCGACCAGGGAGGTTCAGCAGCAGTGCTATTTTGGGGTTTTTGCCGGCGGACAGTCCGCCATCCCCCCGCGGACAGTCCGCGGTTGAGCCGGACAGTCTGGGACCGTACTGGCGGACAGTCCGAGAATCGACTGTAGGCTGAGCTTTAGTGCATTCGCTCTCCTGACTTCGCTTGGATTCCAGACTTCTCGGTTGGCCTTTTATTTCACCAAGGAACCTCTCTAAGTATCTTTGCTACTTGTTAGCATTGGTATTTGGGGATTTCCCGACGTAGCCCTCAATCTACGTTTGGGACTCGGTTTTTAGGGGTCGAACCTGTGCCGGTGTTTTTGGCATTTGGTTTGCTATCGCTTTGTGGTGCCTCACTGTGATCCTAGGGATCATCCACCCTCTTCCAAGGGTCGTGGGCATCACGGTTTCGATCGAAGCTTTTGGGGTGATTAGTGGGACAAAGGCCGAAGTTTTGAGAGAAACTTTTGAGCTCCCATTCACTCCCCCCTCTATTCGCCTTGCTATTGCATTCTCGGTCCTTAAATTGGTTTCAGAGCGGGTTAAGGATCTTCCACCTTAGCCGGTTCCAGATCCACCGAAGGCGACATGGATCGCGGCGTGGGCAAACCGCCGTTTTTCGATGGGACGAACTATGCGTATTGGAAGATACGCATGTCGGCCTATCTGCAGAGTTTGGGTGCTTCTATCTGGGATATTTGCAACTCTGCCGATTACGTGGTCTTGGCTGCTCGTGCTACTCAGCAACGGATTGATGAGCACGACGCTAATAGCCGAGCCCGTAATGCTCTTTTCTCATGTTTGAGCATGACGGAGTTTGATCGCGTTTCTCACGTCGCTACGGCTCGGGAGATTTGGGCTACCCTCATGCGTTTCCATGAGGGAACCACTCAAGTCAAAACCCATCTCTACGAGTCGCACAAGCGAGAGTATGAGAACTTTCGACATATGCCTGGCGAGAGCATAGAGAGTTTATTCGCTCGCTTTCAGGTGATTGTCAACAGGATGAGGGCTAAGAAGGAGCTGTTGCCTTTCGACGATCATGAGAGAGCTTTGAAGCTTTTGCATACTCTTGATCGATCGGTGTGGGACTCAAAGGTTCAGGCGATCATCGAATCACCTAACTATGAGACCCTCACATGCGACGAGCTCTTCAGTAAGCTGAAGTCCAGTGAGTTGATGCCATGGCGAGAGCTTCTTATGAGAATCCTTCTGGCCCATCAATGGCTTTGCTTTCGGGCTCTTCTGCTAACCCCTCTGGAGGCTTTGCACTCTCTTCTCTTCTTTCTGTCATAGAGGAGCAGCTAGAGTTCATGGGGGATGACGAGTTGGCTTTGCTCGCCAACCGGTTCTCGTGGTTCCACAACAACCGCATGAACCGTCGCCGCGGAGGAGGACGCTCGGGGTGTTTCGAGTGCGGCGACCCCAACCACTTCATCGCCAATTGCCCGAAGAAGAACAAGCAAGTCTTCGGCAAGGCGGATCATGGGCACAAGTATGACTCCGGCAAGCGCAAGGAGAAGTACGTCCCCACGAAGAACAAGCGGAAGGGCGGCTTCAACAAGGAGTACATCAAGACGAAGTACTTGGAGAAGGCCCAGGCTGAGCAGCGTGCGTTCTTCGCCACGCTCAGCGACGTCGATGACTCAGATGAAGGCTCCGCTTCCTCAAGCGATGACGGGTCCGAGAAGAAGAAGAGGATCGAGGACAAGCTGAACGGCCTCTGCTTCTTCACCGACAACGAGGGTTTCTGCACCATGGCCCTCGGCAAGGAGGTCGATGGCGAGTTGGTGGACATCCCTTGGAACGACGACGACGACGACGACGACACCTTCCAGGTATCTCAGACCCCCGATGAGCTTTCTGCTGAAGTCGAGAAACTTACTGCCGCTCTCCTTAGTTAAGACAAGCTGCTTAGGCGTGCTGCTAGAGAGAGAAAGGAGTTTAGGCAGAAGTGGGAGGATACGGTGAAGGAACTTGAATCTGTCAAGTCCACCATTGTTGTCACAGATGAGGAGGAGTGTGAGATGTGCTCCACACACATGACTGACCTTCTCACTTTAAGAAGTAAGTATGTTGTGTTGGTAGGAGAGGTGGATGAGCTGAAGGCTAGATCCTCGTTGTTGGGTGCGTGCAAGTCTTGTGCAGGCTTGCAATCCGAGTTGGCAGAGAAGAATGCCAAGATTGTGTCTTTTGAGAAGGCCAGCTCGTGTAGCACTTGTGTGACTAGGTGCGCTTTGTGTGAGGGTTTGGAGATGGAGATAGCCAATGTGAAGCATGACAAGATGCAAACCGAGGAGGAAAACACATACCTTCGGACCATCTTATCATGGGTGTCGAGTGGTGAGCCGCAGCTTGGGATGATGATCTCCCAGTTCAAGCGTGCTGCTGGAGGTCCAGGTGTAGGCTTTGCTCAGGGTGTTGAGTGTGCTTCATCTTTTGGCAAGATTGGAGAGTCGAGTGGTCTTAACCCGAGTGAGAAGCCCAACTCCACCACTACTCCCAAACTTACCAAGATTCCACCCAAAGAGCCTCTAAAGCCTAACACCAAGGATGGTGTGTTCGTTGAACCTCCAAGAGCTCCACCCAAGAAACAGTCATGGGCTCCAAAACAAAACCACCTCAAGAACAAGCTAGACACCATGCCACCCATCCAAGAGGAGCTTATGCCACAGAAGGGCAATGTGATCCACACCCACTATCGTGAGTACTAACAACCCCCTATGAGAGCGGTGAGGTACCATTGTGAGCACTGTGGGAGAGATGGACACTTGTGCTCCCATTCACCCCCCTTTGGTCGACTTGCTATTGCATTCTCGGTCCTTCACTTTTTAGTGTGCAGGAGAATAGGAGCCTGGAGAGAGCATTTCGGCTCACGGACCCGATCCCACTTCCACGACTTGGGGTTCCATTCGAGTAGCTCTCCAGCGAGCACTAGCTGCACCTGTGGGAGCGACAGCATCAGGCGAGGGGGAGACGATTTTGGCAAGGCAGGCGCCCCGGAGATTTTAGTAGATTCAGGCGTCCCCTCGGGTATTACACAAGAAACCGGTCAAGCGCTTCACGAGGTACCTCCGACACACTTCTGAGTTCGGGTTTTGGTACTCTCCTTCTTCGACCTCTTTATGCTGTGTGGTCTTTCCGATGTGGTTTTTGCTGGCTGTTTGCTTGAGCATTTCTTGGCTCATTTCTTGTGGTTTTGGTGTGTGTTTCTCTTTTAGTTGGGGAAGCATTTTGCTTGGTGTATCTTGGTTGGACTTCTCCGATACTCTTTTGTTTTGGGTTTTCCTTTTTAGGCTAGTTTTGCTTTGTCTTTGATAGACTAGCTTTTGCATGCATTTCATCATGTATTTTAGTGCTTTTTAGAGCTTCATGTTTAGAGCAATGAGAATGAGATTATGCTCTTTTTGGTATGCCTTGTTTATTCATGATGATGCCTGTAGCTTAGGCTCTTTTTGATCACTTGATACATGTTATGAGCTAAGCTATCTTTGCAAATGGTGAACTTGACTAATCGACTATGAAACCTTTAATTTGTTCACCATTGAGATTGGAAACTAGCATGGGTAGGATGTGTTGAGATCACTTGTGCTATCTTTTGTATGCTAGGTTGCTATGTCTCTTGCACTGAGTCATTCACTTGCTTGGATTGTTTATATTTACCTTGTGCTTAAATTTTTATCCAAGTCTAAGTGAAATGAAAAGATCGAGATGGGATTGCATGTGTCAGCACCTCACGGTATCGAGACTGTTTCTCATTGCACAATTGAGTTAAACTTGAGCCGTGTAGTGTAAGACCGAAACTGGTGCTTTAAGCTTCCGGTTGCTTTTCTTGCATAGGCTTAGCCCGGTTGAAAAGTTAGGCAATGACCATGCTTTCAACCTCTCGGAATCAGATGTTTTAATATGAACTTGTGTTAATACCGCTGCAATCTCCGATAAAAATTTGAAAAGAACACAAGTTTATGCTTCATTCCATGGCATGATGATTGAACCTTGCTAGGGGTAGTTCACCTTTTATACTTGAGTTAGCACTTGGTTGATTTCCTGTCTATTCATGCTATGTGCTATTTTAGTGGTGAACTGCTTTTGAATGGCTTAAAACTGCTCATATGCTTAATTGTTCATATTTCGTATTCATTTGATCAGTTTGAGCCTTTGCTAGCATTTGTATTGATTGCTACATTTTCAGGGTAGCACCCTTTTGAACATCTTTTCATTCTGATTGTTATACACTTGAAGCTGTTGCATTGTGCATATCATGCATTTTTAGCTTAGTATACATACCCCCAGCTCTGATACACTTCATGGTCACTTTCAATGCTTTTCACCGCCCCCATATGCTTTTGATTGATGACCCGTCTTGTGTTTGTGTGAACTTTGTGAAGAAATGTCAAAACCCCTCAGCATGTTCCCTTTTGTCAAGGGGGAGAAGTTGTTTGCAAGGGGGAGTTTAGGTGTTGGCACAAAGGGGAGAGTCGTGCATTTTGGGGAGAGCTTTGAGCTAGGGGGAGTTTGGTTCTTTTATGTGTTTCAATTGGTATCCATCTTTTGGTATGGAGTGCTTTTGGTGTCCTAAGCTTTGTTGCATAGCTTTTATGTATAGGCTCGCTTTCAGGGGGAGCCGCTTTTGCTTTGCTGCTTCTCCGCGTGCTCCGAGTGATTGTGCTCCATTTAGTTTTGAGCTTCTCTTTGTGTTTTTCTCAATCGATATTGAGCCTGCTAGTCGTGTTGAGCCATTTTGCCTCTATTTTGAGGACTAGCAGTTTTTGCTTGATATTTTTGATTGGTATGGAGCCTTCAACTAGTTGTGTCGAGCCTCTTTCCCTCTGTCTTGAGGAACTAGCTATTTTCTCCAATTTTTGGCTGCTTGTGAGTGGTATCGAGTTTTCTGCTAGTTGTGTTGAGCCTTTGTGCCTCTATCTTGAGGGACTAGCAGTTTTGCATTCTTATGCGTTCATTCAGCCTCAATTGGTATCGAGCCTTGAGCTAGTGGTGTTGAGCCCTTTTCTGCTTTTTCTTGAGGGCTAGCTCATTTTTGACTTGGTTGCGTCGAGCCGTTGCCCATGTCTTTGGGAACCAAGTCTATCGCTCCTTGTCTGAGTTTTCGCTCTTTTGTGGAGTTTTGCTCAGATTTTGCTTGGTTGCATTGAGTCATTGCCCGTGTCTTTGTGGACCAAGTTTTCGGTTTTGGTATCTCAAACCATCTCTTTGTGCCTAGTTTTTGTCAATTCAATCATCAAGGGGGAGAAAATTTGAAACCCAAGTGGAGGATACGAACCTTTCAAAGCTCAAAACACAAAGAGAATTTGCCCGCTTTTCCTGTTTCTTTCGCGACCGAGAGCTTTTATTTGGAGAATTTGCCTAGTTTCTTTTATGATGATTGGTTGACGATTTATTTGAGAATGGTTTTTGAGTGCCTTTTTTGATTCATGAAACTCTTGTTTCTCTTGACTCTTCGGTTGTGTGGAGAATTTGCCCGCTTTTCCTGTTTCTTTCGCGACCGAGAGCTTTTATTTGGAGTTTTCATGATGCTTCCTCATATCAAGTGGCCTTGTGTTTTTATTGTTAGTCAATGCATTCATCAAGGGGGAGATTGAGAACAGATATGATGAATGATTGACATCGATGAGGAAGGTTTGAGGCTTTTCCTGGTTTAGTCCATATCTCGCTATGCGCTTAATGTTTATGACTAATTAGTGGCGTTGAGTTGTGGTGTTTCATGTGTTGGTGTGCGTGTGCAACATGTGTCTCTTGGCTGTGTTGATGTGCAGGTGTTGAGCTCAGAGACAGTGGTCGATGGCGAGGTGAAGGTTAAGTAGAGACGTGCCGTGCTGACGGACCGGGAGCGGTGAAGGATGGGCGTGCCGTGCGGTGGACGTGCCATGCCAATGTACCCAGAGCAGTGAAGGGCGGACGTGAGGCTTGGACCGATGGACCATGAGGCTGGAGGATCAGCTATGGTAGCTGACACGTGGCATCAACGAGCAAGAGCACATGGGGATGTGCGATGCATCGGCCGAGTCGGGAGGAAGACGATGGTGTCGTGGCACTTGGCGGGAGGTTGGACATGGGCTTGCGTGCGGCACAAGTGCCGTCGGCCGAGTCATGAAGGAAGGTGAAGGCGTTGTGCCCGGCATGGAGGCTGGACATGCATCGGCATTGGTGCCGGTGGTTGGGGTGTGCCAACCACATCCCGTCTACGGCGCGGGTTCGGTAGCTGAGCCTCAAAAAGCTACCATCGACGGTTTCCGAGTTTGGGCCTCAAAACTCGGGGGTGGCCGGTTTCCGAGTTTGGGCCTCAAAACTCGGGGTGGACGGTTTCTAGGTTTGGGCCTCAAAACCTAGGCTGGCGGGTTTCCGAGTTTGGGCCTCAAAACTCGGGGTGGACGGTTTGCCAGGTTTGGGCCTCAAAACCTGGGTTGGCGGGTTTACCGGTTTGGGCCTCAAAACCGGGCGGAGGTTCCCATGCGGAACGGTTGACGCGTGGCGACGTGGAGAGGCTGGCGCGGCGGCGAAGCTATCCACGAGGAAGGCGCGGTGGTCAACAGTGACGGCATGTGGCGGCATCCTGGAGCTTGCATCGAGGCAAAGCGAAGGATGAGAAGGTGCGTGGCCGTCGGATGAAAACTGCTAGGGTTGGACAGTTTTACCCCTGGGGGGTATTTGGGTTGAGTGCTTCATGTGAGGGTGTTTTGGTCTTCGGACGTGCGCCTATATATATGAGAGGGGGCTGGTTAGGGGAGCCTATCCTTGGGGGAGGTGTCACTCTCATTTTCTTTAGGTGAGAGGAGGCTAGGGTGAGAGGAGAGACTGGCTCTTGTTCTTGAGATTTGTGCCATCCGCGTTTTGTACTGCGAGGAGTGGCTTGTAACCCGACACAAAGTGCTACACAATTCTTCATCTAGTAGCAATCCAAGGATCAATTTCTTACTCCTCTTGTGTTGGCTGAAATTTGGATCAATTCGCGTTTTTGTTCTGCGCGTTTTGGTTTTTCCCTTCCCGGAGATTTGCCTCGTTCTCCCTCTCCGAGCGACGATTTGTGATTCCATTTGAATCAAATTGTTCTATGTCGTGAGCTCCTTCTTTCCACCGAAGGATTTCTTCTCTAACCTCACGAGCACATAGATCGGGTCGAAATCGCGTTCGTTCTTCGTTCTTTCCCCTTTTCTAGTGTTCTTCCGATTTCTCATGGATTAGTTGGTTTGGAGCGATGATATCATAGGATTAGCTTCCCAACACATAGAAGAACACTTGGGAGAAGTTGAAGGACCGAGAATGCAATAGTAAGGCGACCAGAGGGGGGGTGAATGGAAGCACAAAAATTTCTCTCGAAACTTTGGCCTTTGTCCCACAAATCAACCCCCAAAAGCTTCGATCAAAACCGTGATGCCCACGACCCTTGGAAGAGGGCGGATGATCCCTAGGATCACAGCGAGGCACCACAAAACGATATCAAACCAAGAACCGAAAGCACCGGCACAAGTTCGATCCGTAGAAACCGAGTCCCAAACGTAGATTGAAGGCTACGTTGGGAAATCCCCAAATACCGATGCTAACGAGTAGCAAAGATACTTAGAGAGGTTCCTAGGTGAACTAAAAAGCCAACCGAGAAGTCCGAAAACCAAGCGAAGAAGCCGGGAGAACAAACGCACAAAAACGCAAGCTTCAGCAGGATCTCGGACTGTCCGGCCTCCCAGTCCCGGACTGTCCGCGCCAGAGGCGGACTGTCCGCGATCCCCTGGCGGACTGTCCGCCGGCCAAATCTCGAAAACAGCAAAGCTGCTGAAGTCCCCTGCTCGACTCCCGGACTGTCTGCGGTCACCAACTGCGGACTGTCCACCGGTCAAGTCAAGGCAACACAGCCGAGACTCGCGACCACTGACTCGGTCGGAGCCCGACACGCGGACTGTCCGCGGTGGCACTGGCGGACTGTCCGCGAGTGTCCAGGAAGGGCGATTTTGGTCGCCCTCAACACAAATCTTCTCCAAATCAATCCAAACCAAAATCCCTTGATCCCAAACTTGGAGAGGATGATCAAGAGGTAGTTAGGAGACTATCCCCAAGAAATCATCCGCTCAAATCAACTCAAACAATGGGAAATCGAAGGGGAAGGTGTATGAACCAAAAAAGCGCCACGAAAACGAAATCGACTTGATCTACTTGTTCATGAGGAGTTAGATGAATTCCTCTGGTGGAAATGATCTCCTCACTATAAAGAACAAGTTGATTCAAATGGATTTTGCAAAGACACAGTAGAGAGGGAGATCGAGTGACGGGAAAATCGCGGAGAAACGAAGAACGCGAAGAACACGAACAAAACGCGAATCAAGTCATCGATCTGCAACCGTGTGGCTACCACACGCTATAACAGTGAGATTACAGTCTCACTTCCTCAAAATCTCCAGTACACAGAGGTATGATTCTCTGCGGATCTCAGTTGCTACAACACGGGATTGGGAGAGCAGGAAAACCTAGAAGGCAAAGAGCAAATGGCTGAGATGGATGGGGAGGAGGGTGTCTCCCTCTACTTATCATAATTCTAATTCCTACTCTTACCCTCTCTAATTATAGAGTGAACCAGCTAAACCCTAGGGTTATTCTAGACCAACTCGAAGATGCTGGTGATCCGACGACCACGCCTGCACAACTGGTAGCGTTGCCTCGATGCAACCTCACAGATTGCCGCCACGTGCCGCCACCGCTCCGCTCGTCCTTTTCCCAGACTTCGCCCCCGGTTTTGAGGCCCAAACTGGGAAACCAGCCTTCACGACCAACCCCCGGTTTTGAGGCCCAAACCGGGAAACCAGCCGTCCATGGCCTGAGTTTTGTGGCCCAAACTCAGCAAACCCGCAGCACCCAGGATTTGAGGCCCAAACCTGGAAACCGTCCTTAGCCCGAGTTTTGTTGCCCAACCTCGGAAACCATCAGCGCCCAGGTTTTGAGGCCCAAACCTAGAAACCATCCACTCGGTGGTTTTTCTGTGGCTCAACCACCAAACCGAACCGTAGAGGGGATACACCGCCCATGCACCCCGTCCACCGACACGTGTCCCCAGGTCCTCGACCCAAGCAACACCGTGCCTGCAAGTCTTCGCTCGTCGCTGTCTGAGGCTGTCAGCTACCACAGCTGATCCTCGGGCCACCGGTCCCTCAGTCCAAGCCTCACGTCCGCCCTTCGCCACTCTCGGTCCATCGGCACGGCACGTCTCTACTTGACCTTCACCTTGCCTTTGATCACTGTATCCGTGCTCGACACCTGCACAGCACAAGCCAAAGAACATACGCATTATCCCGGTTGACAATCACTCATCACTCAGAGACTCGGCATACACCCATGTATCCGCAATCTCCCCCTTGATGAGTGCATTGTCAACTACCAACACAAATCATAAAGGAATAGAGGAAGGAAGGAAGAAGGAGAGAGAACTCGACCAAATGACCCAAAAGCATATCAAAGCCGAAGAAGGTCAAGTGGAAAGAGCAAGACAACTTGGTTCCCAAAGACATGGGCAATGGCTCGACGCAACCAAGCAAAGCAAAGCTAGCCCTCAAGAAGAGGTAGAACAGGCTCAACACCGCTAGCGAGAAAACTTGATACCAATTGGAAAATCAACTGAAACTCAAGCAAAACAGAGCTAGCCCTCAAGAAGAGGCAGAACGGGCTCAACACCGCTAGCGAGGAAGCTCGATACCAAACGAAGAAAGCTTGATACCAACTGAAAAGCATAACAGCAGAGGTGCTAGTTCCTCAAGAAAGAGGCAAAGGCTCAACACAACTAGCTATCAAAAATGCTCCGAAACTCAAATAGTGCACATAACCAAGAGGTCGAACACAGAGAGCACATATGAATTGTCAATGTTTTCTCCCACTTAGTTGAAAATGCACCATCAAGCAAATTTCTCCCCCTTGACAGAATAACTCCCCCTTCCAAAATGCATATGAGTCAATATGCAAGTTAGCAGCTTCAGGAATATAGTCGATAAAATATGAAGATGCACGATAAAATGCTGATTCGATGACTCAACAATATGTACATAATGCTAGCAAAGGCTCAAACTGATTACCAAATACGAAAAATGAACATGTGAGCAACGTGAGCAGTTTTTAGCCAAAAAGGTATTCACCATCAAAATAGCACCAAACATGTATAGACAGGAAGTCAAACAAGTGCTAAACATGTATACACGGTGAACTACCCCTAGCACAGTTCAATCATCATGCTATAGAATGAAACATAGACTTGTGTATCCAAATTTTATCGGAGTTGCAACGGTTAAATTACACAAGTTCAATTTTAGCATGTGATTGCGAGAGGTTGAAAACATGTCATTGCCTAACTTTTCAACTGTGCGAAGCCTATGCAGAAGCAATCAGAAGCTTAAAGCAACAGTTTCGGTCATACACTACACAGCTCATGTTTAACTCAAAGTGCAATGAGAAACAGTCTCGAAACTGTGATGTGCTGACAAGCAATCCCATCTCGATCTTTCCAATTCACTTGACTTGGTTCAGAATTAAAGTAGAATATGAACATACCAAGCAAGTGAATGACTCAGAACTAGAGACATAGCAACCTAGCATATATGAAAAGCACAAGTGATTTCAACACATTCTACACATGCTAGTTGCATATCTTAATGGTGAACATTTTCAGATTTTAGGTTCATTAAGCAAGTTCACCATTCATAAAATAGCTCAGCTCACAACATGTATCAGTGATCAGAAAGAGCATAAGCTACAAGCATCATCATAAAGCATCGGAGCATACACTATACAGAGCATAGTCACATTCTAAGGATTATATACATGAAGCTCTGAATGTAAATGTGTAAGATGAAATGCAAAGATGCATGAAGAAACCAATTGAAAAACAGAAAGTCAGTTTGTGATACAGGAGTCAAAATGTTTCCCCCATCTAAAAGGGGAAACACACACCAAGCTCACCTCTCAACCTAGCAAAAGTTGATTGGTCCAAAGGCTTGGTGAAAATATCAGCCAACTGATGATGAGTATCGACATGGCGAAGGTCGATATCACACTTCTCATAGTGGTCTCGCAGAAAATGAAAGCGCACATCAATGTGTTTGGTCTTAGAGTGCAGCACGGGGTTCTTAGCAACGCTAATAGCACTCATGCTGTCACAAAGCAAAGGAACGCGAGAAAAGCTCAGACCAAAATCACGCAAAGTGGCCATCATCCAAAGCAACTGGGAACAGCAGCTAGCCGCAGCAACATACTCAGCCTCCGTGGTAGACTGGGCGACACTAGACTGCTTGCGAGAAGACCACGATACAAGAGAAGAACCAATAAACTGACAAGTCCCAGAAGTGGACTTGCGATCAATACAGCAACCAGCAAAATCGGCATCAGAATAACCGCAAAGGGAGAGGGTGGAGGAAGCAGAATACCAAATACCGAATTCTGGAGTGAAGCATAAGTACCTCATAATGCGCTTGACCGCCTGACGGTGAGAAGTGCGCGGCGACGACTAAAATCGCACGCATAGACACACCGCGAACTGGATGTCCGGGCGTGTCGCCGTCAGGTACAGAAGCGACCCGATCATACTCCGGTACTCCTTCTGGTCTACAGCTTCTCCATGCACATCCGCATCCAGGGGCGCCGTGGTCGGCATGGTTGTTGGAAGAGGCTTGGCCCCACCCATGTCAAACTTCTTCAGGATGTCCTTGGTGTACTTGCCCTGGTGCACAAACGTCCCCTCTCGGGATTGCTTGATTTGCAACCCGAGGAAAAACGTCAACTCGCCCATCATGCTCATCTCAAACTCCCTGCTCATAGTGTCTGCAAACTTGGCAACCAAAGCGTGAGAAGAACCACCGAAAATGATATCATCCACGTAAATCTGGACCAAGAGAGTGTCATTGCCTTGCTTGAGGAGAAAAAGTGTTTTATCCACACAGCCCATTTTAAAACCCTTAGCAAGCAAAAAGGTTTTCAACCTATCATACCAGGCTCTAAGGGCTTGTTTCAAACCATACAAAGCTTTGTGAAGTTTAAAAACATGGTTTGGAAACTTGGGATTTTTGAAATCGGGGGGTTGTCTCACATACACTTCCTCTTCTATGTAGTCATTTAAGAAGGCACTCTTGACATCCATTTGAAAAAGTTTAAACCCCTTGGATGCAGCAAAAGCCAGGAGTATCCTAATTGCCTCCAAACGAGCTACTAGAGCAAAAGTCTCCTCATAGTCTATCCCCTCCTTCTGACTATACCCCTGGGCTACTAGTCTGGCCTTGTTTCTCACAACATGGCCATCCTCTCCTTGTTTGTTTTTGAAAACCCATTTTGTCCCAATAGGGTGACACTCAGGAGGAAGAGAAACCAAAACCCAGACCCGATTTCTTTCAAAGTTTTCTAACTCCTCATGCATGGCATTGACCCAATCTAGATCAAATAAAGCGTGTCCAACATCTCGGGGATCAAAATCAGCAACAAATGCAGAATGAGCAAAGTGAGAGATTTGTTGTGACCTTGACCGAGTGACACGTTCGCCGATGCTGCCGATCATCTGTTGAGGCGGGTGTTGGCGCTAGATGTGTCGTGGCGCCTCCCGAACTGATGTAGCCTCCCCCTCAACAGCAGCTGGCGCCTCCTCGGGTACAAAGGGTACCGCTCGAGGTGGTGGATCCCACGGCCCCCAAGTCGAAGAAGAGGGATCGGGGTCGTGAGTCATAGTAGAAGCCGCTCTTTGCGGCACAACAGGTGGAGGTGGTGCTGGGTCGTCCATCCCTTCAGCACCCTCTTCCTCATCATCAAAAAGAGGTTTGCCAACCTCATGATCACCTGCACGCTCAAAACGAGAAGAAGGACAAACCATGGTCTCGTCGAAGGTGACATCTGATGTCTCCATGACTCGGTTAGTGTCAAGGTTAAGTACACGATATGCGCGAGTATGAGTGCCATAACCCAAAAACACACAGTCAGAAGAACGAGACTCAAATTTGTCCAGGTTGCCTTTCTTAAGTATGAAACAGTGGCAACCAAAGACTCTAAAATAACTCACCTTGGGCAGTTTTCCAAAACGTAACTCATAAGAAGTCTTTTTCAAGAAAACTCGGAGAAAAATGCGATTGGAAATGTAGCATGCAGTGCTCATAGCTTCGGCCCAATATTGCCTAGGAGTCCTATGCTCATCGAGCATCGTCCTGGCCATCTCTACAAGGGTCTGATTCTTCCTCTCTACAACACCATTCTGAGGGGGTGTGTAGGGGGAAGAAAACTGATCCTCTAAACCCAAAGAGTTACAAAACTTCTCAAATTCCGAATTCTTGAATTCGGAACCATTATCACTTCTAATAGCTCGCATCGAGTTCAAAGGGAACTCGTTCTGAAGACGCAAAATCAGATTGCGAGCAAAAGAGAAAGTCTCGGTCTTCTCAGCTAAAAAGAAGACCCACGAATATCTCGAAAAGTCATCAACAACAACAAGCACATACCACTTCCCCCAACCGAGCTCACCCGAGCCGGACCAACAAGGTCCATGTGCAAAAGCTCTCCAGGGCGCTTAGTCATGACCTAAGTCACTGGATGGTGGGGAGCGGCAACCATCTTCCCATGTCTACAAGAATGGCAAACAAGATCCTTCTCCATGGATAACTTGGGCAATCCTCGGATTAGTCCAAGTGAACTAAGTCTTGCAAGCAAGTCGAAGCTCAAATGTCCTAGTCTCCTATGCCACTTCCAAAGATCAGAGGAGGAGGGTCCAGCCAAAAGACAACGAGAAATGCCAAAAGACTAAGAGAAATCCGCACGAAAGACTTTCCCAAAGGGCGAAATCACACAAACAAGATTGCCCTGAGTATCCAAAATACGACTAAGATTCAGCTTAAAACGAATCTCATAGTCGTCATCAAAGAGTTGCGAAACAGAAAGAAGGTTAAAATGCAAATTAGAAACAAGAGCAACATCGCGCAACACAAAGTGCTCATTAACTCGCACTGACCCACGAGACAACACTTTACCTTTGCTATTGTCGCCGAAGGTGATAAACTCCTTTCCGGCGACCGGACTAAGACTGGAGAACCACTTGGTGTTTCCGGTCATGTGCCTCGAACACCCGTAATCCACCAACCAAACGTTCTCCAATCGTTTTTCCTACATCAATAAAAAGACATAGGGTGAGCATACGGTCCAACACTGGGGTTAGTGAAGTAGGGAGAATACCAGTGTTGGGCCGACTGCTCAAAAGAACGGTTAGCAGAAAAACCATTCCTAGCACGTCTATGGGAAGAGCGATCACCACGTAGAGGAAAACGTGGTCCGCTAAGAGAGGAGCATCCATCGCGATACTCAAAATGCGGTGGTGGAAAACGCTCAACTACAAAGCCACCGCCACGGGGTCCATAGCCCACAACTGCAGGCTCCCGCCGGGCACGACCTCCTCACGGCCTAGGCCTAGGAACTTGAGGTTTTGGACCTCTAGGCCTAGCAGCACGCCTCTGAACATTAGGCACATGTACATCATGGAAAGGATGGTACATGTCCGTGTTGTTCATCTCCTTTGCACGACATGCCTCTCTCTTGCGCCGAAAGCAAAACTCACTCAAGTGCCCATCTCTCCCACAGTGCTCACAATGGTACCTCACCGCTCTCATAGGGGATTGTTGGTACTCACGGTAGTGGGTATGGAACACTTTGGCCTTCTGTGGCATAAGCTCCTCTTGGATGGGTCGCATGGTGTCTAGCTTGTTCTTGAGGTGGTTTGGTTTTGGAGCCCATGATTGTTTCTTGGGTGGAGCTCTCGGAGGTTCCACAAAAACACCATCCTTAGTGTTAGGCTTTAGAGGCTCTCTGGGTGGAATCTTGGTAAGCTTGGGAGTAGTGGTGGAGTTGGGCTTCTCACATGGGTTCAGACCACTCGACTCTCCAATCTTCCCAAAAGATGAAACATCAACACTCTGAGCAAAGCCTACACCGGGACCTCCAGCAGCACGCTTGAACTAGGAGATCATCATCCCAAGCTGCGGCTCACCACTCGACACCCATGACAAGATGGTCTGAAGATATGTGTTTTCTTCCTCGTTTTGCATCTTGTCATGCTTCACATTCACAAACTCCATCTCCAAACCCTCACAAAGAACGCACCTAGTCACACACGTGCTATCCGAGCTGGCCTTCTCAAGAGACACAATCTTGGCATTCTTCTCTGCCAACTCAGATTGCAAGCCCGCACAGGACTTGCACGCACCCAACAGCAAAGATCTAGCCTTCAGCTCATCCACCTCTCCTACCAACGCAAGATACTTACCTCTCAAAGTAAGAAGGTCAGTCATGTGCGTGGTGCACATCTCACACTCAACCTCCTCAGAAACAACTACGGTGGACTTGGCAAATTCAAGCTCCTTCACCGTATCCTCCCACTTCTGCCTGAACTCCTTCCGCTCTCAAGCAGGGCGCCTAAGCAATTTATCTTGGCTAAGAAGGGCGGCAGTAAGCTTCTCGACCTCAGCAGAAAGCTCATCGGGGGTCAGAGATACCTAGGAGGTGTCATCGTCATCGTCGTCGTTCCGAGGGATCTCCTCCAGCTCGCCGTCGACCTCCTTGCCGAGGGCCATGGTGCAGAAGCCCTCGTCATCGGCGAAGAAGCAGAGGCCGTTGAGTTTGTCCTCGATCTTCTTCTTCTTCTCGGACTCGTCATCGCTTGAGGAAGCGGAGTCGTCATCCGAGTCGTCGACGTCGCTGAGCGTGGTGAAGAAAGCACGGTGCTCAGCCTGGGCCTTCTCCAAGTACTTGGTCTTGATATACTCCTTGTTGATGCCGCCCTTCCACTTGTGCCTTGCGGGGACGTACTTCTCCTTGTGCTTGCTGGAGTCGTACTTGTGCCCATGATCCACCTTGCCGAAGATCTTCTTGTTCTTCTTCGGGCAATTGGCGATGAAGTGGTTGGGGTGGCCGCACTCGAAACATCCCGAGCGTCCTCCTCCGCGGCGACGGTTCATGCGGTTGTTGTGGAACCGCGAGAACCGGTTGGCGAGCAAAGCTAGCTCATCATCCCCCATGAACTCCAGCTGCTCCTCTGTGACAGAAAGAAGAGAGGAAAGTGCAAAGCCTCCAGAGGTGTTAGCAGAAGAGCCAGAAAGCAAAGCCATCGACGGGCCAGAAGGATTCTCATAAGAAGCCCTCGCCATGGCATCGATCTCACTGGACTTGAGCTTACTGAAGAGCTCGTCGCACGTGAGGGTCTCATAGTTAGGCGATTCGATGATCGCCTGAACCTTGGAATCCCACACCGATCGATCAAGAGTATGGAGTAGCTTGAGAGCTCTCTCATGATCGTCGAAAGGCAACAGCTCCTTGTTAGCCCTCATCTTGTTGACAATCACCTGAAAGCGAGCGAATAAACTTTCTATGCTATCGCCAGGCATATGTCGAAAGTTCTCATACTCTCGCTTGAATGACTTGTAGTGATGGGTTTTGACTTGAGTGGTTCCCTCATGGAAACGCATGAGGATAGCTTAAATCTCCCGAGCCGTAGCGAGGTGAGAAACGCGATCAAACTCACTCATGCTCAGACATGAGAAAAGAGCATTACGGGCTCGGCTATTGGCATCGTGCTCATCGATCTGAAGCTGAGAGACATGAGTAGCCAAGACCACGTAATCGGCAGAGTTGCAAATATCCCAAATGGAAGCACCCAAACTCTGCAGATAAGCCGACATGCGTATCTTCCAATACACATAGTTCATCCCATCGAAAAACGGTGGTTTGCCCAAGCCGCGATCCATGTCGCCTTCTGTGGATCTGGAACCGGCTAAGGTGGAAGATCCTTAACCCGTTCCGATACCAATTGAAGGACCGAGAATGCAATAGTAAGGCGACCAGAGAGGGGGTGAATGGGAGCACCAAAAATTCTCTCGAAACTTCGATCGAAACCGTGATGCCCACGACCCTTGGAAGAGGGTGGATGATCCCTAGGATCACAGCGAGGCACCACAAAACGATATCAAACCAAGAACCGAAAGCACCGGCATAAGTTCGATACCTAGAAACCGAGTCCCAAACGTAGATTGAAGGCTACGTTGGGAAATCCCCAAATACCGATGCTAACGAGTAGCAAAGATACTTAGAGAGGTTCCTAGGTGAACTAAAAAGCCAACCGAGAAGTCCGGAAACCAAGCGAAGAAGTTGGGAGAACAAACGCACAAAAACGCAAGCTTCAGCAGGATCCCAGACTGTCCGGCCTCCCAGTCCCAGACTGTCCGCGCCAGGGGCGGACTGTCTGTGATCCCCTGGCGGACTGTCCGCCGGCCAAAACTCAAAAACAGCAAAGCTGCTGAAGTCCCCTGCTCGACTCCCGGACTGTCCGCGGTCACCAATTGCGGACTGTCCGCAGGTCAAGTCGAGGCAACACAACCGAGACTCGCAACCACTGACTCGGTCCGAGCCCGACGCGCGGACTGTCCGCGGTGGCACTAGCGGACTGTCCGCGAGTGTCCAGGAAGGGCGATTTTGGTCGCCCTCAACACAAATCTTCTCCAAATCGATCCAAACCAAAATCCCTTGATCCCAAACTTGGAGAGGATGATCATGAGGTAGTTAGGAGACTATCCCCAAGAAATCATCCGCTCAAATCAATTCAAACAACGGGAAATCGAAGGGGAAGGTGTATGAACTGAAAAAGCGCCACGAAAACGAAATCGACTCGATCTACTTGTTCATGAGGAGTTAGATGAATTCCTCTAGTGGAAATGATCTCCTCACTATAAAGAACAAGTTGATTCAAATGGATTTCACAAAGACGCAGTAGAGAGGGAGATCGAGTGACGGGAAAATCGCGGAGAAACGAAGAACGCGAAGAACACGAACAAAACGCGAATCAAGTCATCGATTTGCAACCGTGTGGCTACCACACGCTATAACAGTGAGATTACGGTCTCACTTCCTCAAAATCTCCAGTACGCAGAGGTATGATTCTCTGCGGATCTCAGTTGCTACAGCAAGGGATTGGGAGAGCAGGAAAACCTAGAAGGCAAAGAGCAAATGGCTGAGATGGATGTGGAGGGTGTCTCCCTCTACTTATCCTAATTCTAATTCCTACTCTACCCCTCTCTATTTACAGAGCGAACCAGCTAAACCCTAGGGTTATTCTGGACCAACTCGAAGATGCTGGTGATCCGACGGCCACGCCCGCACAACTGGTAGCGTTGCCTCGATGCAACCTCACAGATTGCCGCCACGTGCCGCCACTGCTCCGCTCGTCCTTTTCCCGGACTTCGCCCCCGGTTTTGAGGCCCAAACCGGGAAACCAGCCTTCACGACCAACCCCCGGTTTTGAGGCCCAAACCGGGAAACCAGCCGTCCATAGCCTGAGTTTTGTGGCCCAAACTCAGCAAACCCGCAACACCCAGGTTTTGAGGCCCAAACCTGGAAACCGTCCTCAGCCCGAGTTTTGTGGCCCAAACATGGAAACCATCAGCGCCCAGGTTTTGAGGCCCAAACCTGGAAACCATCCACTCTGTGGTTTTTCTATGGCTCAACCACCAAACCGAACCGTAGAGGGGATGCACCGCCCGTGCACCTCGTCCACTGACACGTGTCCCTAGGTCCTCGACCCAAGCAACACCGTGCCCGCAAGTCTTCGCTCGTCGCTGTCCCAGGCTGTCAGCCACCATAGCTGATCCTTGGGCCACCGGTCCCTCAATCCAAGCCTCACATCCGCCCTTCGCCACTCACGGTCTATCGGCACGGCACGTCTCTACTTGACCTTCACATTGCCTTTGATCACTGTATCCTTGCTCGACACCTGCACAACACAAGCCAAAGAACATGCGCATTATCCCAGTTGACAATCACTCATCACTCAGAGACTCGGCATACACCCATGTATCCACAGAAGTTTGGTTGCAGCCCCGTTCAATTTGGTGAAGATCCAATCGGTTTTGGTTTTGTCCCGAGCTGTTTTTGGGCTTTCTGGACAGTGGCGGACTGTCCGGGACTCATCCCCGGACTGTCCGGGGGTCGGGGCTATTCACGGGCAGCGAGGTCACTGTTTTCATTTTTGAACGGCGGACTGTCCGGGTCTCATTCCCAGACTGTCTGGGGTTCAATAGCGGACTGTCCGTGGTTCACTAGCGGACTGTCCGCCACTGCACAGTTTTGCTGATTTCGTCCGTATCTTTTGCGTACGAGCTCCGATTTGTGATCCGTTTGTTGCGTTGGTTTCCTAAATTCTTAAGGATCATTCCAATGTACTTTTGTGACCATTGGTCAATGTATTTTTGGTCGGACACTTCCTTTTTCTCCATAGGAGTTAAGTGTTCCGCTTTCGGAGTTTCGTTGGTTCTAGCGTCCGTATCTTTTGCGTTCGAGCTTCGATTTGAGATCCGTCTGTTGCGTTAGTTTCCTAACTTCATAAGGATCTTTCCAAGGTGCTTTTGCCACCAGTTGTCCTAAGTAGTTTTGGTCAAACACTTTCCTCTTCTCCATAGGAGTGGGGTGTTCCATTATCGGAGGTTCAATTGTTCTTGGAGCTTGCTTATGCAATTTTGCCCCATTGCTTTGGCGCTTGGTTTTGGGGATTCTTCGGTAGTTTCGCTATACCTCTAGGACATCTCCTAGGGTATCCACCTATTCGTAGGTCGTGAACTCACCGGTTGTTTGAGTCTTTTCTTTTGGGGTGATTTTCTGGGACAAGGGCCATCATTTCTCGAGAAAAAATTTGAGGCTCCCATTCACCCCCCTCTGGTCGCCAATTCGGTCCTTCAAGAAAACAAGACACAAACTCAAGAGACCCTCACCACCACTTCCAGAAGTTAACCAGATTAGAAGAAGCTTAACACTAGTGTTGAACACCATGGCCGACAAGACACTTCGTGGGTTCTCTACACCAACCACTGCCAACATCAGGACTGGACCAACAGTCAATGTGGGAGGAACTCAAGCCAGCTTTGATCAACATGGTGCAAGCTAATCAATTTTGCGGAAAGGCACATGAAGACGCAAGCGCTCATCTCCAACACTTTCTGGAGATCTATAGCGCTTTCACCATCAAGGGACTCGAAAGAGACGCCATTCTACTCCGCTTGTTCTCATTCTCACTTTTGGGAAAAGCAAAACAATGGTTCTACTCCAACAAAGACAAAAACACCTCATGGGCGATCTGTTCAACTGCCTTCCTAGCAAAGTTCTTTCCAGTGGGCAAGACGAATGCCCTCCGTGCCAAGATTTCAACTTTCCAGCAACAACATGACAAATCAATCCCAGAGGCTTGGGAACGCTTTCAAGATTACATATCAGAATGCCCTCACCATGGGATGGAGAATTGGCTACTTATGCAGACCTTCTACCATGGGCTCACTTCAAGTACCCGTGAGAATGTGGATGTCGCTGCTGGAGGATCATTTTGTCACTCACTATCAACAATGCTACTACACTCATTGAGAAGATGGCCTCTAACCAAGGATGGAACGAGGAACGCTCTCTACCACGCAAGAGGGGAGGAATACATCAATTGAAAGAAGTAGACATGTTGTCTGCCAAACTTGACCTACTCATGAAGAAGTTCGATGAACACACTCCCAAGAAAGAAGACGTCATGCACATCTGCGAATCTCGCATGACATGTGAAGAGTGTGGAGGCACTGGTCATTCAGGGAGCAACTGCCCTGAGATTCAAGAGGATGTGAAGTACATCAACAACAACACCAACTATCGTCCTCAACAAACTCAAGGATGGAACCAACAATCAAGGCCTAATTACTCAGGTAACTACCAAGGTAATACATTTAACCAACCACCTTTGAGAGAGATGATATCTAATCAAAAAAAGATTATTGATAATATGTATAAGAAGATAGCTTCCAATGATAATCTACTTGAAAACATTAATACTAGAATGGATAGCTTTACTTATGACATAAAGAATCAACATAGCTTTAATAAGATGGTAGAATCTCAGTTATCTCAGTTAGCAGCTTCAGTCCCTATGGTTGAAAAAGGTAAGATTCTCGGAAATCCGAAAGAGCTAGAGAATGCAAATCTTGTAGATATTTATGATGCAGGGTTGCTCATAGCTAGACCATCGAGGGCATGGAAGGATGACTCCATTGCCCCAAAGAAAGAAGATCCAGGAAGACCTGTCATTCCAATCCACATTGGACCTGGTAGTTTTGGAGAAGTAGTTTGCGACCTTGGAGCAAGCGTCAACATTATGCCAAAGGTAATATACGAACAAATTCATGGTGCACCTCTGTTATATACAAGTATGTGTTTGCAGCTTGCAGATCAAACATTGTGCAACCCATTGGGAATTCTAGAAGATGACTGTATTCGAGTAGGACACTCGTATGTGTGTGTAGATTTTGTAATCGTCAAAACAGGTGGAGACAATAGAGCACCCATCATTCTTGGACGCCCATTCCTAAGCTCAACCAAAGCCATCATCTACGCGGACAGCGCCAAGATCTGTTTCACAATCACAGACAAGGAAAGATTCAGCTTCAAGAGATGTACACTCACTACTCGAGTCCACCCTCAGATGCCCTATGAAGATGCAAACGCTATATCATCAATAAAGAAGAATAGGAACAGAAGGAGGAAGAATAAGGCTACACAACCACATCAAGACACAGTATGGATGGTCAACTCTGTCCAAACAGAGAGTGACCACCTTCTTCCATCACCATACCTTGCCAAGAGAGACGACCCAGCCGTACCCACCATCGATTGCAAGATTGAGGGAAGTACATTCCACAAGACGTTCTGCGACATCGGTTCAAGTGTTAACATAATGTCTAAGGTAACATATGAATAATTATATAAAAATAGACCTATGTATCAAACATATGTGCAGCTGCAGCTGGCAGACCAAACATATCAATTTCCAGAGGGAGTAGTAAAGAACGTAATGATCTAAATTGAAGACTACTACGTTCCCACTGACTTCATGGTACTAGACATGGGAAGAGAAGATGATATTCACATCATCCTAGGAAGACCCTTCCTCAACACCACTGGCGCCATCATCTACATGAGATCTGGAGAGATCCACTTCCAGCTCCCAAGGGAGAAGGTACGCTGTTACTTTAATAGATATGCCACTAATGTATAGGAAAAGAACAACCACTCAAGGAGGAGGCGCCACACATCCCAACACAACAAGAACCGACCAATCAAGGATGGATGAGCTGACTATGAAGGAAAAGTCACCAGGAGTGAAGACATCCCATTAAAAGAAATGAAGGACGATGAAGTAAAGGAGACAAGTCCACCAGTCAAAAGAGTGTGGAAGAAGAAAGAGAGTTCTACTGATGTGCAGTCATCGAGGTCCTCTTCAGGATCTGCTGATGCACCCGAGGAAGAATAAGGAGCGTACAAGGAGTCTTGTTCGATAGACTATAAACATCGAATCCTCGCCGAAAGGTAACTCGGTAGTTATCCATTTTCATTGGCATTAAATTCATCATTGCACAATTAGTAGATTTAGCATAATCATTTCACTATTAGTATCATATTTACTTCTTAGCAATCAAATCTGCATTAGAAAACAAAATAAAAATATCTAAGCCCCATGAGAGTATTATACTTTCTGTGGAGGCGTAAAAATACATTTGCATATTTACTTCTGTAATACATTCATCCATAAAAACAAAAATCCAAAAAGAGACACTATGAAACACTGCTGAAACTCTGCTTAGTGAAAAGGAAGAACATAAATAATCTTGAGAGCTTTAAGACAACTAGACAAATGGGAGGAATGTTTATCACTAACGCTTAATCAAGTTCCACTAGCTGTGTTGTCTATCTATGAATTCAGCAGGAAGAGAATAAGAGAAGGACTCAAGCTAACGGTCTACTCGTCTTCTGGAGAAAAAGACCACGTCAAGATCCAGCTTGGGGGAAGGCACCCTCAGTTATCATGATAAGTATCACGACTTTTTACTATTATTAGTTCGGTTTAGTTAGATCAGGTCAATAAATATAGAAACCATAAAACGATGAATAACTATTACAAAACCAAATAAAGATATTATATAATGAATAAATGTCTAGGTGGATATAAACTTAATTTTGCTGATGATGAAAATGATGAACAATTGCTCTTCTGTAATCCCTTTTAAGTACCTAGTGTTCAACCTTAAATTCTCTTGAGTTTTAGACAAAGCTGTTTTGAATGAACTCTGAACCTGAAACCTGTGGATTGCAAATGCTTGATCTAAAGTCTAGATAATTGTGAGATATGATATAAAAAGGTTTGAGCTGCTGTTTATCTAATTCCTAGAGATACTAGAGTTCTGGAGATTTACACTTTGAAAAGATTAAAAACACATGATGAGATCCTGTATGACATAATATGAATTCCTACCCAGAGCCATTAATATGATCTTAAGATAAGGCTACTTACTTTGTTCTAAGTTATTAGTTATGGTTGAGAAATTTATCATTCTCTAGAGATCAAGAATGTTTTATTAAAAGATTCACTCTTCCGAAGTAGTATTGTGTTAGAGGCATGGGACTATGCAAAAGTATAAAGGAGGAAATAAAAAGGGACAAGTGTCCGACTACGTCAAGAGAAAAAGAATTATGATAAAGATATGAAAGTGAAAAAAAATAATGATAGCCCATGGTCCCTCTAGTTACAATATGCCAGCAAGAGATGACAAAATTTCAAAGGTTATAACTTCTTGATCCATGAGTATGACATCTTTCTCCCTAACTTTGAACTTTGACTTCGTAAAATATGCTATTCACTTCTTAAAAAGCTCCAGATATATATTCATAGAAAAGAAGGAAAATGCATCAGTGAGGAATCATAAAATATAAAAGAGCGATTTGAGAGTGTCATACAGTAAAATCTCTGAATTTTATTTTAAAAATATATAAAAACTCCAGAATAAGGTTGATCAAAGAGTTGGAGATACAATGCTTAACTTGATTGTTCTATCTTTCAATTGTTTAAAGACCCAGGTAAAGGCAAAAGCTCCAAAGTTAAAGGTAATATGAGAAAGTCAGAATAGTTAACTCTAATCCAAGGGAAGATTTTTGTTTGAGCATATGTATCTTTGAGGTGTGAAAGCATAGTAGCAATTCCTAATTCATCATGACTATTTGCTAAGGGACTAGCAAAAGGTAAGCTTGGGGGAGTTGTTGACACTGGTTATCTATCACAATTAAAGGATAAATAAATATGAAAAGGGCATGAATTCAATCACCAACAAAGGTTTAGGGTTTCAATTGACAATATTCCATGAGTTTTGGTGAATTGTGATTCTGCAGGGACTAAACCAGGAAATCAACATAGATTGCTTCCCCTAGAAGGAAACCTATGGGAGATAACTGAACCGACGCATCAGGAATATTCTAGAAGGATCTAGAGGACACCAGAAGACACCAGGAGGCCGGGCACCCCAGGACATGGCCAGGTGGGACCGACCGTTCCCACCACTAGACCGGTCGGTCTCCCCTGGGGCCCACTAGACTTTATCTTCTGGAACCTTCCTCCACCGCCTACGAGGATGCATCTCAGCCGTACCTAAGGACAGTTTGATCCAACAGCCACAGTTCCTCGCCCAGGGCTATATAAGCAGCCCCAAACCCCCCTCTCCAGGGCATCATCAGATCAGATCAGATCATCAGATCAATATCTCATTCATCACAATCAGATCAAGCCATCACCAGAGAAGGAGATCAATCAGAAGCTCTAGAACTACATCCACCTAGATTAGTTAGATAGAATAGGATTAGAGGAGGCAAGCTTCGCTTGGATTCCAGATCTAGTCACGAGAAGGCTCGGTAAACACAAGATCTTCTCTCTTTTATTAACATTATGGATCTACTTCATAATTGCTCTTCTAGTTCATCATTGTTTATGTTCTAGTTCGTCGTATAGTTCTAGTTCATCGTCTAGTTCATCTTCTAGTTCATAATCCAGTTCTAATTCATGTTCTAGTTCGTACTTTAGTTCTTCTCGATGATCTAATTCACCTTATTGTTCATCTCTATGTTCTAGATAGTAATACAATTGATATGACTAAGACATCAACAATTATATTCTTAATTATATTGCTTATAATATGCTTTGATTATATATTTGACATACATAGTTCATCATTATGTTTATACTCATGTTCGTATAGCACTCATCTTAATGATCATTGGGTGGGTGATACATGCTGTGTAGGCGTGGTGCCTATACACTATTTATCTGCGAATGCGTCCTATGTTCCGGATAGAGTGGTAGATCGCGGGTGTGATATTCCTATTGAGTCCTTTGTATTCCACCTCCCGAATGTAGTGTTCAGTATGGCTCAGTTAACTCATGGTTTAGGGGTTACTCTGTTTGGCACCTCTACTATGGAGTTGCCTCTTGATTATAAATATGATATGACCTAGCCTATGATTGCCAGATATGTTTGCACTAATCAATGTATGCTATGACTTATAATTAGAATAACTTAGGAATATTTCTTATTATTACCTGTTCTAATCATCACTTGCTAGGTAGTACTGTTCTAGGATTATCTTTGATTGATCTGCTCTCTATTACCATTTATCATTATCATTTATCATTACTTTACTATCTGATCTCTATTTAGAGTAATGAGTATGTTATCAGTCTTTATCATAAGTGTGTGCCACATTAATTGTTGTTAAGTCCTCACTAGTATAATATCATCATACTTTGAATTGATTAGTCTCTAGGCTAAATATAAATAATGATACCTGAGACTAGCTTGGGTGAAATGCTTCTACAATAGGTGTATTTATCTGTGCGCTTGCGGGTAAATATTTATCTTTAGATCCAGTGCTTTGATATAATCACATTGCTAGCTTCATGTTGGGGATGACAACTTGACGTTAAGTGAAGTTAGTAGTGTCCTGTACACTCCTTAGTGCCTTCACTAGGTTATTGTTTATGAGATTCATTCTTAGAGTGATTCCATTAAGGAGTGTCAACAAGCATTTCTGGCGCCGTTGCCGGGGATAGATTAAAACTCTATTCTTAGTAGCGACGTTAAGAAATACCAACACAATGTCATCGATGAAACTTCTCTGCTCTTGAGAGTTGCAAGTACATCCTTGGCCGCTCAACCACAAGCCTCAAATCCTGACATTCGACGACAAGGCAAAACCGCGCAAGTTTTTAGCAAGCTACGAGACATATGTGTTTTCGGTAGGTGGAGATAACCAGGCATTGGCTAAATCCCTCATTCTGGCAGTCGAAGACGTAGCGCATGATTGGTACACGTCCCTCAAGCCACTATCTACTCCTGGGCTCAGTTGAAGGCCAAATTGTTCGCCACTTTCCAAGGCTTTCGGGAAGATGTCAAAACCACCCGTGATCTCATGAATTGCACTCAACAAGATGATGAACCATTGTCCGAATATATCAGACGTTTTATTCAGCTAAAGGCGCAAGCACCGAATATGCCGGAAGAGGTGGTAATTGCAGCAGCCATTGAAGGTTTGGGGACAGGACAGTGTGCTGCGCATTTGTCCAGGGAACCACCAAAAACGGTAAAGGAATTGTTTGACGTAATGAACACATATGCAAGATCTGACGATGACTTTCGTCGATGAAAGGCTGTCCATTTGGTGCAAAGGCAAATGACGAAAGCGGCGCGCCCGCCTCAGGCACCGAATCAAAGGATTATCAGGCCCTTCCGGTCAATTAACAACCTACAAGAAGAACCAGCTCTATCAGCCACAGATCTAGAGAGGCCTGATCCACCCAATTTCCAGCACCAAAAAGGATTCGGTCAAGCTTTCCGCGGAGGATGAGGTGGAAGGTCTGGACGCGGTGGTCGCGACGGAAGGGGTCGCGGAAGAGTAAGCAAGCCCCCATATTGTGTCATTTGCAACGGAAATGTCGGCCATACCACCCGAGATTGCAAATACAGCAAAATGGCCAAGGAACTAAAGGAAAAAGATCAAATTTCAGCTTCCGGCGAAAGCTCCAAGCATGTGTTCCATAGCACGCATGATCTGATGCCTTGGATTGCTTTCGGTGGTAGCTATGCGAATACGCCTCAGCATCCCCCTCAGTACTTGCCAGCTCAAAGTATGCCCTAGTTTAATCCGGCATATCAAACCTGCCAGCTCCCTCACTTCCTACCTCAATCGGTTGCAGTGTCTTCACCAATGCAGTATCAGCGTCAGCCGACGCCACCACCAGTGCTTCCGGTTCAAGCACAACCACAAGGACAGACCACACCATTTAATTTCCAGCAGGGCCAAGATGGCGAGAATGAACTTAACGCAGTAAACAGTATCGTTCCATCTTAGGGGCACATATTCGCTATAACAGGCAGATCTAATTTAGAGCACGAAAGCAAGAGAGCCAGGAGGGATTACCACCGTAGAGTGCAAACCGTGTCACCAAGGCTCCCCATGAACAGACCGGTATGGTCGTTGATGCCGATAACTTTTGATGAGTCAGACTTCAAAGTTTGCGATTATCCTCACTGCGATGCTTTTGTGGCCACCGCCAATGTGGCCAGATTCACCCTGCATAATATCCTGATAGACACGGGCAGTTCAGCTGACATTCTGTTTATCAAGGTTTCCGAAGCTATAGGTATGGACAAACGAAGCTTGGATCCAGCAGGTAACTCCTTGTACGGTTTCGGCGGCAGGAAGATTGACGCTATCGGCAAGAAACAAATTTCGGTCTCCTTCGCCGAGGGTGAAAGAGTGTGAACAGAAACATTGACTTTCGATATAGTAAACATGGATTATCCGTACATCGCCATCTTTGGCAGGGGTTTCACCAACAAGTTCAACGTTGTCATCAAGCAAAGCTATTTATGTATGAAGATGTCATCCTCTTTTGGCATAATAATTGTACCTCTGCTGTAGCTGAGATCCACAGAGTGCCATATTACCTCTGTGATTTTGAGACCTTCAGGAAACGGGACCGTAATCCTGTTGTCTCCTCATGGGGACAATTTTCGGCTAGAATTCGTGGGTGTGATTCGCGTTCTTGAGTTGTTCTTCGCGTTCATCTTTTCTCCACATTTTTCCCATCGCTCGATCTCCCTCTACGTTGCCTCATTTTCTAATCCGTTTGAACCTACTTGTTCCTTGCTGTGAGGACATCACTTTCACTGAAGGAATTTGTCTAAGACCTCACGAGCAAGTAGATCGAACGATTTTTCGCTTGGATCGAGTTCTTGCCCTTTTGCACCGATTTTCTTCGATTTATGGATTTGGAGTTGGGTTCGAGCCGTGATCTCCTAGGAGTAGCTCACTAACATACTTGTGACTCCTCTTATCAATTTCTAGCTTTAGAGCTATTGATTTGGAGGAGATCTGTTCGAATCACCGTTGAATCGGCCGAGAAATAGTTCTGCGTTGGGGGCATCGGACTCTCGAGTTCTTGGCATCAGACGCTGACCCGAGTAGCATCGGACGCTCCATTGCCACATGTCAGTTTCTGTGTTTTTAAGTGGACATCGGACGCTCGCATCGGATGCTACAGTGCTGGGTCCGATGGTCGTCCAGTGAGGTTCCAGAAACCCTTACTTTGCATTGGACGCGTCAGGTGTCTGAGCATCGAACGTTGATCTCACATCGGACACTCCTGGCCTGCATCAGACGCTACGCTAACACTATAGTAGCGTCTGATGGCTACACAGTAAGGTTCTAGAACTGTCCATTTCGCATCGGACGCGTCCGCCAGGAAGGCCCGATGGTGAAGACTCAGCATTGTTTCGTCCGTTGTTTGTTCTTTTGACTTTGGATTTGGTTTCTGTCTTTCGCGTTGGGTTCCTAGGAGTGTGTAGAGTCCCACTGTGCTTTGGAGAAACATCCACCCTACATCCAGGGTCGTGGACACTACCAAGTCCTTGATTTGCACTTGTGGTTGTTTCTCGGGACAATAGTCAAAAGTTTCTGAAAAGAAATTTTAGGCTCTCATTCACCCCCCCCTCTGGTCACCTTTCCCTTGGTTTCTCAGTCCTTCAATTGGTATCGAAGTGGGTTAAGGATCTTAGACCTTAGCCAGATCCAGATCCACAGAAGGCGACATGGATCGTGGCATGGGCAAACTGTCGTTCTTCGATGGGATGAACTATGCGTATTGGAAGATACGTATGTCGGCCTATCTTCAGAGTGTGAGTGCTTCGGTTTGGGAGATTTGCAATGTTGTAGATTACATGGTCTTGGTTGCACGCGTGACTCAACAACAGATCGATGAGCACGATGCCAATAGCCGAGCCCATGATTCTCTTTTCTCATGTTTGAGTATGTCTATGTTTGATTGCGTTTCTCACCTCACCACAGCTCGGGAGATTTGGGAGACTCTCATGCATTTTCATGAGGGAACCACTCAAGTCAAAACCCATCTCTACGAGTCGCATAAGCGTGAGTATGAGAATTTTCGACACATGCTTGGCAAGAGCATAGAGAGTTTATTTGCTCACTTTCAGGTCATTGTTAACAAGATGAGGGCTAACAAAGAGCTTTTGCCGTACGACGATCATGAGAAGGCTCTCAAGCTACTCCATACTCTTGATCGGTCGGTGTGGGACTCCAAGGTTCAGGCGATCATCGAATCGCCTAACTATGAGACTCTCACTTGCGATGTGCTCTTCAGTAAGCTCAAGTCTACTGAGATTGACGCCATGACGAGGGTTTCTTATGAAAATCTTTCTGGCCCGTCGATGGCTTTGGTTTCTGGCTCTTCTGCTAACCCTGCTGGTGGTTTTGTGCTCTCTTCACTTCTATCTGTTATAGAGGAGCAGCTAGAGTTCATGGGGACGATGAGTTGGATTTGCTTGCCAACCGGTTCTCGTGATTCCACAACAATTGCATGAACCGTCGCCGTGGAGGAGGAAACGCTGGATGCTTCGAGTGCGGTGACTCCGACCACTTCATTGCCAACTGCCCCAAGAGGAACAAGCAGGCGTTCAGCAAGGGCGACCGTGACTACAAGCACTACTCCGGCAAGTGCAAGGAGAAGTACATCCCCACCAAGCATAAGCAGAAGGGTGGCTTCGACAAGGATTACATCAAGTGCAAGTACCTGGAGAAAGCCAAAGCCTAGGAGCGTGCTTTCTTCGCCACGCTCAGTGACGTCGACAACTAAGACAACGACTCCATTGCGTTAAGCGACGATGAGTCCGAGAAGAGGAAGGTCGAGGACAAGCTAAACGGCCTCTGCTTCTACTCCAAGAATCGGGCTTCTACACCATGGCCCTTGGCGATGAGGTTGATAGCAAGCTGGAGGAGATCCCTCAGAATGACGACGACGATGACACCTCCCAGGTATCACAAACTACCGATGAACTTGTTGCTGAGGTTGAGACTCTTACTGCCGCTCTAGTTAGTCAGAACAAGTTGCTAAAACTTCCTGCAAGAGAGAGGAAGGAGTTTACGCAGAAGTGGGAGAATGCGGTGAAGGAGCTTGAATCTGCTAAGTCCATCGTTGTAGTCACTAAGGAGGATGAGTGTGAAATGTGCTTGAAGCATATGACTGACCTCGTTACATTGTGAGGGAAGTATGTTGCTTTGGTTGGAGAGGTGGATGAGCTTAGGACTAGACTTATGTTGCTTTGTGCGTGCAAGTCTTGTGTAGGCTTGCAATCTGAGTTGGCAGAGAAGAATGCCAAGATTGAGTCTCTTGAGAAGGCCAACTCAGGTAGCACTTGTGGGTCTAGGTGTGCTTTGTGTGAGGGTTTGGAGATGGAGATGGCCAATGTAAAGCATGACATGATGCAAACCGAGGAAGAAAACTCCCCCTTGGAAGATGCATCACAACGAGTTATGATTTGTCAATTTTTCTCCCCCTTAGTTGAAAATGCACATATCAAGAGCAAAACATGGGAGCCTGAAGAGAACGAGATGAATGCACAAGCTTCAAATATATGCTATCCAGATTGATACTATGCTTTGTTTCCACATGACTGTATGATACTTAGATTATGCAGTTTAAGCTCTTCTTGATCATATGACTTAACTTATTGAGCTTAGTATGGTTTTTGCAATGATGAACTTGCTTAATAACTGTCAAATCTGAAAACAGTTCACCATTTGTTTTGGCAATAGTATGAGTAGGACTTGTCGTTCATGAGCTTGCTTTACTATACTACGTTGCTATGTCTCTAGCTTGAGTAAATCGCTTCCATTATATATACTCCGATGTGCAAAAATGTTAAAATCTGAAAATCAAGCTAAGAGATGATGAAAAGATCGAGGTGGGATTGCACTACAACACCACACTATATCGAGACTGCCTCCCTTTGCACTTTGGGATGAACTTGAGCAATGTAGTGTATGACCGAAACCATTGCCTTAAGCTTGTAATAGTCTTTTGACTTAGGCTTCGCTTGGTTGAAAAGTAAGGTTTGTGGTGCTCTCAACCCCTCGCATTCATTTGACATGTATGACTCTTGTATAAACTGCTTAATTTCAAAGGTGAAATGAGTTGTATATGGCTTGTTGATTGACACATGCTTTGAGGTAGTTCACCGGTGTAGTTTTGTAAGCTCTAGTTGATGACTTGCCTATTACATACTAGATGCTATTTCTGTGGTGAACTTGATCTCTTTGCCTTAATTTCATATCTAAAACTACTTTGCTCTTCCTGTCGAGTTGTATGATCATGTTGAGCTTATGCTAGCATTAGGGATCTTTACTCTCTCACTTGTGCAAATAGAGCATTTTATCACTCTGGATAGCATATATTTGAAGCTTGTGCATTCATCTCGTTCTCTTCAGGCTCCCATGTTTTGCTCTTGATATGTGCATTTTCAACCAAGGGGGAGAAAAATTGACAAATCATAACTCGTTGTGATGCATCTTCCAACTGGGAGTTTTCTTGCTTGTGTCTAGGGGGAGTTTGCTCGCTTTACTTGTGAGTTTTTCTATTGGTTCGTGCTAGCGGTGTTGAGCCCGTTCTGCCTCTTCTTGAGGGCTAGCTTTTCTTTGCTTGGTTGCGTCGAGTCGTTGCCCATGTCTTTGGGAACCAAGTTGTCTTGCTCATTCCACTTGACTTCTTTTGGCCTTGCTTTGCTTCTGGTCATTTGGATGAGTTCTCTCTTCGTTCTACCTTCTTCTTATTTTTCTTTTCACTTCATATGATTTGTGGTTGGTAATTGACAATGCACTCATCAAGGGGGAGATTGTGGATACAAAGGGTGTAATCCGAGTCTTGTGATGAGTAATTATCAAAAGGTTTGATGCGCATCTTCTTTAGCTTGTCTTGTGCAAGTGTTGAGCACGGAGACGGTGATCAAAGGCAAGGTGAAGTTCAAGTGCTGGAGTGTCGTGCCGATGGACCAAGGGCAGTGAAGGGCGGACTCGGACTTGGGCTGACGGACCAGTGGCCAGAGGATCAGCCGTTGTGGCTGACACGCTGAGACAGCGATGAGCGAAGACTTGCGGGACACGGTGTGGTTCGGGTCGTGGACCTGAGGACACGTGTTGGTGGACGGGGTGCATGGGCGGTGCATCCCCCCACGGCTTCGGTTTGGTGGTAGTGCCCTAGAAAAACCACCGGCTGGCCGGTTTCCGAGTTTGGGCCTTAAAACTCAGGCTGAGGACGGTTTCCAGGTTTGGGCCTCAAAACCTGGGCGCTGCTGGGTTTCCGAGTTTGGGCCACAAAACATGGGGCGGAAGGTTTGCTGGTTTGGGCCTCAAAACCAGTGGCGGAGTTCACGAGGTGGACGTCCGGGGCGGCGACGGCACGTGGCGGCATCCGGTGAGGTCGCGTCGAGGCGAAGCTACCTGATGTGCGGGCGTGGCCGTCAGATCGACTACACCTTCGAGCTGGTCCAGAATAGCCTTAGGGTTTAGCTGGTTCACTCACTGTATCAGTAGGGGTAGAAGGGGAATAATGTTTAAGCTATATATAGAGAGGCAGCTCCTCCTCTCCATCTATCTCAGTCATTTGCAGTTTTCATTTTAGGTTTTCCTACTTCCCATACCTCTGTTGTAGCTGAGATCCACAGAGTGCCACATTACCTCTGCGATTTTGAGACCTTCAGGAAACGGGACCGTAATCCCGTTGTCTCCTTGTGGGGATGATTTTCGGTTGGAATTCGTGGGTGTGATTCACGTTCTTGAGTTGTTCTTCATGTTCATCTTTTCTCCATGTTTTTCCCGTGGCTCGATCTCCCTCTATGTTGCCTCGTTTTCAAATCCGTTTGAACCTACTTGTTCCTTGCTATGAGGACATCACTTTCACTGAAGGAATTTGTCTAAGACCTCACGAGCAAGTAGATCGAACGATTTTTCACTTGGATCGAGTTCTTGCCCTTTTGCACAGATTTTCTTCGATTCATGGATTTGGAGTTGGGCTCGAGCCATGATCTCCTAGGAGTAGCTCACTAACATCCTTATGACTCCTCCTACCAATTTCTAGACTTAGAGCTATCGATTAGGAGGAGATCCGTTCGAATCACCATTGAAACGGCCGAGAAATAGTTCTGCGTCAGGGGCATCGGACGCTCGAGTTCTTGACATCAGACGCTGAACCGAGTAGCATCGGACGCTCTGTTGCCACGTGTAAGTTTCTGTGTTTTTAAGTGGACATCGGACGCTGGCATCGGACGGTACAGTGCTGCGTCCGATGGATGTCCAGTGAGGTTCCAGAAACCCTTAATTGCATCGGACGCGTCAGGTGTCTGAGCATCGGACGCTGATCTCACATCGGACGCTCTTGGCCTGCATCAGATGATAGCATCGGATGCTACACTAACACTGTAGCAGCGTCTGATGTCTACACAGTAAGTTTTTAGAACTGTCCATTTCGCATCGGACGCATCCGCTAGGAAGGCATCAGATGCTCCCAGCGTCCGATGGTGCAAACTTAGCACTGTTTTGTCCATTGTTTGTTCGTTTGACTTCGAATTCGGTTTGTGTCTTTTGTGTTGGGTTCCTAGGAGTGTGTAGAGTCCCGCTGTGCTTTGGAGAAGCATCCACCCTACATCCAGGGTCATGGACACTACCAAGTCCTTGATTTGTACTTGGGGTTGATTCTTGGGACAGTAGTCAAAGTTTCTGAAAAAAAAATTAGGCTCTCATTCACCCCTCCCCTCTAGTCGCCTTTGTATTGGTTTCTCGGTCCTTCGTCTTCATCTCCAGGAATCTGACAAGATAGGAGATGAACCTCTAGCAGCGGCCCTTCCCTAACCAAAGTCTGTAATTTTGCAGAGGACATTCGCGAGGTCCCAAGGAAAAACGAGCAATCGGTAGGTACCGCCACCGAGACAGAGTCACCATCGTCAGATAAACTACTACTATGATCTTGGGTCCTTGGCGCTATCCCGGAACCGATAGAAACATCAAGACTAGATTCGCGATGCGAGGACCTTGAAGTTCCACCGCTTTCGCTAGAGGAGCTGGTAGACGATGTGGAACTTGATGATGCCATCTAACATGGCGGCGAAATAAAATGAATAAAAGTGTATGCGAAAGGAAAAACATGAAGAAAATCGACAAAGAGTACAGTGCAAGACGAACGAAAAAGCCAAAGAACACTCACCGGTTCGAAAGTGCAAAGAAGAGGAGCAAGTCGATGCAACCCTGAATCGGCAAATGTGTGCAATGCGAAAGAAGGCGCAAGCTCCAAACAACAAGGTGTGAGGCAAGTGTCGGTGTGATCTCACAATTTGACTCACCTACGCTTTATATACGCGGCGCGCGGACACACATATCAAGAAGATGAACATTCGCTTTAGTACGAAAAACGAAGTGTACAATTTGACTCACCTACGCTTTATATACGCGGCGCGCAGACACACATATCGAGAAGATGAACAGTCGCTTTAGTACGAAAAATGAAGTGTCGCAACAAATGTTCTCAAAGTGCCATGATTAGTCGCATGCAAAATAACATAAACTTTTTCAAGTTTTAAAATAATAATAAAATAAATAAATAAATAAAAAATATATATAGACTCCACTATTTGATATCCGGGTAACAAATAGTTATTCGGCACCCACCCCTACCGCACGATCCCAGCCCATATACCACGGCCAACGCCGATGGACCTAAGCGCGTGGATGAGAATGAGATGGTCTCAACGATCGTTTTTTTTTGTCTACCGTATTTTTTGCCGCCCGTGTTTTTTGTCATACTTTTTTGCTTGCTGCCTGTATGGCATCATGCTTTTTTCATAGTATTTTGTTTGCTATCCGTATGACAGGTTTGTCCGCCCTTTTTTCAAAATTTTCCTTGCTGCCCGTATGGCATCATGTTTTTTTTTCATACGATTTTGTTTGGTATCCGTATGATAGGTTTGTCTCCTCTTGTTTTTCTGGAAAAAAGTGACCTGATTTCCAAATACCGTTATTAATAGATAGACTGCTGATTTTAGTATTGGTCAAAGTAATCTATACGTGTAAGATTGTTTGCAATGGAAATTGACTCACTGCACATTTAACTGGCACAAATTTGTTATAATCTCTAGTTTGAAAATAAAATATTTACGCCAACAACACCCTAGTGTCAAGCACTGCATTAGGAATGACTTTAGCTACTAAACTTCCATAAGCAATGCATTGCATCATTTCATGTGCATGAAAGTGTTTTTGCCTTTTGTTTGTTTATTTGAAATTTGGTTTCAATAGGACTTGGTTGTTAAATAAAAATTCTGTCATGACCAATAATTTTATAAAATAGGTAATATTGAGTATAATACTTTTCATGTAGACACCTTGACCTAGATCAGTATAGTTTAATCAGTAAAAATGTGGGAACAAAAATATTTTATGGCTCAAAAATTGACTTTAACTATGAGCAGGACAGGAATGATTTTCAGAAAAGTGTTTTATATGAAAGTTGTAGAGAAAATTATTTCGAGCAATTTTTATTTTTGGGTCAAAGTCTAGTTTTGAGTTTTTGAATCTGTTTTGATTTGGTCAAAGTTTGGAAACAGATTTGAAAAATAAAAAGGAAAATTTCTTTTCTCGCGCGCTTCGTTTTCGGCCCATCTGGCCTTTCGGCCCAGCCCGCACCCGCCTGCTCCCCGCGCGCGCCGCGCCGCGCCAGCGCCCGCGCCCGACACGGCCGCGTCGTACGCCGGCGTTCGCGCCACGTGGCCGCCGTCCTCTGTCTCGTATCCGCGCCAGCCACTCCCAGCCGATCCTTCTTCACCCGATCACGCAAATGATCTCGCTCGCCCACTCACCGCTCGCCCCGGCCGCCGCGCCCACGCCACCACCTGCTGCTCTGCTGCTCGCCGCCTGCCGCACGCCGACCATGGCCCCCGCCACGACCGCCCGTCCGACCGAGCCCTGAACCAAACCGAGCACCCCTCTCTTCGTCCCCTCGCTCACCTCTTTGCACGCCACTCGCTTCTGCACTCCCTCTTTTCTCCGCGCGAACGCGAACCAAACTTCCCCTGCTCGCCACAGTTTGACACCGAGAGCTCACAAGCTTCCCCTCATCGTTCCGACCTCACCAGAGCCCCTCGGCTCAATCCCTCGCGTGCACCACCCCGCCTACAGCTCGAACACGCGGTGCTCACACCTGCACCCCCAGCCGAGCCTCGTCGACACCGGAACCCAAGGAGCCTCGCTGCGGTTGCCATTGCCGCCGCCCGGAGCTCGAAGTCGTTCCCGTCCAACCAAAGCTCCACCGCCTTCCTCCTTCACCCGCAAGCTTCACCGACCAAAGGCAAGGTGAGAACACCGTACCGCTTGGTCTCTACCGCCCCCTAACTCCCTCCTTCACCCGGCCGAGCACCACGGGCGTCCGCCGCGCACGAGGCCAAGCTTCTCTGGAGGTTCACCGGCCGATCCAACCCATCTAGTAGCCTCCCTAGGGTTCACTTAAGCTTTCGCCCTCGTCAATTTCACCGGCGACCGCCGGAGACGGCGTAGCCAAGCTCCGCCGCCGCCACCGTCCGCCATTGCTCGTCGCCGGCGAGCTACGGCCGTGCACTGGCCAAACCAACACCACCACTCGATCCGCCTCGCCGAGGTGAACACACTGAGCCCAACCCCACCGCCGGCGACCTCGCCGTCGGCAAGTAAGCGCTTGTCAAATTCTTCCCCTGTTCGGCCTTCACCGACAGGTGGTCCCGTTGACCCCGCAGGCCCCATGCGTCAGCCGCACCTGGCCCATGGACCAAGCCCACGAAAGCCCAGCCGAGAGTTTTTCAAATGTTTTCTTTTTTGGGTTTATTTTCCAAAAAAGCTTGTTTATTTTGTGTAGCACGTTTTATTGATCCAAATGAGGCGCTTTCAGTTTTGTTAATTTGTTCATGAGTAGATCTGTCATGGAAAAATATGAAAGTATTTTTGGTAGTAGTTTATAGCACTGTTTGCGTTTATTTCAGTTTATGTGCTTTATGTTAAATAAATAGGTTTATGTTTTTTCTGGTTGAATTAATTCATGGCAAAAATGGTGTATGCTTTTTATCAATTTATGTGTCTGTGAAAAATTTATGAGGACCTGTTTCTGTAGAAAATGCATCTGTTTAGATTTAAATTCATTTTAGGCTATTTTCTTAAAAATATTTGTTAGGAGAAATATGTGTGGAAATAAAATATGTGAAAATTTATGCAGTCTTTGTGTGTTATGTTTAATCTAAGAAAAATGTTAAGTATAGGTTGATGTATGAAAAAATAAGGAGTTGTAGTACAAAGGTGTTCTTCTGTGTTTTTCTTAGGAAATTCATGCAAAAAAGATTATGATGTTACTTATAACACCTCTGGTGTTAAGCTAGCATAACATCATCATATCATCATGCATAATCATCCATTGAGCATGGAGCATTCATATGTTGCTTTCTTGTTCTCATAAAATATGATTTCATGTGTTGGTATGCATATAAACCTGCAATAATGTGTTGTTGTTTGGCTTGTCTTGGAGTGGTTTGGTTTTCCTAACCATCTAACTTTGTTGAGGAGTCAAAATGAGGCCATGTTTATACTGGTCATTTTGGCTAATCAAGTTGCTAAACCCTAGTCAACCCTATAGAGCCTAAAGAGTCCTTTTGTTTGACTAACTAAAACCTCCTTGATAGAAGCTTTGCATGACTGAGTGCCCTTGAGCAAAAGTGTGTAGAATTTAGAGTAGAACAAAAGTTGTTTAGGGGTCAACTCATAAAAATGGGTCTAACAAGGTGTTTTAGGGCCCACAAGGCAGAATTGGATGGGTTTTGGACTTAGAAATTTTCCTAAGTCCTAAAACCAGGTTTCAGTTCGCCCTAGCCATGTTTAGCATCTTCCCGAGCCTAAACCAAGTCGAACCAGTGATCGATCTTATAACCAAAGTTGTAGCTGGTATGTAGCTCTAACCTATGGTGTAGTTGGTTTAGCTTTTCATGGAGTGGTTAAGAAGTTAATCGCATTTGAAAACGGGCCGTCAGTCGGCCATCAGGCGACTGAATCAGTCGATTCAGTTTGAATCGACCGGGGGAGTGGCCGACCGCGCGCAGAGCTTGAGCGCCGCGTGGCGCCCGAATCCCGGCCAAGCCCAGCCAGCGCGCGCGGTGTGGCGTGATTATGCGCTCGCGCACGCACACCCCCGCCAGAAGCCCTCTCTCCCTCTCTGCCTCGCTCCGTTTGCTCTCGCCGGCGACCGAGCGGGTGAAAGGGGAAAAGCCGCGTGCCGCCGCCGTTCGCCGTGCCTTTGCCCCGCAAACCGCACCGCTAGCCTCGCTTCGACCTCCCCCATCATTTTCCTTAGCCAGTTATCGCCGCAGACAACTAGGTAAGCCGCGGGACGAGCTCCCGACATGGCCGCCACGACCGCCGAGCTCGGTCTGCCATGGTCGCCTTTCTTTCCGTGGGTTTTGTGATGTCTTAGCTAGCGTTCGTGAGTCTGTGAGGGTCCAGGAAGAAGGTAGTGGAGTCGGTTTGGCCGATTAGGGTTTGAGTGCCTTGGTACGCTGCCGTCCGCCACCCGCCATGCGCACCGGCGATGGCATGCTCGTGTTTCCGCCGTATCGTCTGCGAATCCTTCGCTCTTTGCTTCGCGTTAGGGTTGGGTGAGCCAGAGGAGTGGGGAGAAGGAGTTGGTTTGGCTCGTCGTGGTCGGAAACGGCCGGCGTGGTGAGTCTGCGCCGCCGTGGCCGCCATTAGCGACGGCGAGCTCGATCCGTCATGTTGCTAGGCTAGAGTGTGGTACCGATCGATGCGGGAGGAAGAGGGGAGTCGAGTAAGGGTAATGGTTTCGCCGGAGGAGCCGCCATCGGCGAGCTCCGTCGACGTCAACGTCTCCCCTGTTTTCGGAAGTATGACGGGTGGGGCCAGTTTGACCGTGGGTCCCGGTGGTCAGTCTCTCGGGTGCAGTGGAGTCGGGTGCGCATAGCAGTTAGGGTTCTGTGTTCTTGTTTTTATGTTTTGCAGAAATATTAATAATGCTTGTTTAATTCATAACTTGAGTTCTGATGATCCAGTAAATGTGAAATAAATTTTTTTAAGTTTGTTTTGATAAGTTCTATGCATGAAAAATGTAAAATGTCCCATTTGTGATAGTTTGATGTGCACTAGTAATTAATTTATGTTTTGGCTGATATCTTGTTTAATGCATAGTAATTTATGTATTGCTCAGAAAAATATGATTCCTATTTTGTTAGGATTGTTGAGTGATGTAAAATCACAGAAAAATAATAGATGTTGTTTGACTATGGAAAAATCTGAAGTTAGCTTTTAAATTGATTAAATGTTATTTTCTTGTATGATTTTTAGTAATTAAAATATATGAGATATGAGCTTGATATTTTTTATAGACTGCTCTTGTTCTAAGAAGTTCTGGATAAAAATGTGAAATTTATTGTTTGACACTTTCCAAGAGGAGGTGTAGTTCAAAGTGCTTTTTCACCCTGTTAATTGTCTTTTTCGTACAGAATAGTGCTTAAGTCCAAATGCCATGAAATTTGTACAGCATGTTTTATTCTCATATGTGGACCTACAGTAATTTTTGTAGATTTTTCTAAAAAAGTTAGCTATGAGTTGCTGTTATAGGCTTGTTTTAATGGGTTAATTTGTTTAAATTAAGCTAAGCTTGTGCATCTCTTTTATGTGGGACCAGCAGGGGTGAAATTGTCTTTTCAGTGCATTCATATTAGTTGCACTTGCCATGAAGAATATAGCTACTCTCTGAGTAGGGTGTTACACTCTACCGGAGAAGAGATATGCACGTATTCGGTCAAATTCAATTAAAATGCATCCCTCCTATGCATTTGCCGCGGAGGAAACCAAGAAGCAGCAGCCCCAGGAGCAGGAGCAGGAGCAAGGAGCTGCCAGAGAAGAACCTGAAGAGGAGCTCCCTAAGTGCCCGAACCATTTGCCCAGCACGTTTGAGAAAGGCAAGCCCCGGAGCATTTCTAACTACCTATGATTTGCAATTAACTCTCTAGTGGTTATGTTTGTTGCATTAAGTTTAGGAGTTGTTTGACACCGTTGATGCATTATATTCCTTATCTTGCTATCATTGTTATATCCTCCTTTCTACCTAATTAGAGATAGGTTCGAGTCTATGCTTATTCTTGCTTAGCCCGGTAGAAGTCGGGCGACTTTCACGTTACCTGCGAGGAATAGGTGGTTACTCGACCAGTAACAGGATATTGCCAGTAAGTGGAATAACTGAGTGTTGTGGAAAATGGAGATCGACAGATTCCTGTAGCGTTGTGCTACCGTATCTCTAGCCGTGTTTTATGGGAATTGTATCTTGTTAAGATGGACATCTTGTCATGTTGAATGCATGTCCCACGTTTAGCTGGAAGGATAAGTCGTTTCGACCGCGAAGCAGCTCATTGTTTCGGGCCGGTCCTCAGGTCCCACGCATCTGTCGAAGCCACGAAGGGGGTAGTGGGACGCGGGGGCGCGAAAAGTAAGACCCGGGTGATGGTGGTTAAGTCCAACTCCTTGGCAGTCCGGCTTGCCTCTGGGTACGATGGTGGCGGTTGAAACCACGGCTTCCTGGAACGGTGTTGAGGTTATCTGTAGCTCACCGACGGGTGAGTGTGGTTTGTGTGGGAAATAAAATCACCAGCTGGTTAGGAATCGATTATAATCGCCATTGCTCCTGGATAGTGGGCACTTGACTTGAACGCTGATCGACCTGCTTGATACTGAAATTGTGGAACATGTGACAGTTATCATTATACTTTTGGCAATGGTTACTCGGTCTGTTTGTTACTTCATGGTGATTGTTGGATCACTACTATGATTGTTATAGTGCAGGAGCTTGCGGATACATGGGTGTATGCCGAGTCTCTGAGTGATGAGTGATTGTCAACGGGTTTGATGTGCATGTTCTTTGGCTTGTGTTGTGCAGGTGTCGAGCACGGAGACAGTGATCGAGGGCAAGGTGAAGGTCAAGTTGAGACGTGCCGTGCCGACGGACTGGGTGCGATGAAGGATGGGCGTGCCGTGCGGCGGACGTGTCATGCCGATGTATCGAGCAGTGAAGGGCGGACGTGAGGCTTGGACTGAGGGACCGGAGTGCCTGAGGATCAGCTGTGGTGGCTGGCAGCCTGGGACAGCGACGAGCGGAGACTTGCGGGGCACGGTGTTGCTCGGGTCAAGGACCTGGGGACACGTGTCGGTGGACGGGGTGCACGGGCGGTGCATCCCCTCTACAGCTCCGGTTTGGTGGTTGAGCCAGGGAAAAACCACCGGGTGGACGGTTTCCGAGTTTGGGCCTCAAAACTCGGGTGCTCGGTTTCCAGGTTGAGCCACAAAACCTGGGCGCGGATGGTTTCCGAGTTTGGCCACAAAACTCGGGTGATGGGCCGGTTTTCGAGTTTGGGCCTCAAAACTCGGGCGCTGCGGGTTTCTGAGTTTGGGCCACAAAACTCAGGCTGGAGGCTGGTTTCCCGGTTTGGGCCTCAAAACCGGGGGTTGCTGGAAAAGGCTGGTTTCCCGGTTTGGGCCTCAAAACCGGGGGTTGCTGGAAAAGGCTGGTTTCCCGGTTTGGGCCACAAAACCGGGGGTGCAGAGCGAGGGCGGCACGTGGCGGCGATCCAGAGGTTGCGTCGAGGCAACGCTTCGGTTCGAGCGGGCGTGGCCGTCGGATCTACCTACCACCGCGGGTTGGACCAGAATAGCCTTAGGGTTTAGCTGGTTCGCTCTGTAATTAGTTTAGAGAGGGGTAGAGTAGGAAATAGGCTTAGTCTAGGTTAGTATAAGTAGTCCAGGGGAGACACCCTCCTCCGAATCTCAGTTAGTGCTTTCATTTGCTAGGGTTTTCTGCTCTCCCGTCCCTGCTTTAGCTAGTTGAGATCCACAGAGAGACTCCACTCTGTGTACTGTTGAGTTGAGGAAGTGAGGCCGTATCCTCACCTTGGAGCACAGATCGTTGGCTTGATTTGCGTCCTTGATTCGAACTCGTGGCTGTGATTTCCGTTGTGTTCGTGTTCTTCGCGGAATCCTTTTCTCCACAATTTTCCCATCGCTTGATCTCTTTGCTCGGTTCATCTTTTGCAAATCCGTTTGAACCAAGTTGTTCTAGATCATGAGGCACTTCTTTCCACTGAAGGAATCATCCTCTAACCTCACGGTCTAGGAGATCAATCGATTTTTAGTTTCGGGTGACTTTTTCTCTTCACCCCCGAAATTCTTCGATTCACCGATTTGGAGATAGGTTCGAGCCATGATCTCTTAGAGATAGCTCACTATACTCTTTGTGACTCCACTCACCGAGTTTGATCCCTAGAGGATTCGTTTTGAGTGAGTTTAAGTCGAATCGGTGGAAGAACAGAGGGCTGTCGGGGTGACCGGACGCTGCTCGGGCCGACCGGACGCTCAGGTCGTGCGTCCGGTGGTTGAACACCACTGTGGTTGTTTGCGTGTGACCGGACGCTCTGTTCAATCGACCGGACGCTCCCTTCCGTGAGTCCGGTCAAGAACAGAGAGGGTCCAGATCGGTTTTTCAGCGACCGGACGCGCAGGATCCACTGTTCATCGCGCTTGTTCGTTTCTGACCGGACGCACTGCTCTCGACCGGACGCTCCGTACTCGTGAGTCCGGTCGCGAACAGTAAGGTTCCAGAGCCGATTTTTGTTGACCGGACGCGTCCGGTCCCTGCTGACCGGACGCTAGCCAGAGTCCGGTCGATCCAGTTTCGCGCGTTTTCGTTCGCGGTTTGTTCGTTCTTGATCGGATTCGAGTTCCGTCTTTTGCGTTGGCTTTCTAGGGTTGTCTAGTGTCCCGCTGTGCTTCTAGGAAGCATCCACCCTATATCTAGGGTCGTGGACATTAGCAAGCTCTAGGGTTCGCTCTTGGGGTTGATTTAGGGACAGTGGCATCTAGTTTCCGAAAGGAAATTTTGAAGCTCCCATTCACCCCCCCTCTGGTCGCTTTCGGATAGCTTCTCGGTCCTTCAATTGGTATCGGAGCGGGTTAAGGATCTTCCACCTTAGCCGGTTCCAGATCCACCGAAGGCGACATGGATCGCGGCGTGGGCAAGCCGCCGTTTTTCGATGGAACGAACTACGCGTATTGGAAGATACGCATGTCGGCCTATCTGCAGAGTTTGGGTGCTTCTATTTGGGATATTTGCAACTCTGCTGATTACGTGGTCTTGGCTGCTCGTGTTTCTCAGCAACAGATCGATGAGCACGATGCCAATAGCCGAGCCCGTAATGCTCTTTTTCCTTGTCTGAGCATGGGTGAGTTTGATCGTGTTTCTCACCTCGCTACGGCTCGGGAGATCTGGGACACCCTCATGCGTTTCCATGAGGGCACCTCTCAAGTCAAAACCCGACTCTACGAGTCGTTCAAGCGAGAGTATGAGAACTTTAGACATCAACCATGCGAGAGCATAGAGAGTTTATTCGCTCGCTTTCAGGTGATTGTCAACAGGATGAGGGCTAACAGAGAGCAGTTGCCATTTGACGATCATGAGCGTGCTTTGAAGCTTTTGCACACTCTTGACCGTTCGGTGTGGGACTCCAAGGTTCAGGCAATCATCGAATCGCCGAACTATGAGACCCTCACCTGCGACGAGCTCTTCAGTAAGCTCAAGTCCAGTGAGATTGATGCTATGGCGAGGGCTTCTTTTGAAAATCCTTCTCGCCCGTCCATGGCTTTGATTTCCGGCTCTTCCTCTAACCCCCCAGCTGGCTTTGCGCTCTCTTCTCTCTTTTCTGTGACAGAGGACCAGCTGGAGTCTTTGGGAGACGACGAGTTGGCTTTGCTTGCCAACCGGTTCTCGCGGTTCCACAACAACCGCATGAACCGTCGTCGAGGAGGAGGACGCACGGGATGCTACGAGTGCGGCGACCCCGACCACTTCATCGCCGACTGCCCCAAGAAAAAGAACAAGCACTCGGGCAAGGGCGAACATGGGCGCAAGCATGATTCCAAGTACAAGGAGAAGCACGTCCCCCCAAGGCACAAGAAACGGGGCTGCTTCGACAAAGAGTACATCAAGAACAAGTACTTGGAGAAGCAGCAAGCTGAGCAGCGTGCGTTCTTCGCCACGCTCAGCGACGTCGACGGCTCGGATGACGACTCCGCTGGCTCCAGCGATGACGAGTCCGTGAAGAAGAAGCTGGAAGACAAGTTCAACGGCTTGTGCTTCTTCGCCGGCGACGGAGGCCTGTGCACCATGGCGCTCGGAGATGAGGTCGATGGCGAGCCGGAGCGTACCCCTCGGAACGACGACGACGACGACACCTCCCAGGTATCTCTCACCTACGACGAGCTTTCCTCCGAGGTTGAGAAGTTGACTGCTGCCCTCCTTAGCCAAGATAAGTTGCTTAGGCGTGCCGCTAGAGAGCGCAAGGAGTTCAGGCAGAAGTGGGAGGACACGGTGAAGGAGCTTGAGTTCGCTCGGTCCACCGTGGTTGTGTCGGAGGAGGCGGAGTGCGAGTCGTGCACCACGCACATGACTGACCTTCTCACTCTGAGAGGTAAGTATGCTGCGTTGGTTGGAGAGGTGGATGAGCTCCGTGCTAGGCCGCAGCTGTTGGGTGCGTGCAAGACTTGTCCTGTCTTGCAATCTGAGTTGGCAGAGAAAAATGCCAAGCTTGAGTCTTTAGAGAAGGCCAGCTCAGATAGCACTTGTGTCTCGAGGTGTGCTTTGTGTGAGGGCCTGGAGATGGAGATTGCCAATGTGAAGCATGGCAAGATGCAAACCGAGGAAGAAAACACATACCTTCGGTCCATCTTGTCATGGGTCTCCAGTAGTGAGCCGCAGCTCGGGATGATGATCTCCCAATTCAAGCGAGCTGTTGGTGCCCCTGGTGTAGGTTTTGCTCAGAGTGTTGATCTCTCAGCTTTTGGGAAGATTGGAGAGTCTAGTGGTCTGAACCCATGTGAGAAGCCCAATTCCACCACTACTCCCAAACTTGCCAAGCTTCCACTCAAAGAGCTAGCCAAGCCTATCACCAAAGATGGTGTGGTTGAGGAACCCCCGAGAGCTCCTCCCAAGAACCCAGTTTGGGCACCCAAGCCGAACCACCTCAGAAACAAGCTTGACGCTATGCCACCCATTCGTGAGGAGTTGCCACAGAAGGGCAAAGGCAAAGTGAGCCACACCCACAGCCCTGGTCACCAACAAACCCCTTTGCGTGCGGTGAGGTACCAGTGTGATTTTTGTGGGAGAGATGGTCACTTGAGCGAGTTCTGCTTTCGGCGCAAGCGAGAGGCGCGCAGGGCTCGAGAGATGGAGAACCCGGACATGTACCATCCAGCTCATGGTGGACATGCTCCGAAGGGCAAGAGGAGAGCAGCTAGGTCTGGAGGTCAGGCTCCCAGGCCTAGGCAGGAAGTGAGAGCTCCTATGAGGGAGACTAGGCCTAGAGGTCCAGGACCTCAGTTTGTTAGGCCTAGGCAGGAGAGAGCTCCGAGGAGAGACGCTAGAGCAGTTGAGCCCCAGGCTCCTAGGCGTAGATCTCGTAGGGAGCGTGCCCGACGGGGTCCTACTTTTGCAGGTAACGGACCCCGTGGCGGAGGCTTAGTTGAGCGCTTTCCCCCACCGCGTTTTGAGTACCGCGGTGAGCGCTTCTTCCCTAGCGGACCACGTTTTCCTCAGCGTGGTGATCGCTTCCCTCGTAGACGTGCTAGGAATGATTTTTACACTAACCCTTCTTTTGAGCAGCCGGCCCAACACTGGTTTTCCCCTTACTTCACTAACCCCAGTGTTGGACCGTATGCTCACCCTATGTCTTTTTATTGATGTAGGTGAGACGGTTGGAGGACATTTGGTTGGTGGATTCTGGTTGCTCGAGGCACATGACCGGAAACGCCAAGTGGTTCTCCAGCCTTAGCCCGGTCGCCGGAAAGGAGTACATAACCTTCGGCGACAATAGTAAAGGTAAGGTATTGTCTCGTGGGACGGTGCGGGTTAATGAGCACTTTGTGTTGCGCGATGTTGCTCTTGTTTCTAATCTGCATTTTAACCTTCTTTCTGTTTCGCAACTTTTTGATGATGACTATGAGATTCGTTTTAAACCGAACCTTAGTCGCATCTTAGATCCTCAGGGCGATCTTGTATGTCTGATTTCGCCCTTTGGGAAAGTCTTTCGCGCGAATTTCTCGGAGTCGTTTGGTTCTTCTCGCTGTCTTTTGGCTAGTCCTTCTTCCTCCGATCTTTGGAAGTGGCATAGGAGGCTCGGTCATTTAAGCTTCGACTTGCTAGCAAGACTTAGCTCACTTGGCCTAATCCGAGGATTGCCCAAGCTTTCGATGGAGAAGGATCTAGTTTGCCATTCTTGCAGACATGGGAAGATGGTTGCCGCTCCCCACCATCCAGTGACTAAGGTCATGACCTCGCACCCCGGAGAGCTTTTACACATGGACCTTGTTGGTCCGGCTCGGGTGAGCTCGGTTGGTGGCAAGTGGTATGTTTTGGTTGTTGTTGACGACTTTTCGAGATATTCGTGGGTCTTCTTTTTGACTGAGAAGACTGAGACTTTCTCCTTCGCTCACAATCTGATTTTGCGTCTTCAGAACGAGTTCCCTTTGAACTCGATGCGAGCTATTAGAAGTGATAATGGTTCCGAATTCAAAAATTCGGATTTTGAGAAGTTTTGTAACCGCCTTGGCTTGGAGCATCAGTTTTCTTCCCCCTACACACCGCCCCAAAATGGTGTTGTAGAGAGGAAGAATCGGACCCTTGTTGAGATGGCCAGGACGATGCTTGATGAGCATAGGACTCCTAGGCGCTATTGGGCCGAAGCTATGAACACTGCATGCTATATTTCCAATCGCATTTTTCTGAGAGCTTTCTTGAAAAAGACTTCTTATGAGTTGCGTTTTGGCAAACTGCCCAAGGTGAGTTATTTTCGAGTTTTTGGTTGCCATTGTTTTATACTCAAAAAGGGCAACTTGGACAAATTTGAATCTCGTTCTTCTGACGGTGTGTTTTTGGGTTATGGCACTCACACTAGAGCTTATCGTGTACTTAACCTTGACACTAACCGAGTCATGGAGACATCCGATGTCACCTTCGACGAGACCATGGTTTGTCCTTCTTCTCGTTTTGAGCGTGCAGGTGATGATGAGGTTGGTGAGCCTCTTTTTGATGACGAGGACGAGGGTGCTGAAGGTATGGATGATCCAGCACCCCCTCCACCTGCCGCGCCGCAAAGAGCGGCCTCGACGACGACTCACGGCCCCGACACCTCTTCTTCCTGGGGGCCGTGGGATCCGCCACCCCGAGCGGTACCATTTGTACCCGGGGAGGCACCAGCTGCTGTTGAGGGGGAGGCTACTTCAGCTCGGGAGGCGCCACGACATATCCAGCGCCAGCACCTGCCTCAGCAGATGATCGGCAACATCGATGAACGGGTCACTCGCTCCAGGTCACAGCACATCTCTCATTTCGCTCACTCTGCTTTTGTTGCTAATTTTGAGCCCCGAGATGTTGGACACGCTTTGACGGATCCGGATTGGGTCAATGCCATGCATGAGGAGTTAGAAAACTTTGAGCGAAATCGGGTTTGGGTTCTAGTTCCACCTCCACCTGACTGTAAGCCTATTGGGACAAAATGGGTTTTCAAAAACAAGCAAGGAGAGGATGGCCATGTTGTGAGAAACAAGGCCAGGCTTGTAGCGAAGGGTTATAGTCAGAAGGAGGGGATAGACTATGAGGAGACGTTTGCTCCTGTAGCACGTTTAGAGGCTATTAGGATACTCTTGGCTTATGCTGCATCCAGGGGTTTCAAACTTTTTCAAATGGACGTCAAGAGTGCCTTTTTAAACGGCTACATAGAGGAGGAGGTTTATGTTGAGCAACCCCCCGGTTTTGAAAATCCCAAGTTTCCAAACCATGTCTTTAAACTTCATAAAGCTTTATATGGTTTGAAACAAGCCCCTAGAGCCTGGTATGATAGGTTAAAAACCTTTTTGCTTGCTAAGGGTTTTAAAATGGGATGTGTAGATAAGACGCTCTTTCTCCTCCGGCAAGGCAAAGACACGCTCTTGGTCCAGATTTACGTGGATGATATCATTTTCGGTGGTTCTTCTCACGCTTTGGTTGCCAAGTTTGCAGATACTATGAGCAGGGAGTTCGAGATGAGCATGATGGGCGAGCTAACATTCTTTCTCGGGTTGCAAATTAAGCAATCCCGAGAGGGGACGTTTGTGCACCAGGGCAAGTACACGAAGGACTTGCTGAAGCGGTTCGATATGGGTGAGGCCAAGCCTCTTCCAACACCCATGTCGACGACGACTGCCCTGGATGCGGATGTGGACGGAGAAGCAGTGGACCAGAAGGAGTACCGCAGTATGATCGGGTCGCTCCTCTACCTGACGGCGACACGCCCGGACATCCAGTTCGCGGTGTGTCTGTGTGCGCGCTTTCAGGCGTCGCCGCGCACCTCTCACCGTCAGGCGGTGAAGCGGATTTTCAGGTACCTTCGTTTCACGCCTGAGTTCGGGATTTGGTATTCTGCTTCCTCCACCCTCTCCCTTTGCGGTTATTCGGATGCTGATTTTGCTGGTTGTCGTATTGAGCGCAAGTCCACTTCTGGGACTTGCCAGTTTATTGGTTCTTCTCTTGTTTCGTGGTCTTCTTGCAAGCAGTCTAGCGTCGCTCAGTCCACTACGGAGGCTGAATATGTTGCTGCGGCTAGCTGCTGTTCCCAGTTGCTTTGGATGATGGCCACTTTGCGTGATTTTGGTCTGAGCTTTTCTCGCGTGCCCTTGCTTTGTGACAGCACGAGTGCCATTAGCGTTGCTAAGAACCCCGTGCTTCACTCGAAGACCAAACACATTGATGTGCGCTTTCATTTTCTGCGAGACCACCAGGAGAAGGGTGATATCGACCTTCGCCATGTCGATACTCATCATCAACTGGCTGATATTTTCACCAAGCCTTTAGACGAATCAACCTTTAATCGGTTGAGGGGTGAGCTTGATGTGTGTTTCCCCTTTTAGATGGGGGAAACCTTTTGGATCTTGTATAGACTGACTCTTTTATTTTGAGTTTCCTTTCTTTGCATTTTTAGCATACGCATTTACATTCTGAGCTTCATGTTTATAATCACTAGAATGTAACTATGCTCTGTTTAGTATGCTCCAATGCTTATGTTGATGCTTGTAGCTTATGCTCCTTCTGATCACAAATACATGTTATGAGCTGAGCTATTTTTGAATGGTGAATTTGCTTCATGTATATAAATCTGAAAATGCTCACCATTGAGATATGCAACTAGCATGTGTAGGGTGTGTTGAGTCCATACCTGCTTTTCATATATGCTAGGTTGCTATGTCTCTAGTTATGAGTCATTCACTTGCTTGGTCTGTTCATATCATGTTTAAAATTTGAACCAAGCTTTAGTAAATTGAAAAGATCGAGATGGGATTGCTTGTCAACACCTCACGGTATCGAGACTGTTCCTCATTGCACTTTGAGTTAAACTTGAGCCGTGTAGTGTATGACCGAAACCGTAGCTTTAAGCTTCTGATTGCTTCGGCATAGGCTTCGCTCGGTTGAAAAGTTAGGCAAAGACAAGCTTTCAACCTCTCGCAATCACATGCGAAATAATTGAACTTGTGAATTCTTTACCGCTGCAACTCCGATATAAAACTGAAATCACAAGTACATGCTTCATTCCTATGCATGATGCTTGAACTTTGCTAGGGGTAGTTCACCTTGTATAAATGTTTAGCACTTGTCTGGACTCCTATCTATACATGTGTAGTGCTATTTTGATGGTGACTATCTTTTTGGCTAAAAACTGCTCACTTGCTCATATGCTTCATATTTCGTATGTGTGATCAGTTTGAGCCTTCGCCATTTGAAGTGCTTAGTTGTGCCATTGGAGCTATACCGATTAGAGCATTTTTGCACTCTTTTGATTATATGCCTGAAGCTGCTAACTTGCATTTCTGACTTCATATGCATTTTTGAAAAGGGGGAGATTTTGTTGAGGAGGAGACCTTTACTCGGTTCCTGGTTCTTGATAAGTGCATTTTCAACTAAGGGGGAGAGTTTTTACAAATCATATGTCTCCTGGCGTTCAATTAAGGGGGAGCTTTTGCTAAAGGGGAGATTTTCAGATCTTTATGCTCTTCTCTTGTTGGACCTCAGGGGGAGTCCCTGGTTGCTTGCACTTGTCGAGGGGAGTTTGCTAGTTGTGTTGAGCCGTTGCCTCTATCTTGAGGGACTAGCAAACATTTTCCTCATTTGGCATCGAGTTTGATTTCGATTGGTTCGAAGACTTTTCGATTGTTTTTTGTAACGTCCCGCCTCCTCGAGGCCGGGCCCGCTTACATCAGGCAGCTTTTCTAGGACATAGACTATCCCCACAGACCAACACCAGTCTTTTCTGCGCACTTTGTCCTCACTCATGCGTACCCGGGAAAGACTTCCCGGTCGGTCACCCATCGCTCCAAGCCAAGCACGCTTAACTTTGGAGTTTTTAGGAGATGGGCTTCCGGAAAAGAAGTTGCAACTTGTTGGTATGAGTATTCTATTAATCCTATTAAGCCCTGAGCCGAGATGTTACAATCTCACCCCCTTAAGAGATCGACGTCCTCGTCGATCAATCATAGGCCAGGAACGTCCTCTCTTGGCCACGTCCGTATGTCCAATGCCAGCGCATATGCCATGCTGTGTGACCACTCCGGATCCACACCAGCCATGCGCACTATGCCTGCGCAACTGCGACACACGCGCCCGTAAAACCGCGAGAGTCGGATCTGATACCATTCTGTAACGTCCCGCCTCCTCGAGGCCGGGCCCGCTTACATCAGGCAGCTTTTCTAGGACATAGACTATCCCCACAGACCAACACCAGTCTTTTCTGCGCACTTTGTCCTCACTCATGCGTACCCGGGAAAGACTTCCCGGTCGGTCACCCATCGCTCCAAGCCAAGCACGCTTAACTTTGGAGTTTTTAGGAGATGGGCTTCCGGAAAAGAAGTTGCAACTTGTTGGTATGAGTATTCTATTAATCCTATTAAGCCCTGAGCCGAGATGTTACATTTTTCAATTGGTTCGGAGTGGTTTTCGTGCTAGTTGTGTTGAGCCTCTGTGCCTCTATCTTGAGGGACTAGCACTTTGCCATTTTTAGCTCCGATTTTCAATTGGTTTTCTGCTAGCGGTGTTGAGCCTGTTCTACCTCTTCTTGAGGGCTAGCTTTGCTTTGCTTGGTCGCGTCGAGCCGTTGCCCATGTCTTTGGGGACCAAGTTCTCGCTTCTTCCACTTGACCTTCTTCGGCTTTGCTATGCTTTTGGGTCATTTGGTTGAGTTCTCCTCCTCTCCTTCCTCCTACCTTCTTCTTTCATTTTATGATTTGTGTGTGTAGTTGACAATGCACTCATCAAGGGGGAGATTGCGGATACATGGGTGTATGCCGAGTCTCTGAGTGATGAGTGATTGTCAACGGGTTTGATGTGCATGTTCTTTGGCTTGTGTTGTGCAGGTGTCGAGCACGGAGACAGTGATCGAGGGCAAGGTGAAGGTCAAGTTGAGACGTGCCGTGCCGACGGACTGGGTGCGATGAAGGATGGGCGTGCCGTGCGGCGGACGTGCCATGCCGATGTATCGAGCAGTGAAGGGCGGACGTGAGGCTTGGACTGAGGGACCGGAGTGCCTGAGGGTCAGCTGTGGTGGCTGGCAGCCTGGGACAGCGACGAGCGGAGACTTGCGGGGCACGGTGTTGCTCGGGTCGAGGACCTGGGGACACATGTCGGTGGACGGGGTGCACGGGCGGTGCATCCCCTCTACAGCTCCGGTTTGGTGGTTGAGCCAGGGAAAAACCACCGGGTGGACGGTTTCCGAGTTTGGGCCTCAAAACTCGGGTGCTCGGTTTCCAGGTTGAGCCACAAAACCTGGGCGCGGATGGTTTCCGAGTTTGGCCACAAAACTCGGGTGACGGGCCGGTTTCCGAGTTTGGGCCTCAAAACTCGGGCGCTGCGGGTTTCTGAGTTTGGGCCACAAAACTCAGGCTGGAGGCTGGTTTCCCGGTTTGGGCCTCAAAACCGGGGGTTGCTGGAAAAGGCTGGTTTCCCAGTTTGGGCCACAAAACCGGGGTTGCAGAGCGAGGGCGGCACGTGGCGGCGATCCAGAGGTTGCGTCGAGGCAACGCTTCGGTTCGAGCGGGCGTGGCCGTCGGATCTACCTACCACCGCGGGTTGGACCAGAATAGCCTTAGGGTTTAGCTGGTTCGCTCTGTAATTAGTTTGGAGAGGGGTAGAGTAGGAAATAGGCTTAGTCTAGGTTAGTATAAGTAGTCTAGGGGAGACACCCTCCTCCGAATCTCAGTTAGTGCTTTCATTTGCTAGGGTTTTCTGCTCTCCCGTCCCTGCTTTAGCTAGTTGAGATCCGCAGAGAGACTCCACTCTGTGTACTGTTGAGTTGAGGAAGTGAGGCCGTATCCTCACCTTGGAGCACAGATCGTTGGCTTGATTTGCGTCCTTGATTCGAACTCGTGGCTGTGATTTCCGTTGTGTTCGTGTTCTTCGCGGAATCCTTTTCTCCACGATTTTCCCGTCGCTTGATCTCTTTGCTCGGTTCATCTTTTGCAAATCCGTTTGAACCAAGTTGTTCTAGATCATGAGGCACTTCTTTCCACTGAAGGAATCATCCTCTAACCTCACGGTCTAGGAGATCAATCGATTTTTAGTTTCGGGTGACTTTTTCTCTTCACCCCCGAAATTCTTCGATTCACCGATTTGGAGATAGGTTCGAGCCATGATCTCTTAGAGATAGCTCACTATACTCTTTGTGACTCCACTCACCGAGTTTGATCCCTAGAGGATTCGTTTTGAGTGAGTTTGAGTCGAATCGGTGGAAGAACAGAGGGCTGTCGGGGTGACCGGACGCTGCTCGGGCCGACCGGACGCTCAGGTCGTGCGTCCGGTGGTTGAACACCACTGTGGTTGTTTGTGTGTGACCGGACGCTCTGTTCAATCGACCGGACGCTCCCTTCCGTGAGTCCGGTCAAGAACAGAGAGGGTCCAGATCGGTTTTTCAGCGACCGGACGCATCCGGTGTCAGCTGACCGGACGCGCAGGATCCACTGTTCATCGCGCTTGTTCGTTTCTGACCGGACGCACTGCTCTCGACCGGACGCTCCGTACTCGTGAGTCCGGTCGCGAACAGTAAGGTTCCAGAGCCGATTTTTGTTGACCGGACGCGTCCGATCCCTGCTGACCGGACGCTAGCCAGAGTCCGGTCGATCCAGTTTCGCGCGTTTTCGTTCGCGGTTTGTTCGTTCTTGATCGGATTCGAGTTCCGTCTTTTGCGTTGGCTTTCTAGGGTTGTCTAGTGTCCCGCTGTGCTTCTAGGAAGCATCCACCCTATATCTAGGGTCGTGGACATTAGCAAGCTCTAGGGTTCGCTCTTGGGGTTGATTTTGGGACAGTGGCATCTAGTTTCCGAAAGGAAATTTTGAAGCTCCCATTCACCCCCCCTCTGGTCGCTTTCGGATAGCTTCTCGGTCCTTCAGAGCTAACCTAGCTTAACAGTTTAATTACTATTTAATTTGTACCCAGTAAGCAGGAGAACTAGTTATGTAATTACTTATGCTTTTACGCAAAATGTGGTCTCATACCAGCTCCACTATACACTAGCCTTGCATACTCCTTGGTGTCGCTTATTTTAAGTTAAGATGGGTAAGTCTAGCTGAGTACCTTCTCGTAATCAGGACTTTGTTTCCCTTGTTGTTGCAGATGGCCAGGTCTTTTATGGTTACTGCATCAACTGTCTCTGCCCAGCTTTGGGAGATAACTAGGTCAAGGGAAATGACCACTACTAAATGGCACTATATCAGACTATGTGTGTGTGATTTCAAAACTATGTTTTAAGGTTGAACTTCCGCTACTTAAATTTGGAAGTCGGTTTGTAAAAACTAAGTTTGCTACTCCGATGAACTTATGTAATTTTCTGTCATGTGATGGTCGACGCTGAACGATTACGATCCTATGTTGTTGATGTTGTAAAAGTTTGAAATCCTTCGATATTTCACGGACTACCAGATTTATATGGGCTCAAGTGGGCAAATTTACTGCTTCAGCGGAGAATTTCGCACTTGTGCTCTTATAAATTGGTCGGTTCTGTTACATTTCTGATCATGGAACTTTCTTGATAAATATGAAATGTGGAGTAGAATCTGGGAAAATATAAAAATGAGGATTGCACCCTTTTCCAGAAAGGTTGCAGTTCAAAAGGTTTATTTTGAAATAAACTTGTTTATTTTATGTAGGTTTATAAGTTCATGCTTTAGCAGTAAGTTTTCTGCAGTAGAGTGGTTATAGGTAGATGAAGCTATGAAAAATACGAAATCTGCTGTTTGACACTTTTCATAAGAAAAGTTAGTTCAAAGCATCTTTTGGGCAGTTTGTTTCATCTTTTTGTATCTGATGTTCAGTAATTTATCTCTTGCTGAAATTTGTACGGTAAGGTCCAGTAAGTGTAAGTTGGATACTGAAATTTTTGTGGATTCTTCTGAGTTCAGAAAAATGCACTTGCTGTTCAAACCTAGATTTCTTTTGAACAGGTAAATAGGAAATAGTCAAAATAATGGTTTTGTTTAATGCAATTATTAAGTATTTTCCTCAATGTCAAAAGTTGTTCAACAAGTTGGTTTTGTTGGTTTGCAAGAAATGTTTACATTTCATACCGCCATTGTGCACCTCACATTATTTATTTATGTAACCGCATTGCAATAGGATCGACGGCCCCGGAGACAGAGCAAGAGCCGGAGACAAACGTCGAGGAGGAGATCCCGAAAATGCTCAGGAGCGAGGAAACAGAACCCGCAGCGGAAACTAACCTGCCCGAGTGTCCCTCTCACGAGGCATCGGTCTTCTCCCAAGGCAAGCCCCGGAGCATTCTAAGTCCCCCCAGTATTTACAATTAAATTAATTGAGTATTTTATACTATGATGCATTAGGTATAGGAGTGGATTGAATCCCAATTGCTGCATTACCATTCCTTGATTATTGTTTACACCTGCCTTGTCATGTTGTGTTGCGTGTTAAAGCTATGTCTTCTTTTAGTAGTTATACTAATGGCTTATGCGAAGTTATTAGTAATGCTTGTGTTGCTTCGTAAGCGTTTCCCTTGCATTCATACGCTTGCATTGCGCATCTCATTTAGGTAACGGTAGATACATCATGAAGGACGTGATGATGAGGCTAAACCCGAAGACGGTGTTTGGTGGATTCTCATGAAGAAGCGGAGTTAAGCAAGTGCTACAGCGGAGATGGTCGCCAAGCGAGTATCACCTAACAAACACGAACCTAGTGTTGGTTCCCAGTCAAGCCCCGGAGCATCCTAAGTCTCCCAGTTTTTATAATTAATTTACTTGAGTATTTTATATTGTGATTCATTAGGTATAGGATTTGATTGAATCCCATTGCTGCATTACCATTCCTTGGTTTTTGTTTACACCTGTCTTGTTGTCCTGTTACTTATTCATAAGTAGAACTGCTTAGCCTGCTTAATAAAAGTAGTAGTTAAGGATGCTTCTGTAATACCCTGATGGGTAGTTACCGGATCACGGTTGGCTATATTTGCTATCGTGGAAAAGAACCTGAGTAGTAATGAAATACGGTCAACTGGAAGGCAAGGCACAAGTTGGAAACTTGGGGCAGTCTGTTCGTTGGATCATGTAGGTTTGTATCGATGTTGGCCCTCGTTCATTTTTGAAAGCACCCTTTTACTTAGGGATATGTCGGTGCTGTAATCATCGACCCCAAAGCCGGTTAGACGCTGTCGGGCTGGTCTCAACCCGTGTCGCGCCCTCTAGTATGGAAACATGATCTGCTGCGGAATGGCCATCGTATAGTTCCAATTGGGTGGTCCGTGCTTGAACCGCAATGATTACCACCACGAACAAGCATCGAGCGGTTGCCCAATGCATGGACCCGACGGGGAAAGTGTGGGTTGGTATTAAAGGTTCGTCACCAGCTGATTTGGAATTCGATTCGGGTCGCCGTCTCCCCCGGTTAGTCGGAAACTATGGCGAGCTTTGCCACGATACAACTCCATGTGATGTTTAAGGTTCAACTAAAATTTGGATAAGTCAACTGAATATGGTTTATTCTATTGATTGCTAGATTCAAGTGGATGCTATAGACCAGGTGCAAACCTAGACTAAGAGATAGGCTAAAAGTTGGACTGCTCATCTATACAATTAAATATTACTCCTTTAATTTGAGCTCTTCGCAACTAAGATCCCAGCTCCACCAAAAAGGCCTTGCATACCCTAGGTGTCTTTATTTTCAGTTGGACGGGTAAGTCTAGTTGAGTACATTCCCGTACTCAGGGTTTATCTTGTTTATTGCAGATGGCCAAGTCTACTACGGCTATTGTAAGCACTGCCTCTACCCCATGGAGGGTGATGAGGAGTAGGCCCAGGGTAGGGTCATCTAGAAGCTTCTCCTTTGCTTTTGCTGGGCTAAGACTGTTGGTGTCACATTACCTGAAAAAGGAGGAGTGAGTTATCAAAAACATTGTTTATACGGACCACGTGTGTGGTGGTCGTATTTCAACCTTGTTTTAGCTTCCGCACTTTTAAACCCCATATTGTAATAACTCTTTTAAAATTCCGCACTCTGATGTTAATTTCGATTCCGTTTATCAACTGTTGTATCCTTACGAATGTGGTACTTGAATGATGTGATTCTATATGTTGTATGATGTTTGAAATCCTTCAAGATTTACGGACTACCGGGGTTATATGGGTTCAAGTGCGAGTCGACGTCAGTCGTATTTGGCTAAGATGGTACTTGAGCTCTTATAATCAGGACGGTCGTGCCACAGCTGGTATCGGAGCATGGTTCAATTTATTGCATCCGTGAGGAGCTATTTTCGAACTAAAATGGGTATTTCAAAACTATTTTCAAAACTACTTTGAAATTTTTAGTGTGCCCAGTCTTGTTGAAGGACCGAGAATGCACAAGCAAGGCGACCAGAGGGGGGGGTTGAATGGGAGCCAACAAAATTTCTCTCGAAACTTTGGCCAAATGTCCCAAGATCAACCCCCGAAAGCTTCAACCGAAACCGTGATGCCCACGACCCTTGGAAGAGGGTGGATGATCCCTAGGATCACAGCGAGGCACCACAAAGCGATAGCAAACCAAACACAAAAAGCTCCGGCACAAGTTCGACCCTCAAAAACCAAGTCCCGAACGTAGATAGACGGCTACGTCGAGAAACTCCCAAATACCTGTGCTAACAAGTAGCAAAGATACCTAGAGAGGTTTCTTGATCAACTCTAGGGCCAAACGAGAGGTCCGGAAACCAAGCGAGGAAGCCGGGAGAGCAAACGCACCAAAATGCAACCTTCAGGCAAATCCCGGACTGTCCGGCCCTGGGGTCCCGGACTGTCCGCGGTACTGCCGGACTGTCCGCGAGCAAGTGGCGGACTGTCCGCCGGCAGAACTCCCAAAAACGCAAAGCTGCTGAAGTCTCCCTGGACAGTCCCGGACTATCCGCGGATGACAGCGGCGGACTGTCCGCCGGTCAAACCGAAACAACGCAGCCGAGCCGTGCGACCACTGACTCGGTCGAGGCCCGACGCGCGGACTGTCCGCGACCCCAGCGACGGACTGTCTGCGGATGAACAGAGAGGGCGATTTTGGTCGCCCTCAACTCAAATCTTCTCCAAGTCGATTCAAACCAAAATCCCACGTTCCCAAACATGGAGAGGATGATCACGGAGTAGTTAGGAGACTATCCCTAAGAAATCATCCGCTCAAAGCAACTCAAACACCGGGAAATCGAAAGGGGAGGAGTATGAACCGAAAAAGCACCACGAAAACGAAATCAACCCGATCTACTTGTTCGTGAGGAGTTAGATGAATTCCTTTGGTCAAAATGACCTCCTCACTATAAAGAACAAGTTGATTCAAACGGATTTCGCAAAGACGCACTAGAGAGGGAGTTCGAGTGACGGGAAAATCATGGTGAAACGAAGAACACGAACCAAAACGCGAATCAACACATCGATCTGCAACCGTGTGGCTACCACACGCTACAACAGTGAGGATACGGCCTCACTTCCCCAAAATGTTCAGTACACAGAGGTATGGTTCTTTGCGGATCTCAGCTAGCTATAGCAGGGGATTGGGAGAGCAGGAAACCATAGGTGCAAAGAGCAAAATGACTGAGATAAATGGGGAGGTGGGTGTCTCCCCCTACTTATCCTAATTCTAACTATTCCTAATTCCCACTCTACCCCTAACTACTTACAGAGCGAACCAGCTAAACCCTAAGGTTATTCTGGACCAACTCGATGGTAGGTGGATCTGATGGCCACGCCCGCACAACTCGTAGCGTTGCCTCGACGCAACCTCCCGATTGCCGCCACGTGCCGCCACCGCTCTGCGTCCTCTTCACAGACTCCGCCCCCGGTTTTGTGGCCCAAACCGGGAAACCAGCCTTCACGACAAACCCTCGGTTTTGAGGCCCAAACCGGGAAACCAGCCCACCGAAGCCTGAGTTTTGTGGCCCAAACTCAGCAAACCCGAAGCACCCAGGTTTTGAGGCCCAAACCTGGAAACCGTCCTCAGCCCGAGTTGTGTGGCCAAACTCGGAAACCATCCGTGCCCAGGTTTTGTGGCCCAAACCTGAAAACCGTCCACCCGATGGTTTTTCTCTGGCTCTACCACCAAACTGAAGCTGTAGAGGGGATGCACTGCCCGTGCACCCCGTCCACCGACACGTGTCCCTAGGTCCATGACCAGAGCAACACCATGTCCCACAAGTCTTCGCTCGTCGCTGTCCCAGGCTGCTAGCCACCACAGCTGATCCTCGGGCCACCGGTCCCTCAGTCCAAGCCTCACGTCCGTCCTTCGCCACTCTCGGTCCATCGGCACGGCACGTCCCTACTTGACCTTCACCCTTCCACTGATCACTGTATCCGTGCTCGACACCTGCACAACACAAGCCAAAGAACCTGCGATCAAACCCGTTGACAATCACTCCTCACTCGAGACTCGGCATACACCCATGTATCCGCAATCTCCCCCTTGATGAGTGCATTGTCAACTACACACACAAATCATAATGGAAACAGAAGAAGGAAGGAGAGAGAGGAGAGAACTCAACCTAATGACCCAAAAGCATTGCAAAGCCGAAGAAGGTCAAGTGGAAAGAGCAAGACAGCTTGGTCCCCAAAGACATGGGCAACGGCTCGATGCAACCAAGCAAAGCAAAGCTAGCCTCAAGAAGAGGTAGAACAGGCTCAACACCGCTAGCAAAAGTCAGATGAAAAATCAAAGCAAAATGCTAGTCCCTCAAGATAGAGGCACAGAGGCTCAACACAACTAGCAAGAAAGCTCAACATCGACTGAAAAGTTCGATACCAACTGAACCCAACTGAACCAAAGATGTGACTGCTAGTCCCTCAAGAAAGAGGCAAAGGCTCAACACAACTAGCAAAGCGCTCCGAAACAATTGGAAATTTCAAAAATTCAGCACGAGCAAACTCCCCCTTGCATGGTGCACACAACCGCCAACATGGGAGACATGATTTGTCCAAATTTTCTCCCCCTTAGTTGAAAATGCACCATCAAGCAAAAGGAACTGAAAACGATTTTCTCCCCCTTAGAAAATGCACCACCAAAAGTGCAAGCTAGAGAAGTTCTCCCCCTTCCAACATGCATATGAGTCAAGATGCAAGTTAGCAGCTTCAGGAATATAGTCAAGAAAATGCAAAGATGCTCTAAACGGTATAGCTCCAACGACTCACTGGAAAGCATACAAGCTAGCGAAGGCTCAAACTGATCATTAAATACGAAATGAGAGCACAATGAGCAGTTTTTAGCCAAAAAGTATTCACCATTAAAATAGCACACAGCATGTATAGACAGGAAATCAAACAAGTGCTAAACATGTATACAAGGTGAACTACCCCTAGCACAGTTCAAACATCACGCTATAGAATGAAACATAGTCTTGTGTATCCAAATATTATCGGAGTGGCAGCGGTAAAGATTACACATGTTCAGAATTTAGCATGTGATTGCGAGAGGTTGAAAGCTTGTCATTGCCTAACTTTTCAACTGTGCAAAGCCTATGCAGAAGCAATCAGAAGCTTAAAGCAACAGTTTCGGTCATACACTACACAGCTCAAGTTTAACTCAAAGTGCAATGAGAAATAGTCTCGAAACTGTGATGTGTTAACAAGCAATGCCATCTCGATCTTTTCAATTCACTTAAAACTTGGTTCAGATTTTATTGGCAGAATATGAACAGACCAAGCAAGTGACAGACTCAGAACTAGAGACATAGCAACCTAGCATATATGAAAAGCACGAGTGAGTTCAACACATCCTACACATGCTAGTTGCATATCTCAATGGTGAACATTTTCAAATTTTAAGTTCATTAAGCAGGTTCACCATTCAAAATAGCTCGGCTCACAACATGTATTAATGATCGGAAGGAGCATAAGCTACAAGCATCAACAGAAGCATCGGAGCATACTACATAGAGCATAATCACATTCTAAAGATTATATACATGAAGCTCTGACTGTAAAAGCGTATGCTGAAATGCAAAGAAAACAAAGCAAACGAGAAAATAGTCAGTCTATGATACAAGATCCAAAATGTTTCCCCATCTAAAAGGGGAAACACACACCAAGCTCACCCCTCGACCGATTAAAGGTTGATTCATCCAAAGGCTTGGTGAAAATATCAGCCAACTGATGATGAGTATCGACATGGCGAAGGTTGATATCACCCTTCTCATAGTGGTCTCGCAAAAAGTGAAAGCGCACATCAATGTGTTTGGTCTTCGAGTGAAGCACGGGGTTCTTAGCAACGCTAATCGCACTCGTGCTATCACAAAGCAAAGGAACACGAGAAAAGCTTAGACCAAAATCACGCAAAGTGGCCATCATCCAAAGTAACTGGGAACAGCAGCTAGCCGCAGCAACATACTCAACCTCCGTGGTAGACTGGGCGACACTAGACTGCTTGCGAGAAGACCACGATACAAGAGAAGAACCAATAAATTGGCAAGTCCCAGAAGTGGACTTGCGCTCAATGCGACAACCAACAAAATCGGCAACGGAATAACTGCAAAGGGAGAGGGTGGAGGAAGCTGAATACCAAATCCCGAACTCAGGTGTGAAACAAAGGTACCTGAAAATGCGCTTCACCGCCTGACGGTGAGAAGTGCGCGGCGACGCCTGAAAGCGCGCACACAGACACACCGCAAACTGGATGTCCGGGCGTGTCGCCGTCAGGTAGAGTAGCGACCCGATCATGCTTCGGTACTCCTTCTGGTTCACGGCTTCTCCATCCTTATCCGCATCCAGGGCCGTCGTGGTCGACATGGGTGTTGGAAGAGGCTTGGCCTCACCCATATCGAACCTCTTCAGTAAGTCCTTGGTATACTTGCCCTGGTGCACAAACGTCCCTTCTCGGGATTACTTAATTTGCAATCCGAGAAAGAAAGTCAGCTCGCCCATCATACTCATCTCGAACTCCCTGCTCATAGTATCTGCAAACTTGGCAACCAAAGCGTGAGAAGAACCACCGAAAATGATATCATCCACGTAAATCTGGACCAAGAGAGTGTCTTTGCCTTGCTTGAGGAGAAAAAGCGTTTTATCCACACATCCCATTTTAAAACCCTTAGCAAGCAAAAAGGTTTTCAACCTATCATACCAGGCTCTAGGGGCTTGTTTCAAACCATATAAAGCTTTGTGGAGTTTTAAAACATGGTTTGGAAACTTGGGATTTTCAAAACCGGGGGGTTGTTCAATATAAACCTCTTCTTCTATGTAGCCGTTTAAGAAGGCACTCTTGACATCTATTTGAAAAAGTTTGAAACCTTTGGATGTAGCAAAAGCCAAGAGTATCCTAATAGCCTCCAAACGAGCTACGGGAGCAAAAGTCTCCTCATAGTCTATCCCCTCTTTCTGACTATAGCCTTTCGCTACAAGCCTGGCCTTGTTTCTAACAACGTGGCCATCCTCTCCTTGCTTGTTTTTGAAAACCCATTTTGTCCCAATAGGCTTACAGTCTGGAGGAGGTGGAACTAAAACCCAAACCTGATTTCGCTCAAAGTTCTCTAACTCCTCATGCATGGCATTGACCCAATCCGGATCCATCAAAGTGTGTCCAACATCTCGGGGCTCAAAATCAGCAACAAAAGCAGAATGAGCAAAGTGAGATATTTGAGACCTGGACCGAGTGACACGTTCGTCAATGTTGCCGATCATCTGCTGAGGGGGGTGTTGGCGCTGGATGTATCGTGGCGCCTCCCGTGCAGATGTGATCTCCCCGTCAACAGCAGCTGGTGCCTCCCCGGGTACAAAAGGTACCGCTCGGGGTGGCAGATCCCACGGCCCCCAGGAAGAAGATGTGTCGGGGCCATGAGTTGTCGTAGAAGCCGCTCCTTGCGGCAAAACAGGTGGAGGGGGTGCTGGATCATCCATACCTTCAGCACCCTCATCCTCGTCATCAAAAAGAGGCTCACCAACCTCATGATCACGTGCACGCTCAAAACGAGAAGAAGGACAAACCATGGTCTCGTCGAAGGTGACATCGAATGTCTCCACGACTCGGTTAGTGTCAAGGTTAAGTACACGATAAGATCGAGTGTGAGTGCCATAACCCAAAAACACACCGTCAGAAGAACGAGACTCAAACTTGTCCAAGTTGCCCTTTTTGAGTATAAAACAATGGCAACCAAAAACTCGAAAATAACTCACCTTGGGCAGTTTTCCAAAACGCAACTCATAAGAAGTCTTTTTCAAGAAAGCTCGGAGAAAAATGCGATTTGAAATGTAGCATGCAGTGCTCATAGCTTCGGCCCAATATCGCCTAGGAGTCCTATGCTCATCGAGCATCGTCCTGGCCATCTCTACAAGGGTCCGATTCTTCCTTTCTACAACACCATTCTGTGGCGGTGTGTAGGGGGAAGAAAACTGATGCTCTAAACCCAAGGAGTTACAAAACTTCTCAAAATCCGAATTCTTGAATTCGGAACCATTATCACTCCTAATAGCTCGCATCGAGTTCAAAGGGAACTCGTTCTGAAGACGTAAAATCAGATTGCGAGCAAAGGAGAAAGTCTCGGTCTTCTCCGCTAAAGAGAAGACCCACGAATATCTCGAAAAGTCGTCAACAACAACAAGCACATACCACTTCCCCCCAACCGAGCTCACCCGAGCCGGACCAACAAGGTCCATGTGCAAAAGCTCTTCAGGGCGCTTGGTCATGACCTGAGTCACTGGATGGTGGGGAGCCGCAACCATCTTCCCATGTCTACAAGAGTGGCAAACAAGATCCTTCTCCATTGACAACTTGGGCAATCCTCGGATTAGGCCAAGTGAGCTAAGTCTTGCAAGCAAGTCGAAGCTCAAATGTCCTAGTCTCCTATGCCACTTCCAAAGATCAGAGGAGGAAGGTCCAGCCACCAGACAACGAGAAGTGCCAAAAGACTCCGAGAAATCCGCACGAAAGACTTTCCCAAAGGGCAAAATCACACAAACAAGATTGCCCTGGGGATCCAAAATACGACTGAGATTCGGTTTAAAACGAATCTCATAGTCATCATCAAAGAGTTGCGAAACAGAAAGAAGGTTAAAATGCAATTTAGAAACAAGAGCAACATCGCGCAACACAAAGTGCTCATTAACTCGCACAGACCCACGAGACAACACTTTACCTTTGCTATTGTCGCCGAAGGTGATAAACTCCTTTCCGGCGACTGGACTAAGACTGGAGAACCACTTGGCGTTTCTGGTCATGTGCCTCGAACACCCGAAATCCACCAACCAAATGTTCTCTAATCATTTTACCTACATCAATAAAAAGACATAGGGTGAGCATACGGTCCAACACTGGGGTTAGTGAAATAAGGGAATACCAGTGTTGGGCCGACTGCTCAAAAGAACAGTTAGCAGAAAAACCATTCCTAGCACGCCTACGGGGGAAGCGATCACCACGCTGAGGAAAATGTGGTCCGCTGGGGAAGGAGCGCTCACCGCGATACTCAAAACGCGGTGGGGGAAAGCGCTCAACAACAAAGCCACCGCCACGGGGTCCATAGCCTACAACTGCAGGCTCCCATCGGGCACGACCTCTCCTCTGCCTAGGCCTGGGAACTTGAGGTTCTGGACCTCTGGGCCTAGCAGCACGCCTCTGAACATTCGGCGCATGTTCATCATGGAAAGGATGGTACATGTCCGCATTGTTCATCTCCCTAGCGCGGCGCGCCTCTCTCTTGCGCCGAAAGCAAAACTCACTCAAGTGTCCATCTCTCCCACAATGCTCACAATGGTACCTCACCGCTCTCAAAGGGGGTTGTTGGTACTCACGGTGGTGGGTATGGATCACTTTGCCCTTCTGTGGCATAAGCTCCTCCTGGATGGGTGGCATGGTGTCAAGCTTGTTCTTGAGGTGGTTTGGTTTTGGAGCCCATGATTGTTTCTTTGGTGGAGCTCTCGGAGGTTCAACAAAGACCCCATCCTTGGTGTTAGGCTTGAGAGGCTCTTTGGGTGGAATCTTGGTAAGCTTGGGAGTAGTGGTGGAGTTGGGCTTCTCACATGGGTTAAGACCACTCGACTCTCCAATCTTCCCAAAAGATGAAACATCAACACCCGGAGCAAAACCTACACCAGCACCTCCAGCAGCTCGCTTGAATTGGGAGATCATCATCCCGAGTTGTGGCTCTCCACTAGACACCCATGACAAGATGGTCCGAAGGTATGTGTTTTCCTCCTCGGTTTGCATCTTGTCATGCTTCACGTTCGCAATCTCCATCTCCAAACCCTCACAAAGAACACACCTAGCCACACATGTGCTACCTGAGTTGGCCTCTCCAAGCGACACAATCTTGGCATTCTTCTCTGCCAACTCAGATTGCAAGACAGGACAAGTCTTGCACGCACCCAACAGCATGGGTCTAGCCCGGAGCTCATCCACCTCTCCTACCAACGCAGCATACTTACCTCTCAAAGTGAGAAGGTTAGTCATGTGCTTGGTGCACATCTCACACTCAGCCTCCTCAGCAACGACCACGGTGGACTTAGCGAACTCAAGCTCCCTCACCGTGTCCTCCCACTTCTGCCTAAACTCCTTGCGCTCTCTAGCAGCACGCCTAAGCAACTTGTCCTGACTAAGCAAGGCGGCAGTAAGCTTCTCGACCTCAGCAGAAACCTCGTCGCGGGTGAGAGATACTTGGGAGGTGTCGTCGTCGTCGTCGTCGTTCCGAGGGGTCTCCTCCAGCTCGCCGTCGACCTCCTTGCCGAGGGCCATGGTGCAGAAGTCGTCGTCGGCGGCGAAGAAGCAGAGGCCGTTCAGCTTGTCCTCGATCTTCTTCTTCTTCTCGAACTCGTCGTCGCTTGAGGAAGCGGAGTCGTCGTCCGAGTCGTCGACGTCGCTGAGCGTGGCGAAGAAAGCACGCTTCTCAGCCTGGGCCTTCTCCAAGTACTTCGTCTTGATGTACTCCTTGTTGAAGCCGCCCTTCCGCTTGTGCCTTGCGGGGACGTACTTTTCCTTGCGCTTGCCAGAGTCGTACTTGTGCCCATGATCGCCCTTCCCAGATGAGTGCTTCTTCTTGGGACAGTTGGCGATGAAGTGGTTGGGGTCGCCGCACTCGTAGCATCCCGAGCGTCCTCCTCCGCGGCGATGGTTTAGGCGATTGTTGTGGAACCGCGAGAACTGGTTGGCGAGCATAGCCAGCTCGTCATCCCCCAAAGACTCCAGTTGCTCCTCTGTGACAGAAAAGAGAGAAGAGAGTGCAAAACCTCCAGAGGAGTTAGCAGAAGAGCAAGAAAGCAAAGCCATCGACGGGCCAGAAGGATTTTCATAAGAAGCCCTCGCCATGGCATCGATCTCACTGGACTTGAGCTTACTGAAGAGCTCGTTGCACGTGAGGGTCTCATAGTTAGGCGATTCGATGATCGCCTGAACCTTGGAATCCCACACCGACCGATCGAGAGTATGCAAAAACTTGAGAGCCCTCTCATGATCGTCGAAAGGCAACAACTCCTTGTTAGCCCTCATCCTGTTGACAATCACCTGAAAGCGAGCGAATAAACTTTCTATGCTCTCGCCAGGCATATGTCGAAAGTTCTCATACTCTCGCTTGAATGACTCATAGAGACGGGTTTTGACTTGAGAGGTTCCCTCATGGAAATGCATGAGGGTAGCCCAAATCTCCCGAGCCGTAGCAAGGTGAGAAATGCGATCAAACTCACTCATGCTCAAGCATGAGAAAAGAGCATTACAGGATCGGCTATTGGCATCGTGCTCATCGATCTGAAGCTGAGAGACACGAGCAACAAAGACCACATAATCGGCAGAGTTGCAAATATCCCAAATGGAAGCACCCAAACTCTGCAGATAGACTGACATGCGTATCTTCCAATACGCATAGTTCGTCCCATCGAAAAATGGCGGTTTGCCCACGCCGCGATCCATGTCGCCTTCTGTGGATCTAGAACCGGCTAAGGTGGAAGATGCTTAACCCACTCCGATACCAATTGAAGGACCGAGAATGCACTAGCAATGCGACCAGAGGGGGAGTGAATGGGAGCCAACAAAATTTCTCTCGAAACTTTGGCCAAATGTCCCAAGATCAACCCCCGAAAGCTTCGACCGAAACCGTGATGCCCACGACCCTTGGAAGAGGGTGGATGATCCCTAGGATCACAGCGAGGCACCACAAAGCGATAGCAAACCAAACACAAAAAGCTCCGCCACAAGTTCGACCCTCAAAAACCAAGTCCCGAATGTAGATAGACGGCTACGTCGAGAAACTCACAAATACCTGTGCTAACAAGTAGCAAAGATACCTAGAGATGTTTCTTGATCAACTCTAGGGCCAAACGAGAGGTCCGGAAACCAAGCGAGGAAGCCGGGAGAGCAAACGCACAAAAACACAACCTTCAGGCAAATCCCGGACTGTCCGCGGTACTGCCGGACTGTCTGCGAGCGAGTGGCGGACTGTCCGCCGGCAGAACTCCCAAAAACGCAAAGCTGCTGAAGTCTCCCTGGACAGTCCCGGACTATCCACGGATGACAGCGGCGGACTGTCCGCCGGTCAAACCAAAACAACGCAGCCGAGCCGTGCGACCACTGACTCGGTCGAGGCCCGACGCGCGGACTGTCCGCGACCCCAGCGGCGGACTGTCTGCGGATGAACAGAGAGGGCGATTTTGGTCGCCCTCAACTCAAATCTTCTCCAAGTCGATTCAAACCAAAATCCCACGTTCCCAAACATGGAGAGGATGATCACGGAGTAGTTAGGAGACTATCCCTAAGAAATCATCCGCTCAAAGCAACTCAAACACCGGGAAATCGAAAGGGGAGGAGTATGAAACGAAAAAGCTCCACGAAAACGAAATCAACCCGATCTACTTGTTCGTGAGGAGTTAGATGAATTCCTTTGGTCAAAATGACCTCCTCACTATAAAGAACAAGTTGATTCAAACGGATTTCGCAAAGACGCACTAGAGAGGGAGTTCGAGTGACGGGAAAATCATGGTGAAACGAAGAACACGAACCAAAACGCGAATCAACATATCGATCTGCAACCGTGTGGCTACCACACGCTACAACAGTGAGGATACGGCCTCACTTCCTCAAAATGTCCAGTACACAGAGGTATGGTTCTCTACGGATCTCAGCTAGCTACAGCAGGGGATTGGGAGAGCAGGAAACCATAGGTGCAAAGAGCAAAATGACTGAGATAAATGGGGAGGTGGGTGTCTCCCCCTACTTATCCTAATTCTAACTATTCCTAATTCCCACTCTACCTCTAACTACTTACAGAGCGAACCAGCTAAATCCTAAGGTTATTCTGGACCAACTCGATGGTAGGTGGATCCGATGGTCACGCCCGCACAACTGGTAGCGTTGCCTCGACGCAACCTCACCGATCGCCGCCATGTGCCGCCACCGCTCTGCTTGTCCTTTTCCCGGACATCGCACCCCTGGTTTTGTGGCCCAAACCGGGAAACCAGCCTTCACAGCCAACCCCCGGTTTTGAGGCCCAAACCGGGAAACCAGCCGTCCATCGCCTGAGTTTTGTGGCCCAAACTCAGGAAACCCGAAGCACCCAGGTTTTGAGGCCCAAACCTGGAAACCGTCCTCAGCCCGAGTTGTGTGGCCAAACTCGGAAACCATCCGCGCCCAGGTTTTGTGGCCCAAACCTGAAAACCGTCCACCCGATGGTTTTTCTCTGGCTCTACCACCAAACCGAAGCTGTAGAGGGGATGCACTGCCCGTGCACCCCGTCCACCGACACGTGTCCCTAGGTCCATGACCAGAGCAACACCATGTCCCACAAGTCTTCGCTCGTCGTTGTCCCAGGCTGCTAGCCACCACAGCTGATCCTCGGGCCACCGGTCCCTCAGTCCAAGCCTCACGTCCGTCCTTCGCCACTCTCGGTCCATCGGCACGGCACGTCCCTACTTGACCTTCACCTTGCCTCTGATCACTGTATCCGTGCTCGACACCTGCACAACACAAGCCAAAGAACCTGCGATCAAACCCGTTGACAATCACTCCTCACTCGAGACTCGGCATACACCCATGTATCCGCACTTGTCCTTAAGCCCTATACTTGGACTCAGGTGGCTTAACTGCTAACAGGGTTCAGGGATTTTGCCTCATGCTGGATCTTTATTTGCTAGTCTATTCTCGAGGGAAAAGAGAATGCGTCGATCGCGAAAACATGCATAAAATGATTTTGTAAGATATGAGAGAATGACCGTCCAACCGTCGGTCTAGGGCGAGAGTTGTTATACCAAGTATGTGTGAGTTCTACGCAAACATATACTAGGGTATCAAATATTGGGTATGTTTCTGGATTGGTGCATGGTGTTTAGTATTGGTTTCTATGTATACCGTACATATGAGCCAATACTCTGTTATTTTATCATTGGGCTTTGCTTGGGCTGAAATGAATCTTCTGCAGGTACACTAACTACGTGATCGAATAGAACGAGTAGATGATGCATGAGAGATCGTTCTTGCCACCGACTAGAACATTAGGACTTACGAGTCATGGTTAGTGAGTGAGAACGTAAGTACGATCATGCATCATGTTTATATTCTTGCATTTGCATTACCTACCCTTAATTAAAAGTTGTCTCTTTTATTATAAAATTTGCCAACTTAAATATCCGTCTCACGAGAGTTCGAAACCCTTTGTTTCTAACAGATGGCCCAGACTAAGTTGACAGCTTGCAAGGCCACCGGAGGCAGAGGAGTACCGCCTCACCGCTTGGCCACGAAGTTGACCAAGAACACGTTCTTGTCTTACTTCGGGTTGCCAACCATCCTTTGGAGGATTCTACAGGCAGTTGGGTATGAGGAAGGACATGAGCCCCGGTATTCTTGGCAGAAGGATATCTACGGGCAGGACTCGTTGGTTATGGTACAGATCAAGGTCAAGGCCTTGGCTAGCAAGCCCCACTGGACAGGATGGACGGAGATCACTAGGGGCAGTTGTGCCAAGGATGGAGCCAACAGGGCAGCGTACTTGGTGCTGAAGAACATCATCGCCCGCTTCCCGGCCGACCTTGCTAGTGCTATGGCAGGAGTGTTCCCTCGTGGATCACTTTTTCCATTGCGCTGGAGGCAGACTTTGGAGTCGATCCTGACAGGAGGTGCAGAGGAGAGGTTCTATTGTGAGACGTCCGCAATGAGCGCCACCGGAGCCTTGGTGGGTGTATGTGAGAGTTTGGAGCGCAGCCTGGAGAGTGTGTCCTTTACCCTCACCACCACCTACCAGAGCAAGAGGAAGCTGCAAGAGGAGTTCGACGCTGAGGTAGCCCGACTGCAGGAGAAGATACATCAGTGTTGACGGTCCTTAAACACCTATTTTACCATCAACATTTGACCCTAAAGTCCACCAAAAGGGCATGAAATGTAGTCAAATAGGTTTCAAACTAACCAAATTCCACATGTCCCTAGAATTTTATTTGAATGCAGGATTTGAACCAAATTTGGACATATGGACCCACCAGAGGCCAAGCCCACTCAGCAGGGCCCAAATGGGCCTAAGGGGGGTGGCGCCCGCCACCCCTAGGTGGCGCCCACCACCTCTAAGTGGCGCCCGCCACTTGGGTTGGCCCAAGCTTCACTCCCTGCCACGTCACCGATCCGTGTGACCTCCCCAAGGCCAAATCTTGGCCCTTGGTCACTAGGTCAGTGGCATCAGATGGCTCAGGATGAAGTGGTGTGGATCAAGGCTGAATGGCGGTTGCTAGGACATGCAACCGACCTCCAAACCGCCTTGGACATCCACCTGGATGTCGTTGAAGCCAAGGCGGTGCATCCAACGGTGAGGGAGGTGGCGGCCACCACCTAGGGCTGGTGCCCGCCACTAGGGTTAGCCCTAGGTCGGCTGGCTGCCCCCTATAAGTACCCCCCTCACTCATTTGGGCTATAAATACCCCCCTGGCGACACTACTTCATTCACATCCAAGAAACACATAAGCAAGAGAAGCAAGTGAGAGTCAAGTTAGAAGCTCAGAGAGCTTAGGCAAGTAGGTTAGCTAGTAGAGAGAGTATAGCTCTAGTGCCCTCGCTACAGCGCGGCTCTTAGTTTAGCACAGCTTAGCCTAAGTCCTTGGCAGAATTAGCGTAGAGCATGCTAAGAGAGAAGCGGGTGCGAGCGACTGGCATCGGAGGTCGGTTGATTTCCCGGCGTCTCTGGTCTGGTTTGCTCTCTTGTATCTCAGGTACATTTATCTTTATCTCAGTATTACTTTAAGCATTACTTTCAGTATTACTTTCAGTATTACTTTATCAAGTACCTTGAGTGTGACCTAGCTATCCTACAGTTCAATTCACTTAGCCATAGTAGTTAGTCTCTAGTGAGCTTAGTGTTTGATCTTTGCCAATAGGTTGCTTAGTTAGTTTAGTGTTTATCTTATTAAGTCAAGTATTTGCTCTGACGTCCGCAAGGGTGTCTCTATTCAAAGCTAGGGTAGAGATAGTTAGAATATAATTACGCGTGGTGCTTAGTTATAGACTTACCTTCAGATACGGCTGGACCCCCGGATAGCTGTGGTAGCAAGCAGGTGGTGACAGCCCTGTGCGCCTTGAATTCCACCACGTAGTTGGCCATGTTTAACAGTAAGGCTCGTTGTGCTAGCGTTCAACCTAAGTAAGTGGTAAAGGCTAGTACGCCTCGATACTTGACAAGATAGGAATAAAACTATACTCAACGTAGTTGCTTTATTGTCTTTTGCCTGCCTTGCTTCGTTACTATCTTGCTTCGTAGTTATCTTGCTCTGTGGTTATCTAGGAGTAGTTATTAGTTAGTAGTTAGTTACCCTTAGTTACCTTCTATCTATCTAGTTATCCACCTTACCTTAGCCATCCATTTCACCCTTACCTATCCACCCACATATTCTTTCTAGCCTTTCTCTTTTCCCATTTCTCTTTTCTTCGACTCTCATCCCCTCCTTGACTCAACTCATTCACCACCCTAGCCTTCCCTTGGGATCAAATAAATCGACACCTGGTACTCCCAGGCGAAGTGGTACTACGATAGTTCTGTGCGCTTGCAGAATCTCCTCCTGGTAGATTGCATTCTCTCTAGCTAGCTCCTACTAGTGTCGGGATTGACAACCCCGCTTGACATTAGTAGATAGCTACTTTAGCTCCACTCCTTTAGGTATAGTGATCGATCTTGCTTCAAGCATTTCTGACGCCGTTGCCGGGGATAGACTCTATAGTCTACTCCTAGTAACAACGTTAGCAAGTGCCAACAAGCATTCCTGGGCCGTTACCGGGGATAGTTGCCTAGCACTATCTTTAGTGAAGCTAAGAACTACCAACAAGCATTTCTGGCGCCGTTGCCCGGGAAGGCAATTGGTGTATCGGTTAAGTCCGTGTTGAATTTATCTTCGCTTAAGCTCCCGCTTAGCGAATCCCATCTTACCCCATTCTTTCTTTCCTTAGTTCTTCTTATCTTTTTCCTTCATCCTCTTCAACTTCATTCTTTCTTATCTCATTCTATCTTCACAATGGCCAATAAGACCATTCGTGAATTTTCTGCTCCTTCTGCCGCTAATGTAGCGATAGGGCCAGACGTGATCGATGCCAACCTCAATTTCGAGTTAAAACCGGCTCTGATCACGATGGTCCAAGCTAGCCCGTTCTGTGGCAAAGCTCATGAGGATGTCAATGCTCATCCCCAACAATTCTTGGAGATTTGCGGCACCTTCACCATTAAGGGGATAACACAAGAGGCCATCTGTCTTCGTCTCTTTCCTTTCTCCTTGCTAGGAAAAGCGAAGCAATGGTTCTATACCGATCGCAACGCTGTAGACACATGGGACAAGTGTTCCAATACTTTTCTCGCCAAATTCTTCCCGATGGGCAAGATGAATGCTCTTCGCAACAAAATTTCCAGCTTTACGCAACAAGCCGAGGAATCTATTCCCGAGGCTTGGGAGAGGTTGCAAGAGTATGTCGCTGCTTGTCCGCACCATGGTATGGAGGACTGGCTATTGATCCAGAACTTCTACCATGGCCTAACCCCACTCTCTAGAAGCCATTTGGATGCCGCCGCCGGCGGTGCATTCTTTTCTCTGAATGTTGCAGATGCTAAGGCTCTCATAGAGAAGATGGTGTCAAACCAAGGATGGAATGACGAGAGACTGCAGCTCTGTAAGCGAGGTATGCATTCCCTTAAGCAGGCCGACATGATCGTGGCCAAGATGGACCTGCTGGCAAAGAAGCTGGACAGCTGTGAGAAGATGAACCAACAAGAGAGTGTCCAATCTCGGGAATCCTACATGACTTGTGAAGTCTGTGGAGAAACCGGACATTCTAGGAGCCATTGCCCCGAGCTACATGAAGATTTGAACTTCATCAACAACAACAACGGTTTCCGTCAACAGAATCAAGGATGGAATCAGCCTGCAAACTCTCAAGGTAAGAATTTATTCCCCCGCTCTAATTTTCATAATTCTGATAATTTCTCATTCTTGAAGAATTTAGTTTACTCACAAGGTAAAACTACTAATTTCTTGAAAGAGAGATTAATGGCGAATGATAAAATTCTTGAGAATATAAATGCTAAATTGGAAGATTTCTCATCTGCTCTGAAAAATCAACTTAGCTTTAATAAGATGTTAGAAACCCAATTAGCTCAACTTGCTGCTATCATACCATCTTTTGAAACTGGCAAAATTCCTACTAAACCTGACATGGAAACTACTAATATGGTTGAAATAAAACATTTTAACTATTATGAAGATCAAACCATGACTGTTAAAAAAGGTGATCCTGGTAGTCCCATAATTAGATGCTCAATCTTTGGTGAAGTCTTTAAAAATGCCATGTGTGATTTAGGATCGAGTGTGAACATTTTATCTAAAGATTTTTATGAAAACTCGTTCTTTCCACCCATGTCATCCACATCTGCCTATGTTGTGCTAGCTGATCAATCCACTTGCTATGTAGAAGGAATAGTTAATGACTTACCTATTCATATTAGAGGCTCCTATGTTCCTGCTGATTTCATAATACTAGATATGGGAAATAGGAAAGATGTGCCTCTAATCTTAGGTAGACCCTTCTTGAATACTGTTAATGCTTGCATATATGTGGGAAGTGGTAAAATTCAAATGACATTAGGAGGTGAAGGACCGAGAAAGCACAAACAAGGCGACCAGAGGGGGGGTGAATGGGAGCCAATCAAATTTCTTCCGAAACTTTGGCCAAGTGTCCCAAAATCAACCCCGAAAAGCAACGACCGAAACCGTGATGCTCACGACCCTTGGAAGAGGGTGGATGATCCCTAGGATCACAGCGGAGCACCACAAAGCGATAGCAAACCAAACCCCAAAAACACCGGCACAAGTTTGCCCCTCAAAAGCCAAGTCCCGAACGTAGATAGACAGCTACATCAAGAAATCCCCAAATACCGATGCTAACAGGTAGCAAAGATACCTAGAGAGGTTCCTTGGTGAACTCTAGGGTCAAACGAGAAGTCAGGAAACCAAGCGAGCAAGCCGGGGCGAAGATTGCACTGAAAAGCAAGCTTCAGCAGGGTTTCGGACTGTCCGCGGGTATGGTCCCGGACTGTCCGGGGTAACTGCGGACTGTCCGCAACCAGGTCCTGGACTGTCCGCCGGCCAATCACCAGAAACAGCAAGGTTGCTGAACCCTTGCTGGAACAGTCCCGGACTGTCCACGAGGTTGAACTGCGGACAGTCCGCGCGTCGGGGTCGGCCGGACCAGTGGTCTGACTCCGCGCTGTTGGAGCTGTGTTTTTTGAACGGCGGACAGTCCGCCAGTGTTCCTCGCGGACAGTCCGGGAATGTCCAGTGGACTTCCAGCAGCACTGTGTTTTTGCTCGTTTGGCCGGCGGACAGTCCGCGACCTGAGCCCGGACAGTCCGCCAATGGGCAGACAGTCCGCGACTGGGCAGACAGTCCGCGACCGTAGTGCCGGACAGTCCAGGACTTGCCTGAAGCTTCCGGTTTTGTGCGTTTGCTCTCCCGGTTTTCTCGCTTGGTTTTCGGACTTCTCGTTTCTTCCTAGAGTTAACCAAGAAACATTTCTAGGTATCTTTGCAACTTGTTTGCATAGGTATTTGGAGATTTCTCGACGTAGCCTCCGATCTACGTTCGGGAGTCGGTTTTCTCAAGGGAAACTTGAGCCAAAGCTTTTGGTCCTTGCTCGGCTTGTGTTTGGTGGTGCTCCGCTGTGATCCTAGGGATCATCCACCCTCTTCCAAGGGTCGTGAGCATCACGCTTTGGGTCTGTGCCTCTTGGGGTTGAAATTGGGACACTTGGCCAAAGTTTCGGAAGAATTTTGATTGGCTCCCATTCACCCCCCCCCCCCTATGGTCGCCTTGTTTGTGCATTCTCGGTCCTTCAATTGGTATTGGAGCGGGTTAAGGATCTTTCACCTTAGCCGGTTCCAGATCCACAGAAGGCGACATGGATCGCGGCGTGGGCAAACCGCCGTTTTTCGATGGGACGAACTATGCGTATTGGAAGATACGCATGTCGGCCTATCTGCAGAGTTTGGGTGCTTCCATTTGGGATATTTGCAACTCTGCCGATTACGTGGTCTTGGTGCTCGTGTCACTCAGCTTCAGATCGATGAACACGATGCCAATAGTCGAGCCCATAATGCTCTCTTTTCGTGTTTGAGCATGGGAGAGTTTGATCGCGTTTCTCACCTCTCTACGGCTCGGGAGATTTGGGCCACCCTCATGCGTTTTCATGAGGGCACCTCTCAAGTCAAAACCCAACTCTACGAGTCGTTCAAGAGAGAGTATGAGAACTTTCGACATCAGCCTGGCGAGAGCATAGAAAGTTTATTCGCTCGCTTTCAGGTGATTGTCAACAGGATGAGGGCTAACAAGGAGCAGTTGCCTTTCGACGATCATGAGAGAGCTTTGAAGCTTTTGCACACTCTCGATCGGTCGGTGTGGGACTCAAAGGTCCAGGCGATCATCGAATCGTCTAACTATGAGACCCTCACTTGCGACGAGCTCTTCAGTAAGCTCAAGTCCAGTGAGATTGACGCCATGTCGAGGGCTTTTTATGCGAATCCTTCTGGCCCGACTATGGCTTTGGTTTCTGGCTCTTCTGCTAACCCCTCTGTTGGCTTTGTGCTTTCATCTCTCTTTTCTGTCACAGAGGATCAGCTAGAGTCTTTGGGAGATGAGGAGTTGGCTTTGCTTGCCAATCGGTTCACGCGGTTCCACAACAACCGCATGAACCGTCGCCGCAGAGGAGGACGCTCAGGATGCTATGAGTGCAGCGATCCCGACCACTTCATCGCCAACTGCCCCAAGAAGAACAAGCATTCGGGGAAGGGCGATCATGGGCACAAGTACGACTCCGGCAAGCGTAAGGAGAAGTACGTCCCCGCAAGGCACAAGCGGAGGGGCGGCTTCGACAAGGAATACATCAAGAAGAAGTACTTGGAGAAGGCCCAGGCTGAGCAGCGTGCGTTCTTCGCCACGCTCAGCGACGTCGACGGCTCGGATGACGACTCCGCTTCATCAAGCGACGACGAGTCCGAGAAGAAGAAGAGGATCGAGGACAAGCTGAACGGCCTCTGCTTCTTCGCCGACGACGACGGCTTCTGCACCATGGCGCTTGGTGATGAGGTCGATGGCAAGCTGGAGCACACCCCTCGGGACGACGATGACGACGACACCTCCCAGGTATCCCTCACCTACGACGATCTCTCTGCCGAGGTTGCGAAGCTTACTGCCGCGCTCCTTAGTCAGGACAAGTTGCTTAGGCGTGCCGCTAGAGAGCGCAAGGAGTTTAGGCAGAAGTGGGAGGACACGGTGAGAGAGCTTGAGTTTGCCAAGTCCACCGTGGTCATGTCGGAGGAGGTTGAGTGTGAGTCGTGCACCACGCACATGACTGATCTTCTCACTTTGAGAGGTAAGTATGCTGCGTTGGTTGGAGAGGTGGATGAGCTTCGTGCTAGGCCGCAGCTGTTGGGTGCATGCAAGACTTGTCCTGTCTTGCAATCCGAGTTGGCAGAGAAGAATGCCAAGATTGAGTCTTTAGAGAAGGCCAACTCGGGTAGCACTTGTGTCATGAGGTGTGCTTTGTGTGAGGGCTTGGAGAAGGAGATTGCCAATGTCAAGCATGGCAAGATGCAAACCGAGGAGGAAAACACATACCATCTTGTCATGGGTCTCTTGTAGTGAGCCGCAGCTTGGAATGATGATCTCCCAATTTAAGCGAGCTGCTGGAGGTTCTGGTGTAGGTCTTGCTCAGGGTGTTGATCTTTCTGCTTTTGGGAAGATTGGAGAGTCGAGTGGTCTGAATCCTAGTGAGAAGCCCAACTCCACCACTACTCCCAAACTTACCAAGCTTCCACCCAAGGAGCCACCTAAGCCTACCACCAAGGATGGGGTGTTTGAGGAACCCCCGAGAGCTCCGCCCAAGAACCAAGTGTGGGCACCCAAGCCAAACCACCTCAAGAACAAGCTTGACGCAATGCCACCCATTCAGGAGAAGAGCTTGCCACAGAAGGGCAAGGTGATCCACACCCACAGTCATGAGTACCAACAACCCCCTTTGCGCGCGGTGAGGTATCATTGTGATTTCTGTGGGAGAGATGGACACTTGAGCGAGTTCTGTTTTCGGCGCAAGAGAGAGGCGCGCCGTGCTCGGGAGATGGACAACCCAGACATGTACCACCCTTTCCATGGTGTGCATGTGTCGGACGTCCAGAGGAGAGCTGCTAGGCCCAGAGGTCCAGAACCTCAAGTCCCCAGGCCTAGGCAGCAGAGAGCTCCGAGGAGAGATGCTAGGCCTAGAGGCGCAGTCCTCAAGTTGCTAGGCCTAGGCCTCGTAGAGAGCGTGCCCGACGGGGTCCTGCTTTTGCAGGCTACGGACCCCGTGGCGGAGGCTTTGTTGAGCGCTTTTCCCCACCGCGTTTGGAGTATCGCGGTGAGCGCTTCTTCCCCAGCGGACCACGTTTTCCTGTGCGTGGTGATCGCTATCCTCGTAGACAGTCTAGGAATGGTTTTTACACTGACCGTTCTTTTGAGCAGCCGGGCCAACACTGGTATTCTTCCTACTTCACTAACCCCAGTGTTGGACCGTATGCTCACCCTATGTCTTTTTATTGATGTAGGTAAAACGGTTGGAGGTCATTTGGTTGGTGGATTCCGGTTGCTCAAGGCACATGACCGGAAACGCCAAGTGGTTCTCCAGCCTTAGTCCTGTTGCCGGAAAGGAGTACATAACCTTCGGCGACAATAGCAAAGGTAAGGTATTGTCTCGCGGGTCGGTGCGAGTTAATGAGCACTTTGTGTTGCGCGATGTTGCTCTTGTTTCTAACTTGCATTTTAACCTTCTTTCTGTTTCGCAACTTTTTGACGACGACTATGAGATTCGTTTTAAACCGAATCTCAGTCGTATTTTGGATCCTCAGGGCAATCTTGTGTGTTTGATTTCGCCCTTTGGAAAAGTCTTTCGTGCGAATTTCTCGGAGTCTTTTGGCACTTCTTGTTGTCTTGTGGCTGGACCTTCCTCCTCCAATCTTTGGAAGTGGCATAGGAGACTAGGACATTTGAGCTTTGACTTGCTTGCAAGGCTTAGTTCACTTGGCCTAATCCGAGGATTGCCCAAGTTACATATGGAGAAGGATCTTGTTTGCCACTCTTGTAGACACGGGAAGATGGTTGCTGCTCCCCACCATCCAGTGACTCAAGTCATGACCAAGCGCCCTAGAGAGCTTTTGCACATAGACCTTGTTGGTCCGGCTCGGGTGAGCTCGGTTAGGGGGAAGTGGTATGTGCTTATTGTTGTTGATGACTTTTCGAGATATTCGTGGGTCTTCTTTTTAGCTGAGAAGACCGAGACCTTCTCCTTTGTTCGCAATCTGATTTTGCGTCTTCAGAACGAGTTCCCTTTGAACTCGATGCGAGCCATTTGGAGTGATAATAGTTCCGAATTCAAGAATTCGGATTTTGAGAAGTTTTGTAACTCTTTGGGTTTGGAGCACCAGTTTTCTTCCCCTTACACACCACCTCAAAATGGTGTTGTAGAGAGGAAGAATCGGACCCTTGTTGAGATGGCCAGGACGATGCTCGATGAGCATAGGACTCCTAGGCGTTATTGGGCCGAAGCTATGAATACTGCATGCTATATTTCCAATCGCATTTTTCTGAGAGCTTTCTTGAAGAAGACTTCTTATGAGTTGCGTTTTGGAAAACAGCCCAAGGTAAGTTATTTTAGAGTCTTCGGTTGCCATTGTTTTATATTGAAGAAAGGCAACCTGGACAAATTTGAGTCTCGTTCTTCTGACGGTGTATTTTTGGGTTATGGCACTCACACTCGCGCATATCGTGTACTTAACTTTGATACTAACCGAGTCATGGAGACATCAGATGTCACCTTCGACGAGACTCTTGTTTGTCCCTCTTCTCGCTTTGAGCGTGCAGGTGACCATGAGGTTGGCGAGCCTCTTTTTGCTGATGAGGACGAGGGTGCTGAAGGTATGGATGATCCAGCACTCCCTCCACCTGCCGTGCCGCAAAGAGCGGCTTCTACGACGACTCACGGCCCCGACACCTCTTCTTCCTGGGGGTCGTGGGATCCGCCACCCCGAGCGGTACCATTTGTACCCGGGGAGGCACCAGCTGCTGTTGAGGGGGAGGCTACTTCAGCTCGGGAGGCGCCACGAACCATTCAGCGCCAGCACCCGCCTCAGCAGATGATCGGCAGCATCGACGAACGGGTTACTCGGTCTAGGTCACAGCACATCTCTCACTTCGCTCATTCTGCTTTTGTTGCTAATTTTGAGCCCCGAGATGTTGGACACGCTTTGACGGATCCGGACTGGGTCAATGCCATGCATGAGGAGTTAGAAAACTTTGACAGAAATCAGGTTTGGGTTCTAGTTCCTCCTCCTCCTAACTGTAATCCTATTGGGACAAAATGGGTTTTCAAAAATAAACAAGGAGAGGACGGCCACATTGTGAGGAACAAAGCGCGTCTTGTGGCCAAGGGTTATAGTCAGAAGGAGGGGATAGACTTTGAGGAGACTTTTGCTCCTTTAGCTCGTTTGGAGGCTATTAGGATACTCTTGGCTTTTGCTGCATCCAAAGGTTTTAAACTCTTTCAAATGGATGTCAAGAGTGCCTTCTTAAATGGCTACATAGAAGAAGAAGTGTATGTTGAGCAACCCCCCGGTTTTGAAAATCCCAAGTTTCCAAACCATGTTTTTAAACTTCATAAAGCTTTATATGGTTTGAAACAAGCCCCTAGAGCCTGGTATGATAGGTTGAAAACCTTTTTGCTTGCTAAGGGTTTTAAAATGGGATGTGTAGATAAAACGCTCTTTCTCCTCAGGCAAGGCAAAGACACTCTCTTGGTCCAGATTTACGTGGATGATATCATTTTCGGTGGTTCTTCTCATGCTTTGGTTGCCAAGTTTGCAGATATTATGAGCAGGGAGTTCGAGATGACCATGATGGGCGAGCTGACCTTCTTTCTCGGGTTGCAAATCAAGCAATCCCGAGAGGGGACATTTGTGCACCAGGGCAAGTACACCAAGGACTTGCTGAAGCGGTTCGATATGGGTGAGGCCAAGCCTCTTCCAACACCCATGTCGACGGCGACTGCCCTGGATGCGGATGTGGATGGAGAAGCAGTGGACCAGAAGGAGTACCGAAGCATGATCGGGTCGCTCCTCTACCTGACGGCAACACGCTCGGACGTTCAGTTCGCCGTGTGTCTCTGTGCGCGCTTTCAGGCGTCGCCGCGCACTTCTCACCGTTAGGCGGTGAAGCGGATTTTCAGGTACCTTCGTTTCACACCTGAGCTCGGGATTTGGTATTCTGCTTCTTCTACCCTCTCCCTTTGCGGTTATTCGGATGCCGATTTTGCTGGTTGCCGTATTGAGCGCAAGTCCACTTCTGGGACTTGCCAGTTTATTGGTTCTTCTCTTGTTTCGTGGTCTTCTCGCAAGCAGTCTAGTGTCGCTCAGTCCACTACAGAGGCTGAATATGTTGCTGCGGCTAGCTGCTGTTCCCAGTTGCTTTGGATGATGGCCACTTTGCGTGATTTTGGTCTGAGTTTTACTCGTGTTCCTTTGCTTTGTGACAGCACGAGTGCTATTAGCGTTACTAAGAACCCCGTGCTTCACTCGAAGACCAAACACATTGATGTGCGCTTTCATTTCTTGCGAGACCACCAGGAGAAGGGTGATATCGACCTTCGCCATGTCGATACTCATCATCAACTGGCTGATATTTTCACCAAGCCTTTAGACGAATCAACCTTTAATCGGTTGAGGGGTGAGCTTGGTGTGTGTTTCCCCTTTTAGATGGGGGAAACATTTTTGATCTTGTATAATAGACTGACTTTCTTTCGTTTGTCCTTCTTTTCTCTTGCATTTTAGCATACGCATTTACATTCTGAGCTTCATGTCTATGATCACTAGAATGTAACTATGCTCTATGTAGTATGCTCCGATGCTTATGTTGATGCTTGTAGCTTATGCTCTTTCTTATCACTAGTACATGTTGTGAGCTGAGCTATTTTTGAAATGGTGAATTTGCTTAATAACTTACAATCTGAAAATGTTCACAATTGAGATATGCAACTAGCATGTGTAGGATGTGTTGAGTCCATTCATGCTTTTCATATATGCTAGGTTGCTATGTCTCTAGTTCTGAGTCATTCACTTGCTTGGTCTGTTCATATCTTGCTTAAAATTTGAACCAAGTCTTAGTGAATTGAAAAGATCGAGATGGGACTGCTTGTCAACACATCACGGTATCGAGACAGTTTCTCATTGCACTTTGAGTTAAACTTGAGCCGTGTAGTGTATGACCGAAACCGCAGCTTTAAGCTTCTGATTGCTTCGGCATAGGCTTCGCTCGGTTGAAAAGTTAGGCTATGACAAGGTTTCAACCTCTCGCAATCACATGCAAATGATTCAACTTGTGTAATTTCACCGCTGCAACTCCGATATAAAAATGAAATCACAAGTATATGCTTCATTCCTATGCATGATGATTGATCTTTGCTAGGGGTAGTTCACCTTGTATACATGTTTATCACTCGTTTGGATTCCTGTCTATACATGAGTAGTGCTATTTTGATGGTGACTCCCTTTTTGGCTAAAAACTGCTCACATGCTCATATGTTCATATTTCGTATGTGTGATCAGTTTGAGCCTTTGCTATTTGAGTGCCTAGTTGAGTCATTGGAGTTCTACTGTTTAGAGCATCTTTGCACTCTTGTGAATATATGCCTGAAGCTACTAACTTGCATTTCTGACTTCATATGCATGTTGGAAGGGGGAGTTTCTTGCCTTGATGCCTTTCTTGATAAGTGCATTTTCAACTAAGGGGGAGAGTTTTTGCAAATCATATACTCCTGCATGTTCAACTAGAGGGAGTTTTCCTAGTTGCTTGCACTTGTCGAGGGGGAGTTTGCTAGTTGTGTTGAGCCTTTGCCTCTGTCGTGAGGGACTAGCAAACATTTTCAGGGTTTTTCGATCGATTGGTTCTCTTTTGGTTTGGAGTCATTCCAATTGGTTCGGAGCATGTTTGGCCGAAAGGCATTGGTTTCGAGCTTTCTGTGCTAGTTGTGTTGAGCCTCTGTGCCTCTATCTTGAGGGACTAGCATTTTGCTTCGATTTTCATTCGATTTCAATTGGTTTTGAGCTCTTTTCTCTGGAGTTTCCAATTGGTATCTGCTAGCGGTGTTGAGCCTGTTCTACCTCTTCTTGAGGGCTAGCTTTGCTTTGCTTGGTCGCGTCGAGCCGTTGCCCATGTCTTTGGGGACCAAGTTCTTTTGCTCTTTCCACTTGACCTTCTTCGGCTTTGCTAGGCTTTTGGGTCATTTGGTCGAGTTCTCCCTTCTTCTTCCTTTCTTCTTCTTTCTATTATGATTTGTGTGAGTAGTTGACAATGCACTCATCAAGGGGGAGATTGCGGATACACGGGTGTATGCCGAGTCTCTGAGTGATGAGTGATTGTCAACGGGTTTGATCGCAGGGTCTTTGGCTTGTGTTGTGCAGGTGTCGAGCACGGAGACAGTGATCGAGGGCAAGGTGAAGGTCAAGTTGAGACGGGTCATGCCGACGGACCGGGTGAGGTGAAGGATGGGCGTGCCGTGCGGCGGACGTGCCATGCCGATGAACCGAGCGGTGAAGGGCGGACGTGAGGCTTGGACTGAGGGACCAAAGTGCCTGAGGATCAGCTGTGGTGGCTGGCAGCCTGGGACAGCGACAAGTGAAGACTTGCGGGGCACGGTGTTGCTCGGGTCGAGGACCTGGGGACACGTGTCGGTGGACGGGGTGCACGGACGGTGCATCCCCTCCACAGCTTTGGTTTGGTGGTAGAGCCAGGGAAAAACCATCGGGTGGACGGTTTCCAGGTTTGGGCCTCAAAACCTGGGTGCTGAGGGTTTGCGAGTTTGGCCACAAAACTCGGGCTGAGGACGGTTTCCAGGTTTGGGCCTCAAAACCTGGGCGCTGCGGGTTTCTGAGTTTGGGCCACAAAACTCAGGCGTTGGACTTGGAGGCTGGTTTCCCGGTTTGGGCCTCAAAACCGGGGGATAGCTGGAAAAGGCTGGTTTCCCGGTTTGGGCCACAAAACCGGGGGTGCAGAGCGAGGGCGGCACGTGGCGGCAATCGGAAGGTTGCGTGGAGGCAACGCGGACGAGTTGTGCGAGCGTGGCCGTCGGATACACCTACCACCGAGTTGGTCCAGAATAACCTTAGGGTTTAGCTGGTTCGCTCTGTAATTAGATTAGAGAGGGGTAGAGTAGGAATTGTACTTAGACTAGAATTAGGATAGGTAGTCGGGGAGACACCCTCCTCCCTCCATCTCAGTTTTAGCCATCTCATTTGCTCTTGCTTCCTAGGGTTTCCTGCTCTCCCAACCCCTCCTGTAGCTAGCTGAGATCCGCAGAGAGACTTGCCTCTGTGTACTGTTGATTGTGAGGAAGTGAGGCCGTATCCTCACCTTTGCAGTGCAGATCGATGACTTGATTCGCGTATTGATTCTCTTCACGTTCTTCGTTTCTTTGCGATTTTCCCGTCACTCGATCTCCCTCTCCGGTGCGTCTTTGCGAAATCTGTTTGAACCATTTTGTTCGTATCATTGAGGAGGTCATTTTGACCAAAGGAATTCATCTAACTCCTCATGATCGAATAGATCGGGTCGATTTCGTTTTCGTGGCGCTTTTTCCGTTCATCCACCTTCCCTTTTGATTTCCCGGTGATTTGGTTGTTTTGAGCGGATGATTTCTTGGGGATAGTCTCCTAACTACCCCGTGATCATCTTCTCCAAGTTTGGGAACTTGAGATTTTGAGTTGGATCGGATTTGGAGGGATTTGGGAGAGGGGCGATCAAAATCGCCCTCTCTGTTCATCCGCGGACAGTCCGCGCGTCGGGGTCGGCCGGACCAGTGGCCTGACTCCGCGCTGTTGGAGCTGTGTTTTTTGAACGGCGAACAGTCCGCCAGTGTTCCTCGCGGACAGTCCGGGAACGTCCAGTGGACTTCCAGCAGCACTGTGTTTTTGCTCGTTTGGCCGGCGGACAGTCCGCGACCTGAGCCCGAACAGTCCGCCACTGGGCAGACAGTCCGCGACCGTAGTGCCGGACAGTCTGGGACTTGCCTGAAGCTTCCGGTTTTGTGCGTTTCCTCTCCCGGTTTTCTCGCTTGGTTTTCGGACTTCTCGTTTCTTCATAGAGTTAACCAAGAAACATTTCTAGGTATCTTTGCAACTTGTTTGCTTAGGTATTTGGAGATTTCTCGACGTAGCCTCCGATCTACGTTTGGGAGTCGGTTTTCTCAAGGGAAACTTGAGCCAAAGCTTTTGGTCCTTGCTCGGCTTGTGTTTGGTGGTGCTCCGTTGTGATCCTAGAGATCATCCACCCTCTTCCAAGGGTCGTGAGCATCACGCTTTGGGTCTGTGCCTCTTGGGGTTGAAATTGGGACACTTGGCCAAAGTTTCGAAAGAATTTTGATTGGCTCCCATTCACCCCCCCTCTGGTCGCCTTGTTTGTGCATTCTCGGTCCTTCAGGAGGGAGGAAGGAAATATTCCCCTTCTCCCGTGGTCCCGCATATGCCGCTAACATGCAGGTAGCAAAACCTATTCGTACCAAGAAGAGGCGCCCAAGAACAGGGTGGAGCAGAAAGAAAGAACCACCTCCTCCTAAGTTGTGTGATTCACATAACAGAGGAGAGGTGCCAAAAGAAGAAGAACCAGATGGAGTACTAAGAGAAGAAGTGCCCAAGGAAGAAGATCCACCCGATAAGGATGAAATTCCATGGACCTAAGGTATGGTTTTATTTTTAATTTTTCCCTTCAATTTTCCTTTTTTCGAATAAATAACATATGTCATGCATGAAACTAAAAAAATAAAAAATCAGTTATCATTAGTTTTATGCATAGGTATATGTTAACTTAGTCAGAATAATAAAATATCATAATAGGATAGTTTCCCTTTTTCACAACAATAGATAGTTTCCCTTTTAATAAAATGAGAACAAGAGCTCCGACTGAGAAGAAGAAGATCTTTCACCAAGCAAGAAGCCAGCTTGGGGGAGACTCCCGCTCCAATAAGGTATGTCTCAAGCCTACACTTTACATTCAGTTCTTAAATTCTATATCTTTTGAATGTCACATGCTTGCCTAAATAACCACTCCATGAATAAAATTGATAAAATCTGCTTAAACAAGTTGAAACCTGAATAAGATTTGAAATATGTCATGCAAATGCTATTGTTATGGTTTGAATGACTAGTCTTATCTAAGTTGTAGCTTTTATGGGTTGCACATGCTTTAACTGAAATCATGCTTAGTGAATAAACTTAGTAAGAATTGGAGTAATTCTTTAAACTTGTTAAGGTGAAATTAGGACCTAATCTGGAGGATTTCTTTTAAAAATTATGAAAACCTTGCTAAAAGTTCCTCCTAGATTTTATCCCATCCCACCACCAGCCAAATATTTGTTAGTCATTAGTCAAAACCACAAAGAGCTTTGTTTGTGTTGAGCTTTGTTAGACCTCATAGATCTTAGTAGAGAAGCTTATCATATCTTTTGAATCAAGATTCACGCACACCCACCATAATTTGCCTACTTTCCACTTTGGAAGTTTGCAAGCACCAAATAAATTGCTTATTCTCTACACCGGAGATATGCAATACCCAGCCAAACATCCCATTGCTAGCCTTATGCTTATTCCTACACTGGGAATAAGCATTTCTCCCTCTTCCCCTTTTTCATTTCGAAAATCCTTTCCTATAGATGTCTGGGGAAATCTAGAGCTAAAAAAGAGAGAGAGAAAAATGAGCAAAGTAGCTCAAGAGAGGACTACCTAAGAAAAGAGTGAGCAAAGTAGCTCAAGAGAGGACTATGTCCTAAGAAAATGTGAGGACACATCTTTTGTCTACTCACTATGTATTCAAAAAAAAAGAGAGAGAGAGAAAGAGAATTATCATTAGCTCTAGACCCCAGAAATTAACTAGGAAGGATTATGAAATATCTCTCTATACACTTCCACATAACCACACATGCACATCTTGATAAATTTTTATGATTTGCTGCTCCTTATGATCTGAGTATCTAGCTTAGCAATAAACATCAGGCAATTTGCTCATGGTTCTTAGCCAACCTATAACTCCACATATCATTCTTTAGAAATAGGATAGGCTACATTTTGGCCTAAGTGAGGATTTAAACACCATTGAGTGATTGAGTGAATCTTGGAGGACTTAAGCAAGTTGTTATCTTTTGAAAACCTTAAAAAAACCTCCAGACAGAATCCTAGTCAAACCTAAGCAAGATAAAAGTTTCCTATCTACTGCTTTATTTCACTCTTGCATGTTTGAAGTGAAAAACTATAAGCCCCACATTGCTATGATTTATGATACATGCTAAGTTATTTCTCACTATACAATATGCACTTGCAGACATCTTAAGTTGCTATCCATTTCATGCTCAATGCTTAAACCGCATTGTTGCTTGAGGACGAGCAACAGGTTAGCTTGGGGGAGCTTGTTGACGGTCCTTAAACACCTGTTTTACCATCAACATTTGACCCTAAAGTCCACCAAAAAGGCATGAAATGTAGTCAAATAGGTTTCAAACTAACCAAATTCCACATGTCCATAGAATTTTATTTGAATGCAGGATTTGAACCAAATTTGGACATATGGACCCACCAGAGGCCAAGCCCACTCAGCAGGGCCCAAATGGGCCTAAGGGGGGTGGCACCCGCCACCCCTAGGTGGCGCCCGCCACCTCTAAGTGGCGCCCGCCACTTGGGTTGGCCCAAGCTTCACTCCCTACCACGTCACCGATCCGTGTGACCTCCCCAAGGCCAAATCTTGGCCCTTGGTCACTAGGTCAGTGGCATCGGACGGCTCAGGATGAAGTGGCGTGGATCAAGGCTGAATGGCGGTTGCTAGGACATGCAACCGACCTCCAAACCGCCTTGGACAACCACCTGGATGCCGTTGAAGCCAAGGCGGTGCATCCAACGGTGAGGGAGGAGGCGGCCGCCACCTAGGGCTGGCGCCCGCCACTAGGGTTAGCCCTAGATCGGCTGGCTGCCCCCTATAAGTACCCCCCTCACTCATTTGGGCTATAAATACCCCCCTGGCGACACTACTTCATTCACATCCAAGCAACACACAAGCAAGAGAAGCAAGTGAGAGTCAAGTTAGAAGCTCAGAGAGCTTAGGCAAGTAGGTTAGCTAGTAGAGAGAGTATAGCTCTAGTGCCCTCGCTACAGCGCGGCTCTTAGTTTAGCACAACTTAGCCTAAGTCCTTGGCAGAATTAGCGTAGAGCTTGCTAAGAGAGAAGCGGGTGCGAGCGGCTGGCATCGGAGGTCGGTTGATTTCCTGGCGTCTCTGGTCTGGTTTGCTCTCTTGTATCTCAGGTACATTTATCTTTATCACAGTATTACTTTAGGCATTACTTTCAGTATTACTTTATCAAGTACCTTGAGTGTGACCTAGCTATCCTACAGTTCAATTCACTTAGCCATAGTAGTTAATCTCTAGTGAGCTTAGTGTTTGATCTTTGCCAATAGGTTGCTTAGTTAGTTTAGTGTTTATCTTATTAAGTCAAGTATTTGCTCTGACCTCCGCAAGGGTGTCTCTATTCAAAGCTAGGGTAGAGATAGTTAGAATATAATTAGGCATGGTGCTTAGTTATAGACTTACCTTCAGATACGGCTGGACCCCTGGATAGCTGTGGTAGCAAGCAGGTGGTGACAGCCCTGTGCGCCTTGAATTCCACCACGTAGTTGGCCAAGTTTAACAGTAAGGCTCATTGTGCTAGCATTCCACCTATGTAAGTGGTAAAGGCTAGTACGCCTCGATACTTGACAAGATAGGAATAAAACTATACTCAACGTAGTTGCTTTATTGTCTTTTGCCTGCCTTGCTTCGTAACTATCTTGCTTCATAGTTATCTTGCTCTGTGGTTATCTAGGAGTAGTTATTAGTTAGTAGTTAGTTACCCTTAGTTACCTTCTATCTATGTAGTTATCCACCTTACCTTAGCCATCCATTTCACTCTTACCTATCCACCCACATATTCTTTCTAGCCTTTCTCTTTTCCCATTTCTCTTTTCTTCGACTCTCATCCCCTCCTTGACTCAACTCATTCACCACCCTAGCCTTCCCTTGGGATCAAATAAGTTGACACCTGGTACTCCCAGGCGAAGTGCTACTACGATAGTTCTGTGCGCTTGCAGAATCTCCTCCTGGTAGATTGCATTCTCTCTAGCTAGCTCCTACTAGTGTCAGGATTGACAACCCCGCTTGGCATTAGTAGATAGCTGCTTTAGCTCCACTCCTTTAGGTACAGTGACCGGTCTTGCTTCAAGCATTTCTGACGCCGTTGCCGGGGATAGACTCTATAGTCTACTCCTAGTAACAACGTTAGCAAGTGCCAACAAGCATTCCTGGGCCGTTACCGGGGATAGTTGTCTAGCACTATCTTTAGTGAAGCTATGAACTACCAACAATCAGGTCACTCTGGAGCGTGACGATGCACGTGCCACAGCAGGAGCAGAGACCACCGCCAGGACCGTCACCGAGCAGATGTACCTGACGATAGCTTTTCAGCGGGATGAAGCCCGCACAGCGCTCGACCAGCTCAGAGAGGGTGCCCATCACCTGATGCAGCAGGTGCACGACCAGCAGGCTTACATCGACTAGCTCCACGAGGCGATCCACCAGATGCATCACGCAGCACAGGAGGCCGCCACCCCAGAAGCTGACGAGGGCCCTGCAGATGAGGCCCAGGAGCCCCAGGACAGAGTAGTGCTTGGTCCAGAGCCTTCTTCAGACGACGAGGACCATGCTGACGAGCCGATGATGGACGCCGACGAGGATGATGCTGCATCCGCCGCCGGAGACACTTGAGTGCTAGTTTCGTTAGGAGTCTCTTTCTTTTGTATAGCTTGATCATGCTCGCTTTTATGTTATAAGTTGTATGATGGCATGTACGGCTTTTGGACAAAGTCCAGACGTTGATCTGGCACCTTTTTATGGAAATCCGTCGTTTGCATTTCTTATTTTCAAGCAATTGTTCTGTGATGTTGTATGGAAATGAGTATTTATACTTGGTCGTCTGCTAAATTTTTGAATTATGTACAGCACAATATTATTCATGATCAATGTGTCATCACCTAATTGTTGCTTATTAATGGGACATGCAGATGCCGGCACACACTCGCAGCCAGTGTGGACAGGGGTCAGGACAGGAGGAGAATCTGCCGCCACCCGCACCGCCGCCAATGACGTCGGAAGCGTTCTTTGGGCAGTTTTTGGGTAGCCAAAGGAACATGGAGGAGATGCAAAGGCATATGAAGGCCACCCTCCGTAACATCAACAATAACACTGCGCAGCAACATCAACAGCGTTAGGGGCCTAAGCCCAATCAATTCAGCTCCTACCATGACTTCTTGGACACTCGTCCCCCAGTGTTCAAGGAAGTTACTGAACCGCTCAAGGCAGACGAATGGCTCAACTCCATCACTCAGAAGTTTTGCCTGCTTCGCTTAACTGAAGAGCTCAAGGCGGAGTATGCCGTCCACATGTTCGAGGGATCCGCAGGCTTATGGTGGTCCTAGTACCGTGCATCTCTGCCCGCCAATGTGCATGTCACTTGGGAACAGTTCTCCACAGCTATGCGTAACCACTACATTCCTAGTGGTCTGATGGAAATGAAGGTCACAGAGTTCATGAGGCTGTCACAGGGAACCAGGTCCATGTCAGAATATCTGCATAGTTTCAACAGCCTGGCTCATTATGCCCCAGACTTCGTGAACACAGAAGCCAAGAAGATTGCAAGCTTCAAGCGTGGCATGAGTGCCACCATGCTCTCCAAGATGGGAAACAATCACCGCACCACCTTCAGTGACTTTGTTAGCGACTGCCTGAACCAGGAGACCAATGATAGCAGGCTGGCGACAGAAACCCGCCGCCGTGCAAATGAAGGAGGTTCGTCTCAGCAGAGGACCCTTTTCGGAGCACGCACCCCGTATCGCCCGCCAGTTGCAGGAGCAAGGTTCCGTCCCCCGCAGAGGAAGATAACTACCAACCGTTCTCGTCCAAGTTTCCAGAAGCCCTACACTGCTCCCCTGATGCAGAACAAGGCAAAGGCAGGAGGTTCAGGAGGTCCCAAGACCACTTATGTGATCGGGCCATGCTACAACTATGGTCAGACCGAACACCTGTCACGTCAGTGCCCCCAGCCAAAGAAACAATACACCCAGTCTCGACCTCGCATAGGCAATGTGCATTACACCACCGTTGAAGAAGTGCCAAAAGGAGAGCATATCATCGCTGGTACGTTTCTTGTTAACCAATACCCCGCAGTCGTGTTGTTCGATTCTGGGGCATCGCATTCTTTTATGAGTGAGAATTTTGTTTTAAGAAGTAATCTGGAGTTAGTAGAGTTGGATCGGGGTTATCAGATAAGTTCAGCAAGAGCTGTTCTCTTCGCCCGTAAAATGGCTAAAGGAGTGGAAATGACTTTTGGGGATAAAAAGGCCATAGTGGATCCTATAGTAATCCCTGGTCTAGGTTTGGATATAATCTTGGGTATGGGATGGATGAAACTCTAGAAGGTCAATCTTGACATCGCAGAGCGAGTAGTTTACATGGTTAATCTTCGAAATGGGTCTTCTTTCCGGTTCAAGTTACCCCGAAACCCCCATGAGATAGGAGTGTTGTTCAATATCACTACAAAGCAGATAGCTGAGATCCCAATAGTGTGTGAGTTTCCGGATGTTTTTCCTGATGAGTTGTCGGGACTACCGTCGGATAGGGATGTGGAGTTTGCTATAGAGTTAGTACCTGGAAGAGCACCTATTTCTCGGAGGCCATATAGGATGCCGACTAACGAGTTGGCAGAGCTTAAAACTCAGTTGCAAGAGCTTTTGGATAAAGGTTTGATACACCCTAGTTCGTCACCTTGGGGATGTCCCGCCATCTTCGTGAAGAAGGACAAAACCTTGAGAATGTGTGTGGATTATAGACCTCTGAATGCAGTCACTATAAAGAACAAGTTTCCTTTACCCCGAATTGACATCTTGTTTGATCAGCTATCGAAGGCAAAGGTGTTCTCCAAGATTGACTTGAGGTCAGGTTACCATCAGATCATGATTAGAAGGGAGGATATACCAAAAACAGCTTTCTCCACCAGATATGGACTCTATGAGTATCTAGTTATGTCTTTTGGACTGACAAATGCACCGGCACATTTCATGTACCTAATGAACTCTGTCTTTATGCCAGAATTGGATAAGTTTGTGATAGTGTTCATTGATGACATCTTGGTATACTCTGAGAATGAGCAAGATCATGCTAAGCATCTACGCGTTGTCTTAACCCGACTTCGAGAGCACAAGTTGTATGCCAGGTTTAGTAAGTGCGAATTTTGGTTAAAGAAAGTGCCTTTTCTCGGATATGTCCTTTCAGAGGAAGGAATTTCTGTGGATCCCACGAAGGTACAGGAAGTTATGGATTGGCAAGCACCCACTAACGTACATGAGGTACGCAGCTTTCTAGGATTAGCCGGATATTACCGTCGGTTCATCCCTGATTTTTCAAGGATAGCAAAGCCTATAACTCGTCTGACTCAGAAAAACAAGCACTTTGAATGGACTCCAGAGTGTGAAGCAGCATTTCGCACTCTGCGAACTTTGTTGACTTCTGCGCTAGTTTTGGCCCAACCAAATCTAGAGGAACCTTTTGATGTGTTTTGTGACGCGTCCAAGATTGGGCTTGGATGTCTGCTCATGCAGAATGGAAGAGTTATAGCCTATGCTTCACGCCAGTTACGACCACATGAAGAGAATTACTCGACTCATGATTTGGAATTGGCAGCCGTAGTTCATGCACACAAGATTTGGAGGCATTATCTTATGGGTAACCTTTGTCACGTGTATACAGATCACAAAAGTCTGAAATATATTTTCACCCAGCCAGAGTTGAACATGAGGCAAGATGGTTAGAGTTGATCAAGGATTATAACCTAGAAGTGCATTACCACCCTTGAAAAGCGAATGTTGTAGCAGATGCCTTGAGTCGCAAAACTCATTGCAACTCCCTACAACCATTGTTGGAAGACGGATTCAACCTTATGCACCCTGTTATGCTGAATAATATCACCATACAATGCACCCTGGAAAGTGATATCATCGGAGGACAAAAGACCGATGAAGAGATCTGTCTGATCAAGAAGAGACTGGAAACCAGTAGTTCGTTAAACTTCTGAGTAGATGAGCAAGGGATTTTGTGGTATAATCAAAGGTTGGTTGTTCCTAAGGACACGGAGCTGAAAGAAATAATTCTGAGTGAAGCCCACAATTCAAAGTTGTCTATCCATCCAGGAAGTAGTAATATGTACCAAGATCTGACAACAAGGTATTGGTGGCCAAAGATGAAGAAAGAGGTTGCAGCTTATGTCGCAAAGTGCGATACTTGCTGCAGGATTAAAGCTATACACTTGAAACCCACCGGACTGTTACAACCGCTATCCATCCCAGAATGGAAATGGGAAGAAATTAGTATGGATTTCATCACAGGTCTCCCAACCACCCAAAAAGGACACGATTCTATTTGTGTCATCGTGGATCGGTTATCCAAAGTGGCTCACTTCATACCAGTCAGGACTACATATCGACCCCACCAATATGCAGATTTGTACATTCAGAACATTTTGAGGTTACATGGGATTCCCAAAAGGATTATCTCTGAAGAAGGACCCCAGTTCATAGCCCGATTTTGGGAACAGTTGCACAAGGAGCTAGGAACTAAGTTGGTATGGAGTTTCGCTTATCACCCTCAAACCGCAGGACAAACGGAAAGAGTAAATCAAATCTTGGAAGATATCCTCAGAGCATGTGTGCTTTCCTCAGGAGAATCATGGGAAAAATGGTTACCTCTAGCTGAGTTCTCATATAACAACAGCTATCAAGAAAGTATAAAGATGGCACCGTTTGAAGTTTTATACGGACGAAGATGCAGAACCCCGGTTAATTGGGTCGAATCAGGAGATCGAGGATTCTATGGGTCAGATTATGTAAAAGATGCCGAAGAGATTGTGTCAACTGTGCAGCAACATATTAAGGCAGCGCAGTCTCGACAGAAAAGTTATGCCGATATGCGAAGAAGACCTTTGGAATTCCAAGTTGGAGATTACGTTTACCTTAAGGTCTCGCCCATGAGAAAGGTCCAATGTTTTGGAATTAAGAAAAAGCTAGCACCACGATATGTAGGACCATATCAGATCATAGCAAAGAAGGGAGAAGTAGCCTACTAAGTGCAGTTACCCTCGGAGATGAGTGTGATCTTTCCCGTGTTCCATGTATCCCAGCTAAAGAAGTGTCTTCGAGTACCTGAATGAGAAGAAGTTCGAACACCAAATATCACCATAAGGTTAGATCTGGAATACTATCAACAACCGCGGGAGATTTTGGATACCAAGACCAGAGTAACTCGTAACCGTGAAGTAAAGACTTACAAGATTCTCTGGAGTAATCACGGACCCAATGATGCAACCTGGGAAACCGAGGAGCACTTGCGCGTGAATTACCCCGCTTTTTATAAGAAGTGGTACGTAACCTAAATCTCGGGACGAGATTTCTTAAAGGGGGGAAGGGCTGTGACACCCTAGTGTCAAGCACTGCATTAGGAATCACTTTAGCTACTAAACTTCCATAAGCAATGCATTGCATCATTTCATGTGCATGAAAGTGTTTTTGCCTTTTGTTTGTTTATTTGAAATTTGGTTTCAATAGGACTTGGTTGTTAAATAAAAATTCTGTCATGACCAATAATTTTATAAAATAGGTAATATTGAGTATAATACTTTTCATGTAGACACCTTGACCTAGATCAGTATAGTTTAATCAGTAAAAATGTGGGAACAAAAATGTTTTATGGCTCAAAAATTGACTTTAACTATGAGTAGGACAGAGAAATGATTTTCAGAAAAAGTATTTTATATGAAAGTTGTAGAGAAAATTATTTCAGGCAACTTTTATTTTTGGGTCAAAGTCTACTTTTGAATTTTTGAATCTGTTTTGATTTGGTTAAAGTTTGGAAACAGATTTGAAAAAGAAAAAGGAAAATTTCTTTTCTCCCGCGCTTCGATTTTGGCCCATCTGGCCTTTCGGCCCAGCCCGCGCCCGCCTGCTCCCCGCGAGCGCCGTGCCGCGCCAGCGCCCGCGCCCGACACGGCCGCGTCATACGCCGGCGTTCGCGCCACGTGGCCGCCGTCCTCTGTCCCGTATCCGCGCCAGCCACTCCCCAGCCGATCCTTTCACCCGATCACGCAAACGGCCTCGCTCGCCCACTCAACGCTCGCCCCGGCCGCTGCGCCCACGCCACCGCCTACTGCTCTGCCACTCGCCGCCTACCGCACGTGGACCGTGGCCCCCGCCATGACCGCCCGTCCGACCGAGTCCTGAACAAACCCGAGCACCTCTCTCTCCGTCCCCTCGCTCACCTCTTTGCACGCCACTCGCTTCCGCACTCCCTCTTTTCTCCCCGCAAATGCGAACCAAACCTCCCCCTGCTCGACACCGTTTGACACCGAGAGCTCACAAGCTTCCCCTCGCCGTTCTGACCTCACCAGAGCCCCTCGGCTCAATCCCTCGCGCGCACCACCCCGCCTACAGCTCGAACACGCGGTGCTCACACCCGCAGCCCCAGCCGAGCCTCGTCGACACCAGAACCCGAGGAGCCTCGCCGTGGTTGCCATTGTGAAGGACCAAGAATGCAATAGCAAGGCGACCAGAGGGGGGGTGAATGGGAGCTCAAAAATTTCTGTCGAAACTTTGGCCTTTGTCCCTCAAATCAACCCCAAAAGCTTTGATCGAAACCGTGATGCCCACGACCCTTGGAAGAGGGTGGATGATCCCTAGGATCATAGCGAGGCACCAGAAAGCAATAGCAAGTCAAACGCCAAAACCACCGGCACAAGTTCGGCTCCTAAAAACCGAGTCCCAAACGTAGATTGAAGGCTACGTCAGGAAATCCCCAAATACCGATGCTAACAAGTAGCAAAGATACTTAGAGAGGTTCCTAGGTGAACTAAAGGGCCAAGCGAGAAGTCCAGAAACCAAGCGAAGAAGCCAGGAGAGCAAACGAACTAAAGCTCAACTTACAGCCAATTCGCGGACTGTCCGGACTCCCAGTCCTGGACTGTCCGCGCCAGGGGCGGACTATCCGTGGTCCACTAGCGGACTGTCCGCCGGCAGAAAACCAGAAACAGCACAGATGCTGCAAGTCCCCAGGACGTTCCCGGACTGTCTGTGAACTCCAACGGCGGACTATCCGCCGGTCAAAATTGGACACTGCACTCGGCGACGAACAATCACTGCCTGGCTGAGTCCCGACGCCCGGACTGTCCGGGCTTGGAACGACGGACTGTCCGCGGCTGTCCAGAGAGGGCGATTTCGGTCGCCCTCAACTCAAATCCTCCCAAATTCGAATCAACTCAAAAACCCTAGTTCCCAAACTTGGAGAAGATGATCACGAGGTAGTTAGGAGACTATCCCCAAGAAATCATCCGCTCAAATCAACTCAATCACCGGGAAATCGAAAAGGAGAGAATATGAACGAAAAAACGCCACGAAAATGAAATCAACCCGATCTACTTGTTCGTGAGGAGTTAGATGAATTCCTTCGGTAGAAATGATCTCCTTACTATAAAGAACAAGTTGATTCAAATGGATTTCAAAAAGATGCAGTAGAGAGGGAGATCGAGTGATGGGAAAATCATGGAGAAACGAAGAACGTGAAGAACACGAACAAAACGCGAATCAACACATCGATCTGCAACCGTGTGGCAACCACACACTACAATAGTGAGATTACGGTCTCACTTCCTCAAAACGAAGAACGTGAAGAACACGAACAAAACGCGAATCAACACATCGATCTGCAACCGTGTGGCAACCACACACTACAATAGTGAGATTACGGTCTCACTTCCTCAAAATCTCCAGTACACAGAGGTATGATTGTAACAGAACCGACCAATTTATAAGAGCACAAGTGCGAAAACCTCTGCAGAAGCAGCTGAATTGGCACACTTGAGCCCATATAAACCCGGTAGTCCGGAAATCTCGAAGGATTTCAAACTTTTCCAACATCTCAACCAAGATCGCATGGTCAAGCAAATACAAATCATGTCCACAGAGCTTTGCAGCGGAAATAATATTACAATAGAGTTCACAAATAATGATACAAGTTGAGTTCCACTTAATTTAGAAGAACAACATATCTTTGAAATAAATACCATAACATAAGTTGAAATACTTTGCTAGCTTGAGTGACACCCTCCAACAACAGCATAAGAGAAGAAGTATGGAACTGCCGAGCCCACCGACACTGGCCATCACCTTTCGGCAGGCCTAACCTTCACCTGCAACAAGGTGGGATAAACCCTGAGTACTCGAATGTACTCAGCTAGACTTACCCGTCATAAACCAGAAATAAAGTGACACCAAGGAGTATGCAAGGCTATATCTGGGGTTGGCCATACTTACCATTTTTGCATAAAAGCATTGTCTTTTTTAATAATCATCAGTAGAGTATTAGCAGTCAATTTTATGTAACCAACCTGATTAACTAGATTTGCACCTGATCTAGAGCAATCACTTGGCAACTTAATCAAGCAAGAGTGACTATTTCATTAATAGCCTTTCAAATTCAACATTATAACCATCTTCAGTTCCATAAGTTACTACGGTAACACATGCCCAGTCAAGTTACTCACTGCCCAGGAGCGATGGTGATTATAATCGATTCCTACCTAGCTGGGGATAAAATGTCGCACACTCGCCCGAGCATACCTTGCCAGGTAGCCATCGACTGCCACTCAGGAGATTCGAGAACACAATTCGTGGGACGGCCATGGGCCCTTCTACACGGGGGGTTATCTTAGTGCCAGGTCGCTCAAGCTATAACTGCCCACGGTCTTGCTAGGTCGATCAGGCCCCGCCTGCCCTCGGACCATGCCAGGTTGTTCAGAATAGTTGCCCACGGTAGAGCTGAGGCCCTAGGTGTTAGGCGTCAACATCTCCATCACCGGCTCAAATAACCTTACTCGGCTTCACGGGAGGTACCCGCACCTGCTCCGTTAAGTGATTGACGCGTTCAAAATGACTGAGGTGTGCCTTTGTCGGGTCCTAATCGACACAGACGGGAGACTACTAGCACACAGAACCCATGTCCTGCTGCTCCTACATCCCGCCCGGTCTCAGTTTAATTATCACATGGTTATCTCCATGATAGCACCAGGCTAGTCATGATTAGTACCCACCTATATGCGGGAGACAGGAAATCACCCGACTTTTACCTGTCTAAGCAGGGCTAAGCATATAATCGAGCCTAGACCTAGCAGGGATATGAAGATAATAATAGTTGGTGGACAAGGATAAGTAAGTAATGCATCAACGGTATCATTCAACTCCAATAACTTAATGCAACAATCATTATATTGACTAGATTGCATTTATAAAAGAATGGTAGGAGACTTAGAATGCTCCGGGGCTTGCCTAGGAACAACACTTAAGCTAGTGTTAGATGGCACTACTTCGGGAACATCACCGCTCCAGGAACGTGGGGTTCGCAAACACCATCATCTCCAGGTGATCACCAAACCATCATCCTGAGGTCTGGCTCCATCATGACGTCCTTCGCTTGACGTTCTTCCATCTAGCGAACCTAGATATGAGATGCACAATGCATATGTATGAATGCTCCCAAAGTAATATATTGATCACATAGCACAAGCAACTACTAACAAGCACTTAGCACAAAATTCATGTAAACAATTAAGATAACTTAGCACACACCAAAGCACACAACAACCAACAGGTTATGCACACTTTTAAATTGACCACTAAGTTCACCTAATCAACTTAAGCCAAGTTAAGCAATCAAACACAAACACTCAGATTTGGACAGCAGGACAGCAGTCCACTCTTTTAACTGTAACTCAAGCTACAGATCTCCAAACAAGGTAAGATAAGGCTTTATGGAAAGCTAACTCAATTGTCTACAACTTTGTTATTCACCATAAGAGCAAATTAAAAGGTTATATAGTTCAAAAGCAGATAACAATGCAGCTCTGTCCAGCTGTTGGACAGCAGGACAGACAGAGCTTCAGAGAAGCATAACTCAAGATAAAAACATCACATGAGCATGCAATTAGACATTCTAGAAATCATATAAGATTATCTAAATCTTTCGTATTGTTAGCTCAAGGTGAATCAATCATTAACAAGGTCGAACAACATGATTAGTGCAGCTCTGTCCACACTTGGACAGAACTAGCCACACATCACAATAGTAACTTAGGACAACCATAACTAAAGATCTTTAATACCTGGGAATTTGCCCATAGACTCTTTAGAAATATTATTAAGTTGTATACAAATCATCTATAATCATCTCAAGATGATTCACAAGTTAACAAGGGCTAATTAGTATAATTAGTCACCTCTGTCCTGACTTTGGACAGATTTGCCCACCTACACTAAAACAGCTATAACTCAAGTTATAGATATCGAGTGAACATGAGTTAAGACAATTTAGAAAGCTTATGAAAAGAACTACAACTCTTTTATAAGCACCTAAGCATGAATCACAAGTTAACTAGGTGAAACAATCCAAACATTCAGATCTGGACAGAATGTAGGAAAAACTTGACAGCAATCTTACAACAGTCATATCTCTTAAACTATTAAGCCTATGGCCATGCAATTTGGTGACAAGCTAGATTAACATGTTATCTACAACTTTTGTATAGACCATATCTACAGCAAACAATATCTACAACACGAAGTCATTACCACAATAGAAACTGTCTCTGCAGCCATTCAGCAAAAACTGGTCATACATATAGCAGCTAGGTAATTAAATCACAACTAGAGCTACACAACTCTAAATGACACACAACAAGACATTTTGGAAAGCTTATGAAATTTCCTACAAATCATCTTCAAACATCTCAGCATGATTCGCTAGTTAACATGGTGAAACAATTGCATTCACAGAATCTGATCTAGGCATAAACAGAGAGCAACCATTTCTAAAACTGAACTTAGAACAGCCATAACTCATAATCTATTTGACCAAAAATCATGAAACTTTAACACAAGCTAGATATTTAAGTTATCTACAACTTTGTTATAGACAAGTTTCACAGAAAACATCATTTACAAAGGATAACTATTTAAGCCCTAAAAACTATACAGAACATACCGAAATGAACTATAGAGAGAAGATAAATCTAAGACTCTATGCTTTGCATAAAACATGGCCACAATAAAATTATCCAAGCTATAACAACATCATAAGAAGGCAGTGGAGCCACCTTTTCTATTTTTACATGCAAACATTTGCCACAATTCATTTTAATCCATTTAATGAGCTGAGAACAAGATAAATTCATCACTAATTCATACATGCACTACAAATCCTGAAATTTTTATCATAGCACACACATCACATGACAAGCCTTCCATAAAAATTTCACAGCAAACTAAGCAATACAACAGCAGATATTATTTTCTCCCTATTTAAACCTATTTAACACAAAACAATCATAACAGCAGAAACTTTATACTAACACACATCATTTTATACATTCACTAGACAGAGCTTTTCACAAGGATTCTAAAAAGTTCACATATGCAATTTTTGGACAAACATACAATTTACTATGCAATTTACAAGTTTCCATCAGATTTGCTAATTAATTAAAAACGAAAATAAAAACTGTTTTTGCATCCGGAACCCCTGGATCTGCACAAATTAATTAAGGACTTGTTAGTAAATGTAATGAGTCATGCCACATTAACAAAAAAAGGTCAACAAAGAGTTTCAGCGTCGATTTCTACCCTTCTTCTTCTTTTTCACGGGAGATCGACTGAACCGCGGAGAAGAACTCGCCTTCTGCAGGGAAGGGGGCTGGGCTGGTTGCTGCCTAGGGTTTGGGGCGCTGGGTGCTGCAGGGCTGCTGCTGCTGGCTTCTGCTCCCGCGGCTGCTCTCTGCAGAAAGGGCGCAACCCTGAAGCCGCGACCAGAGAGGAGGGCGCGACCTCGCGCGGTCAGAAGAGCTGCTGCTCTGCGCGGTTTGCAGAACGACGCAGAGAGAGGGGAAAGGAGAGGGAAGGAGCAGGGGGCGCCAAGAAAGAAGATGAGGCGCGCCGGCGCTCTGTTTTCTCTGGTGCGGTTCAGGAAAGGAGGGAGGAGGAGAACAGGAAGGGCAGCCATGGCTGGAGAAGGGAGCTGCTGCTTTTTCTTTTCAACCATGGAGAGGAAGAACAGGGAGAGGAAAACAGAGAGAGAGAGAGAGGGGAAGAAAGGACCGAGGGGAGAGGAGAGCCGGCCTCGGCCTTTTTGGTCGGAGGGAGCAGGGGCGCGGCCTCGGGAGGAGGCCGGTCGGCCACGGCCAAAAGTGCCATCAAATTTTTTCCCAAAATGGCAAGTTTCTGGAAACTTTCGATCAAATTCCAAAATTGCGAACACTGCCCAAACGGACTCCGATTTCAACGAAACTAATTTTGTTGGCGTCGTCTCGCCGAGTACTCCGACTTTCGTTAAAGGCACTTAGTCAAATACCCAACGGTTTGCCCGATAACGATCATCGACGGCAGCTTCACGACGACCGAAATTCTAATTTTGCAGTACAGACTTGACTGATTTCTGGAACCTGAAAACTGCGCGGTATCTCATCTTGCGAGCTCGTTTTCACCATTTTCGGCTTCGATTCAGGTCTCAGTCATAAAGCAAAATTTGTTCCTTTCGATCTGCACTACAACTTTCGTTTAAGGCGCTCTGACATGTGAACATCCGAAAATACCGTTCAACGCCGGTCAAAGCAGTCGCCCGGTAGGATCCGGATTAGGGTTTCTCGTTGGTCGGAATATTTTCTGGCTATCTGCTCAACACGGAACTTTTATAACTTTCATATATAGTTGACTGGGCATAATCATAACACTTGGTTGAACTCAATTGAGTTTTGCTTCGGTTAATCGGCCATTACATGCAAAGCTGTGACTCATCATTTCATGTGACTTTTTGATTCCAAACTTCACGAAACTTTTTCATCAGATACTATAGACAGGAATGGAGGTGGGTCACATGAAAAATCCATGTTCAACATAAATCCTGAATATTCATAATTTCACAATCATTATCAACTGGCTCCATTAATTATTTCCTGAATAATTCAAACTGAGATTCTGTCTCTGAGTTTGATCCCGACACTTTTGTCGTCACTGACTAACCTTGAATTTAGTTCTTCATTGTAGCTTGATATACCAAGTCCGTGCTCAACTGACGGCTTAACTGACGGCGAACACCTGGGGTGTTACAGCTCTTCCCCTCTTAAAAGAATCTCGTCCCGAGATTTTGGACGAAAGACTTTTCAAGGGAAGAGAAGCATAGCACCCATCCTTAATCACAGGCTAATGACAACTCAAGATAGTGACTTCTCGACAGGACAAAAACTGTTATCAACAGAACAACTTCCTGATCCTTCATGTCATTTTCCAATTACTAGCTCTTGTCAGAAGAATTTTCTTCACTGACTTCCATCTAGCATTGAGGTACACTCACAATATTACTGTCGGGTTGAAAGGGAACCAAAACTACATTATTACTTTAGAGGGAATCCAAGATAATATTACTACAAATGTTGGATCTTCATCTGATTGGGACCATAGCAGAAATACATCCTCGAGATGGTCAGGAACCGACTGACGACAACCACTGCTTATACTACTGTGAATGTCTGTTCCTTCAGATAGCAATCGATGGAAAGCTACATGAGGTTGCATGTGTGCAATTCTCTTTCTCTGATGATAACACGGTATTATCTGAATATGATAAAAGAGCGGTGAATGTGATAGCTGACTCTACCAAATCCACGTTTTCACAGATCCTTCTTTACTGAAATTCTTAAGCTGTGATAGTGACTCAGGTTAAATTTGATGCAACCTCTTGGGTAAAAATACCAAGTTACTGAATCTCTGTACTACTAGCAAATCAACATCATTCTTCTTCGTGGCGTAGTTGCAACTTAGTGGAACTGACTTGTTGAACTACTTGGGTCAGAGAGTGATCTTCTTAAATTCACTCAGCACTGCAGGAATACAATCTAGAATCTGCCGGCTGACACTCAACTGCCATCAATCTGCACTTCTAAGAGTAGATTTTTGGTAGGACACCTTGACTGCTCAAGAATAAGAGACTGATTCTGAATGTCTGTTGACACTGGTTATCTATCATAATTAAGGGATAAATAAATATGAAAAGGGCAAGAATTTGATCACCAACAAAGGTTTAGGGTTTCAACTGACAATATTCCACGAGTTTTGGTGAGTTATGATTCTGCAGGGACTAAACCAGGAAATCAGCACTGAAAGCTTCCCATAGAAGGAAACCGACGGGAGATAACGCAACCACCACGTAAGGATTATTCTAGAAGACTCCAGAGAACGCAAGAAGACACCAGGAGGTCGACCACCGCGAGAGGCCGACTGGTGGGACCGACCGGTCCCACCAGGAGACCGACCGGTCGCCCCCTGGGCCTGCTGGGTTCCTTCCTCTGCAAGCTATCTCCACCGACCTTTAGGATGCATCTCGGTCGTACCTTGAGTCGGTTTGATCCAAGGACCACGGTTCATCGCCCAGGGCTATATAAATAGCCCCTGACCCCCCTCTTCAGAAATCAATCAGGGTTTGATCATTAGACATCATCAATAAGAGCTTCAGAAGGACATCAATCGGAAGCCCTAGAACTTCATCTACCTAGATTAGTAGATAGAATAGGATTAGAGGAGGCAAGCTTCGCTTGGATTCCTGACCTAATCACGAGAAGGCTCGGTAAACCCAAGATCTTCTCTCTTGTATTAACATTATGGATCTATTTCATAATTGCTCTTCTAGTTCATCATTGTTCTTCATTGTTTATGTTCTAGTTCATCGTCTAGTTCATATTCATCGTCTAGTTCATCATCTAGTTCATAATCTTGTTCTAGTTCATGTTCTAGTTCGTACTTTAGTTCTTCTCGATGATCTAATTCATCTTATTGTTCATCATCGTGTTCTAGATAGCAATACAATTGATATGATTAAGACATCAATGATTATATTCTTAGTTATAATGCTTATAGTCTGCTTTGATTATATATTTGGCATAGATAGTTCATCGTTATGTTTATACTCATGTTGGTATAGCGCTCATCTTAAAGTACAACGGGTGGGTGATAGATGTTGTGTAAGCGTGGTGCCAATACATTATTTATCTGCGAATGCGTCCTATGTTCCGGATAGAGTGGTAGATCGCGGGTGTGACAGACCTGTTGAGTCCTTTGTATTCCACCTCCCGAATATAGTGTTCAGTATGGCTCAGTTAACTCATGGTTTTAAGGGTTACTTTGTTTGACACTTTTACTATGAGTTGCCTCTTGATTATAAATATGACGTGACCTAGCCAATGATTGCCCAATATAATTGCACTAATCAATGTATGCTATGACTTGTAATTAGAATAACTTAGGAATGTTTCTCATTAATATTTGTTCTAATCATCACTTGCTAGGTAGTACTGTTCTAAGTTTATCCTTGATTGATCTGATCTCTGTTATCCTTTATCAATTATTTATCATATCATTTACTCTGTAACCTGATTCATGTTTGAAGTAATTAGTGTGTTATCAGTCTTATTATAAGTGTGCCATAATAAATGCTGTTAAGTCCTTACAATGCCATCATATCTTGAATTGATTAGTCTCTAGGCTAAATATAAATAACGATACCTGAGACTAGCTTGTGTGAAATGCTTCTACAACGGGTATGTTTATCTGTGCGCTTGTGGGTAAATATCTATCTTTAAATCCAGTGCCCTGATATATTTACATTGCTAGCTTCATGTTGGGGATGACAACTTGACGTTAAGTGGAGTTAGTAGTGTCCCGTACACTCTTTAGTGCTTTCACTAGTTTATTAGTTTATGTGGCTCTCTTCTTAGAGTGATTCCATTAAGGAGTGTCAACAAGCATTTCTGGCGCCGTTGTCGGGGATCACATCAATTTAATTAGGGATGGTACCTAGGGTTATTTATTAAAATCTTTATGAACACTGATAGGACACTGCATTAGCAGCATTTAGAACGGTAGCTAGAACATATCATTTTACTTACACACATGTGATAATGCACTGATTATTTACTTTTACTCAAACAGACTTACCCTGGCTTTGTTTATCTTTTATATCATATGCAGGTTGATGTATGACTGTTTTCCAACTTACGAAAAACTACATTGAGGATCCTGAAGCTTTACTAAGGAAAACTAGACGCAAACTTAAGAGACCCTCAGCACCACTACCAGAAGTTAGCCATATAAGAAGAAGCTTAACACCAGTGTTGGACACCATGGCCGATAAGACACTCCGCGAGTTCTCTGCACCAACCACTGCGAACATTAGGACTGGACCAACAGTTAATGTGGGAGACAACGGATGTGAACTCAAGCCAGCCTTGATCAACATGGTGCAAGCTAATCAGTTTTGCGGAAAGGCACATGAAGACGCAAGCGCTCATCTCCAACACTTTCTAGAGATTTGTAGCACTTTCACCATCAAAGGAGTCGAAAGGGATGCCATTCTACTTCGCTTGTTCCCATTCTCACTCTTGGGGAAAGCAAAACAATGGTTCTACGCCAACAAAGATAAAAACACCTCGTGGGCGATCTGTTCAACTGCCTTCCTAGCAAAGTTCTTTCCAGTGGGCAAGACGAATGCCCTCAGTGCCAAGAGTTCAACTTTTCAGCAACAACATGAAGAATCAATCCCAGAAGCTTGGGAATGCTTTCAAGACTACATATCAGAATGCCCTCACCATGGGATGGAGAATTGGCTACTCAGGCAGACCTTCTACCACGAGCTCACTTCAAGTACCCGTGAGAATGTGGATGCCGCTGCTGGAGGATCATTCTTATCACTCACGATCAACAATGCAACTACACTCATAGAGAAGATGGCCTCTAACCAAGGTTGGAACGAGGAACGCTCTCAGCCACGCAAGAGGGGAGGAATACATCAACTGAAGGAAGTAGACATGTTGTCTGCCAAACATGACCTACTCATGAAAAAGTTCGATGAACACACTTCCAAGAGAGAAGACGTCAAACAAATCTACGAATCTCGCATGACATGTGAAGAGTGTGGAGGCACTGGTCATTCAGGGAGCAACTGCCCTGAGATTCAAGAGGATGCAAAGTACATCAACAACAACATCAACTATCATCCTCAACAAACTCAAGGATGGAACCAGCAATCAAGGCCTAATTACTCAAGTAACTACTCAGGTAACTACCAAGGTAATACTTTTAATCAACCACCTTTGAGAGAGATGATATCCAATCAAAATAAAATTATTGATAATATGTCTAAGAAGATAGCTTCCAATGATAATCTACTTGAAAACATTAATACTAGAATGGATACCTTTACTTCTGCTATAAAGAATCAACATGGCTTTAATAAAATGATAGAATCTCAGTTATCTCAGTTAGCAGCTTCAGTCCCTATGGCTGAAAAAGGTAAGATTCCAGGAAATCCAAAAGAGCTAGAAACTGCAAATCTTGTAGACATCTTTGATGCAGGACACCTCATACCTAGACCTTCAAGAGAATGGATGGATGACTCCATTGCCCCAAAGAAAGGAGATCCAGGAAGACCTGTGATTCCAATTCATATTGGACCTCACAGTTTTGAAGAAGCAGTCTGTGACCTTGGAGCAAGCGTCAACATTATGCCAAGGGTAATATACGAACAAATACACGGTGCACCTCTATTATATACAACTATGTGTTCGCAGCTCGCAGATCAGACACTGTGCTACCCATTAGGAATTCTAGAAGATATCTGTGTACAAGTGGGACGCTCGTATGTGTGTGCAGACTTTATGATCATTGAAACAGGCGGAGACAAAAGAGCACCCACCATTCTTGGACGCTCGTTCCTAAGCTCAACGAAAGCAATCATCTACACGGACAGCGCCAAGATCTGTTTCACAATCACAGGCAACAAAGAAAGATTCAGATTCAAGAGACGCACACTCACTACCAAAGTCCACCCTCAGATGCCCTATGAAGATACAAACATCATATCATCAAAGAAGAAGAATAGGAACAGAAGGAGGAAGACCAAGGCTACACAACCACATCAAGACACAATATGGATGGTCAACTCTGTCCAAACAGAACACGACCACCTTCTTGCATCACCATACCTCGCCAAAAGGGATGACCCAGGCGTACCCACCATCGATTGCAAGATCGAAGGAAGTACATTCCACAAGACGTTCTGCGACATTGGCTCAAGTGTCAACATAATGTCTAAGGTAACATATGAGCACTTATATAAAAATAGTCCTATGTATCAAACATATGTGCAGCTACAGATGACGGACCAAACTTATCGGTTTCCGGAGGGAATAGTAAAGGATGTGATGATCCAAATTAAAGACCACTATGTTCCCACCGACTTCTTAGTACTAGACATGGGAAAGGAAAACGACATTCACATCATCCTAGGAAGACCCTTCCTCAACACCACTGGCGCCATCATCTACATGAGATCTGGAGAGATCCACTTCCAGTTCTTTAGAGAGAAGGTACGTTGTTACTTCAATAGTTATGCCACTAATGTACAGGAAAAGAAGAACCACTCAAGGAGGAGACGCCGCACATCCCAACGCAACAAGAATCAACGAATCAAGGATGGATGGGCTGACTATGAAGGAGAAGTTACCAGGAGTGAAGATATCCTATTAAAGGAAATGAAGGACGAAGAAGTAAAGGAGACAAGACCATTAGTTAAACAAGTATGAAAAAAGAAAGAGAATTCTACTGACGTACAATCATCGAGGTCCTCCTCAGGATCTGCTGATGCACCCAAGGAAGAATAAAGAGCATACAAGGAGTCTTGTTCGATAAACTATAAACGTCGAATCCTCGCCGGAAGGTAACTCGGTAGTTATCCATAATCATCAGCATTCAATTCATCATTGCATAATTAAGCATGAGCATTTTACTATTAGTATCATTTTTACTTCTTAGCATTTATATCTGCATTAGAAAACAAAATAATATATATATATATGGAAACTCTAAGCCCCATGAGAGTAGTATACTTTCTGTGGAGGCACAAAAATAAACTATACATTTGCATTGCATATAAAATCTAAAAAGAGATACTATGTAACTCTGCTGAACTCTGCTTAGTGGAAAGGAAGAATATAAATAATCTTAAGAGCTTTAAGACAACTAGACAAAAGGAGAAATATTTATCACTAACACTTAATCAAGTTCCACTAGTTGTGTTGTCTATCTTTGAATTCAGCAGGAAGAGAAGAAGAGAAGGACTCAAGAAACCACTAACGGTCTACTTGTCTTCTGGAGAAAAAGAATACATCAAGTTCCAGCTTGGGGGAGAGCACCCTCAGTTATCACGATAAGAATCACGATTTTTTATCTTTTACTATTAGTTCGATTTAGATCAGGTCAATAAATATAGAAACCCCTAAAAAGATGAATAACTATTACAAAACTAAATAAAGATATTATATAATGAATAAATGTCTAGGTGGATACAAACTTAATTTTGCTCATGATGAACAATTGCTCTTCCTTTCCTAAATACCTACTATTCAAATTTTCTTGAGTTTTAGACAAAGCTGTTCTGAATAAACTCTGAACCAAAAACATGTGGATGGCAAATGCTTAATCCAAAGTCTAGATAATTGTGAGATATGATATAAAAAAGTTTGAGCTGTTGTTTATCTAATTCCTAGAGATACTAGAGTTCTGGAGATTTACACTTTAAAAAGATTAAACACATGATGAGATCCTGTATGACATAACATGAATTCCTACCCAGAGCCATTAATATGATTTTAAGATAAGGCTACTTGCTTTGTTATAAGTTTTTAGTTATGGTTGAGAAATTTATCATGCTCTAGAGATCAAGAATGTTTTATTAAAAGATTCACTCTTTTGAAGTAGTATTGTGTTAGAGGCATGGGCTATGCAAAAATATGATAAGGAGAAAATAAAAAGGGACAAGTGTCCGACTACCTCAAAGAAAAAAAAAAGAGAAAGAAAAAGAGTTATTATAAAAGTATGAGAAAAGAATGATAGCCCATGGTCCCTCTAATTACAATATGCCAGCAAGAGATGACAAATTTCAAATGCTCTAAAGTCTTGATCTATGAGTATGACATCTTTCTTCCTAAACTTTGAACTTTGACTTGGTAAGATATGCTTTCTACTTCTTAAAGCTCCAGATATATATATCCATAGAAGGAAGGAAAATGCCTCAGTGAGGAATCATAAAATATAAAAGAGCGATTTGAGAGTGTCATACAGTAAAATCTTTGATCTTTATTTTTGAAAATATATAAAAACTCCAGAATGAAGGTTGATCAAAGAGTTAGAGATACAGTGCTTAACTTGATTGTTCTATCTCTCAATTGTTTAAGGACCCAGGTGAAGGCAAAAGCTCCATAGTTAAAGGTAATATGAGAAAGTCAGAATAATTAACTCTGAACCAAGGGAAGTTTTTCGTTTGAACATATGAACCCTTAAAAGTATGAAGGCACAGTAGCAGTTCCTGATTCATCATAAATATTTGCTAAGGGACTAGCAAAAGGTAAGCTTGGGGGAATTGTTGACACTGGTTATCTATCATAATTAAGGGATAAATAAATATGAAAAGGGCAAGAATTTGATCACCAACAAAGGTTTAGGGTTTCAACTGACAATATTCCACGAGTTTTGGTGAGTTATGATTCTGCAGGGACTAAACCAGGAAAACAGCACCGAAAGCTTCCCATAGAAGGAAACCGACGGGAGATAACGCAACCACAACATAAGGATTATTCTAGAAGACTCCAGAGGACGCAAGAAGACACCAGGAGGTCGACCACCGCGAGAGGCCGACTGGTGGGACCGACCAGTCCCACCAGGAGACCGACCAGTCGTCCCCTAGGCCCGCTGGGTTCCGTCCTCTGCAAGCTATCTCCACCGACCTTTAGGATGCATCTCGGCCGTACCTTGAGTCTGTTTGATCCAAGGGCCACGGTTCATCGCCCAGGGCTATATAAACAGCCCCTGACCCCCATCTTCAAAAATCAATCAGGGTTTGATCATTAGACATCATCAATAAGAGCTTCAGAAGGAGATCAATCGGAAGCCCTAGAACTTCATCTACCTAGATTAGTAGATAGAATAGGATTAGAGGAGGCAAGCTTCGCTTGGATTCCTGACCTAATCATGAGAAGGCTCGGTAAACCCAAGATCTTCTCTCTTGTATTAACATTATGGATCTATTTCATAATTGCTCTTCTAGTTCATCATTGTGCTTCATTGTTTATGTTCTAGTTCATCGTCTAGTTCATATTCATCGTCTAGTTCATCATCTAGTTCATAATCTTGTTCTAGTTCATGTTCTAGTTCGTACTTTAGTTCTTCTCGATGACCTAATTCATCTTATTGTTCATCATCGTGTTCTAAATAGCAATACAATTGATATGATTAAGACATCAATGATTATATTCTTAGTTATAATGCTTATAGTCTGCTTTGATTATATATTTGGCATAGATAGTTCATCATTTTGTTTATACTCATGTTCGTATAGCGCTCATCTTAAAGTACAATGGGTGGGTGATAGATGCTGTGTAGGCGTGGTGCCTATACATTATTTATCTGCGAATGCGTCCTATGTTCCGGATAGAGTTGTAGATCGCGGGTGTGACAGACCTGTTGAGTCCTTTGTATTCCACCTCCCGAATATAGTGTTCAGTATGGCTCAGTTAACTCATGGTTTAAGGGTTACTTTGTTTGACACTTTTACTATGGAGTTGCCTCTTGATTATAAATATGATGTGACCTAGCCAATGATTGCCCAATATAATTGCACTAATCAATGTATGCTATGACTTGTAATTAGAATAACTTAGGAATGTTTCTCATTAATATCTGTTCTAATCATCACTTGCTAGGTAGTACTGTTCTAAGTTTATCCTTGATTGATCTGATCTCTGTTATCCTTTATTAATTATTTATCATATCATTTACTCTGTAACCTGATTCATGTTTGAAGTAATTAGTGTGTTATCAGTCTTATTATAAGTGTGCCATAATAAATGTTGTTAAGTCCTTACAATGCCATCATATCTTGAATTGATTAGTCTCTAGGCTAAATATAAATAACGATACCTGAGACTAGCTTGGGTGAAATGCTTCTACAACGGGTATGTTTATCTGTGCGCTTGCGGGTAAATATCTATCTTTAAATCCAGTGCACTGATATATTTACATTGCTAGCTTCATGTTGGGGATGACAACTTGACGTTAAGTGGAGTTAGTAGTGTCTCGTACACTCTTTAGTGCTTTCACTAGTTTATTAGTTTATGTGGCTCTCTTCTTAGAGTGATTCCATTAAGGAGTGTCAACAATGTCCATTCTAGATTTATCCAATATAATCTGGAATAACCCTTTCATAGTAGCCGAACGTGTCACCAAGAAGTCCTTACTTCCGGTATAATCCTGACTTGAGTTACTGGGCTGGCGTACCGTCTTGTATTACCATTAAAAATTTCTCCCCGATAGAGTTGGTTGGAACATGTCAGAGACTTGGATGTACGAGTGTGGCAAACAATATCAGTGGATTTACAGACTTGTGGCATAACATTCTTCTGTGAGACATAGCCTTCATAGCTACCAAAGAGTCATTTTTGAACTGAAGATTAGTGTTTCAATGACCAAAACTAATCAGTTGCCTCTCAACACTAAAAAGCTCCAAGGTTTCAGCCTTTACTACAAGCACTGTCGGATATCAATGCACATGGTCACCACCAAAGTCAGTGGAGAATCAAACACATCTGAGAAGATTGGGTTAACTGCGATATCATCATGCAGATATATATATATTAAGTTCAGACAGAAAACTTCTGGACCTTAGGGATCTGGATCAATAACACACCATTTCTGGTACTCATCCTTCAGCTGATACTTGCCCACTTTTAAGAATTTTGTGTCACTTGTTTCACTATGACCATATACAATGCTTACTCTTTGCTGTTGATCCAACAGAGTCCTTTGTCTACCACCTCTTACAGTCTGCTACTGCTTTCATCCTTGACCGATTCTTGAAAAGTCATCCTTCTTGCCACTTTCAGAAAGAAACACTGCCACATCCGAGCCGACATAAGGATTTCTCTGAAGGAATATAGGAGATCATCAAGGAGGAAGCTTCATGGAAGATAACACATTGGCGTAGTTCTATAATAGATCTTGATTATAACCCACGGTACCAGCGCGTGCCGAGCAGCACAAACTTGTGTCGGACGCCACAAGAGGTTCTCGGTTTCGTCGCGACACCATTAGTTCTTAACCAAGACACTATTACCGAATCCACAACCAGTGAGGAATCCCACATGATGCAGATAAATCTTGCATGGATAGGCATCACGTGCAAGGCATGAGCTAGCAAAACAAGGATGATCACAAGGTTTGGAAAATCACTAGGATGCGATTTCCAGGACAAACATGGCACAAGATAACAAGGATTCGTCTGGTGCACATCAAGGTCATGACAAGACGAAAGATTTCATGAACTTGATTTGGCCAAGCAGCAACAAAAGAGCAACCGAGGGGATACATGGGTTTGGGTAAGGTCTCCGCAACTGGGCAAGACAGACTATGGTCAAAGGCTAAGGTTAACCAAAACTAAACTTGGCTAGGTCAAAACAAACAAGGGCCTTCACAACAAAGGGTACCAAACATCCAAGGCTTGGGCAACACTTCAGGCCAAACTTGGATCTCCAGGTTGGTTAGAGGCATGGCTACACAACAAGCATAGGCTTACCATGGTTTGGAATCTAGGATTTTTGGAAGGTTAGCCAGAGCCAACTGGTCCAACAAAAAGGCATGGACAGGCATAGGTACAGGTTTTGGCACAAGCATTCTAAACCATCAAAACTAGACACACAAACACAGGCTTTTAAGCATCAGTAGTTCAACTAAAGGCATCTCGGAAGGTCAAGAGGGCTTGGGAAACAAAGGCTCAACAAACCACTCATGTACTCACCGAGGACAAAGGTTGATTAACCAAGGCATCACTTAGACAACAGCACATTTACACACAGCCTTAACAAACATTTGGATCACACAACAATCAGTTAAAGCAACCAACACTACTCACCAAGCTCAAACAAGACAAGCATCTATTTATAGCACTCAAGCAATTATAGACATGCAAAACATGGTAGATAGATGTTGTCACACTTTTACTTCATGTTTACTAGATTGGAGCACAACCTTGTATCTAGAAGCAAACATACTGAGCAAACTAGGGCATACTTGTTGGTTAACTATAACAGTTCACAACTTTAAATTAACTCACTTATCTAGCATATGAAGCTATCAATCAAGCAATAAGCTCATGCATAGTCTGTATTCTAAGAAGGAATAAGCAAACACTAGGTAGCAACAACTAACAAGCAGCATGCAACAACTTGATTTTAGGGTACAATCAACAACAGTTTAAAACATTCTGAACATGTTAGAAAGCTAAATTGCAGCCACTTAAATTAGTTGCAAGCATTTAGTTCTAACAAACACATAAGCTAATATAAATTCAAGCTAGATTAGAGAGCAGTTTTAAAGCATGGTGCACATAAAAATATAATCCTAGGCATAACCATGTATGAGAACAGTTTAGTTACATCTTAAACATGTCAGAGTAATTCATCGTTAAGCCAAATTAAATTTCTTACATGCACTTATTAATTTACCTACTCTAGCAAGGTGAGACATAGAGTTGTTTCAATCGACTCCCAGAGAATTCTAGGAAGATTATGGCAGCTCACTCATGCATTTAGTAGGCTATTACTAGCATTTTAGCCTATTTGAGCAAGTAAACAGCCTACACTAATCTAGCAAGTAAACAAGCTTAAACAACTTAAATAGGTTTAAACTATTTAATGTGGTCAAATAGCAAGCTTTACATTTTTTTTGCAGCAACAAGATACTAGTGAGATATGAAAATTCGTTTCACAAACTTTGAATTCATATACTCTAGTTCTCATGGTTGCAAGAAAATAAGCATGAAACTGAATTACATTATTATAACATGAAAAGCAACAACAGGTTTTAGTACATCTCCTTGTTAAAGCATGCTAAAGCTAACATATCTAGAGTTACATGTTTAGGAAACACTTAGCTTACCCAAACAAAACTACATACAAAACAGTCTCAAACAGCAAGTTTTATTATTTCTTTAGGTGGAGCATTTCAAAACAACTAACCCAAAAAGGGAGTTTCCAAATTTAAAACATTGAATTACAATCATAGCATAACTTTACCACACAAGCAGGATAACAACACACCAGCATTTGGTTACAACAAAGCATTTTTTTTACTACAAGATATTTAGACATAGGGAGAAACTTTCAACAGTTAGAAGCTTATTGTCTAACTACTCTTCTAGCATACAGGAAGCAGAGCAAGACAACACACAATCCTGATGAGCTAGCAGGGTTATCTGAACAACATCATATAAGTACTTACTTCTAGTCTAAACAAGCAATCACTTATTTAGCTAATCATGAAAGCACTCATATAGAACATTGCACACTACCAACCATCAAGAAAAAGACCATATTACATCTGATTCAAGGCAACATACCTCATCCAACAGGAAATTTATTTCTAACTTTTACGAGCAATCTAGCACATCACATAGAAGCTCTAGTTCACAACAAGTTTTCATCATTACAGGAACAAAGGTGGGGAAGCATTTGATGCACAAACAACTATCAAGTTTTATTATTACATTAGTCACACTTGACAACAAGTTGTTTATTATTAGAACAAAGGTGAGAGAAGCATGTTCATGGGCAATGCACAACAAGATGTATGCTCATCCTATACGTCCTTACAAATTGCCAGCCTGAGGCGACAATCACGTTCTAGGTTGGTGGCATAACACACACTCTCGATATAGCTAGTCGTCAACTATACATACGCATTCGAGGTTAGCGTACCTGCAGAAAATCTCATTTCAGCCCATTCCCACAACAGATATAAATACATTGCAGGAATTTAAATCTAGATACTATCTTAGGTGCATACCCAGTATACACGTAAGTAGTATATGCACCCATCATAATGGTATTACTCCCACAATTAAATACCTTCACCCGCATTCGTGTGCTTACGAGTACAGGTTCCAGTACCAAACTAGCTCTTTCCTAGACCAACGGTTGTTTGGTCATGCTCTCACAACTCACACTTACCTGAGCGTAGGTGCGACGTTGCATAAAATAAATTCAACTACTCACATATATGAGTACATCATATGTGAGGACTACCTCCAACATTAGACTACAGGGCAGCATAGTGCGGTCATCTACACGTACCTTTTGAGTCGACGTGTCGTTGCAAGAAAGTAAAAACCCCCAAATTAGTATTACTTAACTAAGCCACCTGAAAGTCCTAAGTTGGGCATAACTGAAGGTTGTCACTAGCATATAGTTTACAAATTAGGTTTTAACAAACTTGCCTACTAGCTAAAGCTTTTTAGATAAAATAGGCTTTTCAAAACGAAACTTTGTTTTAAAACCATGCACATGACAGTACTATGCTTAACCTTGCTCCGATACCAGCTATAACAGAACCGACCAATTTATAAGAGCACAAGTGTGAAAACCTCTGCCGGAGCAGCTGAATTGGCACACTTTAGCCCATATAAACCCGGTAGTCCAGAAATCTTGAAGGATTTCAAACTTTTCCAACATCTCAACCAAGATCGCATGCTCAAGCAAATACAAATCATGTCCACGGAGCTTTGCAGCGGAAATAATATTACAATAGAGTTCACAAATAATGATACAAGTTGAGTTCCACTTAATTTAGAAGAACAACATAGCTTTGAAATAAATACCATAACATAAGTTGAAATACTTTGATAGCTTGAGTGACACCCTCCTACAACAGCATAAGAGAAGAAGTATGGAACTGCCGAGCCCACCGACACTAGCCATCACCTTTCGGCAGGCCTAACCTTCACCTGCAACAAGGTGGGATAAACCCTGAGTACTCGAATGTACTCAGCTAGACTTACCCGTCATAAACTAGAAATAAAGTGACACCAAGGAGTATGCAAGGCTGTATCTGGGGTTGGCCATACTTACCTTTTTGCATAAAAGCATTTTATTATTAAATAATCATCAGTAGAGTATTAGCAGTCAATTTTATGTAATCAACCTGATTAACTAGATTTGCACCTGATCTAGAGCAATCACTTGGCTACTTAATCAAGCAAGAGTGACTATTTCATCAATAGCCTTTCAAATTCAACATTATAACCATCTTTAGTTCCATAAGTTACTACGGTAACACATGCCCAGTCAAGTTACTCACTGTCCAGGAGCGATGGCGATTATAATCGATTCCTACCCAGCTGGGGATAAAATGTCGCACACTCGCCCGATCACACCTTGCCAGGTAGCCGTCGGCTGCCACTCAGGAGATTCGAGAACACAATTCGCGGGGCGGCCATGGGCCCTTCTACACCGGGGGTTATCTCAGTGCCAGGTCGCTCAAGCTATAACTGCCCACGGTCATGCCAGGTCGTTCAGGCCCCGCCTGCCCTCGGACCATGCCAGGTTGTTCAGAATAGTTGCCCACGGTAGAGCTGAGGCCCTAGGTGTTAGGCGTCAACATCTCCATCACCGGCTCGAATAACCTTACTCGGCTTCACGGGAGGGACTCGCACCTACTCCGTTAAGTGATTGACACGTTCAAAATGACTGAGGTGTGCCTTCGTCGGGTCCTAATCGACACAGACGGGAGACTACTAGCACACAGAACCCATGTCCTGCCGCTCCTACATCCCGCCCGGTCTCAGTTTAATTATCACATGGTTATCTCCATGATAGCACCAGGCTAGTCATGATCAGTATCCACCTATATGCGGGAGATAGGAAATCACCCGACTTTTACCGGTCTAAGCAGGGCTAAGCATATAATCGAGCCTAGACCTAGCAGGGATATCAAGATAATAATTGCTAGTGGACAAGGATAAGTAAGTACTGCATCAACGGTATCATTCAACTCCTATAACTTAATGCAACAATCATTATATTGACTCGATTGCATTTATAAAAGAATGGTAGGAGACTTAGAATGCTCCGGGGCTTGCCTGGGAACAACACTTAAGCTAGTGTTAGATGGCACCACTTCGGGAACATCACCGCTCCAGGAACTTGTGGGGTTCGCCAACACCATCATCTCCAGGTGATCACCAAACCATCATCCTGAGGTCTGGCTCCATCATGACATCCTTCGCTTGACGTTCTTCCATCTAGCGAACCTAGATATGAGATACACAATGCATATGTATGAATGCTCCCGAGGTAATATATTGATCACATAGCACAAGCAACCACTAACAAGAACTTAGCACAAAATTCATGCAAACAATTAAGATAACTTAGCACACAACAACCAACAGGTTATGCACACTTTTAAATTGACCACTAAGTTCACCTAATCAACTTAAGCCAAGTTAAGCAATCAAACACAAACACTCAGATTTGGACAGCAAGACAGCAGTCCACTCTTTTAACTGTAACTCAAGCTACATATCTCAAAACAAGGTGAGATAAGGCTTTCTGGAAAGCTAACTCAATTGTCTACAACTATGTTATTCACCATAAGAGCAAATTCAAAGGTTATATAGTTCAAAAGTAGATAACAATGCAGCTCTTTCCAGCTGTTGGACAGCAGGACAGACAGAGATTCAGAGAAGCATAACTCAAGATACAAACATCACATGAGCATGAAATTAGACATTCTACAAATCTTACAAGATTATATAAATATTTCTTATTATTAGCTCAAGGTGAATCAATTATTAACAAGGTCGAACAACATGATTAGTGCAGCTCTGTCCACACTTGGATAGAACTAGCCACACATCACAACAGTAACTTAGGACAACCATAACTAAAGATCTATAATACCTGGGAACTTGCCCATAGACTACTTAGAAAGATTATTAAGTTTTCTACAAATCATCTATAATCATCTCAAGATGATTCACAAGTTAACAAGGGCTAATTAGTATAATTAGGCACCTCTATCCAGACTTTGGACAGATTTGCCCACCTGCACTAAAACAGCAATAACTCAAGTTATCGATATCCAGTGAACATGAGCTAAGACAATTTAGAAAGCTTATGAAAAGTACTACAACTCTTTTATAAGCACCTAAGCATGAATCACAAGTTAACTAGGTGAAACAATCCAAACATTCAGATCTGGACAGAATGTAGGCAAAACTTGACAGCAATCTTACAACAGCCATATCTCTTAAACTATTAAGCCTATGGCCATGCAATTTAGTGACAAGCTAGATTAACATGTTATCTACAACTTTTGTATAGACCACATCTACAACAAACAATATCTACAACACGAAGTCATTACCACAATAGAAACTGTCTCTGCAGCCATTCAACAAAAACTGGGCATACATATAACAGCTAGGTAATTAAATCACAACTAGAGCTACACAACTCTAAATGACACACAACAAGACATTTTGGAAAGCTTATGAAATTTCCTACAAATCATCTTTAAACATCTCAGTATGATTCGCTAGTTAACATGGTGAAACTATTGCATTCACAGAATCTGATCTAGGCAGAGAGCAACCATTTCTAAAACTGAACTTAGAACAGCCATAACTCATAATCCATTTGACCACAAATCATGAAACTTTAACACAAGATAGATATGTAAGTTATCTACAACTTTGGTATAGACAAGTTTCACAGAAAACATCATTTACAAAGGATAACTATTTAAGCCCTAAAAACTGTCCAGAACATCCTGAAATGAACTATAGAGAGAAGATAAATCTAAGACTCTATGCTTTGCATAAAACATGGCCACAATAAAATTATCCAAGCTATAACAACATCATAAGAAGGCAGTGGAGCCACCTTTTCTATTTTTACATGCAAACATTTGCCACAATTCATTTTAATCCATTTAATGAGCTGAGAACAAGATAAATTCATAACTAATGCATACATGCACCAAAAATCTTGAAATTTTTATCATAGCACACACATCACATGAAAAGTCTACCATACAAATTTCACAGCAAACTAAGTAATACAACAACAGGTATTATTTTCTCCCTATTTAAACCTATTTAACACAAAACAATCATAACAGCAGAAACTTTACACTAACACACATCATTTTATACATTCACTGGACAGAGATTTTCACAAGGATTCCAAAAAGTCCACATATGCAATTTTTGGACAAACATACAATTTACTATACAATTTACAAGTTTCCATCAGATTTGCTAATTAATTAAAAACGAAAATAAAAACTGTTTTTGCATCCGGAACCCCTGGATCTGCACAAATTACTTAAGGACTTGTTAGTAAATCTAATGAGTCATGCCACATTAACAAAAAAAGGCCAACAAAAAGTTTCAGCGTCGATTTCTACCCTTCTTCTTCTTTTTCACGGGAGGTCGACTGAACCGCGGAGAAGAACTCGCCTTCTGCAGGGAAGGGGGCTGGGCTGGTTGCTGCCTAGGGTTTGGGGCGCTGGGTGCTGCAGGGCTGCTGCTGCTGGCTTCGGCTCCTGCGGCTGCTTTCTGCAGAAAGGGCGCAACCCTGAAGCCGCGACCAGAGAGGAGGGCGCGATCTCATGTGGTCAGAAGAGCCGCTGCTCTGCGCGGTTTGCAGAACGACGCAGAGAGAGGGGAAAGGAGAGGGAAGGAGCAGGGGGCGCCAGGAAAGAAGATGAGGCTCGCCGGCGTTCTGTTTTCTCTGGTGCTGTTCAGGAAAGGAGGGAGGAGGAGAACAGGAAGGGTAGCCATGGCTGGAGAAGGGAGCTGCTGCTATTGCTGTTCAACCATGGAGAGGAAGAAAAGGGAGAGGAAAACAGAGAGAGAGGGGAAGAAAGGACCGAGGGGAGAGGAGAGCCGGCCTCGGCCTTTTTGGTCGGAGGGAGCAGGGGCGCGGCCTCGGGAGGAGGCCGGTCGGCCACGGCCAAAAGTGCCGTCAAATTTTTTCCCAAAATTTCTTTCCCAAAATGGCAAGTTTTCGGAAACTTTCGGTCAAATTCTAAAATTGCGAACACTACTCAAACGGACTCCGATTTCAATGAAACTAATTTTGTTGTCGTCGTCTCGCCGAGTACTCCGACTTTCGTTAAAGGCACTCAATCAAATTCCCAACGGTTTGCCCGATAACGATCGTCGACGGCAACTTCGCGGTGACCGAAATTCCAATTTTGCAGTACAGACTTAACTGATTTCTGGAACCTGAAAACTGCGCGGTATCTCATCTTGCGAGCTCGTTTTCACCATTTTCGGCTTCGATTCAGGTCTCGGCCATAAAGCGAAATTTGTTCCTTTCGATCTGCACTACAACTTTTGTTTAAGGTGCTCTGACATGCGAACATCAAAAATACCGTTCAACGCCGGTCAAAGCAGTCTCCCGGTAGGATCCGGATTAGGGTTTCTCGTTCGTCGGAATATTTTCTGGCCATCTGCTCAACGCGAAACTTTCATAACTTTTGATCGTAAGCTGATATATAGTTGACTGGGCATAATCACAACACTTGGTTGAACTCAATTGATTTTCTTCGGTTAATCGGCCATTACAGGCAAAGTTGTGACTCGTCATTTCATGTGACTTTTTGATTCCAAACTTCACGAAACTTTTTCATCAGATACTATAGACAGGAATGGAGGTGGGTCACATGAAAAATCCATGTTCATCATAAATCCTGAATATTCATAATTTGACAATCATTATCAACTGGCTCCATTAATTATTTCCTGAATAATTCAAACTGAGATTCTATCTCTGAGTTTGATCCCGACACTTTTGTCGTCACTGACTAACCTTGAATTTAGTTCTTCATTGTAGTTTGATATACCAAGTTCGTGCTCAACTGAAGGCTTAACTGACGGCGAACACCTGGGGTGTTACAATGGTTCTCTGCGGATCTCAGTTGCTACAGCAGAGGATTGGGAGAGCAGGAAAACCTAGAAGGCAAAGAGCAAAATGACCGAGATAGGATGGGAGGTGGGTGTCTCCCTCTACTTATCCTAATTCTAATTCCCACTCTACCCCTAACTAATTACAGAGCGAACCAGCTAAACCCTAGGGTTATTCTGGACCAACTCGTGGTAGGTGGTGATCCGATGGCCACGCCCGCACAACTGTTAGCGTTGCCTCGACGCAACCTCACCGATTGCCGCCACGTGCCGCCACCGCTCTGCACGTCCTTTTCCCGGACTTCACCCCCGGTTTTGTGGCCCAAACCGGGAAACCAGCAGCGCCCAGGTTTTGAGGCCCAAACCTGGAAACCGTCCTCAGCCCGAGTTTTGTGGCCCAAACTCGGAAACCATCAGCGCCCAGGTTTTGAGGCCCAAACCTAGAAACCATCCACTCGGTGGTTTTTCTGTGGCTCAACCACCAAACCGAGCCATCGAGGGGATGCACCGCCCGTGCACCCCGTCCACCGACACGTGTCCCCAGGTCCACGACCCAAGCAACACCGTGCCCACAAGTCTTCGCTCGTCGCTGTCCCAGGCCGTCAGCCACCACAACTGATTCTCAGGCCACCGGTCCCTCTGTCCAAGCCTCACGTCCGCCCTTCGCCACTCTCGGTCCATCGGCGTGGCACGTCTCTACTTGACCTTCACCTTGCCTTCGATCACTGTATCCGTGCTCGACACCTGCACAACACAAGCCAAAGAACATGCGCATTATCCCAGTTGACAATCACTCATCACTCAGAGACTCGGCATACACCCATGTATCCGCAATCTCCCCCTTGATGAGTGCATTGTCAACTACCAACACAAATTATAATGGAATAGAGAAAGGGAGGAAGGAAGAGAGAGAAATCGACCAAATGACCCAAAAGCATAACAAAGCCGAAGAAGGTCAAGTATAAAGAGCAAGACAACTTGGTCCCCAAAGACATGGGCAAACGGCTCAACGCAACCAAGCAAAGCAAAGCTAGCCCTCAAGAAGAGGTAGAACAGGCTCAACACCGCTAGCGAGAAAACTTGATACCAATTGAAGGATCAACTGAGATTCAAGCAAAACAGAGCTAGCCCTCAAGAAGAGGTAGAACAGGCTCAACACCGCTAGCGAGAAAGCTCGATACCAACTGAGAAAAGCTCGATATCAGCTGGAGAGCACAAAGGCAAAAGCGCTAGTTCCTCAAGAAAGAGGCAAAGGCTCAACACAACTAGCTACCAAAAATGCTCCGAACCAACTGTTACCAGCTCAAAAACTCAGCAGCGAACAGACTCAAACAGCGAGCAAACTCCCCCTCAAATAATGCACACAACCAGGAAATCTTCCCGTAGTTGATCTAATTTCTCCCCCTTAGTTCAACTCGGAAAGCACATGATTTGCAATATTTTCTCCCCCTTAGTTGAAAATACACCATCAAGCAAGTTTCTCCCTCTTGACATAATTTCTCCCCCTTCCAAAATACATATGAGTCAAAATGCAAGTTAGCAGCTTCAGGAATATAGTCAATAGAATATGAAGATGCTAAACAGAATGCTGAACCGATGACTCAAGAAATGCACAGAATGCTAGCAAAGCCTCAAACTGATCACCAAATACGAAATCTGAACATTGGAGCAATATGAGTAGTTTTCAGCCAAAAAGGTATTCACCATCAAAAAGCACTAAGCATGTATAGATAGGAAGTCAAACAAGTGCTAAACATGTATACAAGGTGAACTACCCCTAGCAAGGTTCAATCATCATGCTATCGAATGAAACATAGACTTGTGTATTCAAATTTTATCGGAGTTGCAGCGGTTAAAATACACAAGTTCAAATTTCAGCATGCGATTGCGAGAGGTTGAAGGCTTGTCATTGCCAAACTTTTCAACTGTGCGAAGCCTATGCAGAAGCAATTAGAAGCTTAAAGCAACAGTTTCGGTCATACACTACACAGCTCAAGTTTAACTCAAAGTGCAGTGAGAAACAGTCTCGATACTGTGATGTGCTGACAAGCAATCCCATCTCGATCTTTCCAATTCACTTAACTTGGTTCAACTTGAAAGTAGAATATGAACATACCAAGCAAGTGAATGACTCAGAACTAGAGACATAGCAACCTAACATATATGAAAAGCACAAGTGATCTCAACAAATTCTACACATGCTAGTTGCATATCTCAATGGTGAACAATTTCAATTTTTATGTTCATTAAGCAGGTTCACCAGTTACAAAATAGCTCAGCTCACAATATATATCAGTGATTAGAAAGAGCATAAGCTACAGCATCATCATAAAGCATCGAAACATACACTACACAGAGCATAGTCATATTCTAAAGATTATATACATGAAGCTCTGAATGTAAATATGCAAGATAAAATGCATGATGAAACCAATCAAAAGAAAAAGAGTGAGTCTAAGATACAAGAATCAAAATGTTTCCCCCATCTAAAAGGGGAAACACGCACCAAGCTCACCTCTCAACCTAGCAAAGGTTGATTGGTCCAAAGGCTTGGTAAAAATATCAGCCAACTGATGATGAGTATCGACATGGCGAAGGTCGATATCACCCTTCTCATAGTGGTCTCGCAGAAAATGAAAGTGCACATCAATGTGTTTGGTCTTAGAATGCAGCACGGGGTTCTTAGCAATGCTAATAGCACTCGTGTTGTCACAGAACAAAGGAACGCGAGAAAAGCTCAGACCAAAATCACGCAAAGTGGCCATCATCCAAAGCAATTGGGAACAGCAGCTAGCCGCAGCAACATACTCAGCCTTCGTGGACATTAATGTGTTTGGTCTTAGAATGCAGCACGGGGTTCTTAGCAATGCTAATAGGACTCGTGTTGTCACAAAACAAAGGAACGCGAGAAAAGCTCGGACCAAAATCACGCAAAGTGGCCATCATCCGAGTATCGACATGGCGAAGGTCGATATCACCCTTCTCATAGTGGTCTCGCAGAAAATGAAAGCGCACATCAATGTGTTTGGTCTTAGAATGCAGCACGGGGTTCTTAGCAATGCTAATAGCACTCGTGTTGTCATAAAACAAAGGAACGCGAGAAAAGCTCAGACCAAAATCACACAAAGTGGCCATCATCCAAAGCAATTGGGAACAGCAGCTAGCCGCAGCAACATACTCAGCCTCTGTGGACATCAATGTGTTTGGTCTTAGGATGCAGCACGGGGTTCTTAGCAATGCTAATAGCACTCGTGTTGTCACAAAACAAAGGAACGCGAGAAAAGCTCAGACCAAAATCACGCAAAGTGGCCATCATCCAAAGCAATTGGGAACAGCAGCTAGCCGCAGCAACATACTCAGCCTCCATGGTAGACTGGGCGACACTAGACTGCTTGCGAGAAGACCACGATACAAGAGAAGAACCAATAAACTGACAAGTCCCAGAAGTGGACTTGCGCTCAAGTCAGTAACCAGTAAAATCGGCATCAGAATAACCGCAAAGGGAGAGGGTGGAGGAAGCAGAATATCAAATCCCAAACTCAGGTGTGAAGCATAAGTACCTCATAATGCGCTTGACCGTCTGACGGTGAGAGGTGCACAGCGAAGACTAAAATCGCGCGCAAAGACACACCGCGAACTGAATTTCCGGGCGTGTCGCCGTCAGGTACAGCAGCGACCCGATCATACTTCGGTACTCCTTCTGGTCCACTGCTTCTCCATCCTTGTCCGCATACAGGGCCGTCGTGGTCAACATGGGTGTTGGAAGAGGCTTGGCCTCCCCCACATCGAATTTCTTCAGGATATCCTTGGTATACTTACCCTGGTGCTCAAACGTCCCCTCTCGGGATTGCTTGATTTGCAACCCGAGGAAAAACGTCAACTCGCCCATCATGCTCATCTCAAACTCCCTGCTCATAGTATCTGCAAACTTGGCAACCAAAGCATGAGAAGAACCACCGAAAATGATATCATCCACATAAATCTGGACCAAGAGAGTGTCATTGCCTTGCTTGAGGAGAAAGAGAGTTTTATCCACACATCCCATTTTAAAACCCTTAGCAAGCAAAAAGGTTTTCAACCTATCATACCAGGCTCTAGGGGCTTGTTTCAAACCATACAGAGCTTTGTGAAGTTAAAAAACATGGTTTGGAAACTTGGGATTTTCGAAACCGGGGGGTTGTTTCACATACACCTCCTCTTCTATGTAGCCGTTTAGGAAGGCACTCTTGACATCCATTTGAAAAAGTTTAAACCCTTTGGATGCAGCAAAAGCCAAGAGTATCCTAATCGCCTCCAAACGAGCTATAGGAGCAAAAGTCTCCTCATAGTCTATCCCCTCCTTCTAACTATACCCCTGGGCTACAAGTCTGACCTTGTTTCTCACAACATGGCCATCTTCTCCTTGTTTGTTTTTGAAAACCCATTTTGTCCCAATAGGGTGACACTCAGGAGGAAGAGGAACAAGAACCCAAACCCGATTTCTCTCAAAGTTTTCAAGCTCCTCATGCATGGCATTGACCCAATCCGGATCCGTCAAAGCGTGTCCAACATCTCGGGGGTCAAAATCAGCAACAAATGCAGAATGAGCAAAGTGAGAGATTTGTTGTGACCTTGACCGAGTGACACGTTCGCCGATGCTGCCGATCATCTGTTGAGGCGGGTGTTGGCGCTGGATGTGTCGTGGCGCCTCCCGAGCAGAAGAAACCTCCCCCTCAACAGCAGCTGGTGCCTCCCCGAGTACGAACGGTACAACCCGAGGCGGCGGATCCCACGGCCCCCAAGTAGTCGAAGAAGAAGGATCGGGGCCGTGAGTGGTAGTAGAGGCCGCTCTTTGCGGCACAGCAGGTGGAGGTGGTGCTGGGTCATCCATCCCTTCAGCACCCTCGTCCTCATCATCAAAAAGAGGCTCGCCAACCTCATGATCACCTGCACACTCAAAACGAGAAGAAGGACAAACCAAGGTCTCGTCGAAGGTGACATCGGATGTCTCCATGACTCGGTTAGTATCAAGGTTAAGTACACGATATGCACGAGTATGAGTGCCATAACCTAAAAATACACCGTCAGAAGAACGAGACTCAAACTTGTCCAGGTTGCCTTTCTTGAGTATAAAACAGTGGCAACCAAAAACTCTAAAATAACTCACTTTGGGTTGTTTTCCAAAACGCAACTCATAAGAAGTCTTTTTCAAGAAAGCTCGGAGAAAAATGCGATTGTAAATGTAGCATGCAGTGCTCATAGCTTCGGCCCAATATCGCCTAGGAGTCCTATGCTCATTGAGCATCGTCTTGGCCATCTCTACAAGGGTCCGATTCTTCCTCTCTACAACACCATTTTGTGGTGGTGTGTAAGGGGAAGAAAACTGATGCTCTAAACCCAAAGAGTTACAAAACTTCTCAAAATCCGAGTTCTTAAACTCGGAACCATTATCACTACGGATAGCTCGCATTGAGTTCAAAGGGAACTCATTCTGAAGACGCAAAATCAGATTGTGAACAAAAGAAAAAGTCTCGGTCTTCTCGGTCAAAAAGAAGATCCACGAATATCTCGAAAAATCGTCAACAACAACAAGCACGTACCACTTCCCCCCAACCGAGCCCACCCGAGCCGGACCAACAAGGTCCATGTGTAAAAGCTCTCCAGGGCGCTTAGTCATGACCTGAGTCACTGGATGGTGGGGAGCGGCAACCATCTTCCCATGTCTACAAGAATGGCAAACAAGATCCTTCTCCATGCATAACTTGGGCAATCCTCGGATTAGGCCAAGTGAACTAAGCCTTGCAAGCAAGTCAAAGCTCAAATGTCCTAGTCTCCTATTCCACTTCCAAAGATTAGAGGAGGAAGGTCCAGCCAAAAGACAACGAGAAACTCCAAACGATTCCGAGAAATTCGCACGAAAGACTTTCCCAAAGGGCGAAATCATACATACAAGATTGCCCTGAGGATCCAAAATACGACTGAGATTCGGCTTAAAACGAATCTCATAGTCATCATCGAAAAGTTGCGAAACAGAAAGAAGGTTAAAATGCAAGTTAGATACAAGAGCAACATCGTGCAACACAAAGTGCTCATTAACTCGCACCGACCCACGAGACAACACTCTACCTTTGCTATTGTCGCCGAAGGTGATAAACTCCTTTCCGGCGACCGGACTAAGACTGGAGAACCACTTGGCGTTTCCGGTCATGTGCCTCGAGCAACCGGAATCCACCAACCAAACGTTCTCCAATCGTTTTACCTACATCAATAAAAAGACATAGGGTGAGCATACGGTCCAACACTGGGGTTAGTGAAGTAAGAAGAATACCAGTGTTGGGCCGGCTGCTCAAAAGAACGGTTAGCAGAAAAACCATTCCTAGCACGCATACGGGAAGAGCGATCACCACGTAGAGGAAAACGTGGTCCGCTAAGGGAGGAGCGTCCATCGTGATACTCAAAACGGGATGGGGGAAAACGCTCAACTACAAAGCCACCGCCACGGGGTCCATAGCCCACAACTGCAGGCTCCCGCTGGGCACGTTCTCTTCGCGGCCTAGGCCTAGGAACTTGAGGTTTTGGACCTCTAGGCCTAGCAGCACGTCTCTGAACATTCGGCACATGCACATCATGGAAAGGATGGTACATGTCCATGTTGTTCATCTCCTTTGAACGACGCGCCTCTCTCTTGCGCCAAAAGCAAAACTCACTCAAGTGTACATCTCTCCCACAGTGCTCACAGTGGTACCTCACCGCTCTCAGAGGGGGGTTGTTGGTACTCACGGTTGTGGGTATGGATCACTTTGCCCTTCTGTGGCATAAGCTCCTCTTGGATAGGTGGCATTGTGTCTAGCTAGTTCTTGAGGTGGTTTGGTTTTGGAGCCCACGACTGTTTCTTGGGTGGAGCTCTCGGAGGTTCAACAAACACCCCATCCTTTGTGTTAGGCTTGAGAGGCTCTTTAGGTGGAATCTTGGTAAGCTTGGGAGTAGTGGTGGAGTTGGGCTTCTCACACGGGTTCAGACCACTCGACTCTCCAATCTTCCCAAAAGATGGAGCACACTCAACACCCTAAGCAAAGCCTACACCTGGACCTCCAGCAGCACGCTTGAATTGGGAGATCATCATCCCAAGCTGCGGCTCACCACTAGACACCCATGACAAGATGGTCCAAAGGTATGTGTTTTTCTCCTCGGTTTGCATCTTGTCATGCTTCACGTTTGCAATCTCCATCTCCAAACCCTCACACAAAGCGCAACTAGTCACACAAGTGCTACCCGAGTTGGCCTCCTCAAGAGACACAATCTTGGCATTCTTCTCTGCCAACTCGGATTGCAAGCCCGCACAAGACTTGCACGCACCCAACAGCGAGGATCTAGCTTTAAGCTCATCCACCTCTCCTATCAACACAGCATACTTACTTCTCAAAGTGAGAAGGTTAGTCATGTGTGTGGAGCACATCTCACACTCCTCCTCCTCGGTGACAACAACGGTGGACTTGACAGATTCAAGTACCATCACCGTATCCTCCCACTTCTGCCTAAACTCCTTCCGCTCTCTAGCAGCACGCCTAAGCAACTTAACTTGACTAAGAAGGGCGTCAGTAAGTTTCTCGACCTCAGTAGAAAGCTCATCGGGGGTCTGAGATACCTAGGAGGTGTCGTCGTCGTCATCATCGCTCCGAGGGATGTCCTCCAGCTCACCGTCGACCTCCTTGCCGAGGGCGATGGTGCAGAAGCCCTCGTTGTCGGCGAAGAAGCAGAGGCCATTCAGCTTGTCCTCGATCCTCTTCTTCTTCTCGGACTCGTCGTCGCTTGAAGAAGCGGAGTCGTCATCCGAGTCATCGATGTCACTGAGCGTGGCGAAGAACGCACGCTGCTCAGCCTGGGCCTTCTCCTTGTACTTGATCTTGATGTACTCTTTGTTGAAGCTGCCCGTCCGCTTGTGCTTCGCAGGGACGTACTTATCCTTGCGCTTGCCGGAGTCGTACTTGTGCCCATGATCTGCCTTGCCGAAGACTTGCTTGTTCTTCTTCGGGCAATTGGCGATGAAGTGGTTGGGGTCACCGCACTCGAAACATCCCGAGCGTCCTCCGTAGCGACGGTTTATGCGGTTGTTGTGGAACCGCGAGAATCGGTTGGCGAGCAAAGCCAACTCGTCATCCCCCATGAACTCCAGCTGCTCCTCTGTGACAGAAAGAAGAGAAGAGAGTGCAAAGCCTCCAGAGGGGTTAGCAGAAGAGCCAGAAAGGAAAGCCATTGACGGGCCAGAGGGATTTTCATAAGAAGCCCTCGCCATGGCATCAATCTCACTGGACTTGAGCTTACTAAAGAGCTCATCGCATGTGAGGGTCTCATAGTTAGGTGATTCGATGATCGCCAGAACCTTTGAGTCCCACACCGATCGATCAAGAGTGTGCAAAAGCTTCAAAGCTCTCTCATGATCATCGAAAGGCAACATCTCCTTGTTAGCCCTCATCCTGTTGACAATCACCTGAGAGCAAGCGAATAAACTTTCTATGCTCTCGCCAGGCATATGTCGAAAGTTCTCATACTCTCACTTGTGCGACTCGTAGAGATGGGTTTTGACTTGAGTGGTTCCCTCATGGAAACGTATGAGGGTAGCCCAAATCTCCCGAGCCGTAGCGAGGTGAGAAACGCGATCAAACTCCGTCATGCTCAAGCATGAGAAAAGGGCATTACAGGCTCGGCTATTTGCATCGTGCTCATCGATCTGATGCTGAGTCACACGAGCAGCCAAGACCACGTAATCAGAAGAGTTGCAAATATCCCAAATGGAAGCACCAATACTCTGCAGATAGGCCGACATGTGTATCTTCCAATACGCATAGTTCGTCCCATCGAAAAACGGCGGTTTGCCCACGCTGTGATCCATGTCGCCTTATGTTGATCTGGAACCGGCTAAGGTGGAAGATCCTTAACCCGCTCTGATACCAATTTATGGACCGAGAATGCAATAGCAAGGCGACCAGAGGGGGGGTGAATGGGAGCTCAAAAATTTCTCTCGAAACTTTGGCCTTTGTCCCGCAAATCAACCCCAAAAGCTTTGATCGAAACCGTGATGCCCACGACCCTTGGAAGAGGGTGGATGATCCCTAGGATCACAGCGAGGCACCACAAAGCGATAGCAAGTCAAACGCCAAAACCAACGGCACAAGTTCGACTCCTAAAAACCGAGTCCCAAACGTAGATTGAAGGCTACGTCGAGAAATCCCCAAATACTGATGCTAACAAGTAGCAAAGATACTTAGAGAGGTTCCTAGGTGAACTAAAGGGCCAAGCAAGAAGTCCGGAAACCAAGTGAAGAAGCCGGGAGAGCAAACGAAAAACGCCATGAAAACGAAATCAACCCGATCTACTTGTTCATGAGGAGTTAGATGAATTCCTTCGGTGGAAATGATCTCCTCACTATAAAGAACAAGTTGATTCAAACGGATTTCGAAAAGACGCAGTAGAGAGGGAGATCCAGTGACAGGAAAATCATGGACAAACTAAGAACGCGAAGAACACAAACAAAACACGAATCAACACATCGATCTGCAACCGTGTGGCTACCACACGCTACAATAGTGAGATTACGGTCTCACTTCCTCAAAATCTCCAGTACACAGAGGTATGGTTCTCTGCGGATCTCAGTTGCTATAGCAGAGGATTGGGAGAGCAGGAAAACCTAGAAGGCAAAGAGCAAAATGACTGAGATAGGATGGGAGGTGGGTGTCTCCCTCTACTTATCCTAATTCTAATTCCCACTCTACCCCTAACTAATTACAGAGCGAACCAGCTAAACCCTAGGGTTATTCTGGACCAACTCGTGGTAGGTGGTGATCCGACAGCCAAGCCTACACAACTGGTAGTGTTGCCTCGACGCAACCTCACCGATTGCCGCCACGTGCCGCCACCGCTCTGCACGTCCTTTTCCCGGACTTCGCCCTAGGTTTTGTGGCCCAAACCGGGAAACCAGCAGCGCCCAGGTTTTGAGGCCCAAACCTAGAAATCGTTCTTAGCCCGAGTTTTGTGGCCCAAACTCAGAAACCATCAGCGCCCAGGTTTTGAGGCCCAAACCTGGAAACCGTCCACTCGGTGGTTTTTTTGTGGCTCAACCACCAAACCGAGACGTCAAGGGGATGCACCACCCGTGCACCCCGTCCACCGACACGTGTCCCCAGGTCCACGACCCAAGCAACACCGTGCCCACAAGTCTTCGCTCATCATTGTCCCAGGCCGTCAGCCACCACAGCTGATCCTCAGGCCACCGGTCCCTCAGTCCAAGCCTCACCTCCGCCCTTCGCCACTCTCGGTCCATCGGCACGGCACGTCTCTACTTGACCTTCACCTTGCCTTCGATCACTGTATCCGTGCTCGACACCTGCACAACACAAGCCAAAGAACATGTGCATTATCCTAGTTGACAATCACTCATCACTCAGAGACTCGGCATACACCAATGTATCCGCACATTGCCGCCGCCCGGAGCTCGAAGTCATTCCCCTCCAACCAAAGCTCCACCGCCTTCCTCCTTCACCCGCAAGCTTCACCGAGCAAAGGCAAGGTGAGAACACCCTACTGCTAGGTCTCTACCGCCCCCTAACTCCCTCCTTCACCCGGCCAAGCGCCATGGCCGCGCACGAGGCCAAGCTTCTCTGGAGCTTCACCGGCCGAACCAACCCCTCTAGTAGCCTCCCTAGGGTTCACTTAAGCTTTCGCCCTCGTCAATTTCACCGGCGACCGCCGGAGACGGCATAGCCAAGCTCCGCCACCGCCACCGTCCGCCATTGCTCGTCACCGGCGAGCTACGGCCGTGCACTGGCCAAACCAACACCACCACTCGATCCGCCTCGCCGAGGTGAACACACCGAGCCCAACCCCACCGCCGGCGACCTCGCCGTCGGCAAGTAAGCGCCGGTCAACTTCTTCCCATGTTCGGCCTTCACCGACATGTGGTCCCGTTGACCCTGCAGGCCCCACGCGTCAGCCGCACCTGGCCCATGGACCAAGCCCACGGAAGCCCAGCCAGGAGTTTTTCAAATGTTTTCTTTTTCGGGTTTATTTTCCAGAAAAGCTTGTTTATTTTGTGTAGCACGTTTTATTGATCCAAATGAGGTGCTTTCAGTTTTGTTAATTTGTTCATGAGTAGATCTGTCATGGAAAAATATGAAAGTATTTTTGGTAGCAGTTTATGACACTATTTGCATTTATTTCAGTTTATGTGCTTTATGTTAAATAAATAGATTTATGTGTTTTCTGGTTGAATTAATTCATGGCAAAAATGGTCTATGCTTCTTATCAAGTTATGTGTCTGTCAAAAATTTATGAGAACCTGTTTCTGTAGAAAATGCATCTGTTTAGATTTAAATTCCTTTTAGGCTATTTTATTAAAATATTTGTTAGGAGAAATATGTGTGGAAATAAAATATGAGAAAATTTATGCAGTCTTTGTGTGTTTTGTTTAATCTAAGAAAAATGTTAAATATAGGTTGATGTATGGAAAAATAAGGAGTTGTAGTACAAAGGTGTTCTACTGTGTTTTTCTTAGGAAATTCATGCAGAAAAGATTATGATGTTTTTGATCATGGAACTTTTTTGATAAATAAGAAATGTGGAGTAGAATCTTGGAAAAATATAAAAATAAGGATTGCACCCTTTTCCAGTAAGGTTGCAGTTCAAAGGGTTTATTTTGAAATAAACTTGTTTATTTTGTGTAGGTTTATATGTTCATGCTTTAGCAGTAAGTTTTCTACAATAGAGTGGTTATAGGTAGATGAAGCTATGAAAAATACGGAATCTGCTGTTTGACACTTTTCATAAGATAAGAAAAGTTAGTTCAAAGCACCTTTTGGGCAGTTTGTTTCATCTTTTTGTATCTGATGTTCAGTAATTTCTCTCTTGCTGAAATTTGTACGGTAAGGTCCAGTAAGTGTAAGTTGGATACTGAAATTTTTGTGGATTTTTCTAAGTTCAGAAAAATACACTTGTTGTTCAAACCTAGATTTCTTTCGAACAAGTAAATAGGAAATAGTCAAAATAGTGGTTTTGTTTAATGCAATTATTAAGTATTTTCCTCAATGTCAAAAGTTGTTCAACAAGTTGTTTTTGTTGGTTTACAAGAAATGTTTATATTTCATACCGCCATTCTGCACCTCGCATTATTTATTTATGTAACCGCATTGCAATAGGATCGACAGTCCCGGAGACAGAGCAAGAGCCGGAGACAAACGTCGAGGAGGAGATCCCGGAAGTGCTCAGGAGCGAGGAAACAGAACCCGCAGCGGAAACTAACCTGCCCGAGTGCCCCTCTCACGAGGCATCGGTCTTCTCCCAAGGCAAGCCCCAGAGCATTCTAAGTCTCCCAGTATTTATAATTAAATTAATTGAGTATTTTATACTATGATGCATTAGGTATAGGAGTGGATTGAATCCCAATTGTTGCATTACCATTCCTTCATTATTGTTTACACCTGCCTTGTTATCCTGTTACTTATTCATAAGTAGAACTGCTTAGCCTGCTTAATAAAAGTAGTAGTTAAGGATGCTTCCGTAATACCCTGATGGGTAGTTATCGGATCACGGTTGGCTATATTTGCTATCGTGGAAAAGAACCTGAGTAGTAATGAAATACGGTCAACTGGAAGGCAAGGCACAAGTTGGAAACTTGGGGCAGTCCGTCCATTGGATCATGTAGGTTTGTATCGATGTTGGCCCTCGTTCATTTTTGAAAGCGCCCTTTTACTTAGGGATATGTCGGTGCTGTAATCATCGACCCCAAAGCCGGTTAGACGTTGTCGGGCCGGTCTCAACCCGTGTCGCACCCTCTAGTATGGAAACACGATCTGCCGCGGAATGGCCATCGTATAGTTCCAATTGGGTGGTCCGTGCTTGAACCGCGACGATTACCACCACGAACAAGCATCAAGCGGTTGCCCAATGCATGGACCCGACGGGGAAAGTGTGGGTTGCTATTAAAGGTTTGTCCCCAGCTGGTTTGGAATTCGATTCGAGTCGCCGTCTCCCCTGGTTAGTGGGAAACTATGGCGAGCTTCACCACGATACAACTCCATGTGATGTTTAAGGTTCAACTAAAATTTGGATAAGTCAACCGGATATGGTTTATTCTATTGATTGCTAGATTCAAGTGGATGCTATAGACCAGGTGCAAACCTAGACTAAGAGATAGGCTAAAAGTTGGACTGCTAATCTATACAATTAAATATTACTCCTTTAATTTGAGCTCTTCACAACTAAGATCCCAGCTCCACCAAAAAGGCCTTGCATACCCTTGGTGTCTTTATTTTCAGTTGGACGGGTAAGTCTAGCTGAGTACATTCCCGTACTCAGGGTTTATCCCGTTTGTTGCAGATGGCCAAGTCTACTACGGCTATTGTAAGCACCGCCTCTATCCCGTGGAGGGTGATGAGGAGTAGGCCCAGGGCAGGGTCATCTAGAAGCTTCTCCTTTGCTTTTGCTGGGCTAAGACTATTGGTGGCACGTTACCTGAAAAAGGAGGAGTGAGTTATCAAAAACATTGTTTATTCGGACGTGTGTGGTGGTCGTATTTCAAACTTGTTTTAGCTTCCGCACTTTTAAACCCCGTATTGTAATAACTCTTTTAAGATTCCGCACTCTGATGTTAATTTCGATTCCGTTTATCAACTATTGTATCCTTACGAATGTGGTACTTGAACGATGCGATCCTGTATGTTGTACGATATTTGAAATCCTTCAAGATTTCTGGACTACCGGGGTTATATGGGTTCAAGTGCGAGTCGACGTCAGTCGTATTTGGCTAAGACGGTACTTGAGCTCTTATAATCAGGACGGTTCTGCCACAAGCAACATCGCGCAACACAAAGTACTCATTAACTCGCACAGACCGACGAGACAACACCTTACCTTTACTATTGTCGCCGAAGGTGATAAACTCCTTTCCGGCAACTAGACTAAGACTGGAGAACCACTTGGCGTTTCCGGTCATATGCCTTGAGCACCCGGAATCCACCAACCAAACGTTCTTTAATCGTTTTACCTACATCAATAAAAAGACATAGGGTGAGCATACGGTCCAACACTGGGGTGAGTAAAATGGGAATTATACCAGTGTTGGGCCGGCTGCTCAAAAGAACGGTTAGTGGCAAAACCATTCCTACCACGCCTACGGGGAAAGCGATCACCACGCTGAGGAAAACGTGGTCCGCTAAGGGAAGAGCGTCCATCGCGATACTCAAAACGCGGTGGGGGTAACGCTCAACTACAAAGCCACTGCCACGGGGTCCATAGCCTACAAATGCAGGCTCCCGCCGGGCACATCCTCCTTGAGGCCTAGGACCTTGAGGCATTGGACCTCTAGGCCTAGCATCTCTCCTCTAAACATTTTGCACATGTACATCATGGAAAGGATGGTACATGTCTGCATTGTTCATCTCCCTTGCACGGCGCTCCTCTCTCTTGCGCCAAAAGCAAAACTCCCTCAAGTGTCCATCTCTCCCACAGTGCTCACAATGGTACCTCACCGATTTCATAGGGGGTTGTTGGTACTCACGGTAGTGAGTATGGATCACTTGGCCTTTTTGTGGCATGAGCTCCTCTTGGATAGGTGGCATAGTGTCTAGCTTGTTCTTGCGGTGGTTTGGTTTTGGAGCCCATGTCTGTTTCTTGGGTGGAGCTCTTGGAGGTTCAACAAAAACCCCATCCTCAGTGTTAGGCTTGAAAGGCTCTTTGGGTGGAATTTTGCTTAGTTTGGGAGTAGTGGTGGAGTTTGGCTTCTCACTGGGGTTAAGAACACTAAACTCTCCAACATTGCCAAAAGAAGAAGCACACTCAACACCCTGAGCAAAGCCAACACCTGGACCTCCAACAGCACGCCTGAATTGGGCAATCATCATCCCAAGCTGCGGCTCACCACAAGACACCCATGACAAGATGGTCCGAAGGTATGTGTTTTCTTCCTCGGTTTGCATCTTGTCATGCTTCACATTTGCAATCTCCATCTCCAAACCTTCACACAAAGCGCACCTAGACACACAAGTGCTACTTGAGCTGGCCTTCTAAAGAGACACAATCTTGGCATTTTTCTCTGCCAACTCGGATTGCAAGCCTGCACAAGACTTGCACGCACCAAGCACTGAGGATCTAGCTCTAACTCATCCACCTATCCGACCAAAGCAACATACTTCCCCCTCAAAGTGAGAAGGTCAGCCATGTGCTTGGAGCACATCTCACACTCATCCTCCTCAGTCACGACAACGGTGGACTTGACAGATTCAAGTTCCTTCACCGTATCCTCCCACTTCTGCCTAAACTCCTTCCGCTCTCTAGCAGCACGCCTAAGCAACTTATCTTGACTAAGAAGGGCGGCAGTAAGTTTCTCGACCTCAGTAGAAAGCTCGTCGGGGGTCTGAGATACCTGGGAGGTGTCATCGTCGTCGTCGTCGTTCTGAGGGGGGTCCTCCAGCTGGCTGTCGACCTCCTTGCCGAGGGCCATGGTGCAAAAACCCTCGTTGTCGGCGAAGAAGCAGAGGCCGTTCAGCTTGTCCTTGATTCTCTTCTTCTTCTCGGACTTGTCGTCGCTTGAGGAAGCGGAGTCGTCATCCGAGTCATCGACGTCGCTGAGCGTGGCGAAGAAAGCACGCTGCTCGGCCTGGGCTTTCTCCATGTACTTCTTCTTGATGTACTCCTTGTTGAAGCCACCCTTCTTCTTGTGCTTAGGAGGGGTGTACTTCTCCTTGTGCCGGCCAGAGTCGTACTTGTGCCCGTGATCACCCTTGCCAAAGATTTGCTTATTCTTATTGGGGCAGTTAGCGATGAAGTGATCAGGGTCTCCACACTCAAAGCACCCAGCGCGTCCTCCTCCACGACGACGGTTCATGCGGTTGTTGTGAAACCGCGAGAACCGGTTGGCGAGCAAAGCCAACTCGTCGTCTCCCATGAACTCCAACTGCTCCTCTGCGACAGAAAGAAGAGAGGAAAGTGCAAAGCCTCCAGAGGGGTTAGCAGAAGAGCCAGAAAGCAAAGCCATAGACGGGCTAGAAGGATTTTCAAACGAAGCCCTCGTCATGGCATCAATCTCACTGGACTTGAGCTTACTGAAGAGCTCGTCGCATGTGAGGGTCTCATAGTTAGACGATTCGATGATCGCCTGGACCATTGTGTCCCACACCGACCGATCGAGAGTATGCAAAAGCTTCAAAGCCCTCTCATGATCGTCGAAAGGCAACAGCTCCTTGTTCGCTCTCATCCTGTTGATAATCACCTGAAAGCGAGCCAATAAACTCTCTATGCTCTCGCCAGGCATGTGTTGAAAGTTCTCATTCTCCCGGTTGTGCGACTCGTAGAGACGGGATTTGACTTGAGAAGTTCCCTCATGGAAACGCATGAGGATCACCCAAATCTCACGAGCCGTGGGGAGATGAGAAACACGATCAAACTCAGAAACACTCAGACAGGAAAAAAAAGCATTACGGGCTCGGCTATTGGCATCATGCTCATCGATCTGCAGCTGAGTCACATGAGCAGCAAAGACCACGTAATCATCCTTGTTGCAAATCTCCCAGACAGAAGCACCCATGCTCTGAAGATAGGCCGAAATGCGTATCTTCCAATACGCATAGTTCATCCCATCAAAAAACGGCGGTTTGCCCACGCCGCGATCCATGTCGCCTTCTGTGGATCTGGAACTGGCTAAGGTGGAAGATCCTTAACCCACTCCGATACCAATTGAAGGACCGAAAGTGTTACACAAAGGCAACCAGAGTTAGGCTTCAAATTTCTCTTCAGAAACTTATAGCCCTTGTCCCAGAAAGTCACCCTAGAAGAAAAACACGGGCTTGCTACTATCCACGACCCTAGAGATAGGGTGGATGCTTCCTAGAAGCACAGCGGGATACTACGCAACCCAAAAAGTCCAACACAAAAGACGGAAACCAAATCCGAGATCGGACCAACGAATCGCGGACGAAACAGTGAGTCAGTCAATGCATCGGACGCTGGCAGCGTCCGATGCCTACCCAACGGACGCGTCTGATGCAAACAGGTCTTCTCTGGAACCTTACTGCATGACCATCGGACGCTGCTACAGGAACAGCTCAGCATCCGATGTTCAGGCTCCAGAGCGTCCGATGTACAACAGACGCGTCTGATGCCCTGCATACGATGTCCACTTAAAAGCACCAGAACTGACACGTGTCACTGGAGCGTTCGATGCTATGAACAGCAGCGTCCGATGCTCCCATGACCAGCGTCTGATGCCCCCGAAAACAACACAGTTTTTCGGCGATTCAACCCGATCTCCTCCAAATCTAAAGCACTAGGGCTAAGATTTGATCTGAGAGGTCACAAGGATGTTAGTGAACTACTCCTAAGAGATCATGGCTCGAGCCTAACTCTAAATCGGTGAATCGGAAGAAATCAGAGGCAAAAGACAAAAGTTGAACCAAACACAAAAACCGATCGATCTACTTGCTCGCGAGGTTTGAGTTAAATTCCTTTGGTCGAAATGATCCCCTCACAGTAAAGAACAAGTTGGTTCAAACGGTTTTGCAAACGGAGCAACGTGGAGAGAGATCGATCGACGGGAAAATCGTGGAGAAAAGAAGAACGCGAAGAACAAGTTCAAAACGCGAATCAAGACCACGAATTGCCAGCCGAAATTTGTCCCCATAAGGAGACAACGAGATTACGATCTCGTTTCCTCAAAAAGCAAATACACAGAGGTATTGTTCACTGTCTCTTCGGATCTCAATTGCTACAGCAGGGATATAGGAGAGCAGGAAACCCTAAGAGGAAATAGCAAATGGCTGAGATAGTCTGGAGGGAGGGGAGGCCTCTCCTTATATAGCCTAATACAATTATTCCCCTTCTACCCTTACAACTAATTACAGAGCGAACCAGCTAAACCCTAGGGTTATTTTGGACCAACTCGAAGTAGATGTTGATCCGACGGCCACGGCCGCACAACTGGTAGTGTTGCCTCGACGCAACCTCACAGATTGCCACCACGTGCCGCCACCGCTCTGCTTGTCATTTTCCTGGACTTTGCCCCCGGTTTTGTGGCCCAAACCAAGAAACCAGTCTTCACGACCAACCCCCGGTTTTGAGGCCCAAACCGGGAAACCAGCTGTCCATCGCCTGAGTTTCGTGGCCCAAACTCAGAAACCCACCAGTGCCCAGGTTTTGAGGCCCAAACCTGGAAACCGTCCTCAGCCCGAGTTTTGTGGCCCAAACTCGGCAAACCCGCAGTACCCAGGTTTTGTGGCCCAAACCTGGAAACCGTCCACCCGATGGTTTTTTTGTGGCTCAACCATCAAACCGACCCGTAGAGGGGGTGCACTGCCCGTGCACCCCGTCCACCGACATGTGTCCCCAGGTCCTCGACCCGAGCAACACCGTGCCTCGCAAGTCTCCGCTCGTCGCTGTCCCAGGCTGTCAGCCACCACGGCTGATCCTCAGGCCACCGGTCCCTCAGTCCAAGCCTCACGTCCGCCCTTCACCACTCCCGGTCCATCAGCACGGCACGTCTCTTCTTGACCTTCACCTTGCCGTCGATTACTGTATCCGTGCTCGACACCTACACAACACAAGCCAAAGAACATGCGCATCAAACCAGTTGACAATCACTCATCACTCAAGACTCGGCATACACCCATGTATCCGCAGTTCTTGAGGTGGTTTGGTTTTGGAGCCCATCTCTGTTTCTTCGGTGGAGCTCTCGGAGGTTCAACAAACACCCCATCCTCAGTGTTAGGTTTGAAAGGCTCTTTGGGTAGAATCTTGGTCAGTTTGGGAGTAGTGGTGGAGTTGGGCTTCTCACTCGGGTTAAGACCACTCGACTCTCCAATCTTACCAAAAGACGAAGCACACTCAACACCCTGAGCAAAACCTACAACTGGACCTCCAGCAGCACGCTTGAATTGGGCAATCATCATCCCAAGCTGCGGCTCAACCCATGACAAGATGGTCCGAAGGTATGTGTTTTCTTCCTCGGTTTGCATCTTGTCATGCTTTACATTAGCTATCTCCATCTCTAAGCCCTCGCACAAAACACATCTAGACACACAAGTGTTACCCGAGCTGGCCTTCTCATGAGACACAATCTTGGCATTCTTCTCTGCCAACTCGGATTGCAAGCCTGCACAAGACTTGCACGCACCCAAAAACACGGGTCTAGCCCGGAGCTCATCCACCACTCCAACCAAAGCAGCATACTTCTCAAGGTGAGAAGGTCAGTCATGTGCTTGGTGCACATCTCGCACTCACCCTCCTCAGAGACAACTACGGTGGACTTGGCAAACTCAAGCTCCTTCACCGTATCCTCCCACTTCTGCCTAAACTCCTTCCGCTCTCTAGCAGCACGCCTAAGCAGCTTATCTTGACTAAGAAGGGCGGCAGTAAGTTTCTCAACCTCAGCAGAAAGCTCGTCGGGGGTCTGAGATTCCTAGGAGGTGTCGTCGTTGTCGTCGTTCCGAGGAGTGTCCTCCAGCTGGCTGTCGACCTCCTTGTCGAGGGCCATGGTGCAGAAGCTCTCGTTGTCGGCGTAGAAGTAGAGGCCGTTCAGCTTGTCCTCGATCTTCTTCTTCTTCTCAGACTCGTCGTCGCTTGAAGCAACGGAGTCGTCATCCGAGTCGTCGACGTCGCTGAGCGTGGCGAAGAAAGCACGCTGCTCAGCCTGGGCTCTATCCATGTACTTCTTCTTGATGTACTCCTTGTTGAAGCCGCCCTTCCGCTTGTGCTTGGGAGGAACGTGCTTCTCCTTGTGCCAACTGAAGTCGTACTTGTGGCCACGATCGCCCTTGCCCGCCACTTGCTTGTTCTTCTTTGGGCAGTTGGCGATGAAGTGGTCCGGATCGCCACACTCGAAACACCCAGCGCGTCCTCCTCCTCGACGTCGGTTCATGCGGTTGTTGTGGAACCGCGAGAACCGGTTGGCAAGTAAAGCCAACTCGTCGTCTCCCATGAACTTCAGCTGCTCCTCTGTGACAGAAAGAAGAGAAGACAAAGCAAAGCCTCCAGAGGGGTTAGCAGAACAGCCAGAAAGCAAAGCCATCGATGGGCCAGAAGGATTTTCATAAGAAGCCCTCGCCATGGCATCAATCTCACTGGACTTGAGCTTACTGAAGAGCTCATCGCACGTGAGGGTCTCATAGTTAGACGATTCGATGATCGCTTGGACCTTTGAGTCCCACACCGACCGATTGAGAGTATTCAAAAGCTTGAGAGCCCTCTCATGATCGTCGAAAGGCAACAGCTCCTTGTTCGCTCTCATCCTGTTGACAATCACCTGAAAGCGAGCGAATAAACTCTCTATGCTCTTGCCAGGCATGTGTCAAAAGTTCCCATACTTCCGCTTGTGCGACTCGTAGAGATGGGATTTGACTTGAGAAGTTCCCTCATGGAAGCGCATGAGGGTTGCCCAAATCTCACGAGCTGTGGGGAGATGAGAAACGCGATCAAACTCAGATACACTCAAACAGGACAAAAGAGCATTACGGGCTCGGCTATTAGCATCGTGCTCATCGATCTGCAGCTGAGTCATACGAGCAGCCAAGACCACGTAATCATCCTTGTTGCAAATCTCCTAGACAGAAGCACCCATGCTCTGAAGATAGGCTGACATGCGTATCTTCCAATACGCATAGTTCGTCCCATCAAAAAATGGCGGTTTGCCCACGCCGCGATCCATGTCGCCTTCGGTGGATCTGGAACCGGCTAAGGTGGAAGATCCTTAACCCGCTCCGATACCAATTGAAGGACCGAGAATGCAAAAGCAAGGTGACCAGAGGGGGTGAATGGGAGCCTAAAAATTTCTCTCGAAACTTCGGCCTTTGTCCCAAAAATCAACCCCCAAAAGCTTCAACCGAAACGTTATGCCCTCGACCCTTGGAAGAGGGTGGATGATCCCTAGGATCACAGCGAGGCACCACCAAACAAGAGCGAACCAAACACCAAAAGCTTCGGCTCGAGTTCAAACCCAAAAACCGACCCTCGAACGTCGATCGAAGGCTACGTCGAGAAATCTCCAAATACCTATGCTAACAAGTAGCAAAGATACCTAGAGAGGTTCCTTGGTTAACTATGGGGCCAAGCGAGAAGTCTGAAAACCAAGCCGAAAAGCCGGGAGAGCAAATGCACTAAAACTCAACACTCAGCCAACTCGCGGACTGTCTGGAGTTCAGTCCGCGGACTGTCTGCCCAACGGCGGACTGTCCGGGCTCAGGTGGCGGACTGTCCGCCGGCCAAAAGAGCAAAACTGCAACGCTACAGAAAGTCCTCTGCTCGACTCCCAGACTGTCCGCGGTCACCAACTGCGGACTGTCCGCCGGTCAAACCGAGGCAACACAGCCGAGACTCGCGACCACTAACTCGGTCGGAGCCCGACGCGCGGACTATCCGCGGGCACACTGGCGGACTGTCCGCGAGTGCCCAGAAAGGGCGATTTCGGTCGCCCTCAACTCAAATCTCCTCCAAAACAATCCAAATCAAAATCCCTTGATCCCAAACTTGGAGTGGATAATCACGAGGTAGTTAGGAGACTATCCCCAAGAAATCATCCGCTCAAATCAACTCAATCAACGGGAAATCAAAGGGGAAGGTGTATGAACCGAAAAAGCGCCACGAAAATTGAATCGACCCGATCTACTTGTTCGTGACGAGTTAGATGAATTCCTTCGGTGGAAAAGATCTCCTCACTGTAAAGAACAAGTTGATTCAAGTGGATTTCAAAAAGACGCAGTAGAGAGGGAGATCGAGTGACGGGAAAATCGCGGAGAAACGAAGAACGCGAAGAACAAAGTCAAAACGCGAATCAAGACACCGATCTGCAACCATGTGGCTACCACATGCTACAACAGTGAGATTACGGTCTCACTTCCTCAAAATCTCATGAACACAGAGGTATGGTTCTCTGCGAATCTCAGTTGCTACAGCAGGGGATTGGGAGAGCAGGAAAACCCTAAGTGGAGAATAGCAAATGACTGAGATAGAATGGGAGGTGAGTGTCTCCCTCTACTTATCCTAATTCTAGTTCCCACTCTACCCCTAACTAATTACAGAGCGAACCAGCTAAACCCTAGGGTTATTCTGGACCAACTCGAAGTAGATGTTGATCTGACGGTCACGCCCGCACAACTGGTAGCGTTGCCTCGACACAACCTCACCGATTGCCGTCACGTGCCGCCACCGCTCTGCTCGTCCTTTTCACGGACTCCGCCCCCGATTTTGTGGCCGAAACCAGAAAACCTGTCTTCACGACCAACCCCGGTTTTGAGGCCTAAACCGGGAAACCAGTCATCCATCGCCTGAGTTTTGTGGTCCAAACTCAGAAACCCGCCAGCGCCCAGGTTTTGAGGCCCAAACCTGGAAACCTTCCTCAGCCCGAGTTTTGTGGCCCAAACTCGGCAAACCCGCAGCACCCAAGTTTTGTGGCCCAAACCTGGAAACCGTCCACCGGTGGTTTTTCTGTGGCTCAACCACCAAACCGACGCTGTAGAGGGGATGCACCGCCCGTGCACCCCGTCCACCAACACGTGTCTTCAGGTCCTCGACCCGAGCCACACCGTGCCCCGCAAGTCTTCGCTCGTCGCTGTCCCAGGCTGTCAGCCACCACAGCTGATCCTCAGGCCACCGGTCCCTCAGTCCAAGCCTCACGTCCGCCCTTCACCGCTCCCGGTTCGTCGGCACGGCACGTCTCTACTTGACCTTCACCTTGCCTTCGATCACTATCTCCATGCTCGACACCTGCACAACACAAGCCAAAGAACATGCGCATCAAACCAGTTGACAATCACTCATCACTCGAGACTCGGCATACACCCATGTATCCGCAATGGATGATCCAGCACCACCTCCACCTGCTGTGCCACTAGGATCGGCTTCTACTACGACGACTCACGGCCCCAACCCCTCTTCGTCGACTACTTGGGAGCCGTGGGATCCTCCACCTTGGGCTGTACCATTTGTACCCGAGGAGGCGCCAGCTGCTGTTGAGGGGGAGGTTTCGTCAGCTCGGGAGGCGCCACGACACATTCAGCGCCAACACCCACCTCAACAGATGATCGGCAGCATCAACGAACGTGTCACTCGGTCAAGGTCACAACAAATCTCTCACTTTCCTCATTCTGCATTTGTTGCTGATTTTGAACCCCGAGATGTTGGACATGCTTTATCTCATCTGGATTGGGTTAATGCCATGCATGAGGAGTTAGAAAATTTTGAGAGAAATCGGGTTTGGGTTTTTGTTCCACCTCCTCCTGAGTGTCACCCTATTGGTACAAAATGGGTTTTCAAAAACAAACAAGGAGAGGATGGCCACATTGTGAGAAACAAGGCCAGACTTGTAGCACAGGGGTATAGTCAAAAGGAGGGGATAGACTATGAGGAGACTTTTGCTCCTGTAGCTCGTTTGGAGGCAATTAGGATACCCTTGGCTTTTGCTGCATCCAAAGGTTTCAAACTTTTTCAAATGAATGTCAAGAGTGCCTTTTTAAACGGATACATAGAAGAAGAGGTGTATGTGAAACAACCCCCCAGTTTTGAAAATCCCAAGTTTCCAAACCTTGTTTTTTAACTTCACAAAGCTTTGTATGGTTTGAAACAAGCCCCTAGAGCCTGGTATGATAGATTGAAAACCTTTTTGCTAGCTAAGGGTTTTAAAATGGGATGTGTGGATAAAACGCTTTTTCTCCTCAAGCAAGGCAAAGACACTCTCTTGGTCCAGATTTACGTGGATGATATCATTTTCGGTGGTTCTTCTCACGCTTTGGTTGCCAAGTTTGCAGATCTTATGAGCAGGGAGTTCGAGATGAGCATGATGGGCGAGTTGACTTTCTTTCTCGGATTGCAAATTAAGCAATCCCGAGAAGGAAAGTTTGTGCACCAGGGCAAGTACACCAAGGACATTCTGAAGAAGTTCGATATGGGTGAGGCCAAGCCTCTTCCAACACCCATGTCGACCATGACGGCCCTGGATGCGGATGAGGATGGAGAAGTTGTGGACCAGAAGGAGTACCGAAGCATGATCGGGTCGCTGCTGTACCTAACGGCGACACGTCCGGACATTCAGTTCGCGGTGTGTCTTTGCGCGCGCTTTCAGGCGTCGCCGCACACCTCTCACCGTCAGACGGTCAAGCGCATTATGAGGTACCTTTGTTTCACACCTGAGTTCAGGATTTGGTATTCAGCTTCCTCCACCCTCTCCCTTTGCGGTTATTCTGATGCCGATTTTGCTGGTTGCCGACTTGAGCGCAAGTCCACTTCTGGGACTTGTCAGTTTTTAGGTTCTTCTCTTGTATCTTGGTCTTCTCGCAAGCAGTCTAGTGTCGCCCAGTCTACCACAGAGGCTGAATATGTTGCTGCGGCTAGATGTTGTTCCCGGTTGCTTTCGATGATGGCCACTTTGCGTGATTTTGGTCTGAGCTTTTCTCGAGTTTCATTGCTTTGTGACAGCACGAGTGCGATTAGCGTTGCTAAGAATCCCGTGTTGCATTCTAAGACCAAACACATTGATGTGCGCTTTCATTTTCTGCGAGACCATTATGAGAAGGGTGATATCGACCTTCGCCATGTCGATACTCATCATCAATTGGCAGATATTTTTACCAAGCCTTTAGACCAATCAAGCTTAAATCGGTTGAGAGGTGAGCTTGGTGTGTGTTTCCCCTTTTAGATGGGGAAAACATTTTGGCTTTTGTATCATAGCCTGACTCTTTTTCTTTCGTTTTGTTTTCGTTTCTGATAGAGTAGTCTTTGCATTTCATCATGCATCTTTGCATTTTAAGCTTCATGTATATAATCTTTAGAATGCAACTATGCTCTGTTTAGTGTATGTTCTGATGATACATGATGATGCTTGTAGCTTATGCTCTTTCTAATCACTGATACATGTTGTGAGTTGAGCTATCTTATACATGGTGAATATGTTTAATGAACATAAAATTTGAAACTTGTACCACAGAGGCTGAATATGTTGCTGCGGCTAGATGTTGTTCCTGGTTGCTTTGGATGATGGCCACTTTGCATGATTTTGGTCTGAGCTTTTCTCGAGTTTCATTGCTTTGTGACAGCACGAGTGCGATTAGCGTTGCTAAGAATCCCGTGTTGCATTCTAAGACCAAACACATTGATGTGCGCTTTCATTTTCTGCGAGACCATTATGAGAAGGGTGATATCGACCTTCGCCATGTCGATACTCATCATCAATTGGCAGATATTTTTACCAAGCCTTTAGACCAATCAAGCTTAAATCGGTTGAGAGGTGAGCTTGGTGTGTGTTTCCCCATTTAGATGGGGGAAACATTTTGGCTTTTGTATCATAGCCTGACTCTTTTTCTTTCGTTTTGTTTTCGTTTCTGATAGAGTAGTCTTTGCATTTCATCATGCATCTTTGCATTTTAAGCTTCATGTATATAATCTTTAGAATGCAACTATGCTCTGTTTAGTGTATGTTCTGATGATACATGATGATGCTTGTAGCTTATGCTCTTTCTAATCACTGATACATGTTGTGAGCTGAGCTATCTTATACATGGTGAATATGTTTAATGAACATAAAATTTGAAACTTGTTCACCATTGAGATTGGCAACTAGCATGTGTAGAATATGTTGAAATCACTTGTGCTTTTGATATATGCTAGGTTGCTATCTTATACATGGTGTATGACCGAAACCGATGCTTTAAGCTTCTGATTGCATATGCATAGGCTTAGCTCGGTTGAAAAGTGAGGCAATGACAAGCTTTCAACCTCTCGCAATCACATGTTGATTTATTGAATTTGTGTATTTTCACCGCTGCAACTCGGATAAAATTTGAAAACACAAGTCTATGTTTCATTCTATAGCATGATGATTGAACTTTGCTAGGGGTAGTTCACCTTGTATACATGTTTAGCACTTGTTTGACTTCCTGTCTATACATGTTTAGTGCTATTTTGATGGTGAATCCTTTTTGGCTAAAACTGCTCTTTGCTCATATCTTCATATTTCATATTTGGTGATCAGTTTGAGCCTTTGCTAGCATGTTGTGTATGCTGCTAAGTCATCAGATCAGCACTTTGTAGAGCATCTGTTCATTCTATCAACTATATTCTTGAAGCTGATAACTTGCATTTTTGACTCATATGCATTTGGAAGGGAGATGTATGCTTGATAGTGCATTATCAACTAAGGGGGAGAAATTTCGTCAAATCATATCTTAGTTGTGTGCACTATTGAAGGGGGACTTTTGCTCATTTGATGAGTTTTTCAATTGGTTTTGAGGACTTTTATTGGTAATGAGCAATTTTATGCTAGTTGTGTTGAGCCTCTGTGCCTCTATCTTGAGGGACTAGCAGTTTTGCTTTGTGAGTATGCTTTCCAATTGGTATTGAGCTTTTCTATCTCTCAATTGGTATCGAGCTTCTTCTTTTTCAATTGGTATCGAGCTCTATTGTTCTTCAGTTGGTATCGAGCTTTCTCGCTAGCGGTGTTGAGCCCGTTCTGCCTCTTCTTGAGGGCTAGCTCTATTTTGCTTGAATCTTGACTGATATTTCAATTGGTGTTGAGCTCGTTCTACCTCTTCTTGAGGACTAGCTTTGCTTTGCTTGGTTGCGTCCAGCCGTTGACCATGTCTTTGGGGACCAAGTTGTTTTGCTCATTCCACTTGACCTTCTTTTGGCTTTGCTATGCTTTTGGGTCATTTGGTCGAGTTCTCTCTCTTCCTTCTTCTTCTTCCTTCTACCTTTATATGATTTGTGTTGGTAGTTGACAATGCACTCATCAAGGGGGAGATTGCGGATACATGGGTGTTTGTCGGATCTTGAGTGATGAGTGATTGTCAACTGGTTTGATGCGCATGTTCTTTGGCTTGTGTTGTGCAGGTGTCGAGCACGGATACAGTGATCGAAGGCAAGGTGAAGGTCAAGTAGAGACATGTCGTGCCGATGGACCGGGAGCGGTGAAGGACGGATGTGAGGCTTGGACTGAGGGACTGGTAGCCTGAGGGTCAGCTGTGGTGGCTAACAGCCTGGGACAGCGATGAGCAGAGACTTGCAGGGCACGGTGTTGCTCGGGTCGAGGACCTGGGGACACGTGTAGGTGGACGGGGTGCACGGGGCAGTGCATCCCCTCTACGGCGCCGGTTTGGTGGTTGAGCCACAGAAATACCACCGGGTGGACAGTTTCCAGGTTTGGGCCACAAAACCTGGGTGTGGACGGTTTCCGAGTTTGGGCCACAAAACTCGGGCTGAGGACGGTTTCCAGGTTTGGGCCTCAAAACTTGGGCGCTGGAGGGTTTCTAAGTTTGGGCCACAAAACTCAGGCGATGGACGTCGGGTTTCCGGGTTTCGGCCTCAAAACCTGGGGAGGACTTGAAGGCTGGTTTCCCGGTTTTGGCCTCAAAATCGGGGGGCGAGGTCTGGGAAAAGGACGAGCAGAGCGGTGGCGGCACGTGGCGGCAATCGGTGAGGTCGCGTCGAGGCGAAGCTACCTATAGTGCGGGCGTGGCCGTCGGATCACCATCAACTTTGAGTTGGTCCAGAATAACCCTAGGGTTTAGCTGGTTCGTTGTGTAATTAGTTAGGGGTAGAGTGGGAACTAGAATTAGGATAAGTACAGGGAGACACCCACCTCCCATTCTATCTCAGTCATTTGCTATTTTCACTTAGGGTTTCCTGCTTTCTCATTCCCTGCTGTAGCTACTGAGATCCGCAGAGACGGTTTAATCATACCTCTGTGTATTTGGATTTTGCGGAAACGGGACCGGATTCCCATTGTCTCCTCGTGGGGACGAATTTTGGCTAGAAATTGAGGTTGTGATTCACGTTCTTGTGTTGTTCTTCACGTTTTGCTTTTCTCCTAAAGTTTCCCGTCGATCGATCTCTCTCCACGTTGATTCGTTTGCAAAACCATTTGAATCAACTTGTTCTTTACAGTGAGGGGATCATTTCCACCGAAGGAATTCAACTCAAACCTCACGAGCAAGTAGATCGATCGGTTTTTGTGTTTGGATCGTTTTTCTCCCTTTTGTCCCCGATTCTTCTGATTCACCGATTTGGAGTTAGGTTCGAGCCATGATCTCTTAGGGGTAGCTCACTAACATCCTTGGAACTCCTCATACCAAGTCTAAGCCTCAATGCTTTTGATTCGGAGGAGATCGGGTTGGAATTGCGGAAGAACTGTGCGTTTTAGGGGGCATCGGACGCTCCGGTCGGGGGCATCGGACGCTGAGTTCGTCACATCGGACGCTCAGATGCCACGTGTCACTTGACAACGTTTTTGAAGGAGCATCGGACGCTGACCATCGGACGCTCTGTTGCCATCGGACGCGTCCGAGGGGTGAGCATCGGACGCTACGGTTTCACTGTAGCCAGCGTCCGATGACCATGCAGTAAGGTCCCAGATTTGTTCATTTTGCATCGGACGCGTCCGGTGCTTGGAGGCCAGTGTCCGATGCAGTGAGTTCAGCACTGTTTCGTCCGCAGTTTGCTCATACGACTTCGGATTTGATTTTGGGTTTTTGCGTTAGATTTCCGACTTCGTGCTCTACTGAAATCGGGCTTCCCACTTTGCAAAATAGCCGGAATCCCCCTCGCGTTGCTCGGGGGAGGTTGAGGTTACCCAAAGTCCATCCTGTCACCAGTTGACTTGCGTGAACTTGAGTGAGGAGGTTTTTGTGGTGTCCCGCTGTGTTCCTAGGGAACATCCACCCATTCTCTTGGGTCGTGGACATCACCCGGATTGGTTTTGCTCTTGGGGTTGTTTCGTTTGGGACAGAGGCCTCAACATTTCAAAAGAAATTTGAAGCTCTCATTCACCCCCCTCTAGTCGCCTTGCTTTAGCATTCTTGGTCCTTCAATCTCCGAGCACCACACCTGCACATCAACACAGCCAAGAGACACATGTTGCACACGCACACCAACACGGTAACACACCACAACTCAACGCCACCGGTTAGTCATAAACATTAAGCGCATAGCTAGATATAGACTCAACTGGGAAAAGCCTCAAACCTTCCTCCCAAAAGTCAATCATTCATCATATATGTTCTCAGGGGTATTGGAAGGAGTGGCACAACATAAGATGCAAGTGCGCAAACTACTCGTAGGGTACCCGACCGGGGTGCTCTGGCACTAAGTCATTTCTAGATTCGTAGCGGTGCGGTTGTCACCGCGATAATCAAGATATGCAGTGGTCAACGAGTACAAGCATTCAAGAGGTTGTGCACGAAAAAGCATAAGAGCGTAGCTCCATGGTCATGGCGAGGTGTACTCGCGACCATAAGATACACTAACAAGGGTCGTGTTACATTCGGCATCACGGCCATGGCGAGACGGGTCCCGCGATCGTAACGTCCGAACGAGGTACGATCCCTCAGCCAGCTTTAAAGGCTCGGCTCACACAGACAAACACACGAACATCCAACAATACAACGAATAGATCCATAAAGCGACACAAAGACTCATCGAACCAAATAAGTAGAGTAGCACATCCCCATAGCATGAGATTGGATGGATCCTGTATCACAAGTGCATATACAGGTGGTTGTAAGAACGAGGTATAGCGCGAGTATAGATAGATAAATAAATAAGAGAATTTTCCAGGGGCTTGGTAAGTCGACGATAAGATGACACGGGTCATATGGTGGCAACAGTCACGACGTCGAGGGAGGCTCGAGGTAAGGCGCGTCGGGGAAGCATCGAGGGGCGTCGTGGTCAGTGTACTATGCGACACGGTCGAGTCCACAACATGGTGTGGCGCGGTCGAGGCCAGGGTACGGTGTCGCGGTCTAGGGTCACGGGGTCTCCTTTGTCATAAGCTATCGTGTCCATCGGGGGTATCCTACGGTCAAAGATGAGAAGAGAATTACCTTGTCGTTCAGCATGTCGACTAGGGTTCGTTCCATTTGGTCTAAACTCATCGCGGTCATGGTTTCATCATGGGAATGCTTCTAAGGCGGTCAATAACGCGTCGGTGTTCTTGGAACACCGAGGGTTCGATTTGGCTTGGGTTGGTCGTGTGTGTGCGCATGAGTGTCCATAGGTCGTAATCGTACTCGGTTTACGCGTTCCGTTCGGCAAGCAGTTGTCAGGGGTTGGAAGAGAGGAACGTTTTAGTTTACCATGGTTTATCGAGTGATCAGGGATGACGTTGCTTGGCATCTAAGTCTTTGCGTCGCGGTGCCATCCACGTAGCTCATCCTTCGTCCTTTGCACGTGGTGCACCTAGAGAGGAGAGATTGATCGAGGATGGATATAGATCGATACGAGATAACGAGTTGTCGATAACGAGAACATAGAAATAGCCGACACGATGGCACGGGCAGGCAAGGATAACTATCATGAGTCGGTATTACAATGATGAAATCAAAGTATGTGCAGGATATGTAAACGGAGGTCTTCAATGTTGCAGCGCCATCGACCGAACTAGGCGTGGCTTCGGCCGAAAGTGGTTTTGGCAGGCTGGGAGCTAGCTGCCGCTGACTGATCATGTCCGCAAGCGTCCTAGAGTTGCCACGGCTCCAGCAAAGACTTCGCAGCGTGGCTACCTTCCCTGCAGGATGTAGGACAGTGGCACGACGGTCGATCTCAGGAAAGCGATCAATGAGGAGGATAAGGAGCGGGGCTTGTAATGCAGGAGCTCACCAACAGCGGCTTGGGTGGTGACGAGGACAAGGCGGAGCCACTGCAGTACGCCAGGGCAGGCTCAGTGGTGACGTGCAATCATCCAGTGGCACGCGGGCGACGTTCTGGTTTTGCGGCGAGGATCACCGGTGTCGGTGTGGCCAAGATGAAGGTGGTCATGGCGTCACAGCAAGGGAGGAGATGCCGATGTCGATTGCAGAGGCTCGGACGGTGGCGAGGGAGCAGAACGCCGAGGCGAAGGTGGTGGTCGTGGTCGCAGACGGCTGTCGCTGGCGAGGCCATGCGTGACTCGGTCGAGGCCGGCCTGTGGCGTCACAAGTGGCGAGGAGGACCTGGCCGGAGAGGTTGGAGCTCCAATGTCGGGGACGTAGGGTGCTCGATGCAGCTCGTCGGGAGGAGGTTTGGCCGGCGACGAGGTGCTCAGGGCCCCGAGCGTCTGTCTGCGAAGGGCGCGATGCCGGCGAAGAGCAGAGGAGGACAGGCAACGTCGTGCGGCACGGTCGGAGGCGGTCGCGGCCGCAGCAGTTCGACGGCGTGGCGTTGGGCGTCGAGGGCGTGGCTAGTGGCGGCTCAGTGTGGTCGACGCGGACGGTGCTCGGCTTGGCGAGGACGAGAGGCGTCGGGCGAAGTGGTGGCGTTCGTGGTGGCGTCCGTGGTAGCGACCGGCTGGGGCAGGGGTTGGCTCGGGCGGCCACGACCATGACCGGCGTGGCCGGTGCTCGGCTCTTTCGTGGTGCGCGCGAGGGGAAACTGGGCACAGGAGAGTGTTGGCGGGGCGGTAGGAGATGTGGAAGCGAGTGGCGGCCGTGGCGTTTTGTGCCCTGCGAGCTAGGGTCCCAACGACCGTTCTTGGCGTCCGTGCCCTTGGATGGGACAGCCGGGACACGTGAACTTCATCGGGAGGCGGAGCTGGGGCTCGAGCGTGGTACGTGGCGTCGGGCGGGGCAGTGCCCCTAGCGGTGGCGGCTGCTGCAAGGGTGTGCGCCCTCTAGGGTTCCAGGGGAGGCGCAGGCGGTCCGGGCCAAACAGGCCACGCCTTGGGCCGGTCGGGCCAAGGGGAAAGAAACGCTGGCTTGCTGGCGTGCTGGCCCAAGCGGGAGAGGGGGAAGGGGCGCGTTGGGCCTGGAGAGAAGGGGGAGAGAAGGAGGCGAGCGGGCCGGTGGTGGCTTGGGCCAGGCTCGTGCGTGAGGGGAAAGGGAGAGGCGCTTGTGGGCTTAGCGGGCTGTGCAGGGAAGAGAAGGGAGAAAAGGTGGATGAGTTTGAGCCCAAGAGTTGGGAGAAGGGTTTTGCCTATTTTCAAATTGGGAAAAATTAAGGGAATCTAAATGGGATTTGAATGGAGTTTGACAAGATTTCGAATGAGATTTAGAGGAATTTTGATAAAGGGGAAATGGGATATCTCTAGACAAATCCAGAAGGGAGTTTGCAAAAGATTCATAACGAGAGAAGGTTTTCTCCGAGCTACGAATTATTAGACTCCGAGAATTCTTGGAGGTAGTATACTCGCCTTACACCAAGGTCCTTTATGCATGTATGATTATCATGCTAACTCATCGTGGCAGTCCACTGGAGGTCGTTAGGGCTAGGGCAAACTGGTCTGATAGCGGTTATAATAGAAGGTCGGGGATCATTGAGAGAGACTCGAGATAATCCCAAAGAAATACAAGGAGGTTGCTATGTTCATGTGCTTTCCAACATAAGACTTATGTTGCGAAAAGAATCTCCGGCAAACTCCTGCAAGCAATACTATATGAATGCAACAATTTATTTATAAATTGTTCCTGGTTCAGCTAGCAACTACATGCTCCACATAATCACAGAAAAATTTTAAAAAGACCGAATTTTTGGGTTGTTACAACAAGGGCCATGTAGCATATGCTTGGTAACCATCTTGTACAAGACTGGGTACTTTTTCTTGTTCGGGGGTTCAGCTGAGATGAGGAGATCATACTGCTCTGGGCATGTGATCTTGTACTTCCTATCCATGATTAGCAAAAAAAATGTGCATGTGGCAGACCCCTCTTCTGGAATTCAACAACATACACATGTGCTCGAACCTTTCCAAGGATATCCTTTTTTAGTAACTTATCCTTTAGTTCATCTAGTTCTGCTTTGAAGACTCGGAAAACGAGATCTGGACGATCCTGTGGTGTTTGGCCAGGGTAGAGTTCACACTTTATCTCATCCCAGTTTGGGTTACATGTCATCATGAGGAAGATGTCTAGTTTACCAAACCTCCGTACCAGAGCCATGGCATCCATGTATCGGCGTCTCATGTCACGTGGGCCTCCAATAAATGATGATGGCATCACTGTCCGCTTTCCAATAGCTTCTGATCTACCTTCATCTGCATGTAGGCTATCCAACAATCCTTGGTATAGGTCAGCCCTAATCTCCGTCTGATGGTTGCGTATATAATCTAATCGAGAGCTCTCAATCTTGATGTACGTGTCAACAACAAATTGTTGAAACACACGCTTGTCGTAAAGTATGGGGTTAAATATTCTTGGACGCATCTAAAACTTGTAGCAGTAGTAGTCACGCACAGACACACATAGTCTACCAGGAGAGTCTACAAAAATAGCAATAAATTATAGTTGTTTGTAGAATAACCATTGAGGTACATGTATGTGAAGTACTTAAATTAAATAAGAAGAAAAACAAACATATTTCTTCTTCTGAGCCGCTACGAGCTTTCTGTAGGGCCCGATACTCAATGACTTCTTCCATACTAACTCCTTTCTTTGGAATATCCATGTGCAACCCAAGCTCACCCCTAGGGAAGAATAGAGGGTATGAAAGAGCATCATAACATCCGTGATATGAGCGGATGACGTGCCTACTTCTATCTTTCCCATGCAGGACAACACTTTTCTGGAACTGACCAAGGAGTTCACTTCCCTCGATCCAAACAGCAACCACCTCCGAAGTTAATGGAACGTTGTATGTTCTCTGGTCTAGCCTTTGGTCAAGGTTTAGTGTGACACGATAGTCGTCAATGTGGTTAGTCTGGCCCACACTCTTAAGATTTTGTGAGTATGGGTTGCCACGAAGGATGGCCACAAGTTTATCAATGACTTCCTTATCTTTTTGGAGCTTCTCTTCACGACATCGTCGATATCGGTGCTCAAGGCTTGGATCATCATCGTAGAAGTAAAGCTCAAGATGTCTTGTCTCCTTACCATCTTCTTTGCCAAATGACCTTATGTTATGATAGATCTGGCCATGTGTACGAAAGGTGTATATGCCACTATTTTTCATGCTTGCAATAGCACTGTCGAGGCGACAATATAGAGAAGTGAAAGAGAAATGACCATTGAAAAACCTAATACTATTACGAAAGTGCCTAGCATCTGCGTCATTACATGACCAAAGCCTTATAAGCTCATCAGGTACGTCCAATTCATTGAGCTCAATCTTTCCGCCGCGACAACAAAACCCACGTGGCTCATGCTCAAACCTTTTCGCATCGCAGTGTTCGCAGTTTGCAACAGGTTTCAGCATATGAGTTTCTGTAGGCATGTTAGTATACACCTTTTTGTATCGATCAGGTACTTCAGGGACAGAAGTCGTGTCTTCCTCAAGGTCATTGTCTTGGACACTGTCATTATCCTCCTCATCTGAAATGACATTTAAGACGCAATAGTTTAGATAAAGGAGTGCAAGATTTTCTTTGTATTTAGTATTTCACACAAATACCTTGCCCAGCAAATAGGTATCCCTCATCCTCTTCAAATATATCACCCTCATCATCATCTATGACCGTAAAAGATACTTGAGTTAGTAAAAATACAAATAATAATAAACAAAGGACTTCAAATAGAATGTTAGAATAGTGTAAAGTACCACTGTCATCAAATAGTGGTGTCGTCGGTGCATCTGACCTAGGCTGAAGGCTAGGTCCTATCCTTTCTGATAACCATGTAATGAACATCCATGAGTTAGTATAATATGATAATAATACAAGTTACCCAAATGGAATAATGATGCATCAATATTTATCGTTGTTGGTTATGACTGATTGAGGCAAGGGTGTGTTATCATTTAGGTGCTCTTCAGCCATGCATTCACAATCATCAAATATTGGTGCCATCGATGTGGTTGATGACACAAGAAGATTGGGTCCTGCCCTTTCTGTTAATCACGGAATGATCATAGATCAATTAGATATAATATGATACATAGCTCACCTAAATGAGATAATGAGAGATCAATATTTACCATTGTTGGTCACAACTGATTGAGGCAAGGGTGTCTTAACACCCACTTGGTTTTCAGTCGAGTAGTCGGCAACTTTATTAGATGCCCTTGTGTTTGAACCAATGCGACACTCAAACATCATGTTACGATGGATTAACAATGCATGTCTTTGTCCCAATGGAACATGTGCTCTTTGTTTCATATGGCTCCATAGTAACTCATCACATCCTTCATCATCACCTTCCTCATGAAGTGGAGGAATACAAAGAGATGATGCGCTGAGCTCCGAAATAACCCATTCACTGGAGTTTGTCATGGACCCATGAGTTCCAGATGCACCGGCAGTGGGCCACACAACCTCAGGAATATACAATGGGTTCTCCATAGCGATAGACTCTGAGTTTAGTGTGGTCTTCTTTTTCTCTCTAGATCGTTGTAATGCTGCTTTCATTGCATGTTTGCGCAATGGATCTTTGTTATTCAACCCTTGCCGCTCTAACCTATCTTTTCTTTGTTCAGGTGTCATGTTTGCATATGCTGCCCTACTCCTTGCACGACGTGCCATGATTTGCTCTTCTGTTAACTCCCTCTTACGTGAATCATCATTGTTGGTTATACCAACAACTGAATCAGTAGGACATTGTGAATGAATTTTATCTTGTAATATATCAGAAGTGTTGCTGAATCCATTTTCACTGCCCACAATGCACGGTAATGATGTTGCATGGTCACCTACAACATTATGTTTTAGCTAACTTTGGCGCAAACAAACAGATGCTTAAAAATATATATATCCAGGTGCTAATAGCAAAAATTTCATCACCTGGCAAATGAGTGGATATAGGTTCATCATCAACGCTATGGGCACAGTATGAGTCATTTGTATGTAACCAATCGTTTGTTTCATTAGATATTAAATTTTCCTTGTTTGATGCATCCTCACCGGCTACAAATGTTGACACGTCACATCACATACAAGAATCAATAGTAGTAATATTTGTATTATTAAACAAGTATTTATGATCTACTACCATTGTTTTTATTAATTTGTAGTTGTTTTTCCTTCCTATTTCGGTAAGGTTCTAGGCGTTTTTTATTTCTTTCATCTCTTTTCTCTTGAGACATTTCTTGCCATCGAGCGCTATCTCTTTCCCTTTTGCGATCCTGATAGTCATGAATTGGCCATGTTACATCATGTGAAACTATAACAAGTTATAATGTAGCTATTAAATGATGTTTCGTAAGTGTACCTCCATTGATAGTGTTGGTTTTGTCTCCGAATGGTGTATGTGAACCACTATTTTCCATTTGCTGAAACCCTACAAAAATCAAGGTGGCAATACAAATAAATTATAATTTTTGAACTCCCAGAACCGGATGGCCAGCTAGGTCATTATTAACTGAAAAAATTTTAGGAAACAATTAGCAACAAATTACCAAGCATATTTATGTGAATGTTTTTAGTTTTGTCACAAGCGCTACATGCACGATGCCACAAGTTCTGTCATCTGCATGTAATTGATGTTTTCTGTTTCTTATAAATATTCATGCATTTTTGTGCCACACATAAAAAAGGATGCTTTAGAAATCTGATTTGCATATACATTATGCAAAGGAGGAGGGTCCTATTGAGCCATTCTGAACCCCAGTGCTTAATGCCATTCAATTTTCGTAAGTAGTTTGAGACCATATTTTATAAACTACAGTGAGCATTTTTCATAGTTAAATTTGCTAGTTATCTTTGAATCCTTAAGCAGCAATATCGTGGAAATAGTAGGAAGCCAGGTCTTAATTGGACAGATAACTATGGGGTTTTCACTTATATGAGTTAATAACTCAAATTGTTAAATAGTTCAAAGTACAATCATACCAAACTATCAAAATATGTTTGAACATCTCAGGCTAGAGAAAAAAATGGCATTGACCGTATATATCATGTTCAGGTTTGTGGTTACATATTTCATCTCAAGAAGCACATGTGTTTTGAGTGATGTTTCATGGTTCAAAGAAATTGACGAGACGTACCTCTTGACGACGAACAACGACCCCTTCACGTCCTTCCAAAGTCTGCTTAAAACACACAAGGAGTGTACAAATGAGGCCCAACCAGCCAAAATTTTTACCCACAAATCACAGGTCCGGGTGAATGAGACATGCATATGGATATTTTTGTTATAACACCAATCATACGTGTACAACTGTTTTTACTTCAGTAAGAGAGAATATTTGAACAACCAAAAAGGAAAAAATACTGGCAACAATCCTTCGATATATTAGTTGATTTGCCTTGCTGCTATGAGTTCTGGAAATCACATAGCAAAAATGGCACATGCAAGTAAGGTTTTCCAAAATACCTAATTTCATAAGCTAAATACATCGTTCACCAGTTAGCTCTGTGAAGCACAACCTTGTTGCTTGATTTAACGGTTAGCTCAGCGTAGGAATTCCTAGTCCAATTAAAAATATTAATCTAAGATTCAAGAGGTGACAGTATCATGCTTCCTTCTATTTGACAGATATTCTGAGAGTGGCTTTAGGCAACAAGAAAAATGGTTTTATAGGTTTCTTATGGCCTAGTTTCCCTACAGTGTGCATGATGAAGTACAGGAATGGACAGACCGAATTAACATGATGAAATCCATGTTGATCCATATCAGTTTCAGGGGTTAGCAAATCATTATCAAATACATGACAGCATCTGAATTTAGTTTCAGTCTCCAGCATATAGGTTAGCAAGCCACCAAATCATAGTTTGGAGTTCAGGTTGTATAATGATATCAAATGCACGATTCAGAGTTCATGTTTTGCTCTTACTAACTGTTTAGAGATCATAGCAGCTTATGATTGTTTTTGAGGGAAACTGAACAAACAGGAAGACCCTATATTTTTGTGCTATCTATTCGCAAGGTGAAAATACTAAACAAAGAGAATAAAAAATCTAATGACACTTGGTGCTTATAATTTGTCACTATCATTTTCTACCTTTGACTATTATCCTATAGCATACAAACAAGTTTAAAAAACCAATGACGCACATTACAGCTAAACAATTTGTGCTGTCCATTGCAGGCACGACTCGATAAATTAAGGCAATACGCAGGCATGTTTGGACTGCAACAGTAGTGAATTCCTATAAAAAAAGGTCATAGGTCATAACCGCAACAGTAGTAAAAAAATGAGAAGGCCAATGCCCGTACGATTTGATAATCACAAAAGAATTCTTGACAATACAGCAGACAAAAGAATTGCTCAAACTCGAGAATCTCTATCTCTACAACTAAAAATTAGCGATGAGAATCGTCCATGCGGTTTTCACCTTGCCTCCCCTCGCACGAGTCGCCCCGGTTTTTAACTCACTCCCCTCATGTGATAGCCAGGCCCAGTGCTCCACGAAGCGAGCAGGAAAAGGAATCGCCACAGCGGTCATCCTCATCCGCCGCCGCCCACACTCCTAGGATTTGCACCCCCTGCGCTGCGTCCCACGCGCCGTTCTCAGCGTCACGCGGTTGGTCCTCGCTTTGTCCAGCCCGCCGTCCTCACCGTCGCGCGGGCGGTCCTCGCTGTCGAACGCCTTCAGTCCCTCTGCTCTTCGTCCGTCGTCTGTTTTGTCCGTCGCTCCCTCTAAAATCGTGCGGGTACATTGTGTGCCTAGCTTCATCTGTCGACCATCTGCCTGCTACCCCACAACTCCACCATGACCCCTGGCCACCTCAGAGCTCATCCACACGAACTGCCCTGCTCCATCGTGACTCTGAGAACGGCACGTGGGACGTAGCGTAGGGGGGTGCAAATCCTAGGAGTGTGGGCGGTGGCGGATGAGGATGACTGTCTGTCTGCTTCCCCACAACTCCACCATGACCCCTGGCCACCTCAGAGCTCATCCACACGAACTGCCTTGCTCTATCGTGACTCCAGCCACAACGCCGTGACTCCCCATGCAACCGAAGTGCCGCTCTGCCCCGACTCACCCTGCGTTGGCACTTGGCCGCCCCGCTCCTCCCCATCCCGAGTAGCTGCGCCGCAGGCCGACCTCGGCGGTGGCGCACCCGTCGACGCAGTTGACTCGCAAACCCAATCCCATTTTAAAAGGTGTGGCCACATGACCTTACTGATCGCACCAGGACATGACTGTTATCCTTGGTCAGAATACTATTGTTGCATACCTACTGTTAGAGAGATCATAGCACATAGCAGCTTATGCTTGTTTCTTAGGGAAACTGAACAAACAACGAGACCCTATATTTCTGTGTTATCCGTTCCTTGGAACCTAAATTTTAAGTTATAATAATATGACCACGATAACAGTCAAATCAAATTATAGCAAGCAATGTGAAAATACCAACAAAAGAATAAAAAATCTAATGTCACCTGGTGCTGTTATTTTCTAACTTTGACTGTTATCCTGTGGCGTACAAACAAGTTTTAAAAACCAAGGAGGCACACTACAGCTAAACAATTTGTGTTGTCCAATGCAAGCTAGATTCGATAAATTAAGGCAATAGGCAGACATGTTTGAACTACAGCAGTAGTGATTTCATATAGAAAAAATAAAATAAAAGGTCATAGGTCATAACAGCAGTAACAATAAAAATATGAGAGGCCAATGTCTACTCAGAACAAATTGGAACCTTCCAATACAGTTTGACAAATTCAAACTTTCCGGAGCGCGGCAAAACCTAGATTGCTGATCGAGGGTATGGCTTCGACTATGCCTGCATTCGACTATACTTGGTCTGCACATACCAGCCTATATATAAGTTATGTTTGCTAACTTAGAAGAGCTATGCGTTCCTTCAGAAACTAAAATTTCGAAGATACAATCCCCAATGCATATTACTTAATTAGTTAATGAAAACATTTTTTTGAGCCAAAGGAGTTTCCAAAGGAAAGCCAAAAAAGATTTCAAGCCGGCCGAAGAGATCTTGAAACCATCCATCATTTTCCAGTAGCACCTGCTCCCCAGACTTTTGCTTTTTATTCATCATTTGTGTAGCGATTCTTAGCATGATATAGTTAATTAAAACATGGCTCAGTACTACTTTTTACAACCCTTAGTTTCCTAATTATTGTGCACATGAAGAAAATCAAGTTTTGCATTAATATTCAGATCAAAGCACATAGAACCGAGTAATAAAGGGAAGAAAAGGGGTGGGCATACCTACTGGCGTGCGGCGGCGGAGACCTCAGAGCCTGGCGTGCTGGAGCAGGGGTCGATACGGTGGTGTCGGCGGGGTGGCGTCGTTGTGTCCGGCTTCGTCGGCGACAACGCGACGAATACCTGGGCGTGGGGTAGCGGTGGCGGGATGCAGGCAACCGCTACGCAGCGGGGCACGTGCTGTGTTCGGTCGTCGACGATAGCGGCGGCGGAGATCTGGGCGCGCGGGGCATGCGCTGTGTCCGGTCGGCGGCGGCCACGGTGCAGCGGGGCACGCGCTTTGGCGGGTCGCCGGCGGAGATCTGGGCGTGGTCGTCCTCCGGCGTGGGGTAGCGGCTACGAGATGCGGGCAATCCCGGCGCAGCGAGGCACACACTGTGGCCGGTCACCGGCGATAGCGGCAACAGAGATGTGCTTGTCAAGGGATGAAGGAAAAAAGAGAGAGCCGCGGCGGAGATGTGCTTCTCAACGCACGGCGATACGGTTTCTTTTTTTTTATTACGGAAAAGGAGGGTTTGGGACTTGGGGGAGCAGGTGCGGAGGAAATCACGGTTTTCTTTTTTTTTAGATTATGGAGAAAAGCACAACGTGGGGGCAAGCAGCCACCGGGCGGTCAAAAGGGAGCTTTTTGGATTTAGGGGGTGTTCGTTTCCCTGGCAAATTTTTTTTGCCAGACACATCGAACGTTGCGGCACTAGTTTAGCCTATTAAAAATAAACTAATTATAAAACTAATTACAGAGTCATATGCTAATTACTGAGACGAATCTATTAAGGTAAATTAATCTATCATTAGCAAATATTTACTGTAGCATCACATTGTCAAATCATAGACTAATTAAGTTTAATAGATTCGTCTCGTGAATTAGTCTCCGGCTGACAAATTAGTTTTTTAATTACTATATTTTTAATAGGCTAAACTAGTGTCGCAACGTCCGATGTGACTGGCAAAAAAAATTTGCCAGAGAAACGAACACCCCCTTAGACCATTACCAGAAGTGGACTTCCGACATATGTCATCCCGCAACGGGGCTTCGCCAGTTTGCCATTACGAAATATGTCTCACCCGCTAAAATGTCATCAGATAAATTTGGCATCCTTTTATTCCTCATTTACCTCTGTCTCTTATCACTTAAGTTTCATCCGTGCTGTTACGGGACGGAAGAGGCGGCCAGAACGGATCGAGCGAGGAGGAGCGGTGCTGCTCTTGGCGAGCGCTCCCCACGCTGAGCCCCCACCCAGACCACGGCGAGCAAGCCCCTCGGCGCGCGCACCTCCGGTCAGCTTCCCCCAAGGTGCCGCACCTCCCTGCGCTCCCTCTCCTCTTCCAGTTGTTGCTGCTTCTGCGTCGCCAATGCAGTGACCTTCCCCATGGACGATTGCAGATGGAGTGACCTCATTTGGTATGATTCCTCGTGCTTTCTGTGTTTGCATTCCTCTAGCCCAGTTTGGAAAGCCAATACAGTAACCTCGTCTAATAGATTTCTAACACAGTATATTTTTTTTCAATTTATCCAGGCTCAATCCAGAGCCTGAGGTTAGTGTAGATGCAGTAGAAGGAGCTAGAGATGTTGGTAGCAATGAGAATCTTGTAGAACAGGCTGTAGAAGAGGAAGTATGTGATGTCCTTGGCAGTTCACAGGATTTAGGGTGCTATGGAGGTGTTAATTGGGATGGACTGCAGATTTCTAATACAGTTGATGAAGATGGTGAGGGTGTGCTAGATATAATTGATGAGGATCAGTTGTTCTGCCTTTTAGGTTTGAGAACTGATGATGATCAGCATGATAAGCCTAGTGAGGCTGAGGCTAAGCGTGCTACCGAGAGGGACAGCACAACTGAAAATAGAACTATTGACATTAATATTGACACAACTGGCGCTGCAATTCCTGTTGATGATCATGTACCATGGGAAGGTCTCTACGCTTATGATCCTAATAAGCCTTGTATGAATATTGGTACTGTGTATCCAAACATGAAGGAGTTTAGAGTGGCCATGAAACAATTTGCAATAAATGAGGAGTTCGAATACCACTTAGTCAAAACAGACAAGAAGAGGTACATTGCTGACTGCAAAGATGATAAATGCCCATGGCATATTAATGGGCGAACACAACCTGATGGGTCGACCGTGAAGGTGTATAACTATTTGCTAACTGTATGCTAATATTTTTTATTTGTAAATATCTAATATTTTGACTATTGGCTTGCTGTAGGTAACAGCTTTGATTGATCTGCATACCTGTACTGCTAGCTCAAGGAGGAAGACCACCACTCCATCAAGTTCTTGGGTGGCATCAAAGGCCATTCATCACCTCAGGAAGGATCCCACCATAGGCAGCAAAAAGATGCAGAAATTGCTAGAAGATGAGCACAAGTGTGTGATTAACTATGACACCGTATGGAAGGGAAGAGAAATGGCCATGGAGGGGTTGTTTGGCAGCTGGCAAAAGAGCTTCCAAATGTTGTTCAATTGGAGGGCAGAGGTACTGCAACGATCACCTAGAAGTATCATTGAAATTGACATAAAGCAGGTAGATGGGCAAATGTACTTCCACAGATTTTTTTTGTGCATTAAGTCCTTGCATTGAGGGGTTTTTAGAAGGTTGTAGGCCTTATGTTAGCATAGACTCAACAACACTTAATGGTAGATGGAACGGGCATATGGCTGCAGCTACTGCTATAGATGGTCACAATTGGATGTATCCACTTGCTTTTGGTTTTATAGATGGTGAGACAATAGATAACTGGACATGGTTTATGACTCAGCTGCATAAGGCCATAGGACACCTACCAGTACTTGCTATTTGTACTGATGCATGCAAAGGGTTAGAAAAAGCTGTCAAAGATGTGTTTCCTCAAGCTGAACATAGAGAATGCTTTAGACATCTAATGCAGAATTTTATTAAAAGATTTGGGGGAGATACATATTCAAAGATGTATCCTGCAGCCAGAACATATAGGCCTCGAGTTTTCAAATATTTCTTCAACCAAGTTGTTACAGCTAGCCCTCAAATATTGGAATGGCTTCAAAACCATCACCAATTGTTATGGATGAGAAGTGCCTTTAACCCTGAAATCAAGTGTGATTATGTTACCAACAACCTTGCAGAGAGCTTCAATAATTGGATCAAAGATTGGAAAGACCTTCCTATAGTTGAGCTTGCCGACAAGATTAGAGAGATGATAATGACACTATGGAACAAGAGACGTGCAATTTCAGAGAGGCTTCAAGGTAGGATCCTGCCAGCAGTACTACAACAATTGAAAGCAAGGACTAGGGGTTTAGGAAACCTAACAGTTGTGAAGGCAGGTCCTTTTGCTGCAGAGATACATGACACAACCAGCACACATAATAGGCATGTTGTCAAGTCACATTTGCATGAATGTACATGTCTTCAGTGGTAGCACACTGGAAAGCCTTGTCAGCATGCATTGTGCCTCATAACAGCACAACAAAGTATTGATGTTAAGATGAAAGACTTTGTTCATGATTATTACTCAGTGGAGAGGTTCAAAAATGCTTATAAGAGACTGATAGAGCCTCTTCCAGATAAGACCCAGTGGCCTGAAGTTGAGTTTGACTTTGTAGTTCAAGCACCATTAGGTAAAAGACCTGTTGGACAGCCTAGAAAACTACGAATTAAAGGATGTTTGGAGGGGGGAAAAGGTGGAATGAGCAAAAAAGATGCAAAGGATGCTGCCAATCAAGCCGATAAGGAAGCAGAGATGGAAGCTGAGGAAGCTGCTAAGGGAAAGAGGCAACTAATTGTGGGAAAAAGAAAGTGCAAGCGGTGCGGTAAATTGGGTCATGGAGAAACTAGCTACAAGTGCAAGCTTAATGGGACAAAAAAAGGTTCCATATTTTACTCTTCATTTTTGTACTGTTTTCCTCTAATTGTTGTTTTAAATATTTTTATACTGTTTTCCTCTATGCAGGAAAAGGAAACCCAGAAAAAATACTACTAAATATGGGCCAAATGCTAAAATCCCAACAAAAAGGGCAAAAAAGCAAGATAAGGGGCCTGATAATCCTACTGTGCAAGCTGAGAATAATATTGTGCACCCTGAGAATGATATTGTGCAAGCTGAGAATGAATCTGTGCAATTTCTGCAGGCTGAAAATACAAGTGTGCAATCTTTAACAGTTGTGCAGGCTGAAAATACTGCTATAGTCCCATTTGTTCCAGAAAATCTAATTCTAGTAACCAGCCCCACCAAACTGATCAAAGAAACAATCCTGCAAGAGAGCCCAAATAGACTGACAAGAAGGTAAAGACACTAATATGAGCCATCTATACTCCGTAAAAATTGCAATGTTCAGTTACTTAATTTTGCATCTTTTTTTTTCAGTCGCTTGGCATTCTTGATAGGAAATGAAGGCACAGATGGCCAGCCTGCTCATGGGTCGCCTAGCACCACTCAAAGGAGAACACCAAGAAAAAAGAGAACAACACCCAAGAAGTTGGTCCCAAGGAAAATGAAAAAAATCTGAGAACATGTATCATTTTCATATCATGTGTGTTTGATGAGCCAGTGTCCTGTAAGAACTTAATTGTATGAGGTTGTGTGGCTTGTGAACCTTTTCCATTTGAAAACATATATGCTACGAGACTTGTATGTTTGTGAAAGTTAAGTGTATGTTTATCAGAGCATGTTATTGCTTCTTTCTTTAAGATTCTGGTTTATTTGGTTCTTTTAGATAGAGGCATGAATATTTTTAACAGTACAATTGCGGGCAACTTCAGACTACTGAAGCCAACCCACTTCAGACTACTGATGTGGGGAACTCAGCGCCGGTGAAGAGGATGACTCTGGCTCGATCCGTTTTGAAGCTGCAGACTCCATTCTGTCTCCCGTTCCTCCCGTCCGAGAAAGAGCCGGTGAAAGTTAAGACATAACGGACAGGGACAAACGAGGAATAAAGGAGTGTCAAATTTACCGAATGGTATTTTAGCGGGTGAGACACATTTCATAATGGCAAACTGGCGAAGCCCCGTTGCGGGATGGCATATGTCCGAAGCCCACTTCTCGTAATGGTCTAAATCCAAAAGGCCCGTCAAAAGGCAGGGGTGAATCCAATTCAGCTGGGCAGACGATATCATCCCGTATTTTTTAGTTGCAGAAGAGATTACAAGAAGCTCGTACAAAAACATTGCCAAAAGGTACGATGTAGCTGCTCTGGGTGGAGAAATTGGCTATTATAGGACTCTAATCGTGGTGGTTTCTCCCAAATAGGACTCAAACATTCGTTTCTCCCAAATACGACTTCAAACATTGAAGGACCGAAAGTGCTACCAGAAAGCGACCAGAGGGGGTGAATGAGAGCTTTAAATTTCTTTTCACAAACTTTAAACCTCTGTCCTGAAAATCAACCCCAAGAGCAAAACCGATGCGCGTGATGTCCACGACCCAAGAGAATGGGTGGATGTTCCTTAGGAACACAGTGGGACACCACAAAAATTCCCTCGCCCAAGTTCACGCAGGTTAACTAGTGACAGGATGAACTTTGGGTAACCTCAACCTCCCCCGAGCAACACGAGGGGGATTCAGGCTATTTTGTAAAGTGAGAAGCCCGATTTCTGTAGAGCACGAAGTCAGGAATCCAACGCAACAAGCGGATCTCAAATCATAAGTCGGACGAACAAACTGTGGACGAAAACGCGCAAGACAGACTCGACCGGACTCTGCCTGCGTCCGGTCACAGACCATTGGACGCGTCCGATCAAAGAAAAATGGATTTGGGAGCTCTCTGTATTGGACCAGACTCACTGTCACTGTGCGTCCGGTCACTGCCCGAGCGTCCGATCAACACAGGGCAAAATGATGAACAGTACCAGGGGTGCGTCCGATCACATATAAGAGCCAGCGTCCGGTCAAGTTGCAGGTAAAAACAGCGAACGAAGTTCAACGACCGGACTCTGACCGTGCGTCCGGTCACCCCGACCCCAGCGTCCGGTCACCCCGACGCAGCTCTATTCGTCCACCGATTCAACTCAAACTCACCCAAAACAAATCCTCTAGGGACCAAACTTGGTGAGACAAGTCACAAGGAGGATAGTGAGCTACTCCTACTCGAACCTATCTCCAAATCGATGAATCGAAGAAATTCGGGGGAAGGGAGAAAAACTTGACCCGAAACGAAAATCAACCGATCTACTAGCTTGTGAGGTTATAGGAGAAATCCTTCGGTGGAAAGAAGTGCCTCACGATCTAGAACATCTCTGTTCAAACGGAATCGCAAAAGACGCAACGAACAAAGAGATTGATCGACGGGAAAAAACGTGGAGAAAAGCAATCCGCGAAGATCAAGAACAAAACGCGAATCACAACCACGAATTTGCAACCGTGTGGCTACCACACGCTACAACAGTGAGATTACGGTCTCACTTCCTCAAAATCTCACGGACACAGAGGTATGGTTCTCTTCTCTGTGGATCTCAGTTCGCTACAGCAGGAAATAGGGAGAGCAGGAAACCCTAGAAGCAAAAGAGCAAATGACTAAGATAGAATGGGAGGAGGGTGTCTCCCTCTACTTGTCCTAATTCTAATTCCTACTCTACCCCTTACTAATTACAGAGCGAACCAGCTAAACCCTAGGGTTATTCTGGACCAACTCGAAGAAGCTGGTGATCCGACGACCACGCCGGCACAACTGGTAGCGTTGCCTCGACGCAACCTCACCGATTGTCGTCACGTGCCGCCACCGCTCCGCTCGTCCTTTTCCTGGACTTCGCCCCTGGTTTTGAGGCCCAAACCGGGAAACCAGCCTTCATGACCAACCCCCGGTTTTGAGGCCCAAACCGGGAAACCAGCCGTCCATCGCCTGAGTTTTGAGGCCCAAACTTAGAAACCCGCAGCGCCCAGGTTTTGAGGCCCAAACCTGGAAACCGTCCTCAGCCTGAGTTTTGTGGTCCAAACTCGGAAACCATCAGCGCCCAGGTTTTGAGGCTCAAACCTGGAAACCGTCCACTCGGTGGTTTTTCTGTGGCTCAACCACCAAACCGAGCCGTAGAGGGGATGCACCGCTCGTGCATCTCGTCCACCGACACGTGTCCCCAGGTTCACGACCCAGGCAAAACCGTGCCCACAAGTCTTCGCTCGTCGCTGTCCCAGGCTGCCAGCTACCACAGCTGATCCTCGGGCCACCGGTCCCTCAGTCCAAGCCTCACGTCCATCCTTCGCCACTCTCGGTCCATCGGCACGGCACGTCTCTACTTAACCTTCACCTTGCCTTTGATCACTGTATCCGTGCTCGACACCTGCACAACACAAGCCAAAGAACATGCGCATTATCCCAGTTGACAATCATTCATCACTCAGAGACTCGACATACACCCATGTATCCGCAAACATTATTTCTAAGCTCTAATGATATTATGATAATATTAACCATTTTTTCTCATCTTCCAAATACATGTATTTTCGTATATGATTTTATTGCCCTTTATTGATTCCCGTATCCCTAAATCAGGAGTCCATACGTATCCAGGAGGCCATACGTAAGACTCCTCGTGCTCGTCTCCTCATACGATCGCGCCGCCGCCATGACCGTAACAAAATCGCGCCGCCGGCCTTCTTCCTCCCCTCGGCCATGGACGGCGACGAACCTGCTTGCTTCCTTCCCTCGGCCATAGACCCTGGAGGGCCGGCCATGGCGACTGGTGGAGGGCCGGCCACGGCGGCGCCATCTATGCCAGTTCTTCTTTGTCAGTATTATATTATTCTGATTGATTTACTATATACCTGCGCTTCTTTCTCATCAGCGTTTTGACTTATTGCGCCAAGAGTTGGGGAAAACGATGTATTTTTTTTTTAAAAAAAGAAAGTAAATGTGTCCACTTTCACGCTTTGAATCAGCTTTGAATAGAGTGGACAAAAGAGTCATGTCATGACCAAATACATGTATTTAGAACTTAAAACATGGTTAATATTATCAAAATGTCATTACAGTTTACAAACAATGTTTTGAGTTCTATTTGGGAGAAACAAATGTTTAGAGTCCTGTTTGAGAGAAACCACCACGATTGGAGTCCTATAATAGTCAATTTCTCCTCAGGGTGAGCCCACTCCTCTTCTGGAACCACGTCATCCGGAGCAAATCTAGGACCTGGAGATGCTTGAGGTTGCTGAGCAGGTCGTCCGGCCAAACCAAATTGGCAAACCTGCTCTACTGTTACTATTAAGCACTAAAAAAATTAGTAGCACATGAAAAATCAAGCTGCACACGTCAAATCGAAGCTATAGAAAATAACTGGAAACAGTCACACTGATCTGAAAAAGCAATCGAGGTGGACCTCAGGCATAAAGATGTAGAACTAATATAAATCACTGGATGCACATCGGTGCCATGCCTTGGGGATACTCTTGTTCTATATCTGCGTATACGCAGTTGAATGAGATATAAGGAACCAAAAGGAACAGATAGATAGCGCTCGATAGAGGATAAGAGAGAACATTACTAATGGAGGACACAGTTCGCGTACGGACGACGAAGGGGAGGGAACCTGATGTAGGGGCTGCGCGTGCCTGTCGAGGTCGGCGTGGCCGGGGGCGTCGCGCGTATGGGTAGATGTTGATGGTGAGCACGCCGCCGTTGTCGAGGAGGAAGCGGACGAGGCTGACCATGAGGCCGCGATGTCGGTTGGGTCGGAAGTCGCCCGAGGACGGGCGGCCGTCGCCGGACTTGTAGACGTTTGTTTTTTTTGGTTGACTTTTGTAGACGTTGGTGTTGAGCGGGATGGATTGCGCTTAGCCAGGAGCGGCGAGCGGCAAGAGGTGGCGGCCACGGTTGGGTGGGGATTAGAGTTTGGGAGATTTTATAGGACTAGACTAGAGGAGATGGGTCTGGTGGGCTACAGGTTGGTGAGGAACTGGTTTGGTGCAACCAGACCAGCTAGTTTGGTCAGAGCTTCCAATAACTATTGGAAGCTTAGGGCTCATAATAGTATTACTATATGGTAAAGACTTAATAACAGCCGGCCGTGTATTTGTAGCATTGCACGCACAGCAGGCCATACTCTAACACACCGCACCAACACCTCCGAACACTAAAAAGGACCCACCAGTGAAGAAGGAACGCTTCGCCTGTTCATTTCTCCTCTTCCGTCTATCTCTCCTCTCTCTCTCTAGGTTTTCTCTCCAAATCTGTGGGTGGTTCAGAGCAGGCTTCAGGGATGCACTCCAATCCCAGGCGGAAGGCAGATCGCATCACACGAAGGTCAGTAATCCAACGAGATTTGATGATTCTTTTGCCCAGGGCGTGCCGTACTCAGTTCTAATGGCATTTTTCGTCAGTTTTTTTTATCTGCAAAGCAAAGAGGAGCTGATTAGGCGGATAGAGGCAAGTAGGAAGGTGAGCCTCAGTTCCTAGCTGTGGGGATTTCCTTTTTGTGTGATTCGGGCAGGGCATCTACTGATTTCGATGGATTTGGACGGTTTTATTCAATTGCAGGCTTATTGGTGGCGGTCGCATCGCACCTCACCCAGCGTGCTGCAGTCGCCTCCCACCCTCGCTCATGGTCGCTGGCGACGTGTTGTCTCACTCCACTGCTAGTCGTGTGCCTTCACACGCCGACCCTGCCCTCCGCGTCCGTTTATGGCTGACCACAGCTTCCCCTATACTTAACAGGTTCAGATCCACCACTCACCGCTCGTTCGCCACCCCCTTTTGTTGTGCTAGGTGTTCTACGTGATTTGCTATTGTGCTGCTCAAAACTGCAGCGATTGCCTTGCAGAAACATCTAGTTGGTAGGCAAGGGCCATAGTTTTGCAAAAACCAAAAGCCTGTCACAGCGCCACAATGAGGAAGGCATGGCCATCGTAGCTAATTTAAATAGTCAAGTTCTAATGGCCTAGGTGTTTAGCTTTCATTTGATCTGTCTGTCAGCGAGAATGGTGTTAGGCTGTTAGCGAATAATCTCGATCGAGTATGCTACTCTTGCTTGCCTGTGTTTTTTGGTTTCCTCTCCCGTTCAATTCCATGTGTAAGTATATTGCAGCTTACATCTGTATATGCAGCATGCATATTTATTATGTATATATGTGCATATGATTCTGTGTATATATATCTTTTACCTTATTATTATGAGTTGTCCGCATGAATTCTGTTTTCTTCTAACATTCATCAACTTGGTCTCAACTCGTAATATTTGAGTCACATCGAGTACAATTTAATTTCTCGAAGAATGAGGATAATTTTGTACCTTGTTGGATGAGGCCTTTGAAGGACATCTGAAATGTAATGTTGTGTGTGACCTGACTAGGATAATTTTGTACACATGCATTTGATTTGAGGGAGAGAGATAAGCTGATATAACTTCATGAAGATAAGCCTAATAAAGATACTAGATCCGTGTAATGTAGTCAATACATTTACCTATATTTTTAGAGTTGACATAAGCTAATAGTCAATTATATATTATTGACATCATCATGCTGGTGTATTATCTTTGCGCCCACTATATTAATTTTCCACTGAAACCTGAAATGGAGAGCACTGTTGTTTGGGTGGAGAGGCATCACTCATAGTCAGTTAGTCACAACCCCTGCAGTTAACTAAAAACACTAAGGATATAAAGAAACAGTACAACAGAACTGTAGATCAAGTTACAGGCAGCAAGTAAACACAATGCAACTGCTAATCCTGTAATTTTCATGGAACAAGGAGAATTAGTAACATGCTGACAAATGTAAAGCTTGTTCATCTCCTAAAAATCATTTCTTTATAGCCCTCACAAGCAGTGAGTAGAGGAGTGTAGTGTAGGCTACACCAGAATGTAGCAGCAATTAAAATCGACTTGCCTCTCTGTTGAAAACCATATGGGAAGCTACTAGGAGCCCCTCTATCCGAGGCGGGCACCCAATTGTCAATCCATGGCCATACTACTCTGACCGGGTGACATTGATCCATGGACGGACGACGTAGATACAGGGAGTGTCGATCCTTGGTCTCGTGATCCATGGACGGACAACCTAGATACAGGGAGGCAAGTCACTATCGCTTGCCATGTTTGTGAGCTAATTGATTTTGATGTTGATTTGCTTTAGATTTTATTCACCATGCCTCACCCATGGTTGCAGGGCTAGAGTGAAGCCCTATGAGGCCATACATTCATTCACCAACCTGCACCTAGAAGGAATTACGTGCACGTGCGTCAGTCAATCAGGTCAATCTCCAACAAGCAAGCTATGACTACAGGCTACCCATCAACAAGATCACATCCCCAATCAATTCTCTGCTCTTTTTTCGATGTCAGAGATTGAAAAAGACTAAAGACCGAGAAAGACTGAATTCTGCTAGGGTTGCATCTCTAGTAGTGTGTTGTCGGCCTGTTTTAAGTATAGTTCACTCACATTAGAGAATTTGCTACTAAAAAATTGCCGACAGATTTGCATTTGGCTTCAAATGCGAATTGTCTAGAAAATAATTATCACTGCATCTAGCACCATAGCTGACATTTTCCCTATTTCTTCCTATTTCTCCTCTGCCGCAAAACTATTATAACAGAACTTGTCTCTCATGCAGGTGGCCTCTATTTGCCTCCTTGCCAAGCAGCACAGCATCCAGGGGCAGGGGCCGGCAGCCACGCTGCCACCGTCAGTCTTCTCCATCTGATCTGATTCTAATATATTCTCCATTTGTGCTATGTTGGATTTGGCCAATTCTTCTGGATCCTATAGCTCCGGGGCTAAATCGCAAGGAAGTCGCTAGATTGAGACATGTCACACCCCAACTTTAATGATAAAATTGAGGCGGTAAACTCATGTGTGCCCAGGAAACAATCACACACATAAGCTAGATAAATTACAAAAAGTGGCATCATCACAGTGTTTATTACATAACGATAATGTCATCACAAGTCTTACATCATAGCGGAACAAAAGAAAACTAAACTGCTAACAAAGACCAACTCCACAGGGAAAGCTGACTGGTGGAACAGCTAGTCTAGAAGTCCTCTGGGAAGTCACCAACTCCACCTTCATCTGTTACCCATCCGGGATTTTGCCCAAAAAGAAGATAAACAACAAGCGTAAGTACTCCACATACTTAGCAAGCTAACACAGGGTTCATGATGCTCAAAAGGCTCACACTGTCTAACTGCAGTTAGTTTTTAAGTTGGCAAAATTTTAACATTTAAGTTGTGCTTAACCCTTAACCCATGATCCATTTGTCCAACAAAGATAATTAAATCATCATAGCGTACCACCACATAAAGTAACAATTATTCAAGTATCATAGTTATGCTAGTTTTCCGGGCCGCTCGTGACCGTGAACACGACTGTTATAACAGTTTTACACTCTGCAGAGGTTGTGCATCTTTACCCACAAGCCGTGTTGCCCTTGTGCCCGAGGCGGCCAACCTCTTGATCCACTTCCAAGGTAGATCGGCAGGGTACACTATAAAGCCTTTCGCTGGTTCGTCTAACAGGTTAGGGCCGCTAGGTTTCCTTGGCAATCAGATGTAGCAAACCCCCCTTTCCTATGGCACAAGGCCATCGCAGCTATACTCATAGGAACAGGAGCAGCCCTACACCCGTAGAGGCAAGCCCCTCTTGCGCCCTTCTGGGTCACCGCTAACAAGTTAGAAAAGGTCCAGTTTACTGAGCTAAAATCAGAGCCATATAGCACTCATGGTAGCACTATCAGTCTCAGCTTTTGCTAACAAGTTTTATTAACCGTTTAACATCATATCAACATGAGAAATATTCATCATTGGACTGGATCAGTTATAAGTCAGTTAGCACAAGCATTCTACCCATATGCATATATCCCACGGTGTCAAGAATATCACAGATAACAAAACTAAGTGGGTCTCTAAGGTTGCTCAGTTGGACACATGCATAAATGAGTAAATGTATTATAAAGTGAAAAGGTAACAAGGAGATCTCATGATAACTTGCCTTGGTTGCTGAAAAACTGGTCTTCCTGCTGATCGACAAAGGATGGGTCCTGGTCGTACCATACTTGCTCACCGTCTACTCGATCACAACATCAACACACATTCCAGGTGCATACATACAATGCAAACAGGGCTACCCATTAGAACAGTACACCAAACAGTATTAAACATAAATAAAACTTTGATAAAACAGAAGTACGTCTTTCTACAGTCACAACAAGTTTTGGTTCACCAAAAACAGAGTTACGACGCGAAAGATACGGCCGAAACGGTGTCGCTAAAGCCTTAAACTAGATTAACTTGGACCCTACAGCTAAACTGTCCAAAACAGTCTAACAGAGACGTCAATAGGTGGATAACTAAATTACGAATCTAACGCAACTTGAACAGATCAAAACAGAGCTAAAGCGTGGATTTTATAAGTGTTTTGGTGCAGTGGCAAAACTGTAAATAAGCTGAAATCCATTTGGATTTAAATCAGAATTTAAATCGGAATTTAAATCAAATCCACAGCCGGCTGGACTGCGCCTCAATTAAACAGAAATGCAGGGGCCTGGTTGGAAGTTTGCAAAGGCACAGGGAACAGTGTCGAGTGGAGCGCGGGTTGATTCTAGGTTTCTCCGGGGTCTCTTTAGCAAAACTTCCCCCGAAGGGGTATCGGCCATCCATGGCCGTCGGATCGCGCAAGGGCGGTCGGGATTAAACCCCGAGAGGGGGCGCACGCGGGTAGGCCGACGGCGCGCCGCGGGCAGGCTCAGGCCGCGACGTCGCGGTCGCGTCGCGACGCTGGGCGCGCACACGCCATGGCCGGGGCATGGGAGCTCGCGGACTAGGGCACTGGGGACACCGCACGCGAAACCAAGAGAACGGAGAGGTAGCGGGTCGCAAGGGAGTTCTCACCACGTCGAAGGAAGGGATGGGGAGGCTCTGGTGGCGGCGCACGGTCGAGGGACGGCGGAGATCCGGACGTCGGTGGGCACCCTGGGTAAACCGACGGCGGTTAGGTAAAAATGAGCGCAAGAGAGAGGAAGAAGGGGTTCGGCGGCGGCGTTACTGCGTCGCGGAGCTCGGCAGAGTGTCGGTTGGAGACGGGAACGGCGAAGCACGGTCGGACGAGCGACGAGCAGCGGTGTCCGGCGCGGAGAAGGAGGTGTGGCGCTGCTCTGCTGTGCGGCGCTGCGGGTGCGGAAGTGAGGAAAGAGGGAGCGGGGAGGAGACCGCGTCCACTATAAGGACGAGGGAGGGACGGGGTCGTGGGGGCGAGCGCACGGGAGAAGCAGAGCGCGCGCGGCGACGGTTGCCAGCTCGGGCGCGCGCGGAGGGGAAGGGAAGGTGCTAACGCGTGGGCCCGGGACGACAGAGAGAGAGAGAGAGAGGAGGGCGCGTGCGGTTGCTCGCGGCGCCAGTGGGCTGACTAGGTCGGCTCGCGGCTGCGCGAAGAAAGGTGGGAGGAGAAGGGCTCAGCCCAGCGGGGGGGGGGGGGGGGGGGGGGGGCAAGGAGGGAAGGGAGGGAGGAGCCGGTGGGCTGGTGTGGATGAACGATCCTAATCCCATGGCCCATAGGTCCCCGTCAGCCTCTGACAGCCGAACCTATGTTCCACGTGACCAAGACAATTTGTCACCGGGCTGCATCAGCGCCCATCGTCAGCAGGATCATCTCACCTTTCGGTTATAGCACTGGATACTTTTACAAATAACATCGGAATACAGAGCGGAAGACTTAAATAACATTAGTTTTACAAACCGAGGTTCCAAATAAGATTAAAGGTGCAGTTATTACAAACCAAGTTCGGGTAATAAAAATAGGCAACGTAGTGGAGTACAACAAAATAAAGATACTTGCAAACACCCAGCCCGAGGGTGCACAATTATTCATCGGCCTCATCGGCCTCTTCCAGGACGATGGTCATGCAGCAGGGCGCAAGACACATCGGGGACTCAGTCATACCTGCAGCATGGGTAACAAACCCTGAGTACTGGGGTACTCAACAAGACTTACCCGACTAAAGAAAAGGAAGAAGACTCAGGGATGAGAGGCTTAGGGTAGTCAAGGTAGGCTTAAGCAAGACCAAGTATTTTGCAGAAAAGCATTTTGTAAACCTCGTGCTATTTTTGGAAAGATTCAAGTATTTCTCAATTCTTCATTGTTCATGATCCATTTTACCTTCCAAAACATACCTAGTTGAGAACCACTCTCCGTTGACAGTCAGTGACCAAGTCTCCATAACCGAGGAGCAACGTTAATCCTGATAAATAATACTCAGCTGAGGATCCCTATTCACACTGCATATGTAGCACCCAAGCTGGCATATGCCAACTCGTCTACCACGATTCCTCCAAGATTGGACCGGTCCTACGCCACCCGGAAGTACAGTACACCACTCATATCCAGGCACGACGACCACATGGGTACAAGCTACTTCCGCCATCTCGCCACTCCCAGTGCGCGGTTGTCGGTCCCAATTAAGGAGTCCTCGGAGCCAGAGCTTTCCGAACTATGTGAATAGTTGCAAGTCTTGACCAGCAGGCCCCCATACGGATGGTCCCTAATTTTTCTGCCAGAACTATACCTCGGTTATATCTCACCCAAGCGTAATAGTCCTGTCAGTTTTTCAACCCTGTCCCGGTCGGTGTCAACTGTTGAGTCCCGGACTACAACATGACGGCACCGTACGCTCTGACAACCTCTCCTCGCTGTTGACTAGGTACGGATCAGATACTTAGCCAGCAGTCGGGGAGTAAAGCCAAATTCCCATAAAAATTCTTTAACTGATCTCACTTTTGAAATTAGCATTTTATTGCAAATCTATTGGATAGCGTTACTAAGCATTTTGCAAATAATTTTTAAACAGGGCGGAGTATTTGCCGGTGGAGGTAAATAGTGCAGGCAATAGTTCATCACACAACTCCTATAACCTAATGCAGTAGTTTAACTCAAAGGCATTTTAGGTAAACTTTTATAAAAAAACAAGGAAGGGTTAAAATGCACCGGGGCTTGCCTTGAAGAGCAAAAAGGACAGGCTCGGGGTCGGCAGTGCAGGTGTCGGAGCTCGGGGTCGCCTCGGGGGTAGGTTCGTCAGCGGCTGCCTCGACTTTGATGCCTTCTCCTTCAGACACTACACGTATGCAATGATGTATGCTTATGAGGATGCTGACAAGAACAAGAGACTTGCTAAAGCGCAGGACAATTCCACTGATTCTATAATATAACTTTCCAACGTGAAAGTAACTCCTAGTGTGGACATAAAGTTAGTTATCTCTACCCCCAAGGCAAGATTAATCAAACCTATTAAGCATCATCTAGTAAACCTAAGCATAAGTCATGCATGGCATCATAAACACCATAGACCAGCTGGGTGGGGGTCTATGAACAGCAACAATCCCAAAAGTCACATCACAGGGCATACAACATGAACCCTAATTGCTTTTCTATTTTTCCTAATTATTTAAAAAGGTCATTTTATGCAGTTGCTCCAAAATTTACCCAATTAATCTCATAAGTTCATTATGGTATAAACAGATGACAAAACAAATTTCCTAATTTTTGGAGATCATTAAGGTGCTTAACAAAAATTAAACATTTAATTAACAAAAGGCACTATTTAACATTTAAAATAAATGCCCAAAAATCAACTTGCTCCAAAAGGCCTCAAAATTCTACCAAAGACTAAACACGACATAACTGGCACATAAAAATTTATCTCATGATTTTTGGAGCTACACATGATTTTCTAAAAAGCTAAAACCATCCATTTCTTAATTAAATTAAGGATTTTTCATTTTCTAATTTTTGCAGAAAAGTAGGGTTTCTTATTTTTCTAAAATACTACATAGTGCAAGGAGCATACCACATTTTTCTCAGGATTTAAGGAGCAACAGATTAATTCTCACAAAAAAGAGAAAACAGAACACTATTCACATTTTCAAAAAAAAGAAAAGGAGCACTGTGCTTCTTCCCCGCGGGCTCGGCGCGCTCGCCGGCGAGAGCGCGCGGCGGACCGGCCGCTCGGGCCACACGCTAGAAAAACAGGGGGCAGGGGGAGCTTCGTGGGCTCACCGGGGGTCGGGAACGGGGAACGGCGAGGCGGTGCAAGGGTCGGAGGAGGGAGTTCGACGGCGGCGGTGCTTCGGCGGAGCTCTTCGGCGGCGAGCAAGCGTTCCAGCGGCTCTGTCCATCAAAAGGGATCACCGATGTGCGGTTAGGAGCGCACCGAGGTGAGGAAAAGAGGACGGGGGTCGGAGGGACGGGAGGAAAACCCATGGCGACGAATTTCGCCCTTCACCGCGACGGGACCGTTCGCCGGAGTCGGGGACGGATCGCTTGCGCTGGCGAAAGGAGGGACGGAGGGCAGAAATTGGTTGCTCGGGAAGGTGGAGCAGCTCAAGGCGAAGGCAATGGGGTGCTCAGCGGGCTCCGGGGCGGCCCGGTGGCTCGGGTTGGTGGAGCTTCGCCGGTGGCAGCAATGGCGGGTTGCTCGGCGGCTTTTATAGCCACGGGACAGCGCTGGGGGTGTCCGGGCGAGGGGTGGGAAGTGGTCGTGCGGCACTGGCGGAGGTAGGGGCAGGGTAGGGCAGCTCGATGTGGGCAGGGAGCTCGCGCGCGGCGCGGCGGCTTGCCGGCGGCCGGCATCCGCCCGCTGTCCGCGGCCGTAGGGGAAAAGGAGGAGGGTAGGGGACGGGCGAGGCGGAGGTAGGGGCCGGGGAGGTCGAGCGCCTGCGCTGACCGCGCGCGGCACGAGCGCGGGTCAGCCGGCCTGGCGTGGCCGGCGCTCCGCCGGTGGCGGCCGGGCCCCCCCTGCTTTAAAGCTCGTGCATAGTGACGTCACCTTCCTCCTTTTTCTGAATTTTCGAAATTACTCCCAAAATTTGAACTACACAAAGAAAACTCAAAATACCAAAGTTGCTTAAAATTTTGAGATCTACAACTTTGCCAATATAAACTTTTTCTGAAACTCAAAAGTTTTTGAGATAATTTTGAAAACTGAAAAGGGGACAAAATTAAAGTTTGAAAGAATTTGAAATTACTTCTGATTTTGTATTGAAACTTGAAAATCTGCAAACACCAAAGTTGTTCCTTATTGCAAGATCTACAACTTTTTTTATTGTGCCAACTTCAAATTTTGAATAGTTTTTGAATTTGAAAAAGAGGGGTAAAACTAGAGTTTGGAAATTTAGGGTTTTTCAAAAGGAATTTAAATTCTATTTCTGATTTTGAACTTTGATCTACACAACAAAACATCAAGACACTCAACTGAACAAGATTCACACAAAGCTAGACACAGAGATGAAATTACCATTTTGCCCTTATAGGAGGATTTGGGCCTTTAGGGTTTTTGAAAAAAAACCACTACACAAGCCACCTCAGAAAAAGGTAAATGCAAAACAAGTATTAGGCAAACATAATGCAATTGGTGGATGCGGCGGTGTGGAGGTGCAGCGGCGGGATGGTGGATGCGGCAGTGCGGAGGGGCGGCAGCGGGGTGGGTGGATGCGGCGACAGATGCAGCTAGGTCTAGGGTTTCAAGTGGGAGGGAACTGCAGGTGTGGTTTCAAGAGGGCGGATGCGGCTGGCGCGGGAGAAGAGGATAAGGTAGGGCGGGGTAGTGTTGGGCCCATCTGTCGGTGGCAGTGGCCTTGGCGGGAGAGGGGCTGGTTATGGTACTGAAATTTTTTTCTGGCGCGTGGGCCCCTGATGTCAGTGATACAATTAGTAGTATTAGGATTTGTTAACACATTTTTGGGGTAGCAGATGATTTCAAATTGAAATTTGGTAATAAACAAAGTTGTTGCACACATCGAGATCTACCTTCTTTATATTCGTCTTTTTTTCATTTGACAATGTTTGGAGAGTTCAAATTTTGAATTTCATAATTTTTAAACTACAACTAAAAAATTAAGGTACTAAATAATTTGAAATGACAAAGTGATGAATACAAAGATTGATCTACTCATTCATATCTACATTTGATATTTATGGCTTTTGTGCATCCGAGAAAGTGATGATAACTTTGTTCTCAAATTCTACTCATCCTTCTTATAATCTCCTCAACTATGAGATGAATGAGTAAACTTTGAGAACAAAGTTACCATCACTTTCTCGGATGCACAAAAGCCCTAAATATCAAATGTAGATATGAATGAGTAGAACAACCTTTGTATTCATGAGTTTTTTGTTTGAAATTATTTTGGGTCCCAAAATGTGGTCCAAAATTGGTACTTTTTGACATAAAAAATAGATTCGTTCAAAATTTCTATGAATGGAAAAAAAACCAAAACCAATACAATGTATTGATAGATCATAATTTTAGAAAATTTTAGGAAAAAAAATCATCCCATTCCGACTAAGTATGTGTGAGATAAACTAGTTACAATATTTTGCTAAGATTTAAAAGAAAAAATGTTGATTAGAACATGAACTCGCTGATAGTGGCCAAACTAGCTGTTGGGCCCATTTGTCATTGAAAAACCCCTCATTCACATCCTCACTCGTGGCCAGCACTTAGCACTTAGCGTCGAGGCCACACCCGCCGGCCGGCCACCGCACAGTTGTTGCCTCGCCAGCGAGCCCAAGTGGTTGCGCGTCCCACCGAGCTCCCTCGCCCCACCGCCACCAGCAGACTCACGTGGCCATCCTAACAGATCTAGCAGAGGTGGCCAGGGCTCAATGTTGGCGGCCGGCAGGCCACCCCATCACCAACAAGCTCGCGTGGCCACCCCATCGAGCAGGTGTCCATCAGTATGCTCCATCGATGTCCATCAGTGACTTCCTAAAAAGGTTTTTTTCTGGACCAATATCTCTACCTGCTAGCTACTCTACTCTGAATGGAAATATAGCTCACAGTATCATCCTCTCAATCTATGTTTCAGAAGCTGGATAGAAGTTTATTGCAGAAGGCTAACATGGATAGGAGTTGGATTTATAGTAGTGAACCATTTTCGCCGGAGTTTATGGATGGTGTTGAGAGATTCATGGAACATGTCAGAGATAGATATAATGCAGATGAGAAGATCAAGTGCCCATGCCGAAAATGCTTGAATCAGAAAGAGAAAAGTCAAGATGATGTACACGAGGATATCGAAATCAATGGAATGTCTAAGTGCTGTACTAGGTGGGTTTACCATGGAGAGGAATATAATGTTCGTGGGCAAGATGCAGAAGATGGAGAGGAATATAATGTCGTTCCTGGACAAGATGAACAAGATGCAGAGGAATATAATAATGTTGTTGGACAAGATGGAGAACTTTATGATGTACCAGAGGATATGTACCAGGTACCACTTCACGAGGAAGGACAAGCTGAAGATGATGTCTTAGATGATGGTGCAAGGGGAGTTCAGGGGTTGATTCAAGATTTGCGTGACGCAGCAAGCCATGGCTTTGGTGGTGACTTATACAAACAAATCATGGAAGAGGCAAAGCGTGAACTTTATCCCGGTTGCACTGAGGAGTCTAGGCTATCTTTTATTATCAAGCTGTTGCATATCAAAGTGTACAATCGGATAACAACATCTGGATTCGATGCTATGCTTGAGTTGCTTTATGGATCTTTGAAGAATGTGCCTGGTCTTCCTAAGTCCTATAAAGAAATGAAAGCTCTACTTCGGAAGCTTGGCTTTGGTTATGTTTGTATTGATGTGTGCAAGTATGATTGCGCCTTATTTTGGAAGGACCATGAAGGCGATGATCATTGCCCTGTTTGTGGCTACACAAGATGGAAAGTGAACAAGGAGGGTAGAAAGAAAGTTCCTCACAAGGTCCTGCGTTACTTTCCAATAATTCCACGCTTTCAAAGGATTTTCATGTAAAAGCAGCGGGCACAATTTGCAAGATGGCACAAGGAAAAGAGGGTTCCCGTGGAGAATGAAATGAGACATCCTGCTGATGGGGAAGCTTGGAAAGATTTTGATGAGACTTTCAAGTCTTTTGCAAGTGACCCCCGTAGTTTGAGGTTAGGCATTGCTACCGATGGATTTAACCCATTTGGTCAGATGAGCAATTCATATAGCATATGACCAGTGATAGTGGTGCCATACAATTTTCCACCATGGATGTGTATGGACCAATCCAATTATATGCTTGCTTTACTAATTCTAGGCAAAAAATCACCAGGCAAAGATTTCCATGTGTTCATGCAACCTTTGATAGCAGACTTGATAGAGCTTTGGAAGGGTGTCAAAACTTATGATGCAGTTGAAGGAAAAGATTTCAGCCTACGTGCAGCGATTCTGTGGGGAATCCATGACTACCCTGCATTAGGCACCATGTCAGGTAGAACCACAAAAGGTTACTTCGCATGTGTGCACTGTGATGAGAATCCATGCTCCTGAAGTCTTAGAAACAAAATTGGTTTCATAGACCATAGACGTTTCCTCCCTAACAACCATAAATGGAGGACAAACAAATCTTTCAATGGCAAGCATGAAAAAAGAAAGAAGCCAAGGAAATTTACTGCAGATGAGGTTATGGCAAGGTTGAATGAAGTTTCCTATGTTTCAGGCAAGAATCCAGATATGCCAAAAACAAGAAAATGACGTCGCAATGAAGATGAACCAGTATGGCATCTGAAGGTTAGCTTGTATGATTTGGAATATTGGCCAAAACTGAAACTACATCACAACCTTGATGTTATGCACATAGAGAAAAACATATGTGAAAACATTCTGTCAACTCTACTGAATATTCCAAACAAGACAAAGGACACCATCAATGCTAGACTAGATTTGGAGGACAGAGGTATGAGAAAAGAGCTTCATTTGCTAGATGACAGTGGTAGTTCATCATCAAAGCCAAGAGCTTGTTACGTTCTAAAACCAGAAGATAGGAAGAAGTTTTTGCAATTTATGAGCAATGTTAAGTTTCCAGATGGCTATGCCTCCAATATATCAAGATGTGTCAATATGGAGGGAGGAGGATCTATGAATGGGCTCAAAACACATGACTGTCATATAATGCTGCAACGTATCTTACCAGCTGGCCTTCGTGGTTTGGTGCGCCAAGATGTATACGAAGTAATTGCTGAATTGGGTAGGTTTTTCAGACAACTTTGTTCCAAAACTCTAAAGGTTGGTGCGCCAAGAGGGGGACTAGACCAGATGAAGGAGGATATTGTGCTTATCCTTTTCAAGCTAGAGAAAATTTATCCTCCAGCATTCTTTGATATCATGGTTCACCTAGCAGTACACTTACCTGATCAAGCACTACTTAGGGGACCAGTGCATTATGGATGGATGTATCCCATTGAGAGAAGGTTGGGCACCTTTAAGCGTTTTGTCCGCAATCAAGCAAGACCTGAAGGATCTATTGCAGAGGCATACACTGCCTATGAGTGTATGACCCAATGCTCAACATATTTCAATGACATCATTAGTAGGTTCACTAGGCCTGAAAGAAACTTAGATGGAGAAGAGAACATCTCTCCCAATGGTTACTCTATTTTTGGTCATGGTATTAACCTGTTGGGTGCTTCAAAATTTCATTACAAAGACAGAGACTATGACTCCATGGTTTGGTTTGTTCTAAATAACTGCGAAGAGGTGGATGAATACAAAGAGTGAGTGATTTCAGTCATTTCATTTCACAGATCTTTATTCAACACTAGTGTCACAAAATAACTAATTAGCTTCTTCCTTTGCAGCATCTATAGGGCAGAACTACAACAACAAGGGGTCAACGATGTTGAAAAAATGATGTCAACAGAATTCGCTGCATGGTTTGAGAATCATGTGTGTGCAACTTCTACAACTTGACTAATTGATTTATGATACAATAAAGTTTGAAAGTCACTTATTCTGTTTGTATTCAACCTGCAGATTACCAGAATGAAATACCAAGGCACAACACAAGTTGACGAAGACCTGTACTCACTAGCATGTCGGCCGGATCCGCGAGTGCGTTCGTACACAGCCTGTATAATCAATGTGGTACGTTACCACACTTTGGCTCGTGACGAACACAGGAAGACACAGAACTCCACCATCAAAAGTCGAGGTACTCACGGTGATGACACAATTGACTTCTATGGGACAATCACAGACATTATTGAGCTGAGCTACAATAGGAACAGCAAAGCGCGTAGGACTGTTGTCTTATTACGGTGTGAGTGGTAGAATCTAGAGGGAAGGACGTACGAAATGAAAAATGATGGTTACTTCAAGAGCATAAACATCCAAGGCCGATGGTATAAGGATGATCCTTTCATTATAGCCACAGATGCTTCACAAATATTTCTTTTGGAAGATACAAAGTTAGGCCCAAGTTGGCGAGTGCTACAAGAATTTGGCCACCGACATATATTTGATGTTGAAGAGTCTGCCAAAAACCAACCAATTCAAGAACAGGTACAAATGAGATGTCAGGAGGCATACCAAGAGGATCATATTTCAGCTAGAGATGGTCCAGTGGGAGACATTCATCCTGATTTGGATTTCTTGCTCATGGATAATGAACCAGGGAGCCCTATTAGTGGAGACCTCATCGAGAGCCTCCGGCGACAGAAACATACACCTCAAGGTGATGAAGCAGTTGATCGAGATGAAGATGAAACCTATCTTTAGTACCATAGTACAGAAGAAGAAGGCAATGCTTCAGGAGAAGACAGTGATGATGACTGAACTTTGATTTCTGCATATTTGTGAACCTTGTACTATTATGTTAGTGATTTTGTTGTATTTGAACTATGCTACTAAATTTGTATCTAAGTTTTGAGACCTTATATGCAGTGACTCTTATTTCAATGCATAATTGTTGTATGTACGTATGATGCAAGTTACATTGTCCAGATTTCAATCACATGATGCAAGTTCTGCTGCCTAGATTTCTGTGATGTTATGACACATGACAATGTCATATAATGCTTAGAACTGTCATGAAATGTACAAAATTCATCACAAAATGTATAGGCTGCAAGTCATATATATAGATGTTGCCTAAATTTCATCCAACAACAGTTAATCATCATAAGCAAAAGGGATCTTTATTTCCAACATATAGCAGCAATGCATAGCTTACACAAGAGATGTCCAAGAGCACAAAGGCCCACATTTCATACCAAATGCACAAACTTACACCACAACATCTAAATGGCCACAAGCATTGCCTACTTGAACACTAAAGCTACAACCAACAAGATGGCCAAGACCAGGAATATTGTTACATTCAAGCATCCGCAAACAAGACAAATGTAGCTTCCCATGCCTTCCCTGTTCTTGCCAACCATTTCCTTCACCTTGTTCAAATTTTGCTCCAAGTTATCAATTTTTCCCACCAGCTCAGGAACTTCACTAGTCAAAGATGTTGCAATGGTTGAGGAAGGTGGAAGTACATAACCATGATCTTGAAGGTAGACCACATATTCTTCCTGGAACCAATAACTGGAACATGTCCCCTGCATCCAAATGACAAACACATGCATTTTAACACCAATAGTGCGCGCACTGAATGCTAATAGCTACCAATACCATTCTCAGGGAAGCCTATTAAAAAAAGATTGAAATTTGAGGAATAGAACCACCACACTGACTTTTCTATAGTTCTTCTGAGGGCACTTGAAAAACCTCCTTCCAACGTTATACTGAAACTTCGTGGTAGTTGCAGCAAACAACCTCACATCCCTGCAATCAGGGCACATGATCAATGGCAACCCAGTCACATCGTCAAGGGGCGCCTGCACATCGATAGCAGTGGGCGTAGGCGCTGCAGCAACAATAGCAAGGGCTTCTGGTTGCCGGCCAACCCTAGATGCACTTGACCGCCGAGTCAGAGCGGCTGAGCACGATGCCTGCGACATGAGAACTGAGAGAGGGAAGGTGAGCAACAGTCAAAGGAAACAGATTGAGTGGGGGAGGGGCACAACCGAGGAGCACCTGGGGAGAAGGGCAGAGCCCGCTGCGTCGTCAGTTGTCGAGAGGGGAAGCTGCCGCCGCCGTCGGTCGCCCAGTCGCCGCCGCGCTCCACCGGTCGCCCCTCGCCACCGGTTCAGTTGGGGGAAAATGAAAGAGTTAGGGATTGGGTTCACCGGCAACAGGCATATGGCCGTTGGGGACAAACGTTTTTGTGACACGGCTAAGTTGTCACAAAAAAGTATGCAGAAAAAATAATCAAAAAATGCAAAAAAAAAAAAATTGGCCACAAAGGGCTCGAACCGGAGACCTCAGGCTCTACATGCTCGTTCCTTCACCAATGCGCTAGACTAGTAAGTTCGGTAGGGTGCTGACCTTGAATTCTAAAATAGATAGTTCGTCACAACCGAGTGGGCCCACTGTCAGTGGCCGGCCCTTCACCTAGCCCTCATTCACCCTGACCCTTCATTTACCTCGCCAGATCCGGTTTTCACCTGCCCTCATTCACCACCCCAGATCCAGTTTTCACCACCGCGCCACGCCACCGCCACCGCGCCGCCTCGCCACGCCACTGCTCCCACAATCGCCCACTGCCAAGGAGCCGCCCCTTCCTCGTTAATGGCGAGAGAGCCAAGGAGGTCACCAAGGAGCCGCCAAGGAGCCGCCCCTTCCTCGTCGGCCCCGCCTACGGAGAAGAAGGTGGCGGTGAAGAAGCTTTACCCGGCGGCGGCTACGAAGAAGGCAGAAGCCGAGGCAAGGGCTCGGTTGGCCGCGTCCAATAGGAAGGTGGCGCCGACGTCGGCGCGGAAGATGAAGGCGGCGCCGGCGTTGAAGAAGAATGTCTCGTGGGCTGCGCCTTCTTCCTCGTCCACGCCGACTGCGAAGAAGAACTATGCCGCCGGCAAGAAGCCCATAAAGGACATCACGCCAGAGTCTTCCTCGGCCTCGGGGGAGAGTGATAGCTTGGATGTCATCTGCAAGCAGTGCTACCAAGGTGGCTCCTGCGCCCGCGCCGACTCATTCCCGGCTGTCCCCACCTCCTCCACCGACGCCGACTCTTCCAGGGATGGACTCTCCAACGGCAGCGGCTCCACCTCCAGCGACTCTGTAAGTATCCCCTTTTCAATTTTGTAGTTGATGCACTAGCTAGGATGATTGAATCCCTAGGGCTTTTGTATCATTTGCTGAAATTATTATGTTAGATGAGACCAATCCCTAGGGTGATGCCATGTATCTTAAACTAATTTGCATCTATTTTCAACCATGTCCTTGTACCTTGAACTTATTTGTCTCTGTTTTCAACCCTGTTGTAATGACTTATCATTTAATTATGTGCACTGCGTACTCTACTGCTTTCTGCATGTACTATTTCATAATTATCATAGCTATGGATGTTGTGGATGATTTTGATATCTTTGGGGGAAGAGGACACAATGGGTGGTGCCCAAGCTGTCCCAGATGTTGTGGAGGTTGCACCACCATCCCAACCCAATAGTGTTGCACCTAGGTTGACATAGATGATTTCAAACAACTCCCTTTTTGATATATATCTATCTACTAATGAAATCAATTTGCTCTTAGTTCAGTGGGTGGTCATGGGTACAGTTAGCTGAACATTAGTATACCATGCCTGGTTGTTCCAGTGTTTGAGAAATTGATGTTGATTGCTTGTTTTCATGATTCATAGATTCCAGTTGATCAAATTATCTCTAAATTATTCATTCTGGAAAGTCTGATGTTGTACATTGCTCATATGCAGTACTATGTTCAGAATTTGGTTGTGAGTCGCCAAATGCTCGTGAGCGTGATCAAGGACGTGATGTTACCCTTGAAGCAAGACATCACTAATCTGGGATGGAAGATCGACGGCCTCACTGAACTGGTCAAGGATGACGTCAACAAGAAGAAGATGAACCTCTTTGGTGAGGATCTAGAGGTTGTCAAAGCCAGGCAGGACAAGTTGGAAGGCCTGTTCAAGAAGACCAAGTGATGATTGTGGCGGAACCGCCCTGATTATAAGAGCTCAAGTATTATCTTAGCCAAATCCGTCTGACTTTGACTCATACTTGAACCCATATAACCCCGGTAGTCCGGAAACCTCGAAGGATTTCTTTCACCATTCATCATACAGGATCGCATCGTTCAAGGATTACATTCGTAAAGAGACATCGAAAACGAAACCGAATTTAACATCAGAGTACGAATTTAAAACGGAGTTATTACAAACCGAATTTTAAAAGTGCGGAAGCTTAAATAAGTTTGAAACACGACCACAACACACGTGGTCCCAATAAAACATAGTTTGATAAATCCGACTCAACACGACTCACTCCTCCTTTTTAAGATAATGTGCCATCAATAGTCTCAGACCAGCAAAAGAAAAAGGAAAGCTTCTGGACGACCCTGTCCGGGGCCTACTCATCACCTTCCACTGGGTAGAGTGTAACACCCCTGGTGTTTAATTAATTAAAAATAAATTAGAAAATGACCAAAACCCTAGATGGAGGAAAATCCTAACCAGATGTTTGTTGCATTCATGCCGTTGCATAATTTTTATTGGGTGAAAAAGAATTTATTAAACCCGAATAGGGCGTATCGAATTTATTCTATTTAGAAAAGAAATAAAATATTCCAGATTTTAAACTCAAAGTTTTATTTACCAAATCTAGGGAAAATGTTTTCAAAACTCTTCAAATTTATTTGATTTCAAACTGTTTGAAATTGGGTTTCAAATGGTTTTGCAAAGTTTGGAAAAAATCAAAATAAAAAGAAATGGCAAAAAGGGCTCCCTCATCATTTTGGCCCTCTTCCTATTTCCTTCTCTCCCTGGGTCCGCCCCACAACTCCCCGAGCCGGCCCAACTCCTTCTCTCAGCCCAGCCCGCTCCCTCTCCCCCTCATTCCCTCCTCTCCCTTCTGCACCGGCCGCGCGCTCCCTTGCGGCCCAGCTCCTCCCTCACCCCCTCGGCCCACTCCACCCGCGCCCGCCCTCTCCTCACTGCTCCGGCCCGAGCAGCCGCCGCGCGCGTCCACGCCGCAGCGCCGCTGCACGCGTGCCCGCGACCCGCGCTCGCTGACAGGTGGGACCCACCTGTCAGAGGTGTCCCCAACCTCCATCCGACATCCCCGGGTGCCATCTCCGTCGCCGCCCCGCTTCTCCCGGCGCCTGGAGCCTATCGAGCCGCCTCCGCGCTATAAGAACAGAGCCGCCGCCACCACCACTCCCTTTCCCATCTCGCTCACGCCCTTCATCCGTCGCCACCAAGATCCTTCGGCAGCCGCAAACCCTAGCGCCGCCATAGCCGCATGGCCGGCTGCTACTGAGCTCCATCGCACCCATGGAGACGCGCCGCGTCCGGAGAACTCCCTCCTGGTGAAATCCGCGCCCGGGAACGTCACCAGCGGGTCACGCCGGAGCAAACGAGCGTCGTCGTCCACCATCACCGCCATTGACGAGCTCTCGCTCGAGCTCTGACTCCCCCACTCCACCCACCTCCAACCCTTGCCACCACCTACATCGACACCGCAGGACCCCTGCGAGGCCTCAGCGCCACTCCGCGGCATCGATTCGTGGGCGTGGTGTTTCCCCGTCGCCGACACCGAAGCTCCGGTCCGCCCTCCGTGTTGACCCCGTCCCCGAGCCTTCACCAACGCCGAGGACAGCACCATCGGACTCGCGGTGAGCTCTGCTCCATCCTCCACTTTTCCCCTTAGTCTCTCGTAGCCCGTAGCGCGCTTCCGAGCCGAGCCGACCGCCGCAGCCATGGCGCCACCGCTCGCCGGCACGCACCGCCGCGTTGAAGCGCCGTGAACCCCTCCCAAACCCCTGGCGCCGTCCACTCTCGGATCGACGGTCCAGATTAGATCCAACCCTGAAAGGGTATGGACCGCGTCTGTGAGTCCCATGGACCCAGTCCAGCCGCCGCGTCAGCCGTTCCATGAACAAGTGGCACACCGCACCAGTGTGCGTCCGCCGCGTGGCGTCACGTCATCGACACGCAGGCAGCCGCACCAGCGCCTTGGCCTTTTTGCTAAAGAGCCCCTACAGATCTGGGAAACCAACCCGCCATCCAGGGATCCTGTTCACCGAGTCTTGAAAAACTTGCGTATGAGCCCCTCACCTTTTCCGAAATCGAGGCGCGGTCCACCTCACAGCCGTCCGCCCCGATCTAATCACAGCCGCTCATCACCAGATCAACGGCCGAGAAAGGCCGATACCCCTTCGCTAATGCGTTTTTGTTAAAGAGCCCCTCCCTTCTTTGATAATAAACCCGCCGTCCACATGAACAGTGAGTTGAGTCTGCCGAATTCTTTCGGTCTAGCCCTCGGTGTTTTGCCAAATTGAGGCCCGGTCCAGTTTGCCTGTTAATTCAGATTTAAATTGTTTAAATTGCGAAAATGAGTTCCAATGATTTACAGAAATGCCACTGAACTTCAAATGCTCATATCTTTTACGTTTTAACTCCGATTCGACCCGTTCAACTTGCGTTAGATTCATAATTTCGTTCTCTACGCAGTAGATCTATTAGTTTACCGTTTTCATACTGTTTGTTGTACTGTTATTCATTTCGCTTTGTATGTGCCATGTATGTTGATTGGGCCAGAGAGTGCGGAGTTCGAGGACGCTCCAGACCATCCTTGCGACCCAGTTGATTCGACCCAGTCCGAAGGCAAGTGTCCTTGAACATCTTGCACCTATGATTTATTTTACTTTTGGTATTAGAGTAGTTAGATCTTGTAGATGCATGCTTATCATTAATTTGAATCCCATGCTAGGGTTTACTAGAATTTGTTTATATTACCCTTGTCGCCTGTTCTGGGATGTTTGGGTAGGTGTCTTGCTTAGCCCTGCAGTCATGGTTGGGATGGAAGTTAAAATGTTTATAATCTTGATTAATGAACTATGAAACGAATGTGGGCATGGTAATTTTGTAGTAACATGGTTATTAGGTAAATCCGGCAGGATGGACCCGTATTGGTGGTTTTGTGCCGTGGGACTCGGCAGCTGCTTTTGGTTTTTGGTTCGGGGCTCGTGCTAGACATATCCTGCCTGGATCCCTAGGACCCGGTTCTTGGACAAGTAACCCGGCAAAACAGCGCAGCCATGAGATCTGGATGGGCTGGACCTGGCTAATTAATTAGTTTCCTCTAAGTTATGCTACACGGGGGTTGTATAGTGGCTCAAGAGGGGTCCCTTGGGGTCGTTGACTTATGGACAGGGGAGAAACCTTAGAGTACGTGTAACACAGACTTGGAGGGGCTTTGTAAAGGCCTTGCAGTGCAACCCGCTATGCACCTCGGTAGTGTTTAGCGTGACGGGATCTGCACGACTCATGGGTAACGATGTGCAACCTCTGCAGAGTGTAAAACTGATATATCAGCCGTGCTCACGGTCATGAGCGGGCTTGGACTTCTTTGAGATTAGTTGGTTACTGGTTGGTTTTGGGTTCGAGTCATCTGATGGATTTCAGGTGTTGGTTGCTCGGTGTGACTCCGAGTGTGGTTTGCTCGGTGCGACTCCGAGTGTTGATACTTTTCTACAGAGTCTGTCTATAACCTAGTAAATAGGTGCATAGGATTAATAGGATTAATAGGGTGTCGCTTTAGGCGCTTGAGTCAAACAAAGTCAGCCTACCTTTGTTATAAGCCTCATAAGCATATATTTCCTACACTTGCGGAGTACATTTCGATGTACTCACCCTTCCTCTTTGTCCCCCTGCTACCCCACCCAGACGCTGGAGACTACACGTACGAGGAGCAGGAGTATCCAGAAGACGGAGGCTACGACCCTGACGACCTGTACTAGGATGGCGCTACCCCCGGTCGACCTTCCTGTGGAGATGGAGTCCAGATTTCCGCATCTTCATTAGCGTCTTCATTAGAGTTAGTTTCATGAGAGTCTGTACTCTTTTCTTTCAGACCCGAGGGTCATTTTTGTAACAAAGTTCGATATTATTAATAAAGCATTGTTTTGATATTTACTATGATGTGGATATATGTATGAAAATTGATCCTGGCATACATATATTGTGCTCCAATTTTGTTCTTAAAATTGGGGTGTCACATAGAGGCAGTGCTTACAATAGCCGAAGTAGACCTGGCCATCTGCAACAACGGGATAAACCCTGAGTACGGGAATGTACTCAGCTAGACTTACCCGTCCAACTAAAAATAAAGACTCCAAGGGTATGCAAGGTCTTTTGGGTGGAGCTGAGATCTTTCAGTTGCGAAAAGCTCAAATTCAGATAAGAGGTAATTAATGATAATGATGAGCTGCCATTTTTAGACCTATTCCTTAAACTCTAGTTTTTTCACCTGTACTAGAGCACTCACTTGAATCTATCAATCAATAATATAACCATATCCAGTTGACTTATCCACATTTTAGTTGAACCTTTTAAACATCACATGGAGTTGTATCGTGGTGAAGCTCGCCATAGTTTCCCACTAACCGGGGGAGACGGCGTCTCGAATCGAATTCCAAACCAGCTGGTGAAAGACCTTTAATACCAGCCCACACTTTCCCCGTCGGGTCCATGCATTGGGCAACCGCTCGATGCTTGTTCGTGGTGGTAATCATCGCGGCTCACAGCACGGACCGCCCAATTGGAACCTGGCGATGGCCTCACGCGGCAGATCGCAATTTCCATACTAGAGGGCACGACACGGGTTGAGACCGGCCCGAACAGCTTCTAACCGGATTTGGGGTCGATGATTACGGCATCGACATCTCCTTAAGTAAAAGGGCGCGTTCAAAAATGAACGAGAGCCAACATCGATACAAACCTACACGATCCAATGGACGGACTGCCCCAAGTTTCCAAACTTGTGCCTTGCCTTCCAGTTGACCGTATTTCACTACAACTCAGGTTCTTTTCCACGATAGCAAATATAGCCAACTGTGATCCGGTAACTACCTCTCAGGGTATTACGGAAACATCCTCAACTATTACTTTTATTAAGCAGGCTAAGCAATTCTACATTGTAAAAGTAACGGGATAACAAGGCGGGTATTAATCAATAATCAAGGAAGGGTAATGCAACAAGTAGGATTCAATCAACTCCTATACTTAATGCATCACAATATAAAAGGACTCAAGTAATTTAATTGTAAATAATAGGAGACTTAGAATGCTCCGGGGCTTGCCTTGGGTGAAGACCGAGGCCTCGTGGGAGGGGCACTCGGGCAAGTTAGCGTCGCTGGCGGGGTCGACCTCCTCAGCTTGCTGAAGCTCCGGAATCTGCTGCTCGGCGTTTGCTTCTGGCTCTTGCTCGGGCTCCGGGAGTGTCGATCCTATTGCATGCGACAAATAATTAATGCAGGGTGCGAGATATGGTGGTATGAAGGAACATTTCTTGCAAACCAACATAACCAACTTGTTGAACCACTTTTGACATTGAGGCAAATACTTATTTATTTCATAAAACAAAATCCATTTATTCACCTATTTCATATTTAATAATTCAAAAGAAATTCAGGTTTGAACTGCAAGTGCATTTTTCTGAACTCAGAAAAATCCACAAAAATTCTAGAAGGTAATTAACACTCACTGGACTTCACTGAACAATTTTCAACCAAAAATAAAATACAAAACTGCAGATATAAAAATAAGAAGTAAACTGCTCAAAAAGATGCTTTGAACTAACTTTTCATCCAAAAAGTGTCAAACAGCATTTTCCTGGCTCCTTTTACCCATAAACATGCTACTGTAGAAAATTTACTGACAGAAGCCTACACAAAAATAACAAATCTATTCTAAAATAAACCCATTGAACTACAACCCTACTGGAAAAGGGTGCTAAACTCATTTTCACATTTTTCCCAGATTCTACTCCATATTTCATATCTATCAAGAAAGTTTCATGAACAGAAATTTTATATTATTCCTTACATGAATTTCCAAAGAAAATCACAGAAAGGTACAATTGTAAAGCAACTTCAGATTTCTTCACATAACAAACCCTGCATATATTTTTCTTAGCTTGGACATTATAAACAGAGACTATCCAAATTTTCCCAGATTTTATTTCGACATATAAAACACCTTAACATTTATTCTAAGAAACCAGCCAAAAATGACTTTTAACCATAATAGAAACTTTTTCTACATAAATAGTGCATCATATATTTTTCACAGGTGTAAAACATGATAATAAACTTACACAAAATTTTCCAGGAATTATCACAACCAGAAAACATATATAACCCATTATCTAAACAAAAGCTCATAAACTGAATTAAATAAAAACAGTAAAATAAACTTCTACCAAAAATACTTTCATATTTTTCCATGATAGATCTACTCATAAGCAAGTTAGCAAAACTGAAAGCACTCCATTTGGACTTTTAAAATGAGCTACACAAAAATAACAAGTATCTCTGGAAAATAAAAGTAAAAGAAAAACATTTGAAATCTTCCCGGCCCACTGCGTGCACCCGGTCCATAGACCAGTGAGGGGCTGACGTGCGGGGTCCACGGGTCAACGGGACCCACCTGTCGGTGAAAGCCGAACAGGGGACGGCTTTGACCGGCGATAGCTCGTCGGCGGCGAGGTCGCCGGCGGTGAGGCTAGGCTAGATAGACTCGCCTCGATGAGGCGCATCCCGTGGTGGTGTTGGTTTGGCCAGCGCATGGCCGGAGCGTGCCGGCGGCGAGCGGCGGCGCACGGAGGCGGCGACAACTCATGGCTATGCCGTTTCCGGCGGTCGCCGGAGAAATTGGGGGAGGCAAAAGCTCCTACGAACCCTAGGGAAACTACCAAGGGGGTTGGTTTGGCTCGGATGGCTCCAGGGAAGCTTGGCCACGTGAGAGGTCCGCGGCGGCGGCCATGGCGTTCGGCCGGGGAGAAGAGGGAGATGGGAGGCGGTAGCGTTAAGGCTTGTTGGCGTTCTCACCTTGCCTTGGCTCGGTGAAGCTCGAGGAGGAAGAAGGGGCTCGGCGGAGGCTGTGACGGAACGACCCTAATCCCATGGCCCACGTGTCCCTGTCAACTTCTGACAGCCGAACCCATGTTCCATGTGATTAAGACCTGTTCGCCACCGGGCTACATCAGTGCCCAATGTCCGCAGGATCATCTCACAATTCGGTTACAGCATTGCATACTTTTACAAATAACACCGGAATAAAGAGCGGAAGACTTAAATAACAATAGTTTTACAAACCGAGGTTTTAAATGAGGTAAGGAGTACGATTATTACAAACCATTGTTCGGGAATTTCAAAGTAGACAACGTAGCGGGAACATTAACATAAAGATACATGTAACACCCAGCCCGAGGGTGCACATTTACTCATCGGCCTCATCGGCCTCTTCCTGGACGAAGGTCACGCAACAGGGTGCGAGACACATCGGGGTCTCAGGCATACCTGCAACATGGGTAACAAACCCTGAGTACTGGGGTACTCAACAAGACTTACCCGACTAAAGAAAAAGGGAGAAGACTCAGGAATGAGAGGCTTAGGGTAGTCAAGGTAAGGCTTAAGCAAGATCAAGTATTTTGCAGAAAAGCATTTTTGTAAACCTTATTTTATTTTTGAAAGATTCAGTATTTCTCAATTCTTCATCATTCGTGATTCATTTTACATTTCAAAACATTCCTAGTTGAGAACCACTCTCCGTTGACAGTCAGTGGACCAAGTCTCCATAACCGAGGAGCAACGTTAATCCGGATAAATAATACTCAGCTGAGGATCCCTATCCACACTGCATATGTAGCACCCAAGCTTGCATATGCCAACTCGTCTACCACGATTCCTCCAAGATTGGGCCCGGTCCTACGCCACCCGGAAGTACAGTACACCACTCCAATTCGGGACTTTAACCCTCCAATCCGGGACTTTAACCCAGTGGGTACATGCTACTTCCGCCATCTCTCCACTCCCAGTGCGCGGTTGTCGGTCCAATAAAGGATTCCTCGGAGCCAGAGCTTTCCGTAGTATGTGAATAGTTACAAGTCTTGACCAGCAGGCCCCCATACGGATGGTCCCTAATTTTCCAGCCAGAACTACACCTTGGTTATATCTCACCCAAGCGTAATAGTCCTGTCAGTTTTTCAACCCTGTCCCGGTCGGTGTCAACTGTTGAGTCCCGGACTACAACATGACGGCACCGTACGCGCGGACAACCTCTTCTCGACAATGACCACATGCTAGCTAGGCAAGCAGTCATCGAACGGGAAGTAAAGCCAAATTCCCATAAAGATTCTTAAGTGATCACACTTTTGAAAATGACATTTTATTGCAAGTCTAATTCAATAAGCATTGCTAAGCATTTTTCAAATACTTTTGAAAGGCAGGTATCAGGTTGTATCAGTGGTCAAGGTGGATAGTGCATCAATTAGGGTAGCACACAACTCCTATAAACCTAATGCAATAATTTAACTCAAAAGCATTTAAGGAAAACATTTTATAAATTCAAGGAAAGGGTTAAATGCACCGGGGCTTGCCTTGGATGGCAAAGAGAGCAGACTCGGGGTAGGTATAGGTGTTGGAGCTCGGGGTCGCCTCGGGAGTCGGTTCGTCAACAGCGGCCTCGACTCTGGTACCTTCTTCGTCAACTATACGGATGCAATGATGAATGCTCATGAGAATGATGATATGGACTTAAGGTGCAAGATAATACCACTGATTCTAGATTACTCTAAGGCAAGGTATAAACGAAATCTAGGGTGAGCATAAAAGGTAACCATCTCTTTCTTAAGCATTATTGATGTTAGGCCTTATTATAATTATCCTAAGTATTAACCAAACATATCATCACAAACATCATAGACCAAAGGGTAGGGGTCTATGAACATCAATCAATCCAAAGATCACATCATTAAACACTTATTACCAACCCTAATCCATCTTTTCTATTTTTCTTATTTTATTTAAAAGGTCATTTTATGAAGTTGCTCCAAAAATTACCAAATTAATCACACAAGTTCATTAGGGTACAAGTATATGGCAAAACAAATTTCATAATTTTTGGAGGTCATTAAGGTGCTCAATTAAATCTAGACATTTAATTAACAAAAGGCACTATTCCTTAATTAAAATAAATGCTCAAAAATCAACTTGCTCCAAAAGACTTCAAAATTTTACCAGAGGTTCAGCATGTTATAACAAGGTCTCAAAAATTTATCTCAAGATTTTTGGAGTTATAGATCACTCTCCAAAAATACCAAAACCTTCATTTTTCAATTAAAAGGGGAATTTTACATTTTCAAATTCTTGCAGAAAAGTCAAGTTTCATATTTTTATAAAATACTACAGAGCATAAAGAGTCTACCACAAAAATTTCAGAATTTTTGGATGCACACAGAAAATCATACAAAAAAAAGAAAACAGAACACTATTCACAACTCTCAGAAAAAGAAAAGAGCACTGTGCTCCTTCTATGAAGGGCTCGGGCGAAACAGGCTCGGGCGAGACGGAAACTGAGTGCTCCGTCCGAGGCCTGGCTCGACGAGGCGGAGGGTGCACGGGTCCGCTCGAGGCCTGGCTCGAGCGAAGTGGTGAGGGTCTGTCCGCCGAGGCTCGGGCTCGGGAGAGACGGAACGCGTGCTCGAGGCTTGGGCTCGGGCGAGACGGAGTGGAAGCAGAGGCCGGAGGCCTCGGGTGCTTACCACGGATCGGAGGCAGGGCTCGAGGGTGAGGCTCGACACGCGCTCGAGGGTGAGGCTCGACACGCGCTCGAGGGGCGGTGGTTTGGTGGAGCTCCTTCGGCGGCGAGCGGCGGACGGCGCTCCGGCGACCCTGCGCAACACACGAGACCGCAAGGGTCTGGTCAGAGTCGCACGGGACCAAGGAACACGACACGGGGGTCGGTGAGGGATGGTCGTGGCCGGAGGCGACGAATTCCACGAACCCGAGCTCGCCGGGTTTCTGCCGGAGATGGGAACGGCGAGCTTACGCCGGGCGATTGAGGGCGGTGGAGATGAAATTGAAGGGTGGGAAAGCTCCACGAGCTCAAGGCGGAACTTCTGAGCTAGGTGGTGGAGCGGCGGAGGCACTGGACTGTGCTGGCGACGGTGGCGGAGTGAGTGCGGAGGTCGGAGCTCCGGCGGGCTTATATAGCCGCGGCCAGGGGCCGGTAGAGACCTCGGGGTGGTGTGGATGAGCACGGCGAGCGCGTGCGCACTCGATTGCGCTCTGGCGGAGGACGGGCGTGCAGCCGGGGCTCGGGCGCAAGCTCGGCCGGCGATGGCCACGCGGCGGCGGCGCGCTGGGCTCGGTAGGGGACGGGAGCGCGGGTCAGCGCTCGCGTGCGGGCGCGGAGGGGACAAGGGAACAGCGGCGGCAGGTTGGTGGCGCGTGGGGAGCAGCCAGGCGTGCGGCACGCGCGACGCCGGCGGGGCGCCACGGCCGGGCCCCCCCCTGACCCTAGGAAGAAGAGGAACAGTAGGTAGGCCTAGGGTTTGACTTTGGCTGATCTCTGTATTTTGCAAATTACTTCCAAAATTTGAACTGTGCGACAAAAACTCAAAATACCAAAGTTGCTCAGAAAAATGAGATCTACAACTTTGTCAATATGAACATTTTCAAATTCCAAATAGTTTTTGAACAATATTTGAAAACAGAAAAGGGGACACTTTTGAAATTTGATTCAAATCAAAATTACTTTGGATTTCAAACTGAAACTTGAAAATTTGTAAATACCAAAGTTGTTCCTCTCGATCAGATTCACAACTTTGCTTTTTGAACCAACTCAAAATTTTGACTTTGGAAAAAGTTATCAAAAAGGGAATAAATCCAGGATTTGGGATTTTAGGGTTTTGCAAAATGGAAAATCAAATCAAATCTGATTTTTGAACTTTGATCAATGCAGCAAACATCAGGGCACTAAATTTGATCAAGAATTAAATAGAACTAGGCACAGAGGTGAAATTACCATTTTGCCCTTATAGAGGGAATTGGGCTTTTAGGGTTTTTGAAAAGGGAATCAAGGCATGGCAATTAGGCAAATCAAATGCATCACAGGAAATGATTAATGCTTAAGATGATGACATGTCAAGTTAATTACATTTAAACACCAGGGGTGTTACAGAGGCTTGGTGGATGAAGAACGGGAACTTGCCCTCCTTCGGCGGCGACGGCGACCGAAAGGGGGAGGTGGTGGTGACGGCGTGGTAGAGCTCGGCCGGCGGTTCCTTCACGCGCACCGCGTGTGCGGGGCAAAGGCGGAGCTCGGTGCGGGGTGGATTGGACGGTCGTGCTGGGTCGAGGTCGGAACGGAGAGGGGAGGTTGCGGTGGTGGTCGCGGCGAGAGCGAGCCGAGCGCTTGCTCTGGCTTGGTGGCGAGGGGAGGAGAGTGTGAGCGAGAGTGGGGGAGTGTGTGCGGGAGAGTGAGGAAGCGAGGAGAGTGCCCGAGGTCTTGGCCGGGGCCTTGGCTCTGCCGGTGGTGGTGGCGGGGCCCGGCGACGCGACGGGCGGCAGCAGCGTGCGCGGCGGCCGAGGGCGAGCAGCAGGCTCGGCAGGTGAGGCGCGCGCGGAGAGGGCGAGCGCGATAGCTTGCGTGATCGCGGAGGAGAAGATCGCGCGGCGATTGGCGGAGGTGGATTTGCGGCAGAGGCGTGCCGCCACGCGGCGCTCCGGCCGGCGTACGGCGCGGCGCGGTCGGGGCGACCGGCGCGCGGCGTGCGGCGGGCGCGCGCGCGGGCGCGTGCAGGCGAGCGTGCGGGCTGGGCCGAAAAGGCCAAATGGGCCGAAAGTGGGGCGCGGAAGAAATTCGTTTTTCTTTTTCTTTTTCCAAAAACTTTTCAAACTTTGACCACTCAAAAACAGTTTCAAAAACTCCAAACTAGGTTTTGACCCAAATACAAAAGTTGCTCCAAATATTTTTCTCTACAACTTTCATATAGGACACTTTTATAAAAACCATTTTAAATCCTTCACATAAATAAAGCCAATTTTGATGTATAAACCATTTTGTTTGATTTATTTTAATTTAACAAACTATTTTGAACTAGGTCAAAACTCCAACATGAAAAGCACTCTACTCAATGTTCTCTAATTTATAAAACTCCTTGCCAAAACAGAAATCCATTGAAATCATCAAGTCAAATAGAAATCCAAAATCCAACAATTAAACGAGGACAAAAACACTCTTATGCACATGAAATGATGCAATGCATTGCTTATGCTTCTTTAGTAGCTAATTGCAGTGCCTAATGCAGTGCTTGAGACTAGGGTGTCACAGCCCTTCCCCCCTTAAAGAAATCTCGTCCCGAGATTTGAGTTACGTACCAATCTTTATAAAAAGCGGGGTAGTTTACGCGTAAGTACTCCTCTGTTTCCCAAGTTGCATCGTTGGGTCCGTGATTGCTCCAGAGAATCTTGTGAGTCTTCACTGTTCGGTGACGCGTCTCTCGGGTCTTGGTGTCCAAAATCTCCTTGGGCTGCTCGTAGTACTCTAGATCTGATCTGATCGTGACATCTGGAATCCGAACTTCTTCTTGTTCTGGAACTCGAAGACACTTCTTCAACTGTGATACGTGGAACACTGGGAAAACTGTGCTCATCTCTGGGGTAACTGTACTTCGTATGCCACTTCTCCCTTTTTAGTTACGATCTGATACGGTCCCACATATCGAGGTGCTAGCTTTTTCTTAATCTCAAAACGTTGGACTTTTCTCATGGGTGAGACCTTAAGGTAAACATAGTCTCCTACTTGAAATTCCAGGGGTCTTCTCCGTGTGTCGGCATAACTCTTTTGTCTGGATTGTGCTACCTTAATGTGCTGCTGTACTGTTTGCACAATCTCTTCCGCATCCTTCACGTAATCTGACCCATAGAATCCTCGATCTCCCGATTCTACCCAATTTACTGGGGTTCTGCATCTTCGTCCATATAAAACTTCAAACGGTGCCATCTTTATACTCTCCTGATAGCTGTTGTTATATGAAAACTCGGCAAGGGGTAACCACTTCTCCCATGATTCTCCTGACGATAGAACACAAGCTCTTAGGATATCTTCCAGAATCTGATTTACTCTCTCCGTCTGTCCTGCAGTTTGGGGGTGATAGGCGGAACTTCTTATCAGCTTAGTTCCTAGTTCCTTGTGCAACTGTTCCCAAAAACGTGCTATGAACTGGGGTCCTCTATCAGAAACAATCCTTTTTGGAACTCCATGCAACTTCAAGATGTTCTGGATGTATAGGTCCGCATACTGGTGAGGGCGGTGCGTAGTCTTAACTGGTATGAAGTGAGCCACTTTAGACAACCGATCCACGATAACCCAGATAGAATCATTTCCTTTTTGAGTGGTGGGAAGACCGGTGATGAAATCCATACTGATTTCTTCCCATTTCCACTCTAGGATTGACAACGGTTGTAACAGTCCGGCAGGTCTCAGGTGTATAGCTTTTATCCTGCAGCAAGTATCACATCTGGCGACATAGGCTGCGACTTCTTTCTTCATCTTTGACCACCAATACCTGGTTCTCAAATCCTGGTACATCTTACTGCTTCCTGGATGGATAGATAACTTTGAATTGTGAGCTTCTTTCAGAATTCTTTCTTTCAGCTCGGTGTCTTTAGGAACAACCAACCTCTGATTATACCATAGAATTCCCTGCTCATCTGTGCGGAAGTTCAAAGAACTACTGGTTTCCAACCTCTTCTTAATCTGACAGATCTCTTCATCGGTCCTTTGTCTCTCGATGATGTCACTTTCTAAGGTGCACTGAAGAGTGATATGGTTTAGCATAACGGGGTGCATAAGGTTAAATCCATCTTCCAACAGAGGTTGTAGAGAGTTGCAATGAGTCTTGCGACTCAAGGCATCGGCTACAACGTTTGCTTTTCCGGGGTGGTAATGCACTTCAAGGTTGTAATCCTTAATTAGCTCTAACCATCTTCTCTGCCTCATGTTCAACTCTGGCTGGGTGAAGATATATTTCAGACTTTTATGATCCGTGTATACATGACATAGGTTTCCCATAAGGTAATGTCTCCAAATCTTGAGTGCATGCACGACGGCTGCTAATTCCAAATCATGAGTGGGATAATTCTCTTCGTGCGGTCTCAACTGGCGAGAAGCATAGGCGATAACTCTTCCATTTTGCATGAGTACACATCCGAGTCCAATCTTGGATGCGTCACAAAACACATCAAAAGGTTCCTCCAAGTTTGGCTGAGCCAAAACGGGTGCAGATGTCAACAACGTCCGTAGAGTGCGAAAGGCTGCTTCACACTCTGTAGTCCATTCGAACTTTTTATTCTTCTGCGTTAAACGGGTCATAGGCTTGGCTATTCTTGAAAAATCCGGAATGAACCGACGGTAGTATCCGGCCAAACCCAAAAAGCTGCGTACCTCATGTACGGTAGTGGGTGCTTGCCAATCCATAACTTCTTGTACCTTAGAAGGGTCCACAGAGATTCCTTCCTCTGAAAGGACGTGACCAAGGAAAGGTACCTTCTTCAACCAAAACTCACACTTGCTGAACTTAGCATACAACTTGTGCTCTCTAAGCCGGGTCAGAACCACTCGTAGATGCTTAGCATGATCCTTCTCATTTTCAGAATATACTAAGATATCATCGATGAACACTATAACAAACTTATCCAACTCTAGCATAAAGACCGAATTCATCAGGTACATAAAATGTGCCGGTGCATTGGTCAATCCAAAAGACATAACTAGGTACTCATAGAGTCCGTATCTGGTAGAGAAAGCTGTTTTTGGTACATCTTCTCTTTTGATCTTAATCTGATTGTACCCTGACCTCAGGTCGATCTTGGAGAACACTTTCACCTTTGACAACTGATCAAACAAGACATCGATTCGGGGTAAGGGATATTTGTTCTTTATAGTTACTGCATTTAACGGTCTATAATCCACACACATCCTCAGAGTTTTATCTTTCTTCTTCACAAAGATAGCGGGACATCCCCAAGGTGACGAACTAGGGCGTATCAAACCCTTATCCAAAAGTTCTTGCAACTGAACCTTAAGCTCTGCTAACTCTTTAGCGTGCATTCTATACGGTCTCCGTGATATGGGTGCCGTTCCAGGGATTAACTCTATAGCAAACTCCACATCCCTATCTGGCGGTAGTCCAGGCAACTCATCAGGAAAAACATCCAGAAACTCACACACTACTGAGATCTCAGCTATCTGTTTTGCGGTGATATTGAACAACACTCCGATCTCATGGGGGTTTCGCGGTAACTTGAACCGAAAGGTAGACCCACTACGAGGGCTAACCATAGAAACTACTCGCGTTGCGACATCAAGGTTGACCTTCCAGAGTTTCATCCAATCCATTCCCAAGATTACATCCAGACCTAGACCAGGAATTACGATAGGATCCACTATGGCCTTCTTATCCCCAAAGGTCATTTCCACTCCTTTAGCCATTTTTCGCGCGGAGAGGACAGCTCTGGCGGAACTTATCTGATATCCCCGGTCTAACTCTATCAACTCAAGGTTACTTCTTATAACAAAGTTCTCACTTATGAAAGAATGCGATGCTCCAGAATCAAACAACACAACTGTGGGGCATTGATTAACAAGAAACGTACCAGCGGTGACAGGCTCTCCTTCTGGCACTTCTTCCACGGTGGTGTGATGCACATGACCCGTACGAGGTGGGGACTGAGTGTACTGCTTCTTTGGGCGAGGGCACTGACGTGACAGATGTCCAGTCTGACCACAGTTATAGCATGGACCAATCACATAAGGGGTCTTGGGACCTCCTGCACTTCCTGCTTTGTTCTTGTTCTGCATCATGGGGGCGGTGTAGGGCTTCTGAAAACTGGGACGGGGACGGTTGGTAGTGCTCTTCCTCTGTGGGGGACGGTATCTTGCTCCTGTAACAGGCGGGCGATACGGGGTACGTGCTCCGAAAGGGGTCCTCTGTTGAGACAAACCTCCTTCGTTCGCACGACGGCGTGTCTCTGTCGCCAGCCGGCTGTCATTGGCCTCTTGATTGAGACAGTCACTGACGAAGTCACTAAAGGTGGTGCGGTGATTGTTGCCCATCTTGGAAAGCATGGCGGCACTCATGCCACGCTTAAAGCTTGCGATCTTCTTGGCCTCAGTGTCAACAAAGTCTGGGGCGTAGCGAGCTAGGTTGTTGAAGCTGTGGAGATACTCGGACATAGACCTGGTTCCCTGGGATAACCTCATGAACTCTGCAACCTTCATTTCCATCAGACCACTAGGGATGTAGTGGTTGCGTATAGCGGTGGAGAACTGATCCCAAGTGACACGTGCATTTGCTGGCAAGGATGCACGGTACTGGGCCCACCACAAACCTGCGGGTCCTTCCAACATGTGCGCGGCGTATTCTGCCTTGAGCTCTTCTGTCAGACGAAGCAGACGGAACTTCTGAGTGATGGAGTTGAGCCACTCATCAGCCTCAAGCGGTTCAGTGGCTTCCTTGAATACAAGAGGGCGAGTGTCCAAGAAGTCACGATAGGAGCTGTACTGGTTGGGCTCCGGGCCTTGGCGTTGATGATGCTGCTGTGCAGTGTTGTTAGCGATATTGCGGAGGGTGGCCTTCATGTGCCTCTGCATTTCCTCCATATTCCTTTGGCTTCCCAGAAACTGGCCGAAAAACGCTTCCGGCGTCATCGGCGGCGGTGGGGGAGGTGGCAGATTATCCTCCTGTCCTGCCCCCTGCCCACGTTGGCTGCGAGTGTGTGCCGGCATCTGCATATCCCATTAATAAGCAATCATTAGGTGATGTTACATCGATCATGAATAAATACTATGCTGTACATAATTCGAAAATTTAGCACACGACCAAGTATAATTACTCATTTCCATACAACATCACAAAACAATCGCTCGAAATTAGACATGCAAACGACGGATTTCCATAAAAGATGCCGGATCGAAGTCCGGACTTTGTCCAAAAGCTTACATGCCATCAACCATTTCAAACATAAAACTAGCACATGTGTAGGGTGTTACATCACTTAGCGAGCAAGCTCAAGCTATACAAAAGAAAACGATCTCTAACAGCTAACGCTCAGGGGTCTCCAGCGGCAGATGCAGCGTCCTCTGCGTCGACGTCGATCATTGGCTCGTCAGCGTGATCCTCCTCTGGTGGGGCATCGGGACCAAAGACCTCTCCGTCTTGGGGATCCTGGGCCTCAGCTGCTGGGGCGGCGGGGAAGCGAGCGATGATGTCCTTCAGCACGAGATATGCTGCCCTGTTGGCTCCATCCTTGGCACAGGTGCCTCTGGTGATCTCCGTCCACCCTGTCCAGTGGGGCTTGGCGGGCAAAGCCTTGACTTTGATCTCCACCATGACCAAGGAATCCTTCCCGTAGATCTCCTTCTGCCACGAGTACCTGGGCTCCTGTCCCTCCTCATAGCCCACGGCCTGCAAAATCCTCCAAAGGATGGTCGGCAACCCGAAGTAGGACAAGAACGTCTTCCGGGTCATCTTGGTGGCCAAGCGGTGACGCGGAACTCCTCTGCCTCCGGTGGCCTTGCGAGCGGTCAGCTTAGTCCGGGCCATCTGTAGAAACAAAAGGGTTTCGAACTCTCGTGAGACGGATATTAAGTTGGCAAATTTTATAGAAAAGAGACAACTTTTAATTAAGGGGAGGAAATGTAAATGCATGAATATAAACATGATGCATGATCGTACTTACGTTCTCACTCACTAATATGACTCGTAAGTCCTAACGTTCTAGTCGATGGCAAGAACGATCTCTCATGCGTTATCTACACGTTCTACTCGTTCGTATAGTTAGTGTACCTGCAGAAGATTCATTTCAGCCCAAAGAAATTCCCAATGATAAAACAATTGAGTATTGGCCAATATGCGCAAAATACATAGAAGCCAACACTAAACACCATGCACCAACATAGAAAACACCCTTGAAAACATTGATACCCTCGTATGTGTCCGCGTGGAGCTCGCACATACTTGGTATAAGAACTCTCACCTAGACCGACGGTTGGACGGTCATGCTCTCATATCTCACAAAATCATTTTATGCATGTTTTCGCGATCGACGCATTCTCTTTTTCCCGAGAATGGACCAACAAATAAAGATCCAGCATGAAGCAAAACCCTGAACCCTGTTAGCAGTTAGGCCACCTGAATCCTAGTATAGGGCTTAAGGACGAGACTGGGCACACTTAGTAATCGAAAATAGTTTTGAAAGTAGTTTTGAAATACCCATTTAGTTCGAAAATAGCCTTTTACGGAGGTAATCACTTGAACCATGCTCTGATACCAGCTGTGGCGGAACCGCCCTGATTATAAGAGCTCAAGTATTATCTTAGCCAAATCCGTCTGACTTTGACTCATACTTGAACCCATATAACCCCGGTAGTCCGGAAACCTCGAAGGATTTCTTTCACCATTCATCATACAGGATCGCATCGTTCAAGGATTACATTCGTAAAGAGACATCGCAGTGAAAAACGAAACCGAATTTAACATCAGAGTACGAATTTAAAACGGAGTTATTACAAACCGAATTTTAAAGTGTGGAAGCTTAAATAAGTTTGAAACACGACCACAATACACGTGGTCCCAATAAAACATAGTTTGATAAATCCGACTCAACACGCCTCACTCCTCCTTTTTAAGATAATGTGCCATCAATAGTCTCAGACCAGCAAAAGAAAAAGGAAAGCTTCTGGACGACCCTGCCCGGGGCCTACTCCTCATCACCTTCCACTGGGTAGAGGCAGTGCTTACAATAGCCGAAGTAGACCTGGCCATCTGCAACAACGGGATAAACCCTGAGTACGGGAATGTACTCAGCTAGACTTACCCGTCCAACTAAAAATAAAGACTCCAAGGGTATGCAAGGTCTTTTGGGTGGAGCTGGGATCTTTCAGTTGCGAAAAGCTCAAATTCAGATAAGAGGTAATTAATGATAATGATGAGCTGCCATTTTTAGACCTATTCCTTAAACTCTAGTTTTTTCACCTGTACTAGAGCACTCACTTGAATCTGTCAATCAATAATATAACCATATCCAGTTGACTTATCCACATTTTAGTTGAACCTTTTAAAAATCACATGGAGTTGTATCGTGGTGAAGCTCGCCATAGTTTCCCACTAACCGGGGGAGACGACGACTCGAATCGAATTCCAAACCAGCTGGTGAAAGACCTTTAATACCAGCCCACACTTTCCCCGTCGGGTCCATGCATTGGGCAACCGCTCGATGCTTGTTCGTGGTGGTAATCATCGCGGCTCACAGCACGGACCACCCAATTGGAACCTGGCGATGGCCTCACGCGGCAGATCGCAATTTCCATACTAGAGGGCACGACACGGGTTGAGACCGGCCCGAACAGCTTCTAACCGGCTTTGGGGTCGATGATTACGGCATCGACATCTCCCTAAGTAAAAGGGCGCGTTCAAAAATGAACGAGGGCCAACATCGATACAAACCTACATGATCCAACGGACGGACTGCCCCAAGTTTCGAAACTTGTGCCTTGCCTTCCAGTTGACTGTATTTCACTACAACTCAGGTTCTTTTTCACGATAGCAAATATAGCCAACCGTGATCCGGTAACTACCCCTCAGGGTATTACGGAAACATCCTCAACTATTACTTTTATTAAGCAGGCTAAGCAATTCTACATTGTAAAAGTAACAGGATAACAAGGCGGGTATTAATCAATAATCAAGGAAGGGTAATGCAACAAGTAGGATTCAATCAACTCCTATAATTAATGCATCACAATATAAAAGGACTCAAGTAATTTAATTGTAAATAATAGGAGACTTAGAATGCTCCGGGGCTTGCCTTGGGTGAAGACCGAGGCCTCGTGGGAGGGGCACTCGGGCAAGTTAGCGTCGCTGGCGGGTGAAAGGTCCTTGTTTGGTTTTGGTAATTGAGTGACAACTTAGGTGGACTAATATGTGTTTGAAGTGAATTACACAGGTGATTAGTCCATAGGTGATCATGTGTGAGCAACATATGCCATAGAGGTGAAATGACTTGGAAGATGTTGCAAGGCTCACACATGTGAAGAAGGAGCTTATCGCATATGTGACATGACATGTGGTCATGTGGCTAAGATGGAGAAGATCAAGGCAAGACTTGGCTTGATGGACCGGTTGCGAAGGTGAAGGGCAAGTTGAGGCCTTGAAGCCGTTGGTACCGAGTGTCGGGAGGCTTAAGCAAGACTTGGCGCCGAAGGACCAAAGCGATGGTGAAGAGCAAGTGATGTCAAGATCGATGGACCATGGAGGCCATGTGATGATATGAAGTGGATCATATCATTTGATGAAGAGATTGGTGCATGTGTTGCATCAACACCGGAGGAGATGGAATGGAATGCGCAAGGCAAAGGTATATTTGTAGGGCATTTCATTTCACCGGTCATAGGTGTGTAGAGAAGATTATGACTGGGTTTAGGATAGATGGCCGTACTATTAAGAGGAGCAAACTTGTTTGCATATCGGTCATCTAGTGCCACTTGAGTGATCTAACTTTGCGATGTTACTAAGATCGAGTGGCGTTATGAGTGAAAGTGAAAATCCTTTGAAAAATGCTTGTGAAAATGCTAACACACATGCATATGTTGGTGTACACTTGGTGGTGTTGGCACTTTTGCAAAGGAGAAGGTGTTGGAGTTGATTTGGATCAACTCGGAGAAGTTTCGGAGAAAGCTTTGGTTGAAAAAGAGAAGCGATGGATCTTGGATTGGAATTCTGTTCTAATCCTTTGAGATTTGGATCTTGTTTTCATGTGGGATGTGTAGCCCTCTAAATAAGCTTTCCAAAATGTCCAAGATCATCGAAATCGAAGTTTGGAGTGAAGAGTTATGGCCTTTCTAGCGCGGGGAGTGCAGGCTGGTGTGGTCGGTGGTACCGACCCTGGTGGTCGGTGGTACCGACCCAAGAGGGCTGTTTGCAGCCTCTCTGGATGTGGCTTGGTTTGGCCTGGCGGTAGTACCGCCATAACCTCGGTACTACCGCCCGCGGTGGTACCGACCTATGGCCGGTAGTAACCAAGTTTGCGGAGCTCTCTGTGTTGAGTTGAAGATGGCCTGGCGGTGGTACCGCCATAACCTCGGTACCACCGACCTCGGAGGTACCGACCTTTGGGCGGTAGTTTCCGAGGGACCGAGTCCCTTTGTGAGATGCTCTCTGTTCGAGCCAAAAATGGCCTGGCGGTAGTACCGCCATGACCTCGGTACTACCGCCCGCGGTGGTACCGACCAGGAGTCAGTTGTTCATTTTAGTCAACGCGCCGTGTGTAACGGCTAGTCCTGACACTGTCGGTACTACCGCCCTAGGGGGGTCGGTACTACCGACCGGAGCGCAGAATGCCCAGTGAAGGGGCATAACAGCTAGTTGGCCCTTGGGGCTATATATAGTCGTTGAGGCTGGCTTTGGGCCGGCTGCTGGAGCACTCCAAAGCCTTGGTGGCTTGTGTGGATGTGCTTGTGAGCCCTCTAACACACATATGCTTTAGTGCTCATCCGATTGTGTGAGAGAGTGATCCTAGTGCATTGCTTTGAGAGATAGCATCGAGTGGCACTAGGTGTCCGTGTTGCAAGCCGGTGGTGCTTATTACTCTTGGAGGTTGCCACCTCCTAGACGGCTTGGTGATCGAGTCTCCGTCGTGAAGCCCGCGTGAAGATTGTGCGTGGCTCCGGAGAAGGATTGTGAGGGGCATTGTGCTCGCCCCGCGGGGATCGCGAAGAGCAACTCTAGTAGAGCGTGTCATTGAGTTACCCTCACTTGTGGGTGAGTTCTTGCGGCGCTCGAGTGTCGAGCTAGGTGTGGTGCCTATTAGCCGCCGAACTACCAAAGTGTGTGGTCGACACAACGGGGACTAGCTTGGTGGCAACCAAGTGAACCTCGGGAGAAAAATCACCGTGTCATCTTCGTGTTCATCTTCTCGGTGGTTTGCAAACTCCATTCACTAGCTTGTATTTACTTGTTCATATACATGTGCTAGTATAGTTGCTCTTGTAATAAGTTAGCTTGTGTAGCATGCTAGTTACCTTCTTAGCTTGTGTAGCATAGAAGTTAATCCCGTGAGTGACTAGTTGACTTGTAGTCTTGCTAGTCACATTGCTTAGTTTGTGTAGCTAAGTTGAGCTCTCTAATTTGGCTTGTGTAGCCTTGTTATTGAGCATTGCTAGTGAGCTTAGGCTTTGTGCTTTTGCTTAGTGGCATGTGTAGGAGCTCCCCGGTTGATTGAGTACTAGTTGCTTAGGTTTGTGTAACCTTGCAAGCTAGAATTGTTTAGGTGAGCTCTAGCTAGCCCGACACCTTATTTGCATTGTTTAGGATCTTTTATAAGGTGTCATAGAGTATAAGTAGAGGGGTGTAGTCTTGGCTAGACCGATAGTTTTAATTCTGCATTTGTTTCGGTTACCCGGTGCGATTAATTTTAGAAAGGACTATTCACCCCCCCTCTAGTCCGCCATCTCGACCCTTCAGCGGGGTCGACCGCCTCGGCTTGCTGAAGCTCCGGAATCTGCTGCTCGGCGTTTGCTTCTGGCTCCTGCTCGGGCTCCGGGAGTGTCGATCCTATTGCATGCGACGAATAATTAATGCGGGGTGCGAGATATGGTGGTATGAAGGAACATTTCTTGCAAACCAACAAAACCAACTTGTTGAACCACTTTTGACATTGAGGCAAATACTTATTTATTTCATAAAACAAAATCCATTTATTCACCTATTTCTTATTTAATAATTCAAAAGAAATTCAGGTTTGAACTGCAAGTGCATTTTTCTGAAATCAGAAAATCCCACAAAAATTCCAGAAGGTAATTAACACTCACTGGACTTCACTGAACAATTTTCAACCAAAAATAAAATACAGAACTGCAGATATAAAAATAACAAGTAAACTACTCAAAAAGATGCTTTGAACTAACTTTTCATCCAAAAAGTGTCAAACAGCAGATTTCATAATTTTTCTGGCTCCTTTTACCCATAAACATGCTACTGTAGAAAATTTACTGACAGAGCATAAACATACAAGTCTACACAAAAATAACAAATCTATTCTAAAATAAACCCATTGAACTACAACCCTACTGGAAAAGGGTGCTAAACTCATTTTCACATTTTTCCCAGATTCCACTCCATATTTCATATTTATCAAGAAAGTTTCATGAACAGAAATTTTATATTATTCCTTACATGAATTTCCAAAGAAAATCACAGAAAGGTACAATTGTAAAGCAACTTCAGATTTCTTCACATAACAAACCCTGCATATATTTTTCTTAGCTTGGACATTATAAACAGAGACTATCCAAATTTTCCCAGATTTTATTTCAACATATAAAACACCTTAACATTTATTCTAAGAAACCAGCCAAAAATGACTTTTAACCATAATAGAAACTTTTTCTACATAAATAGTGCATCATATATTTTTCACAGGTGTAAAACATGATAATAAACTTACACAAAATTTTCCAGGAATTATCTCAACCAGAAAACATATATAACCATTTATCTAAACAAAAGCTCATAAACTGAATTAAATAAAAATAGTAAAATAAACTTCTACCAAAAATACTTTCATATTTTTCCATGATAGATCTACTCATAAGCAAGTTAGCAAAACTGAAAGCACTCCATTTGGACTTTTAAAATGAGCTACACAAAAATAACAAGCATCTCTGGAAAATAAAAGTAAAAGAAAAACATTTGAAATCTTCCCGGCCCACTGCGTGCACCCGGTCCATAGACCAGTGAGGGGCTGACGTGCGGGGTCCACGGGTCAACGGGACCCACCTGTCGGTGAAAGCCGAACAGGGGACGGCTTTGACCGGCGATAGCTCGTCGGCGGCGAGGTCGCCGGCGGTGAGGCTAGGCTAGATAGACTCGCCTCGATGAGGCGCATCCCGTGGTGGTGTTGGTTTGGCCAGCGCATGGCCGGAGCGTGCCGGCGGCGAGCGGCGGCGCACGGAGGCGGCGGCAACTCATGGCTATGCCGTTTTCGGCGGTCGCCGGAGAAATTGGGGGAGGCAAAAGCTCCTACGAACCCTAGGGAAACTACCAAGGGGGTTGGTTTGGCTCGGATGGCTCCAGGGAAGCTTGGCCACGTGAGAGGTCCGCGGCGGCGGCCATGGCGTTCGGCCGGGGAGAAGAGGGAGATGGGAGGCGGTAGCGTTAAGGCTTGTTGGCGTTCTCACCTTGCCTTGGCTCGGTGAAGCTCGAGGAGGAAGAAGGGGCTCGGCAGAGGCTTGGTGGATGAAGAACGGGAACTTGCCCTCCTTCGGCGGCGACGACGACCGAAAGGGGGAGGTGGTGGTGACGGCGTGGTAGAGCTCGGCCGGCGGTTCCTTCGCGCGCACCGCGTGTGCGGGGCAAAGGCGGAGGTCGGTGCGGGGTGGATTGGACGGTCGTGCTGGGTCGAGGTCGGAACGGAGAGGGGAGGTTGCGGTGGTGGTCGCGGCGAGAGCGAGCCGAGCGCTTGCTCTGGCTTGGTGGCGAGGGGAGGAGAGTGTGAGCGAGAGTGGGGGAGTGTGTGCGGGAGAGTGAGGAAGCGAGGAGAGTGCCCGGGGTCTTGGCCGGGGCCTTGGCTCTGCCGGTGGTGGTGGCGGGGCCCGGCGACGCGACGGGCGGCAGCAGCGTGCGCGGCGGCCGAGGGCGAGCAGCAGGCTCGGCAGGTGAGGCGCGCGCGGAGAGGGCGAGCGCGATAGCTTGCGTGATCGCGGAGGAGAAGATCGCGCGGCGATTGGCGGAGGTGGATTTGCGGCAGAGGCGTGCCGCCACGCGGCGCTCCGGCCGGCGTACGGCGCGGCGCGGTCGGGGCGACCGGCGCGCGGCGTGCGGCGGGCGCGCGCGGGCGCGTGCAGGCGAGCGTGCAGGCTGGGCCGAAAAGGCCAAACGGGCCGAAAGTGGGGCGCGGAAGAAATTCGTTTTTCTTTTTCTTTTTCCAAAAACTTTTCAAACTTTGACCACTCAAAAACAGTTTCAAAAACTCCAAACTAGGTTTTGACCCAAATACAAAAGTTGCTCCAAATATTTTTCTCTACAACTTTCATATAGGACACTTTTTCTAAAAACCATTTTTAAATCCTTCACATAAATAAAGCCAATTTTGATGTATAAACCATTTTGTTTGATTTATTTTAATTTAACAAACTATTATGAACTAGGTCAAAACTCCAACATGAAAAGCACTCTACTCAATGTTCTCTAATTTATAAAACTCCTTGCCAAAACAGAAATCCATTGAAATCATCAAGTCAAATAGAAATCCAAAATCCAACAATTAAACGAGGGCAAAAACACTCTTATGCACATGAAATGATGCAATGCATTGCTTATGCTTCTTTAGTAGCTAATTGCAGTGCCTAATGCAGTGCTTGACACTAGGGTGTCACAATGATGACATGTGTAGCTAGGCTGACTTTTGGAAGCCCAAGTGGGCACTGATGATGATGATGAATGCTTTTGGTGGTGTTGTGGTTATGGACACCAATGTTAGTAAGGAAGTGGACGTGTATTAGTATGTATGCTAGCTACCATATATATATGCTAGCTTGTGGCTTGAACTGCATCTCTGCATGCCTTTATATATGAATCTCTAATGTTGCTCCTACGAGTCCCTTATCATATGTGTAATGTTTTTATGAACATGCTGTTCAAAGTTTGACTTCCTGTTTATTATGTCACAAAAGAGATTCGAAATGGCCAAGTCCCCCTCCCCTTGATCATGTTTATTATGCCACAAAAGAGATTCAAAATGGCCAAGTCCCCCTCCCTTGATCTGTTTATTAAGACCGAAGCTCAAATAGTGAAGTAGGGGACCGTCGTGTCTACATTAACAAATGGTGACCTAGAAAAAAGGTCACAAAAACCCACTTCATGTCGTCATATAAAGATAGGCGTCGCTCGCTTACCTGCGGCTACCATTTTGTGACGATAATAGCTAACTTAATGTGACAATCCTAAAAGGATCGTCATAAATAGTTAAGAGCCTAATGAGTATATGACGACACCAATTTTATCGTCATATTATGCTACAATATATGACGATATCTATCATCGTCACGAGGACAATTGTCATAAAAAAACAGATTTCTTGTAGTGATCCTCGATACTCACTTGAATTGACTTTAAATGCTTCTTTGAGTTGTTTTCTTTCTTCCAAATGATCTTCAATTGATACTAGAATTTGATCTTCATCTTCATCTTGATATTGGTCTTGATCTTCAATTTGAGTACCAATTTGTGTGTCAAATACACTTGTCAATGGAATGGCCTTGTACTCATCTTTGTTATGCTTCTAACTCATCTCAAAACCAAACATAGGTCTCTCAGACACTTATAAACATGATTCTAACTTGAGGGCCTTTCAATCAAAATGACTTGTGATCTATCAATAAAGGTCACTTATATGGCAGATTCTGTCCTCTTCAATGAATTGATCATATCTCACAATATATTGATCCAATTGTCATGAAATTTGCTGGAGATGTGCCTCACTAAGTGCTCTAGTAGCCATAAAAATTTGAGCTTCATTGGACTTCTAAATTACTACCAGATTTCACATCTTTCCCAACTACTACATGCTGTAAACTGCTGCACTATAATTGACAAGATCCACTCCAAAACTGAAGTATCCCTTATCCAATACTCATGAAATTTTCACAGCAACTAATACCATAAATGCAGAGCATGTATACCAAATTTCAAGCCAATCCAAATAGATTTGATCGTTCAAACATGGCTATCATCGCAACTAGCTCAGATTTCAAATTCGGATAGATTTCACTACTTGAGTTGTTCTTCAAATATGAATCAAACTTGAAATCAACTTGTTTGAATTCTCTCACAAGACATATATCCATTCAAACCACATACTAAAGGTCACCTTGTGATTATATCCAATCAAACCAACTCAAACTTGATTACTAAGCATTTAATCCATTCAATCATATCATAGCAAGCAACATATGCATATATATCCAATTCAATCAACTCATATGCACCCAAATAAATTTGATCAACAAGAGATATACCTTAGTAGCTCATGATCATTCAATAGCAAGCATCTTCATCAATTAATTGCAAGACTTCAAATATTTCCAATAAAATCACCACAACTTGAACTTTGCACTTGTATGTCTTAGCATATTTGGACTTCACTATTTTGACTTGGCATTGGGATAGGATTGCACTAGGCTTCATTTGCTTGACACAATCATATGATGAACAATAAGATATCAATTAAATCAAGCCTCCAATGCCATGGTACCTACACACATTCATCCACTTTTTGATGGTATCCAAACTTGTTTGCGTCCTCTCAAGTTAGGAGCAACATACTTAGGCAACGCCTTAGTATGACTAGCGGGATGTTTTGCAACAGCAACCAATGAGGTTCCATCACCATCCTTTCTAAGCACAATATTGTCATCAATTGAAATGGGCTTAGAAGTATTACCTAGGGGACATGAATTAGCCATGTGTCCCCTTTCCCGGCATGAGTAGCAAACTCTCTTTGATTGAGCCTTTTCTACCTTGCTCAAATGTTGCTTCTCATTGCCTTGCCTCTCATGAGTTGCTTGAGCCTTCTTCTCAAGCTTGTTAGGGCTCTTCGAGGCAAAGTGTCCCATATCTTCACACTTGTAGCACTTGATGTGAGCTAAATCTTTCTCATCTTGATATTTGCTCATCATCTTCTTGGCATCTTGGATATGAGTTGGATGCCTTGCTCTTGTGCCCCTTCTTGTTTTCTTCTTCATCATCAAGGCACCACCATCATGGTTAATCTTGATTTGACCTTGGGGCTTCTTCTTTTCATCTTGTGGCCTTATCTTTGGCTTCTTGGTTAGGCAAGATTTTGCAAGATGACCCATCTCATGGCATTTGAAGCACACGAAATGAGAGAGCTTCTTTTCTTCTTGCTTCTTCATTTCTCTTTCATTTCTTCTCTGGCCCCATCTCCTGCCTTTGGCATTGCTCTTGTTGAAGCCAATGCCACTCTTGTCACCATAGGTTCTTTGGTTGTTCAACATGTGCTCGACTGTGACTTTTGAGTTGAAACACCTCTCTAATTTGTTGCTCAAATTCTTCACTTCACTTTTGAGCTCATTGTTCTCCTTCAAAATGTTAGTCTCACAAGACATAGAAGTAGAACAAGTATCTATATGTGACGAACATGGCATAGATAATAAATCATCACAAGAGGTGGATACATCCTTCTTCTCTACATCACATGGGTTAGCACAAATATGTGATTGATCATTTGACCCAAGTGATGAGCTCTCACTAGTTTTAGTTTCTTCATTGGAAAACTTATTAGTGAGTAAAGTATGGTCTTGTACCAAGTTATCATGAGTAACACTAAGTTCCTCATGAGCCAATTTTAGCTCCTCATGTGAACAAGTAGTAATATAGAGTAGATGCTTTTGTTGCTCACATATGTCTTTTAGAAATGACTTTTCATTTTTCAATTTCATTGTTTTAGCCAACTCATTTTCTAAAGCTTTGGAAAGTCTACATACAATCTCAAAAATTGGATCATCACAATCAACAACCACATTAGCAACTGATACCTTAGTGTCACCATGTGACATGAAGCAATGTGGTGTAGATGGAGAGCTTGTAGAGACATCACTATCATAGACATCATCATCATCAAGTGAGCTTTGAGTAGCATCATAAATTGCATCACTTGAGCTCGGCCAATCAACAACAATCTTGTCAAGTGAACTTGTGGATTGATCATCACCATCATCACTTGACCATGAGGTGGAGCAATCTCCCACAATCACCAAGTTGTGGTCATGCTCAACATCCTCATGCCCCTCCTCCTTAGGCTCATCAACATCATCATCGGATATCGCCCCATATTTCTCATTGAGATAAATCCAAATCTCATTGGCGGACTTCAAGTCCATGATCTCACCAAATATGTTATCCTCCATAGATTGATAGAAAATGTTAGTAGCTTGACAATTGAGATGCAGGCATTTCTTTTGCGCTTGAGTTGCATTCTTTCTATCCAACACAAGAGAAAGGCCCACATCTACAATCCATCACATTTGAGGACTAATAAACTTAAAATTACAAACCATCCAATTTTTCCATCGTGCAAAGTGTGTGCCATAAAAAATGTGTGGACACTCAACATCTAGCCCATAAGTCGCCATCCTCTCGGGTCAGTGAAGACCACAAATGAGAGACCTCGGCTTTGATACCACGTGTAGGGTCGAGATGGCGGACTAGAGGGGGGGTGAATAGTCCTTTCTAAAATTAATCGCACCGGCTAACCGAAATAAATGCGGAATTAAAACTATCGGTCTAGCTAAGACTACACCCCTCTACCTATACTCTCAAGCACCTTATAAAGATCCTAAACAAAGCAAATACAGTGCCAGGCTAGCAAGAGCTCATCTAAACAATTCTAGAAGCAAGGTCACACAAACCTATGCAACTAGTACTTCAAGCGCGAGGGAGCTCCTACACAATCTAGTAAGCAAAAGCACAAAGCTCCTAAGCTCACCAGCAATGCTGAATAACAAGGCTACACAAGCCAAATTAGAGAGCTCAACAAATACTTAGCTACACAAACTAAGCAATGTAACTAGCAATGCTACACAAGCTGAAATGACCTGATTTTCCACGAAGGGAAAATCCACAGAGTCAAGTGTAATAAAACTCTTTTGAGTCAAATTACCCGATAATCCAGTCAAATATCAATAATCCATACTTCGAATAAAAGCGTACTTAATACGATAATACTTATTACATCGCCAACAGGCGAAAATTTAGGTAAACAACATCCGGAACAGCTTGAAGTAGACGAAGAAGCGCGATCGAACTCCAACTTGAGCGTAGAAGCGAAAACCCCCTATACCTCGAACTCCTCGGAGTGGTACTCCTCCTCGGAACCTGAAACCTCAATTTTCAGTACGATTTGTACTGGCCACACTTTCCCATCCTATATGAATTATATGTGGTAGTGGATGCAACAGGTAAATGAAATTCAGACCTAGCAGGCTGGGTTTTCCTATGCATAACAGTATAATAATTATGTATGTTTATCATGTTTCACCATTTTAACTTATCACCGTATCCATCACCAATTCATCATTCCCTCACACACACATACTCTCGCTCAGTCGACAGAGGCCAGCTCCCTCCCAGCCTTTGTCTCAACGGCCCGCAGTCTCACCTGACTCACGGCCGGCACACTCTTACCAGAGGGAGAAAAGAGAAGCTCTCACTAGTCGGAAACAGGTCAGGGAAAAAGGGTCCGCGGCCAACGAATTGGCCAACGTATCGATCGATCAACCATACACTCTGCAGAGGTTCTACAATATCCACAAGATCGCCATCATCAGCACCCCGGATGTGCCTAGGCGGATACCGGCCGCTTGCCAGCCTAGAGTAATGCCACTCTACCACTCAGCCCTGGATTCACCTCAAGTATGTCTGGGTGGCTAAGTCTGTGAAGTCACGATCCCTCTCCCGAAGGGGGAGCCGTGATCGTCTCGGAAGGGTGTGGGACTCTGATACCCGTACCTTCCTCGCACTCTCTCGCCTAGCAGTAATGGCATTACCCTACCAGGTAGTCCGACCGTCCCCGTCCATAAGGAGCGAGTGGCTTGTAAAGGTATTTCCCCGTGGTCCAGATCCCGCACCAATCTAGGGTGACTAAGCCGGAATGTCTTCTCAAAGGTTTTCATTATATGTGCCACCACAGCACGCTCCTGATCTGGGTTCCACCAGCGGCTCACACCCAGATCCACCTCATGTCACCATTTAACCCGCCACAGGTTTCACACCACAGGGGCATCCAGATATGCCCCACGGCAAGACTCGCACCAGGCTCGTCATATATTCCGGCTTGGTCGACACAACCCTCACCACCATACTCACCCAAAACACACGCAGCACACTCCCCGATATACACAGTATAACATTATGCACCGGTTTTCACCGTAGCACAAATAAATATAATCAAGATAGCATTTACAGCGCGTGTGTCTATCCTATCAGCTGGGTAGCAAGGGATAGGTTGCGTCAAGGTATGGGCTTACAAGCAATCTATCATGCAAGTCCTATACTGAGTATCATAAAATTAGAAATGTAATTTAGCATGCGTAATGGGATCTACGAGGTTGGATGGGCTGTGGCACCTTGAGATTGATCGTGGTCTTGTTCCTCCTCGTAGTCGTGATCCTCGTTGTCAGGCGTCCCTTCCGGCTCTGAAAACGTACGAAAACGGTCGCATTAGCGACATCTATAGAATAGCACAAAGAACGAATGAAAATTCAAAAGATCCAAATGCACTCAAACATGGTACCATTAGGTAGATCTCGATTTTAGATGAATTTAGCAACTTGAACCACTATTTTTGGAGTCTGTATGAATTAGTTATGAATTTCCGAAGTTTATTCTATTTTCTGAAAATAACAAATGACTGGTTAAACAGGGTGACGACACGTGTCGCTCTGTGACTGGTCCGTTTGGTGTCAGTGAATGACAGGTGGGTCCGCGGTCAGCGTTGACTTGGTCAACGGGTGTTGATGTCAGCATGACGTCAGCATTACGTCAACTCGGACGCTTCTGTTCGCGTCCCTCGAGTGAGCCGAGGCCTCCCTCGGTCGGTGATGCCGAGGTCGCTACCCTCGAGTAAGTCGAGGCCTCCCTCGGCCTCGAGCCTCGGGCGAATCGGTGTTTTGCACCGAGGCCTCCTTCGACCTCGAGCCTCGGGCGAGTCGGTGTTTTGCACCGAGGCCTCCTTCAACCTCGAGCCTCGGGCGAATCGGTGTTTTGCACCGAGGTCTCCTTCAACCTCGAGCCTCGGGCGAATCGGTGTTTTGCACCGTGGTCTCCTTCAACCTCGAGCCTCGGGCGAATCGGTGTTTTGCACCGAGGCCTCCTTCAACCTCGAGCCTCGGGCGAATCGGTATTTTCTCCCCTTTCTCCTCTGTTTTGTTACGGCGGCGCTCCGCCAACGGCGCGCTCGCGCCGGTGCTCAACTTCGCCTTCCCGGACTCGATTCTGTGCTTCAGCGTGATCGTGCTTCTACGGCGGATCGATCCAAGCCTCCAATTCCGTGATCTGGTGATCCCAGCGGCCAGCGTGGGTGACTTGGCGGCGGAGCCGTGGCGGTGATATGCCGTTTGGCTAGCTCCGCTCCTCCCTAACCAAATTCAATCATACGGTCTCCTTCCCATCTCCTCTACTGCCTCTAGATCATGCTGCTGCCATCAGTAATCCCGGCAGCAACTCCACGCGTATGATCTCGCACGGCGGCACACAGCGGCGCGACCATGCGACATCGGGAGAAGCTCATTATCGGTCACCAGTTACTTCTACGGCGCGCACGGTGTTCCCCATCACTCGGTGATGCTGTGCGGCCAGTTAGTTTTCCCAACTCGCGGCCCGTGGCAACTGGAGCACAGGTTCGCCACGGCATGCCCAGCCGCGACGTCGCGCATGGTCATGACGTCTCGCCCTCTCGGCTAGAATGCTCCCCGGTCTATGGCTTCAACTAGAGTGTGCACGGGATTCTACTTCGAGTGGTGATCACCATCGGCTATCCAGCAGCGTCTCTTGTGGCTATAGCGTTTGGGTCAACGTTTCGCCGCGGCGCGTCAGTTCGCGGCGACGTGCATGCGTTTCATCGCCGTGGGCTCGGTCTCCCTAACTAGTTCGGAGTGCGGTTCATGAGGCATCAACGTGTGCGCGGTGGTGTGAGTTCGCTCCGAGCCGGTAGAGGCTCTGGCCTGCGCGCTCCGGTACGGGCGCCATGGCCGATGCAGAGGACGAAGATGGCGGAGGCGGCATGAGGCTTACCGTGGTGGCGGTGAAGATAGGATAGCGGTGCAGGGCGACTCGAGGCCGTGTAGCTCCGGTTGCAGTGCCGTGCAGCTCCTGGTTCACCCCGTGCTCCGCTTGCGGTCCTCTTCCTCGGCGCCGACAATTCCGCGGCGGCGCTCCGGTTCCACCCGTCTCCGCCTCCGGCTCTCTTCCTTCTTCTGCCCTCAACTCTCCCTCTTGGCGGTGTGGTGAAGTAGTTGCGCCACAGCGTGGCGACGTTTGCTGCCAGTCCAAGTGCTTCGGCGAGGGCTCTGCTTTTATGGGCGCAGGGTGCCCGTCGCGGTGGATGGCGGATCGGCCACGCAGCTCGATCCGAGGGTCGCGAGGCACTCCGATTCTACACGCCTCCAATTCAATCGCAGGGGGCAAGATTCCCTAGTTTGTTAGGGGTTTGTTAGCCACGGTCGGCCGAGGTGGCACGGTGGGGGCCGCCGCTATTGCCGTGCTCTGCCTTCCGGCTTGCGCAAGAAGAAGAACAGAGATGGTTCTCGCTGACGCGTGGGGTCGGGTTGTCGGGGTCTCGGCGCGGAGGCGAGCGGGCGCACGTGATGGCAGAGCCGCTCCGCGCGCGGTTGAGCTGGTCGGTTGGGCCGTGCGGTGCGCGCGTGGTGACGGGCCGAAATGGCTGCGCGAGTGCTTTCTGCGCGGGAGGTTTCGGCCCAGTCAGTGTGTTCCCCTCTCTCTTTTTCTTTTCCTAATTAGATTAATGCTAATGTTGATACTTATTCCAAATATTAATCTCAAACTTTTAGGGCTGTCAAGCAGTATGTTATGTAAATTTATATATATGTTTTTGGTGCATTTCACACAGAAATCCAAGAGAAGTCAAATCACATATGCTTATTAATAGGTTATTTAGTTACACACTATGCACCTTACCTAATGGTCAAGTATGAATGTTAATGCATATGCTAGAGATTGATGCACAAGTAAGTTGTCTCACTCATCATGCAAGGTAAAAAGAAAAGAAAAATTTTGTGGTTGGGATTTTGAGGTAGAAATTTTGTGGGTTGTTACACAAGCCAACTAGTTACCCATGGGAGCTACAAATATGCTACACAAGCAAATTAGCTACACAAGAGCAATAACACAAGCATAATATATGAAAGTGTAAATACAAGCTTATGTTAGGAGTAAGCAAACCAATGGGATGAACAAGTTGACACGGTGATTTTATCCCGATGTTCGGTGGCTTGCCAACCACCTACTCCTCGTTGAGACAAGCTCAAGGTTGTCGCCGGTCCTCTTGCTAGTGGTGACTACACTAGTCACACTCTCCCACAAGGAGTGCTTACCACAAGCTCTAGCACTTGACCCGGCTGGACCACTTGAAGCTCTTCACGTCTCGCTCAACTAGAGTTGCTCTTCACGTCTCTCGTGGGGTGAGCACAACACCCCTCACAAATCCTTTTCTGGAGCCATGCACAATCACCACGCGGGCTTCAAAACAGAGACCCCAATCCACCAAGCCGTCTAGGTAATGGCAATCACCAAGAGTAATAAGAAATCCCCAAATCACAAAGATTTCCTAGTGCCACCAAATGCAATCCTCAAATGCACACACACACTAGGCTCCCAATCCTTCACTCAAAATAGCACCAAGCATGAGATGGAGAGGAAGGGGAGGAGGTGGATCTTCACTTTCTCATCCACACCCACAAAGGGCCCTCAATCTCTCCTAGAAATTTCAGCTCAAATCATGGGGAAGAGAGGAGAGGAGAGGGAGAGGAAGAACCCTAACTTCAAATGCCAACAATGGGGAATAGAATGAGGAGGAAGAAGGCTACAACCCCTCAAATACCCCCTCCTCACGCTCCTGACCGTTGGAACGAGCAAATCTCGGCTGAACCGGAATATCCGTGTAGGGTAGGAAAAATATCCGAGCGATGGTTCACTGTCTACACGAATGAACTGAGCTGAGAAATAACCGGAATATCCAGCTAGGGACAACAATATATCCGAGTGACCCCTTGCTGTCCATACGCAGGTGCTCCTCCTTATTCCAACTTTTAAACCCTTTTCAATGTGCTAACTCTCCCATAAATTACCAAATCAATTTGGTACTAAAGTTAGCAATTTCACAAGGATTTTTAGGTCTTTCTCATGCACCTCACCATGTCACTAAGCGCAATGCATATGCACATGAAACTCACACTTAGTGGCACTAGATAACCATTGCAACCAAAAGATTTCCCCTCTTTATAGTACGACTATCAATCCTAAACCCGGTCATATTTCTTCTCTACTTAACCTTAGACCGGTGAAATGAAATGCCCTACAAATATACCTTTGCCTTGCGCATTCCATTTCAACTCCTCCAAAGTTGATGCAACACATGCACCAATCTTGATCAAATGATATGATCCACTTCATATCATCACATGGCCTCCATGGTCCATCGATCTTGGCCTCACATGCTCTTCACCATTGCTTTGGTCCTTCGGCGCCAAGTCTTTGCTCAGGCCTCCCAACACTCGGTACCAACGGCTTCAAAGCCTCCAACCTGCCCTTCACCTTCGCAATCGGTCCATCAAGCCAAGTCTTGCCTTGATCTTCACCATATTAGCCAAATGACTCCATGTCATGTTTCATATGCAATAAGCTCCTTCATTGCACATTCACCTATGAACTAATTTCCTGTGTATCTCACATAAGCACATATTAGTTCACCTAGGTTGTCACTCAATTACCAAAACCAAACAAGGACCTATCAAGGTCTATCTATTGTTAAACCATACAGAGCCAGGACAGCCAACCTCAAACAAGCAACCACGTCCAGAAAAAGAATGAAGCAACCCCCTGGTATATATAACCAGCATACGACTCTCGGTTGTGAAACCATATTCTGAAGAATGTGCATGTAAATGTAGTTAAGCAATTTAATATCAACACTAAAACAGTAATTGGGCTGAACTTTGAACTTACTTACATTATACTTGCTTTTCTATAATACATAAATTGCCTACTTACAAAGACATTGTTGCCTACTAAATGTCATGATCTTCTTTTCCTGGCAACTAACAATAGCTTGTCCAAAAACAATACATAAACACAAAATTTTAATTTTTAAGCAACTGATTTAGTTCATACACGGCCAGCTGCCGACCTCGATTAGTTCATATACGTGTGAAGCAATTCTTCTTTCTAGTATCAAGTAATTTTTTATGTTGTTATTAGTAGTTTTATTAAATTGCTAAGGTAGTTTTGCTTCTGTTTTTTTTTTGTAGATTTTCATCCACGAGGGTTACCTACATAAGACTGAGATCTCCCATATATTCTGGTCTCTAGATAACCATCTAGACCAATGTCATATGACAAGTTTATATATTCACATATATTTAGATTTCGTCATACATGGTTTTTTTTTCTTTCTTTCTCATTGACATGCATTGGTAATGTGATAAACAAATGATATTGTTCTTGTCAAACTTGTTGCATCCACAAGAGTAGCTTTATTTCACTTCTATTGTTGTAACAAGATATTTTCTTTTTGCATATCCATAAACACAACTGTTATTAGGCTCCAACCAATATTGACAGTAGGCAACTTAGTAATACCCACTAGACAATAATACTATACAAAATTAGGCAAAAAAGACCACCAACTTATGCAATTCTGTTCAGAATATGTTATCAGTTTTGTACAATACATGTTACCAGTCGTCCTCGACTCTTTAGTTGATTTTGATATTTTTTCTTAGTTCTAACTATTATCTATGTGCTTATCCTGTACTTCTATTTAATTGTAGGTGTGAGGTCATCAAGCATCTAAATGAATATGAACCATGTGTTTCTTCTAACACAAGAAGGTTTAATGTTGCAAGATGTATATTTATAGGAGTGGTGCATACAACATTAGTTAGTAAGATGTGCAGCAAGAACATTCATTAGTTATTAACATGTCCAAGTTAGGATCAGATCTGCTTGTGTAATAGGAACTACAATACTGTTTTGTAGTGCAAGAGAACTGAATTTCTTATGCAAAAAGAACTGAATTGCTTATCAGTTAGAATCAAATCTTATGCAGTACTAAATTGCAAAAGATCTTATGCAAAAGAATTGAATTGCTTGTAATAGATCTGATTAGTTGTGTAATTCTAGTGTCTCAGAAGAAGTTGATAGTATTCTTACATATTCATGCGTCCATGCTATTTTGATCAATTAGCTTGCCTCTTTTTTTAGATGAATTGGCCAGCAGGCTGATGGTGGTGGTCGATATATATTTAGTACCCAAAAGCATATGTTTAGGCTTTACTTTTGCCCTTTTTAAGGTATAAATGGGCAAATATATGGTCGGTATCTGTTGTTGACTGCATCCCACTCAAGAAACAAACTATAATTAGTATACTTGCCAGAAAAGGAATAAAATAATTACACTTTTACTAGAAAAGGAAAGGTCGAACCGTAAGCTAGTTAGCCGCTACCATATATATATATATGAAATCTGACCACAATATATATATATATATATATATATATATATATGTTGGGGTCAGATTTCATATCAATGCATTTATTTTTTTCTTCGAAAATGCACTGTAGGGGCGGTTGGTGATGGACCAACCGCCCTTACAAATGCATTTGTAAGAGCGGTTCTATCACCAGCCGCCCTTACAAATGCATTTGTAAGGGCGGTTGAGGAACCGCCTTTATAAATGTCTGATTTGTAAAAGTGCATGTGTAGAGGCGGCTCCCCCAACCGCCCTTACAGAGCATCTGGAGCCGCCCCTACAGTGCTCTGTTGTAGTAGTGAAAGTCACAAGCTAGAAATTGTATGTGGCTAATAATTAGATGCTTAGTCAATTTGTGTCAATTAATTCTTAGCTTGTTTTGTTCTTAATTAAGAAAATTCAATTCATCTTCATCTAGAGTAATTCTGGTTTGGCATAATAAAATTAAAAAGAACTTGTGTCAACTGCAGAATGGGAGCCTGGCAAGTTTTCATCCATGGTTTGGAATTGGCACTGCAGATTGGTGGATTTATCTGCTTTCACTAATAGAATTGTCAGCCAAATGAAGCCACATGTATGTCAGCCATATGCCTTCAAAATATTTTTCAGTTTTTGACATAGATTACAAAAAGCCAAAATCCATTCCCACACAAGCTGCGCAACCACACTGTAGTTAACATGAAACTAGTTCTGTGCACAATGCCCATGAATTGCTCATTCAAATGAAGCCACATGTATGCACAAAAATATTGATATTTCCACCATCACAAATTCACTATATACTGTATTGTTTGATGCTTTGACATGATCTTCTTGGCTTCTTGCTTCACAGAATATGCGGTATTGGTATAGAGTTATTTGGAGTTCATGATATTTTCAAAGCACATGTGACCATACTTTCAGTGAAGGAGGCTCAACATCAATGGTAGAGATGGATTTTTCTGTCTCAGTGCCATGTTGAATGTTTCAATTTTTCTTGAGATTGAATTGTAGGTTTTCTCTTGAGCATTAACAATTTTTTATTCTTTTTTGTTTCTACAAGGTAAAAACTGTATGAGATGAATATTTTTGTTGCTTACAGTCATTTCTTAATCTTATATATTTCTCTTCAGGCACAATTTACTTTATGAAAAGAATTAAGCAACCCGAGTTGGATTTCTTAACGTTCTAGATTTTTCCACTTTCATGGACACAATATTGTCTCATATATTTTCAACTCCAAAATATAAATCTTTATTTGGTGGTTCAGATCATTCTAAAGGGAGGAGTATGCTTGTTGAAATATAAATTCGGGTTTGATGGTTCAGATCATTCTAAAGGGAGGAGTATGGTTGTGGCTGCACTTATGGATATCATTATTTCCAACTATGATAATGTAGACTAAGGATAAAAGTTACTAGGATAACAGGTTGATCTTCCCCAAGAGTCCACATTGACGGGAAGGTTTGGCACCTCTATGTCGGCTCTTTGTCACCTGGAGCTGTAGGTGGTTCCAGGGGTTCAGTTGTTCACCCATTAATGCAGTACGTGAGCTAGGTTCAGAACGTCGTGAAATGGTTCGGTCCATATCTGGTGTGGCGTTAGAGCAACTCGACATTTAAGACTTTTGTGTCTACAATATAATGTTGATGCAAGAGATATTGCAACACCAATTGAAGATATTGAGCAAGGGGGTTCATTTTGATGACCATGAGGATAATAGCAATAGTAATGACAACAATGGATTAAAGGGATCAGGGATTAAGGTGTCTAATGGAACAATAATATTGGATTCTCTAGATTAAATAACTCATTAAAGTTGGACAACTCAGATGATTATATTTGTCATACGTCCAATGGGCCAAGGTGCATATGGCTAGGCCACCGTCGCCCGGAGGCATCCGCCACCGGCAGCTACAACGACAACACCTAGGGCAGGTGCACGTGGGCCAGGATAAATCCTCGTCAATTACTATCTATATTTGGGAGATCTTCCATAGGAATAGAATTAGATAAGAAAGGAAGGAGTCCACATCTATAAGAACTCACCCTATTAGATTGCTTGAGATGGAAGGTCAACCCAAGACTATAAATAGAGGGGTTATGTAATCATTGAGATCAAGAAAGGATTGCCTCAAGGCTTACCTCTCCACTTCCTGTCCATCCCTGCGTCGACCCCCACCCTCTCCCTCTCATGTTACTGCCCCCTTCTCCTCCTTCGCCGTGTTGCCTTCTCCCACGCCTCAAACCCTAGCTGCCACCTCTATGGCCCCTAGGGCCCCCTTCCAATAGGGCTCTTACAATATTATTATGGATGTATCATATGATATTAGAAGTTCATTACCTTAATGAAATGACACACAATTCTCTTGCTATGTTCGAGAAAAAAAAAGATAGTAGAAGTTCATGCTAGAACAGACTACTAAGTTTATACTACATGGAAAATTATGTTGTCCTGGGGCTTTGGGATGATTTACACATGGAACATGTAGTTGTGCCTTTGCTACATGGGCTCTTGCAAACTTGGCTATAATGTTAAATCTAAATAATAGTGTACTTGGCCCCTCCAAGCAACCTCCCGCTAGGACTACATAGAAAGGTTCAAGCTATTTTTTCGTTGGTAAAATCCTCACTAGATATTTTTTTTTCTGACAAGTGTGTAACTGTTATCACAATATCTCAAATTTTTACCATATTTAATGCATTGTATTCGACAATAAATTGTTGCTTTAGTAAAAAGATGATCTTTTATACCTTGCAGTTATTGGTATTAACTATTGAATACTGAATGCAGTGCTTTGACTAACCAAAATTGCGAGCCCCATGCTTCTCTCAGTACAACTGCACAGGAGCCAATTTTGTCTTCTGTAAGGAGCATCAGTTGTAGGTGAACAATAGTTTGCAAAATTCAATAATAAACTGAATCAGTAATGTGTCATCTTGAGCATAATGATTTTGATGCTGATGTAGACATTAAGTTGCTCAAGTTCCAGCCATTCATCGTGTTCATTTTGTACAAGCGAAAACTTTACCGATAGTCATTGGAGTTGTTTCACCTATAGATGGTCCTTTTAGCAGGCGCCATTGTTGGAAACCAACAAGGATGACCTTCGGCTTTCAGCTACCACAGACTCACAGAGGGGTGGATGACTTTGCCATTGATGTCTCCACGGGTGCCTCGCAATATGGCTTTGCCACTGATGGCACCACCAGTGGTTCGACACGAGGCATGAAATTTGGTACAGAGAAGTGCATGCATAATGATGAACTTGTGCCTTGTGAGAACTTTGTGTATTGCTCGATTCGTAACCAGACAAAAATCGTATTATTTATCATTCACTGGCCTGATCTAGCGTGTGTGTGGTGACATAACCCTAACAATGCCACCATCATACAATATCACCTCGATTGGCACATCATGGTTGTTGATCGATTCAGTTTGAAGTCAGTCACCTCTCCTATGCCCAAACAATGTAGCGGTTCCTTAGACCAGTCTCAATGGGGATTTCATCTTCTAGTTTCCAATGCAGCTAGATTTTGGAAACAATGCAATCAGTTTCATGGGGATGAAACTATCTCTACTCCTATGAAACTCTGGTCATCTCTCTTCATTAATATAGCGTCATGTCAGCGTATTAAATGTCTATGAAACTCCCACTGAGACTGGCCTTACAAGCATATGATGCCTTGACCGCAACAAGTTTGAGTTTTACAATTCATGTTATCTTGTAAATTTATTCTAGTTGCAACCCATGAATAGTCTATAACTAGAAGAATCAATCTGATGTTCCTGGGGACTAGTAGTGTAGTAATGGTGTGCTTTACAGTGTGTTGTACTGACTAGTACAATGGAGTCACAAAGACGACGATTGATCTATATCAGTGGACTTAGACTATGTTTAGATGCATCTTTAAAAAAAATGGATGTCATATTGAATGTTGTGACACTAATTTAGTCTATTAAAAATAGATTAATTATAAAACTAATTCCACAGCTGTACAATACTTAACAAGACGAAGCTATTAAACCTAATTAATCTATCATTAGCACATGTTTACTGTAGTACTACATTATCAATTCATGGATTAATTAAGCTTAATAGATTGGTCTTGTAAAGTAGATTTCGGCTGACAAATTAGTTTTATAATTAGTCTATATTAATACTCTATGTATATGTTCCAATATTCGATGTGATAGATGAAATTTTTTTTAGGAAGACATCTGTTGTAAACAGGGTCTTAATAAGCAGGAAACGGAATGGAATATTCCATGGAAATAAAATAGAAGCTGCAAAGCGCGGTTTATTGCTCATGTGACGAGTTCACTCTGGACAAACCAAACCTTGAGACCCGGGCGCGTGCACAGCACAGCAGCCATGGTCCGTGACGGTGATGGGAGATGATTATTGATTGCTGCAAACGCGGCCGCCGCACTCGTTGGCAGGCAGACACGGACCGACGCGCGTGTGGACCACGACCACGCGATGCATTTCCGGGGCCGTGGTGGGGTGCCCCTGCGACCCTGCCCAATTTTTTACAATTTGATCCTTTTTTTGAAAAAAATTTACATTTAACCCCCTCAGCGACGTAAATCGGACTTTAGACCCTGTACCTCGGCGCCATCACCTCCGGCGCCGAGGTAACACGTCTCGGCGCCACCACCTTTGGCGCCGAGCTACCGCATGGCAACCAGCATGGCAGCCAGCGTGGCAGGTACCTCGGCGCCGAGCTCGGCGCCACGGATGTCGGCGCCGAGCTCGGCAATAACACAGCCGGCCGTGGCTTCCCCTTCCTCTCTCTATCGCTCGTGTTCTTCTCTTCATTGCTCGGCCGCCACCGCCGTAGATCTCCTGGGTGGCTCGCCGGCGTAGCCTGCTCGCTGGTCAGGTCGCTGCCGACCACCGCCCTGCCCCTTCCCTCCGGTGGCCGCCGCCCGCAGCCCGTCCCTCCCCGTGGCCGCCCTCGTCGCTCTCTATCATCCGCACCAGGCACCGGGCGACGAGGGCGGCCCCAGGCCGGCCTCCGCGGCTCCCTTCTCTCCGGCAGTCGGCGGCCGAGGGCGGCCCCAGGCCGACCTCCGCGGCTCCCGTCTCTCCGGCAGTCGGCGGCCGGCGGGCCGCCGGAGGCTACCTCCCTTGGTCGGCTTCCCCTGCAATCCAGGTAACTTTTTAAAACATTTCTCTTGTAAATTCAATTAGTTTAGATAATGTAGTTAGATAAATTAGTTAGACAATGTAGTTAGATAGTTAGATAATTTCACACATTTTAGTTAGTTAGTCAATATAGTTAGATATACTTAGGCAATGTAGTTAGATATAGTTAGTTAGTTAATGTGGTTAGATAGTGGGTTAGATATACTTAGTTAGTTAGTTTTGTCAAATTGATACATATAGCTGATATCAATTTAGATATAAGGTTATATTTGTAGTTGAGTCATAACCGTTTTAGTTGAACTTTTGATAATTTTGGTGTTGTGCATATAACTAGATGGACAACGTAGTAACCATTTATCATGACGGAAGTGTGGAGGAAGATGAGTTTGGAAATATTAGTTTTGTTGGAATGCAAAGGGCGCCTCTCATATTCAATGATCGACCATTATTTAATGATTTGCTTGGTAGTGCTCGTGATGAGATTCACTGCAACGCAAATGACAATGACATCTCAGTTGAGGGGGTACTTCACTTTGGTAAATCAGGCCGTATTTTCAGACGGTTAGTCCCAATCACATCAGAATCTCAATGGGAGAAATATGTCAACACCGTAATGAAGAATGAATTTCAATGTTTGGATTTGGTTGTGCGGAAGTTGTCGAATAATCCCATCCCTCATGGAGATCCAGCCCTTAATGGACAGTCACCCCCTCATGGCTTGTCCCCAGCGCAAGAGAATCTGGCACCCTCGGACGCTCAGTTACCGAACCGGTCTGTGGATATAGAAGATGTGGTTGTGGTTCCTGATGCTCAATCTGCCCCAAATGAATTTGGTGTATGTCCTGGTGTCCGTGCAGACTGTCCTCAGGAGATCCCTTTGACCCAGAATCATCCTAGTAAGCGACTTAGTAACACTCTTGCTTTCCTTATCTTCTTTCTACATTTTATTCATTTGTCTAAGTGGTATCCCTATCTATGCTTTAAATGCAGGAGACAATCCTAACAATGATGGTTGTGGTCCTGTTCATCCTTCAACTTTCGTGGACCCAGGGTTTATAGCCTCTAACAGTGTGGATGTTGACATTGTCGATGATGAGGAGCCTTATTGCACTGCAAGGGCCATTGATTCAGATGATGATTGGCCAGTTGCAACTTTGAGTGAAGAAGACATGGAGCTCATTAGACGTTTTTGTCCCGATCGTGATCCACTAGTTCATGAATTCAGTGACCTCAGTCATTCTCAGCATGCTTATGGAGAAGGAAGAGATGACGAGCTGCTAGAGGCTCCTATGTCCGGTGCTAGCGTGGAGATCCAGATGGGCATGGTATTCAAGGACTTGCCCACCTTAAGAAGGTGGTTACAAGAGTATTCTGTGAAACGCAAAAGACCATTCAAGGTGACTCACTCCTATGTGGAGCGCCGTTACACGGTGGTGTGTCAGATGGCAGATTGCAACTGGAGGGTCTGTGCTCGGAAGCAAAAAGCCACAGGGAACTTCAAGATAACCAAAATTGTAGGTCCACACACTTGTGCCCAGACAGATATAAAACAGAAGCATCGACAATTGACCTCTACCCTCATTGCTAGTAGGTTGTACACAACATTGAAGGGTCAGCCCAACTTAAAGGTTAGGACAATTATGGAGCTAGCCAAGGAGATATTTAAGTATGACATAAAGTATGGGAAAGCATGGCGGGCAAAACAACGGGCTTGGAAGATGATATATGGGGACTGGGAGGAGGGGTACGAGCAGTTGCCTGCAATGTTCAATGCAATGAAAGCAGCAAATCCAGGCATGCAATACGAGTATGTCCCAAAGCCGAATGAATGGTTGGCCGGTAGGGAAATCTTCTTCCGGGCGTTCTGGTGTTTTCCCCAGTGTGTTGAGGCCTTTAGGCACTGTCGTCCAGTTTTATCCATTGATGGTACGTTTTTGCTGGGCAAGTACATGGGAACCCTTTTGGTAGCCATTTCATGTGACGCGGACAATTCATTGGTTCCATTGGCTTTTGCATTGGTGGAGAGGGAGAACAAAGACAGCTGGGGATGGTTCATGCGTCTAGTTCGTATACATGTCATTGGCCCTGACAGGGAGGTGGGTGTCATTTCTGATAGACACCAGGGCATACTTAGTGCCGTTCAGGAGCAGATTCCGGGCTATGCACCTATGCACCATCGTTGGTGCACTCGGCACCTTGCCGAGAATTTACTTCGGAAGGATGGTACGAAGGACAACTTTCCTCTATTTGAGGAGGTTGCTCGCAAGCTCGAGGTGCAGTTCTTTGAGGAGAAGTTGGAGCAGCTCAAAACGGCAACAAACGCCGAAGGTAGGCAGTGGATCATGGGACTGATGAGAGAACCTCAAAAATGGACAAGAGCCCATGATGATGGTGGTTGGAGGTATGAGTTTCAGACCAGCAACATGGCCGAGTCATTTAATAGTGTCTTGAAGGGTATACGTGCCATGCCTGTCAATGCCATTGTATCATTCACCTTTTACAGGTTAGTTGCATGGTTCAACGATAGACACGCGAACGCAATGGCACTAAATAGTAATAATCAGGAATGAGCCCCTAAACCTAAGATGCATCTTGAGAAGGCAAAGGAAAAGGCTGTCACACATGACGTCGAGTGTTTTGACTACAACACCAGCAAGTACCAAGTGACAGAAAGGGGTGGTACAACGTCCGATGGTGAGGTCCGTCCATCAAGGAGTTACATTGTGGTAATTACTACTTTCTCATGCACTTGTGGAAGAACCAAGCAGTTCCACTTCCCTTGTTCTCATTATATTGCAGCATCTCAACACCGCAATTTTGCGTACGAGACTCAGATACCACGGGAGTTTAGTGTTGACAGCCTTGTACGTACTTGGGCTCCTCGTTTCGAGCCGTTCCTAGATGAGGGTCAGTGGCCTCCTTATAGTGGTCCAAAATACATTGCTGATCCAGGTGCACGTTGGAACAAACGTGAAACCAAGAAGAGGAGCAGATTTAAGATGACCATGGATCAGGTATCTGGTAGAACAAGGCGAGGGAGAGCAACCCCCTTTCTTACCAATCTTGAGCAGAACCAGTGTACCAAGTGTGGTAGACTTGGGCACAACTCACGTACATGCCATTGGCCGCTTAGTCAGGTAGAACTGCACGTTGTTGCATAAATTTGAATTGTACGAACAAGTTATTTTTTTTGTTATTGTAAAATTAATATTCATATTTTCCCTACTTTCTGTGTAGGATGGAGGAGTACCACCTGCTGGAGCCGTACTACGAGGAGAGGCACCGAGGACGACTGACGGTGATAGGGGAGGTAATTATTTCCTTATTTTTCCTTGTATAAGACCTATCAGCTGTATAAGACCTATCAATATAAAACTGTTACCTGGTCCAGTGAATTTCTCAGCTTCCCCTCCATTTCTTCTATCATTTTCCCCATATTAACAAGGTGTCCATCAGCTACAGCAAGAGTCATACTCATCTGCAAATAGAAACAGATAGTTGTCACATTAGCCTTTTCCAATTGTCTATGGGCCTGTTTAGTACAACTCATAATCTGTTTATGGCCAAAATAATTGCATGAAGTCTCATCCAGTTAGTGGTACCCCTAATTAGAAGAAAACTTGAGTTGGTTGAGGCAGAACTAGTGGGAGAACTAAACCTACCGTCTAATGGACCCAGACAAGTTGAACACTTATCACAGTGCTGTTCAAGCAGTAATGTGCGTCTCCTTCTTCTTTAGGACCAACCTATTAACATCACACAAGTTTTTAGCTGTTATATTGAAACCTAACAAAAAAGCAACACCAGGAGATAGGGGAGGTAATTATTTCCTTATTTTTCCTTGTATAAGACCTATCAGCTGTATAAGACCTTCATTCAGCACTAGCATTTTGTATCAGCTCCATTTGAAATAAATGTTTCATTCAGCTTCTCCATTTATACAACTGATAGACATCTACTCCATCTTTAATAAAAATTTGTTTGGTTTATGGCTGACTTCAATAATGTAATTTTTTCACAGGAACTGGCCCCTCTTCGTCCTCGAACCCACGATAAGTTCGAGGACATGCGGTATGACGACAGGTACACTCCTCTACTTGAGAGGGCTGGCCTGGACGTTGTATCGTTCCAGGTTCGCCGTGGATTGCCCCCAATCAATCCCGCGGCGATGTCTGCTCTAGTTGACAGGTGAGAAAACTAACAACTTAATAACCTTCAATTGTAGTTCCCAACTGAATTGCTTATGAATGTGTAAATTGTTGCTTCTTTTGTAGATGGAGGCCAGAGACTCATAGCTTCCACCTTCCTTGTGGTGAGATGACCGTTACACTTGAAGACACACAGAAGCTCCTTGGCCTCCGTATCAGTGGTCGCCCAGTTATTGGCCAGTGCGTTGCTTCAGGTTGGAGAGCTACAGTGGAGCTCTTCCTTGGAAGGGACCTTCCTCCAGAGACACCGAGTTCCCGCACCTCGGGAGTACCCTTGAGTTGGTTGAGGCAGAACTTTGGGAACTGTCCTGCGCAAGCAGTTGACCAGACAGTAACTTACTACTGCAGGGCTTGGATCATGCACCTTTTCGGTTGTGTTCTATTCCCTGATGCGACGGGAGACTCTGCGTCGTGGATGTATCTCACATGTCTCACTGACTGGCACACAGCGGGAGGCTACAGTTGGGGTTCAGGAGTGCTGGGTTTCTTGTACCGGCAACTTTGCGAGGCATGCCGACGGACTTCCCAGAACCCATCTTTGGGAGGTTGTCTGTACCTGCTTCAGCTTTGGATGTGGTCTCGTCTACCGGTTGGGAGGCCCACCGTTCTTCCTCCTCAGTCTTGGTTTGAGGTGCCTGGCCTTCGACTACGGCCGACCTACGCCTACCTTTGGGACCAGGTTCAGGGTCCTTTTGCCCGAAGCAAACGGGCCTACATCGAGTTCGCCAACGAGCTCGACAGCCTTACCCCAGGGATTGTGAGTTCTTCTCTTTTTCTATTTATGCTTTTTAGTTGCTTGCATGGTTCTCCAGTGCAAGTTAGATGTATTACTAATGAAAGTTAGATGAATGACTTATAGGTTACTTGGCAGCCGTACGATGAGGCCGATGACGAGGACCAGGACGTTGGATTTAGCGTCATGTGCAAGATGGACGAAGACCTGTACCTCATGAGGTGCCCGTTGATCTGTTTTTACGCAGTCGAGTACCACCTGCCACACCGGGTTGCTCGTCAGTTTGGGTTGAGGCAGCAATGGCCCGTAGAGCCGTTCTCGACGTCAGTAGATTTACACAAGTAAGCGTCTTACGTCCCTTCCATTTGTTCTGTTGTTATCATTATTGTTGCATAATCTCACTGTTCTTTTGCTAACTTACAGGATCGATCGTCAGAAGCAAAAGAAAGAGACTGACTTTGCGACCTTGCACCGTGACTACATCGACCAGTGGGATAACTTCCACGACAACTTGTACACAAATGATGAGCCCCACACGAACGAGAACTTCAGAGCGTACCTAAGTTGGTACAGAGGGGCAACGAGGACAAAGTTGAAGGTACAATGGACCGCAGCAGACTACGCCGACATTGAGTCCTTAGATGATGAACAAACAGCTTATGACCTTGCAACAAGAACAGGGACGCAGGTGGAGTCGGCGCCAATCTTGCACCGAGTGGTAATGTCTCCTTTATCCTTATCAATTATAGAATATACATTTTAGCGACATAGGTGGTGCCATATAGTTACAACATTCTAGAGACTTAGAACCTATTCATTTGTATATTAAAATGTTGGTTGTCAAAGGATTTCATTAAAATAGGGGAAACTCTACCTAAATTTTACTAATGTGTTCATGAATGCTATATTGAAATATTACTGTTATAGGGCAACACTTTGAATCAGTCTGTGATTGACATCGAAAATTTTTCAAGAACTGGCACACACGACAGAACAATGACTCAGAACTTTCTTTCAATAAGTTCATTCCATCGTCCAGTGAAATTTGTAATGTGAATCATATTACGGCTGCTTTCAACTAATTCATTTTGTACTACAGAGGATGGCACGTCGCCTACGTCGTGCTGCTGCTCGTTGTGGTTGCACCACTAGCGTCGACGTACACGCTCCAGGTATTGCTTCAGGAGGCGCGACGTCGTCCCACGCCACTGTTGATACTTTTCAGGGGCTCGAAGGAGACGAGGAGGACGAGGAGGACGAGGAGGAGGAGCTTGGACCGTCTCAGCTACAGGACACACCGTCCACACAGCCTACACAGCCAGCTGGCACTAGGCGCCGTCGTCCACCTAACCCTTACACTCCAGGAACCGATGCTCTTGGACGAAAGGGTAGGGGCAAGACTAGGCGGCAGTGAGAGTTTCTTTTACATGTATGGACTGTATGAACTATTATGAACTTTGTGAACTATCCTTATGGACTGTACGAAGAATTATTCATGGACTCTATGGACAGAATGGAAACTTATGGAATACTTATATGTCATTATGTATGTTGTATTGAACTCATATATTGAAATGTTTGTGTAAGGATGTAAACAAAATCAGGGGAAACTCTGCCGAAAACTTTAAGACACATTTTGGTTATTATGGATTCTATATATATCATTATGTACATGTTCTATTGAACCCCTTATTATGGCATCACTTGTCATTGCAAAAGGAGGATGTCATATGTATGGGGTGGTCTATTTCATCGATTAAGTTTTTTGTTTCAATCACACTTCATCTCATTACAAATCATGCATGCGTAAACTACTGCTAGCTGTGGTGCAGAGTGGAAGTAGTATCTTTGAGATATGTAGCGTGGCAGCAGGAATCTGTGTATTGCATTTTTAAAGTAACAAAGTAGAAAAACAAACTAATGAACAACTTCAGGAAACAGTGCTTGCATTTTTAACCTAATGACCAAATAACGTGCAGAAGTTGATTTTTAAAGTTCATTACATAACAACTAAATAGAAAGGTAAAGACTAAACAACATTGTTCTTGAATGAACCATACAACTAGTAAATCAACTGGACTACTGAGTGCAACGAGGCCACTTTCCCTTCCTTTGCGCATCAGGATTCTCCTCCATCGCTGCTTTAGCTCGACGCACACGCTCAAGCTTCCTCTCCCTCTCCTCTCTATACGCAGCAGCACGTCTCCTTTGTTCCTCTTCCTTGTGCTCCTTTTGTGCAGCCTCCTCTCTACGTCTCTTCTCCATCCTCTCCTTGTGCTCCGCATCCCAACGCTTTAGACTCTCCATCCGTTCCTTATCTTCAGGCTTGATCTTGGTGTCGATCCACTCCTCAAAATCACAAAGCGGTGGAGGGGTCTGTAACAAAAAGAAACAAAGTAAATAAATAAATGATGCAAGATCATATGGAACAACATAGTTACTGCATAAAAGAAAATCAATTCCTCACCAACATATTAATGCGACGCGCACGAAGTGGTGGCTCGAAAGCGAAATTAAAACACATCCAATATCTCTGTCTGTATGTGTCCTCTTCATCGGACACGGCTACCTTGCAAGGATCACCGCAAAAACACATGGGCACAGGAACACCACTAGGCAGAGGCAATAGGTCGAAAGCACCTCCGAGCATCCGACGGTAACTACAATTGAAGAAAAATTGTTATAATGACCTAGGGTTAAACTATTCATTCAACAAAACTCTAAACCTTATATAACTTGATGATTAGTGATTACCTAGGAATACTAGCTTTACCACGTCTTGGCATCCTAAACAAACATTATACACAAATAAGAATCACTTAAGCAAAAATATTTCTAGGAGTACACTTAATATATAGCAAATAAATGAGACAACAACAGAGAGTAGATAGGGAATACCTTGCTCGCAAAAAAACAACGGATCAAAGAAAAGTTTCCCCGACCAAAATCGTCGATTCAAGAGATTAGGCGGGTAGGAGAAAAGGTAGAACTCGAGAGGAGGAAACAAATAGAAGGTGGAAGCAACAGAGGAGCTCAGGCAGCCGTTTTTTTGTAGGTGCAGGAGCTCGGCGCCGAGATCCGTGGCGCCGAGCTCGGCGCTGAGATCCGTGGCGCCAAGTTACCTGCCACGCTGGCTGCCACGCTGGTTGCCATGCGGTAGCTCGGCGCCAAAGGTGGTGGCGCCGAGACGTGTTACCTCGGCGCCGGAGGTGATGGCGCCGAGGTACCGGGTCTAAAGTCCGATTTACGTCGCTGAGAGGGTTAAATGTAAATTTTTTCAAAAAAAGGACCAAATTGTAAAAAATTGGGCGGCCCTGCCATGCCTTCCCAGCACGCGAGCCCGATCAAGTTTTAGTGCTGGCGCCTCGCGCTCGTCACGATCACGGGCGCCGCAGTAAAGCTGGAAGCATCCAAGCGCATGGCCAGTGCCGGACGCTACGGCCCAAGCGCATGGCCACTGCCGGACGCTACGGCCAAGCGCCCGTCGCCAATATAATCGCCATGCCCGCCACCAGCAGCCAGCAGGGTCCGCCGGGTCGTCCTCCCACCTGCTTCCGTTCCGCGCGCATGCATATGCACGCATGCCGTCCTGAGTCCCGGCCACGCGGATCGTATATACAGTATGTTTGCTAGCCTAGCCTGTAAAGGTCGTTGGTAAGTAAAGATGACAATGAGGACCCGCTACCCGAGATCCGATGAGTATTTACTATATTAGAGTCTCTAATCGGGGAAAACCTTCACCCATGGGTCTCTAAATGGTGGAAAATCTTCACCCAACGGGTATGTGGGTATAGGTACGTTCTTATATAGTCCTTATACCCGTTAGCCCATGGGTAGAAAATATCCGAAGATTCAAATGCATGTCTAGGTCCAATAGGACTACTCTCTACTATCTATTGATGTAAAACTTATGGATTTATGTCATGTCTTATTGTCTACTGCTACTAACGTACTACTTGATATAAGATTATGGATTTATGGTATTTGTGCAACTGATGCTTGCTCATTGCTACAATTGTTTACATTGTTGATGGGTATATGGGTGACCTGATGGGTGAGGTTTCCCCAGCCGGGTACGGGTCTGGGGAAATTTCTTACCTGTCATGGGTATGAGGATTTTGATGGTATTATTTTTAATTGATGGGGATGGATCTGGGGAACCAATACCTGATTTGGATTTACCCATTGCCATGATGATTGGTAGGGGCGTAGGGCCGCCGCCGAAAATGTCGTTTGCTGCCTGCAGCATCATTCACCTGTTTAGTTTCCCCAACTTTGCCTAAATTTTTCTAGATTCCTCGTCACATCAATCTTTAGCTGCATGCATGGAGCATTAAATTTAAGTTAAAAAATAACTAATTGTACTTTTAGTATGTACATGTCGAGATGAATTTTTTGAGTCTAGTTAGTCCATATTTAGACAAAGTTTATCAAATAACAACGAAAGTGCTACAATGCTTTTCTCAAAAACTTTCCAAAACTAAACACAGAGCTATAATTTTTTTTACTATCACATCAGAGGTTCCGACATTCATTTAGTGTATTAAAAATAAATTAATAAGAAACCAACTGTGAGACAAATTTATTAAGACTAATTAATCCGTTATTAGTATATATATATTTACTGTAGCAAAATATTGTCAAAATATAAACTTATTAGGCTTAAAAAAATCGTCTCGCAAATTACACACAATATATGTAATTAGTTATTTTTTAAATCTGTGTCTAGTATTTCAGACATATATCTAAATATTTGATGTGATGGATGAAAAGTTTTGCAGTGAAAACTAAACAAGGCTTAAGTGTGGTTGCTCTCTTGCATTAGGTCTTGGCAAGCTCGATCAGGATGAACCGCGCACCCGAAGGAGAAAAGGATTTTTATATTCAAACAAAAGAAACAAGAATCAAGACCGACTTGAATGGATCGGGTCAATCACTGGACTGCGGCACTGTGCATGCATGCATGCATGAGGCCAAGGATCAGTCCACCGGCGCGCACGGCAAGCATGGTAGCGTGTCCATGGAGTGGAGTGGAGTGGAGGATGCATCTATCGCAAGCGCCCGTCGCCGTCCCAAGACACGGACGTTCTCTCACCGACGCACTTGAGGCTGGGAGGCTGGCCGGCATCGTCACTGCTACTAGTGCTACGCTAAGCTACAGCTCATGATATACTTAAGGTAATAGCAGCGTTAGCCCGGGCAGCTGGCTGGGACGACAAAAGCAAGTCCTGCCAGTGCCAGTAGCTAGAGAGGCAGCCAGAGAGCCGAGAGGCCAATGGGTTTCCGCGCTGGTTTGAGGCCGCTCGTGACGCTCCTCGTCCTCCTGTACCTGTGCCTCTGCCTCCTCTGCTCCTTGTCTGATGCCAAGAGGACGCCGCGGCCTACGCCTACAGCCAAGAAGCCACCGCCAGCGTCGTCCCAGCAGAGCCCGGCGGCGGCGGCGGCGGCCTCGTATCCGGCTGTCCCCGTCCGGGCGGTGTGCCTCGGCGGTTGGCTCGTCACTGAGGGCTGGATACTACCCTCTCTCTTCGACGGCATCCCCAACAAAGATCTCCTGGTACGTATGTACGTGCATGTGCCTGCCTTCCTTCCTCCATCTGTGGCTCGCTCTCATCCTATGTATCATGTATGCGCAGGATGGCACACAGCTGCAGTTCAAGTCGGCGCTGCGGAAGACGTACCTGACCGCGGACCAGGGCGGCGGCGGCGCCGTGGTGGCCAACCGGACGCAGGCCTCCGACTGGGAGACGTTTAAGGTCCGTCCGCCGTCGTCCGGCGACGTTGTCATCCAGTCTGCCACACTTGAATTCCAACACTACGTACGCTGCGTCGTCAGCCAGCCGTTGCTCTGTTAGTTAATGCATGAAACGATGGATGCGATGCATGCAGCTGTGGAGGATGAACGAAACGACGTTCAACTTCCGGACGTCCGGCAACCAGTTCGTGGGCATCGGCGCCAGCGACGGCATCATCGTCGCGACGGCCACCACGCCGGGCCTGCCGGAGACGTTCCAGATAGTGCGCTGCCCCTTCGACAAGAATAGGGTCCGGATCAAGGCGGCCAACGGCTACTTCGTCCAGGTAAGGAAAATAGAAGTATGATGATACATCGCATCGTGTGAGTGTCGATCATATATGCCACGAAAAGAAAGAAAACCCAGAAGAAACAAGTTTTTCTCTCCAGTGTAGTGCAGTACTCGTTCCGTACTTCCGTCCAAAACAAAATACAATTATAAAAAGCGTGCCAATCAAACAAACTCATATTTGACTAAATTTATATTAAATAATATTAATATTTATGTCTTTAAATAAATTTATTATGAAAATATGTTCGATAATTAATTTAATGATACTAATTTTATTTTATGAGTATTAGTAATTTTTTTATATAAGTTAGTTAAAATTTATATTATTTGACTTCAGAATTGTATGCTTTTATTTGTGGAAAAGAGAGAGTACTAGACTACCAGCTGAGTCGTCAACTGCAGGCAGGGGGGGCCAGATGCAGCAAAGTCTCATCCGTACAGTGGCTGCATGTAGGCAATAGCAACCGGCGAAGTGATAGCGGACTATGGTGAACCCACGCGGTGGTCCGACTTCGACGCGTCGGTGTTCCTGATGACCAAGGTTGGGGAGCAGCTCCAAGGGGAGTACCAGCTCTGCAACGGCTACGGCACCGATAAGGCCACGTCACTGCTCAGGGTAAGATAAAAACTGAACCCTGGCCCACCTGTCATCTACACTCTCCCATTGATAGGCCGGGCCTACTCGCGTCGACTGTGACTCGTCGTGTCTCGATGGGCACACTGGTCAGTGCAGAATAGCGTTACGATGGTGTCTTTCCGGTCTGAACTCTGAATGATGCACACAGACTACGATCCTACCGGGCTTAAGTCTTGAGCATGTTTAGTTCCGAGAAATATTTGAGAAACGCAATGTAATACTTTCGTTGTTATTTGACAAACTTTATCCAAACATAGACTAACTAGGCTCAAAAGATTCGTCTCGGCATGTAGATACTAAAAGTACAATCAGTTATTTTTTATACCAAATTTAATACTCCATGCATGCAACTAAAGATTGATGTGACGGGGAATCTAGAAATATTTGGCAGAAGTTGAGAAAATTAAACAAGTCCTTTGTCTATTACCCCGTAGAAAATAAAGGTGCATGTGGTCGCATGTTTTGTTTCGGTGTACCGTCCTGTGTCGATCGGGAGATGGAAACAAAGAATTTTGGCTACTATTATTGGGCCTGCTCAGTTTGGATTTGGGGTTTGGATGCAACGCAAGCAACACCAAACATGTGACCTTGTGCGGCGGCTGAGGCGTGCAATCACATGCCTTCGCCATGTAGCTCTGCCGTCAGTAGTACATGTGAGTTGTGAGCTGTGAGTGACGGTGCTGCATTTTGATGACAATAACGCAGTATACAGTATGTGTTTAGGAGTTGTTTGGATTCTTGAGCTAAAGTTTAGTTCTTATCGTATCAAATGTTCGGATGCTAAATACAAGAATTAAATTAATATGAGTTAATTATAAAATTAACTAGAGAAGTTGTAGCTAATTCACGACATTCGTCTTGTAAATTAACCCTTATTTATGTAATTAATTTTATATTTAACGTATGTTCAGTATTTTTTAATAATTAGTATTAAATATCTGAGGTGACGATGCTAAACTTTAGCCTCCAATATAAAATCCATCTGACATGTTTACAGCTTCGCTTTTGTCCGGCTGTCCTCAACGAATACACGTTGTACAGTCAAATAGCTTCTCTTCTATCCGTAATAAAATTACACATAATGTGCCACACATAATGTAAACTTTGTTTCTAGAAATTCTTCAAATCTGCAACTGTAGAGTATCAAATAAAAAAGGATGGCTATATATACATTTTAGAAATTCTTCAAATACCTTCCGTACTCGTACGTGTGGCACAAACATCATAATGTAACTCTTTGTCCTTGGCCATTAAGTTTGAGGGCACAGTCGCCTTGCTTATAGGTAGACTAAATACTGGAAGGAAGGCAGTCTTGTGAGCTGTGACCTTGCCCTTCTCCTGAAGAAACAGTTGCTTCCGCAAGCCTTTTATGTACATGTGTGGGTTTTTTTTTTTTGTCACCATGTGTAGTTATTTGAAGTTCACTAATAACAGTAGTAACGTACATAGGCCTGGTAAGGTAAGGTTCTAATAATAATAATGTATGTAGTATATGTTTTGCTTGGCAGGACCATTGGAGCACCTACATAGTTGAGGAGGATTTCAAGTTCTTCGCATCAAGCGGGCTGACCGCAGTGAGGATCCCAGTAGGATGGTGGATCGCGAGTGACCCCAGCCCTCCTGCTCCGTACGTCGGAGGTTCCCTCCAAGCCCTGGACAACGCCTTCAAATGGGCAGAGTACGTAAGCCCTCTCTGTGCGCAGCGGAATCTGGCCCGACTCACTATCCCAACGAGCCGGCGCCCCACGGGCCTAGGTCCAACGGAGCCCACAACATATCATGCTTTGGGCCTAACTCAACCCAAAAGACTAGCCTGATAGGTGAGGACTGCCCCCGCTTTATATGTTGTGCTCCCCCACCATCAATTACCGATGTGAGACTAAACCTAACAATCTCCCCCTGTCACACATCGGACCCAACTCTTCACAACACACAACCCCGTGTGATCTCCTGAAGATGATTTTACCATCAATTACTTCACAACACACAACCCCGTGTGATCTCCTGAAGATGATTTTACCATCAATTACCGATGTGAGACTAAACCTAACAATCTCCCCCTGTCACACATCAGACCCAACTACCCCGTGTGATCTTCTTCACAACACACAACCAATCTCCCCCTGTCACACATCAGACCCAACTACCCCGTGTGATCTTCTTCACAACACACAACCCCGTGTGATCTCCTGAAGATGATTTTACCATCAATTACCGATGTGAGACTAAACCTAACAATCTCCCCCTGTCACACATCAGACCCAACTACCCCGTGTGATCTCCTGAAGATTACCGATGTGAGACTAAACCTAACAATCTCCCCCTGTCACACATCAGACCCAACTACCCCGTGTGATCTCCTGAAGATGATTTTACCAGGCCCCGAGTCCAACGCTCTATCACACACAACCCCGTGTGACCTCCGAGACGTTAACGGGCTTCCCCATCACATGTGACCCCTGAGATTTTACGGGTTTTTCCGACCATCGGCTTTGATACCTGCGCAGCGGAATTTGGCCCAGCTCGCTATACCCACGAGCCGGCGCCCCTCGAGCCCAGGTCCACTGGAGCCCACAACATATAAGATATTGGGCCTAACTCAACCCAAAAGACTAGCCTTATAGGTGAGGACTACCCCCACCCTATATGTTGTGCTCCCCCAGCATCTATTACCGATGTGGGACTAAACCTAACAATCTCCCCCGTCACACATCGGACCCAACTCTTCACAACACACAACCCCGTGTGATCTCCTGAAGACGATTTTACCAGGCCCCGAGTCCAACGCTCTATCACACACAACCCGTGTGACCTCCGAGACGTTAACGGGCTCCCCCGTCACATGTGACCCTTGAGATTTTCTTAGGTTTTTCTGACCATGGGCTCCGATATGTGACAGGGGGAGATTGTTAGGTTTAGTCCCACATCGGTAATTGATGGTGGGGGAGTACAATATATAAGGCGGGGACAGTCCTCACCTATCAGGCTAGTCTTTTGGGTTAAGTTAGGCCCAAAGCATGATATGTTGTGGGCTCCGTTGGACCTAGACCCGTGGGGCGCCGGCTCGTTGGGATAGTGAGTCGGGCTCTATCCAACGAGCCGGCGCCCTAGACAGAGTTGTATTCAAATGTTTTATATATATAATATATAATAAAATATTATGAGCTGTTGGTCACTGCTGATCTGGTTGGACAGGAAGTACAAGCTGGGTGTCATCATTGACCTGCACGCAGCTCCCGGATCGCAGAACCCCTGGGAGCACAGCTCCTCGAGAGACGGCACGCAGGAGTGGGGAACGACAGACGCCAACATTGCGCAGACGGTGCAGGTGATAGATTTCCTCGCGTCCAGGTTCGCGACGAGCCCGAGCCTGTTCGCCGTGGAGCTGATGAACGAGCCGCTGGCGCCTCGAGCGACCTTGGACAGCCTCACCAAGTACTACCGCGACGGCTACGACGCCGTCCGGAAGCACTCGCCGACGGCCTACGTGGTCATGTCCAACCGCCTGTCGTCGGGGAACTCCACGGAGCTCCTCCAGTTTGCCAGCGGCTTCCAGGGCGCGGTCATCGACGTGCATTACTACACCGTGTTCAACAACTTATTCGATAACTTCACCGTGCAGCAGAACATCGACTTCATCAGGACCAACTTCTCCGGCGAGCTCACCGCCGTCACCACCCACAATGGCCCGCTCACCTTTGTCGGTAAGTCAAATTTTGAAAACCCCAAAATGCACGGGCTCCGGCTTTCCTACATCGGTACGACTTTGCTGCTTTTTTTTAAGAAAAAAATTAATAAAAGGACAATCTGGTGCATTGCTTTGTGCAGGAGAGTGGGTGGCCGAGTGGAAGGTGCCAAACGCAACCAAGGAAGAGTACCAGAAGTACGCAACGGCGCAGATGAATGTGTATGGGCAGGCCACGTTTGGATGGTCCTATTGGACTGCCAAGAATGCCAACAACCATTGGGATCTCGAGTGGATGATTAAAAACGGATACATCTCATTGAAAGGCTAGGACCTAAACCAACATGTTTCTAGTCCATGGGACTTATTTATTATATATAGTACTCCCTCCATTCCAAATTATAAGGCATTCCAAGAATCTTGGAAAGTCAAAGTTTTTCAACTTTGACCAAATTTATGTAATAAAATAATAATATTTATGATACCAACTAAGTATAATTAGATTCTTTATTAGTTATATTTTCATAATATACATATTTGATGTCATAAATCTTTATATTTCTCTCTATAATTTTGGTCAAAGTTGAAAAACTTTGACTCTCCAAGATTCTTGGAATGTCTTATAATTTGGGATGGAGGGAGTATAAGTTACCGTCGTACCCGTCGTGTTGGGGATATTTAACTTGTTGTCATGCTTATAGATGTCATCTCCCCGTTTGCCAGCTTTACATAGGAAGCTACATATTCGCCATAAAAAACACTAATATTGCTAGAGCTTGTCTAGTTGAAACTCATGTGTTTTGAAGGCAACTAACACATGAGTGATTTGTGCTAACAAAACACACAAATTTCAGAAACCTAGAAAACCGTGTTTTTTTTTTTGGAAACTAACGATTTTAGGCAGCCTAGTCAACACAAGATTCCCAACAGAGAAAAGAAAACCATGTATTTTTTCTTAAGTAGCACACGGAATCTATCCTAAGACAAAAATGTGTGTTTTAGGAGGAAGTAGGACATGGATTCTATTAGAGTTGTAATCTGTATGAGGAGAACAAACAAGGTCCACAGAAAGATCTGTTGTAGTTTGTTAGCAACTGATAGCTAGATTGAAGAGAGGAGTAGAGAATCAGAGGAAACAACAGTGGAAGTAGGAATTTAGAAGGAAGAAGATGAACAGTAGATAGTAGATAGAAGGAAAATTTTGGAGGAAGGAGATAACCTGTACGGTTTCTGTGATTCGTTCCATGCCCCTCCTGCTGCCCCTGATGCTCTCTTGTAGATGATGATCTGCGGTCCATCAGATACTTGTTCAACCAGGCCCAAGCCCATGGCCCATGTGAAAGTACAACCATGGGTAGTTCCTGACATTCCCCCCTTCTTAAGCTTCGGCTTGCCCCCAAGCCGATTGAGAAGTTCAGAGCCACCGGGATCCCAAGGAAACTGGAGAATCACTTGTGTCTTCGATTCCTTCATGGAAAGTTGTCTTCCATTATCTTTGGGTAGTGCAGGTGAAGCTGTGCGATTCTTCACAGTTGGTTCAGCAGTCTTCATAGCTTCCTTGCCTAAATTTTCAACTGACTTCCACACATAGATCCAATTCACACCAGCAAGGTAATTTTCTAGGACATGTTTTAGTTGTGCAGCACCCTGAAAGTGTTCCCAACAAAAGCAAAGGAAGGCTTCTTGCCATAAACATAAGATTCCATCAACTTGTAGTTCTCAACTCTTACTTCAACAAGGTTATAGATGTGGTGATCATACGTTCTTCCCAAAATCAGATTGTTGGGCCGCTTCTTTGAATGAGAACCATACACTATAAGGCTACAGTCTGTCTCAAAGGAGAAAAATTCCAGAGAAGATTTTCCACCACTTCCAAAAGGGCTAATGTTGTCATTTTTCCTGGTATATTTCACAGCATTATCACACTGTAGGTGATAAATATCTGACAGCACAGAGTTGCCTCGCATAAATGTGCTCAAGCAAGTAAACTGAGCTGGCTGCTAGCAACACCTGTCCAAAATTTTCGTTATCCATGAACCTAAATTGAACCACACTGTGCTAGATTCAGTCAGTAACCTCACATTGTATCTTAGTCTGAAATGAGCAGTCAATAGTTGCCATTCAGTTGGTATAGCTGCATTGTAGAAGACCTTGAAGCCATCAAATGAATTAGTATGCCAAAATGGCATAAGGTTGGCTCCTGGATCCCATATGATTCTTGGCAGGTTAAGCCAATGTGCTAACATGTTATCTCTAGTGTTGTTGTCCGTTGCTTCCAAACTAATCAACAGTGGAGTACCAAAAAGCTCATGAACCGAATAGAACAATTGCCTTGTTGTAGCTCCCAGATCACTACCACCACTGATTAGCTGTCGAACTAAAGGTAAGCACTGGGGCTTCCAAGTCCATGGGGGCTTCCAGGGAAAACAGAAATACCAAATCATCGAATAACCATCAACCATACTGAAGAACGACCAAGGCAGCAGAATCAAAATATGCATGTCGATCAACAGCAGAACAAGCAGAGGTGGAGGCCATGGTTGTCGCTGGAAAAGCACTAGACATTCAAAAGCTTCACCAATATCCCTTAGTTGTCTACCTTTAAGCAAGGAACACCGACAATTCCCACCACACTTTCGCTGTACTAGCTCTTGGATCAGTGCACAGCCAACCATACTCACCGACAGCACCAATATACATGACAACAACTTCTTGTGGAACGACGGCCATGGTAGAGGACGCAAGCCAGCATCACAGCTCAACAACCTGAGTTCTGTAGGCGGAGGCCATTGCCCATGCTGCCTGTATAGCACTGCATCCCAAGAATGACAGAACACTGACGATAAACCAGAATAGGGTTGAGTGGAATTCCGAAGCTTAGTGTTGCAGTCCAACAAAGGGGGTGGCCATTGCGGTTTGTTATCTGCAAGTAGTGGTAGTTCTAGCACCACTGGGTTGGGACCAGGCATTTCCACAAATACCTTATGGCCCTCATTGATGTTGGTAGCACCACAGAACGACAGAAAACTCACAGCGTGAACAAAATGAGTGGTGGTGTCCTTGCTTGACATTTCTTCAAACACCAGTCGAGTGTCCAGGGCCTTGCACTCGATCACCAACCGGTTGTTGGTGGCACAGTACCTCCTGGTGCACATCGGCTTCATGTCCAGGTTCGCCTCCCCGCGATAGAGCTCATTAGCCAAGTCGTTGCCGTGGTGGACCGAGTCGCTTGGGTAGGGCGGCGCGACCAGGTGGTTGGGGATCCCGTCCTTGCTGGTAGGGAGGAGGTGGTTGTCGATGAGGAACCGTCGCAGCGCCTCCGGGACAACATCAGCGCGGGCAAGCCGGAACTCGAGGAAACAGTGGCCGACGCAGAGCTGGAGCGTAGTGGGGACGGGGACGACGCAGAGTGCCGGGCGGCGCGGGTCCGCTGGTATAGCAGGCGGCGTCGGCGTGATTCCTGCATCGTCAGAGTTGAAGCGGACGCAGGGCAGAGGGATGACGAATTTCTGGCCGACATCGAGCAGAGCGTCGGGGCCGGTGGAGGTAAGGTCGTTCCCGTTGCGGATCTGGTCGATGGCCACGACACCCGTGAAGACAAAATCGACGATGGTGGCGGGCGTGTCGGCTGGGTCGCGGTACAGAGCGTCGACAACGGGAAGAGAAGGCGGATGAAGCGGGTAGGCAGCGAGCGGTGGAGCCCGGGTGACCTTGCTGGAGATGAGGCCGTCGGGTTCAGTGGAGGTGACGAGCGCATCGACGGGGACGGCGCCTGAGTCGCCGTTGCAGGAGGAGGGAGCGCGTCCGCGTGTGAGCTGCTGCAGCCTAGCAAAGCGCCGGTCCCAACGAGCATCGGCCTCGTCGAATTTCCTGTGGATTTCGTCAAGGAGGAATTGGATAGAAGAAGAGATCTCGGTAGGTGGATTCATGGTTCTATGGTTTCGAGAATCGATGGCTCCGATACCAATTGATAGCTAGATTGAAGAGAGCAGCAGAGAATCAGACGAAACAACAGTGGAAGTAGAATTTAGAACGAAGAAGATGAACAGTAGATAGTAGATAGAAGGAAAATTCTGGAGGAAGGAGATAACCTGTACGGTTTCTGTGATTTGTTGCATGCCCCTCCTGCTGCCCCTGATGCTCTCTTGTAGATTATGATCTGCGGTCCATCAGATACTTGTTCAACCAGGCCCAAGCCTATGGCCCATGTGAAAGTACAACCATGGGTAGTTCCTGACATAGTTGTAATTGTGCAAGTGAGTTTAAAAACCTGATGAAACTAACTGTTGTTGTTTGTGTGTGAACAATAATTGCTGTAGGATTACTTGAAGAACAGAGCTGAGTTGTCTGTCGTTAGAGACGAGGACCAGACACGCCTGCACACTTCAGACAATGCCACTTCCCGGCTGAATATTCTTGGTGCTGAAAGTCAGCGCCAGAACCCCGTTTCTTCAAGCAAGCCTTCTGCTTTCCGTTGTATCTTCAGACCTGAAAATGGACAGAGCACTGTAGCCATGCAAGTTGCAAGAATCTGAATATAAAGTATTAATTAATTTGAGAGTTGTTCGGCTGTTCACCTTGCAAACTTGCAGTTGCAAGCATGCAGGTTGCAGCCATGCAAGCAACAGGTGTCCTCAGTTGTGCAGGCGCGCAGGGGGCATCCTTGGTACCTCCCTGGTCTTAGAGAGAAGCAGGGAGCAGCCAGGAAGGGGCAGAGAGTTGCTGTGTCATGCACAACAGTACCTACAGAAAAGGCCAATGAGATGATTAGAGAATTCAAAATTGAAAATTATAGGTGACAAGAATGGATATCGCACATACCAAATATCATAATTAATTAATTCAAATACACAATTTACAGCTAATAAAAGACCAAATTTGGCAAAACTAATCTAATAAAAAAAATAATATTAATGAAAATATGACATGAAATGTTTAATGAGCCATATAGTACTGAAATATCAAAAATGAAAACAATTCTTCACTCAAAACAGAATCCAAAAAAATATACCATTAGGTGCTTCTAATAGTACCATTCGATGCAGTAGTCAAGCAAACCAAATCAAAATTAGCTAGCGGAACAAAAAGAGTAACCAGATGAGGAACCCTATGCAGGAAAAAGGTCATCAAAATAGATTCGACAAATGCTAAGTTGCTAACCAACATTCAAAGACCTACTAGTGCAACTAGCTTGCTCATCCCTACATAACACGCATGAGAAGATGTGAACCTAAACACCACAAATCTCTAGCTCTATTCCCTCTTAATGCTAGAGAATTAAACTAATCAAACAAATCAAAGGGGATCTGATATAGATGATGAAGACATGTACAAAGAGGAAGAAGAGAAGGAGCAACCACAACACAAGACATCTCTGGAGCTACTCTGCGAGAGCACCAACAAAACTAAACCCAAACCCAAAACAAAAGAGTATCAGAGAAGTCAAACTATGATACAACAAGTAAAATGCTTCCCCATCTAAAAGGGGAAACACACACCAAGCTCTCCTCTCAACTGTGACGGAACGACCCTAATCCCATGGCCCACGTGTCCCTGTCTACCTCTGACAGCCGAACCCATGTTCCATGTGATTAAGACCTGTTCGCCACCGGGCTACATCAGTGCCCAATGTCCGCAGGATCATCTCACAATTTGGTTACAGCATTTCATACTTTTATAAATAACATCGGAATAAAGAGCGGAAGACTTAAATAACATTAGTTTTACAAACCGAGGTTTCAAATGAGGTAAGGAGTACGATTATTACAAACCATTGTTCGGGAAATTCAAAGTAGACAACGTAGCGGAAGCAATAACATAAAGATACATGTAACACCCAGCCCGAGGGTGCACATTTACTCATCGGCCTCATCGGCCTCCTCCTGGACGAAGGTCACGCAACAGGGTGCGAGACACATCGGGGTCTCAGGCATACCTGCAACATGGGTAACAAACCCTGAGTACGGGGTACTCAACAAGACTTACCCGACTAAAGAAAAAGGGAGAAGACTCAGGAATGAAGGCTTAGGGTAGTCAAGGTAAGGCTTAAGCAAGATCAAGTATTTTGCAGAAAAGCATTTTTGTAAACCTTATTTTATTTTTGAAAGATTCGGTATTCCTCAAATCTTCATCGTTCATGATTCATTTTACATTTCAAAACATTCCTAGTTGAGAACCACTCTCCGTTGACAGTCAGTGGACCAAGTCTCCATAACCGAGGAGCAACGTTAATCCGGATAAATAATACTCAGCTGAGGATCCCTATCCACACTGCATATGTAGCACCCAAGCTTGCATATGCCAGCTCGTCTACCACGATTCCTCCAAGATTGGGCCCGGTCCTACGCCACCCGGAAGTACAGTACACCACTCCAATCCGGGACTTTAACCCACGTGGGTACATGCTACTTCCGCCATCTCTCCACTCCCAGTGCGCGGTTATCGGTCCAATAAAGGATTCCTCGGAGCCAGAGCTTTCCGTAGTATGTGAATAGTTACAAGTCTTGACCAGCAGGCCCCCATACGGATGGTCCCTAATTTTCCAGCCAGAACTATACCTTGGTTATATCTCACCCAAGCGTAATAGTCCTGTCAGTTTTTCAACCCTGTCCCGGTCGGTGTCAACTGTTGAGTCCCGGACTACAACATGACGGCACCGTACGCTCGGACAACCTCTCCACGCTATTGACTAGGTACGGATCAGGTAACTAGCCAGTAGACGGGAGTAAAGCCAAATTCCCATAAACATTCTTAAAGTGATCACACTTTTGAAATTGGCATTTTTATTGCAAATCTCTTGAATAGCATTGCTAAGCATTTTGCAAATAGTTTTGAAACAAGGGTATGTGTATCTTTTGGTGGGGGTAGATTATGCAAGTAATAGGTCATCACACAACTCCTATTACCTAATGCAATAGTTTAACTCAAAACATTTAAAGAAAACATTTATAAAAGCAAGGTAGGGTTAAATGCACCGGGGCTTGCCTTGGATGGCAAAAAGAGCAGACTCGGGGTAGGTATAGGTGTCGGAGCTCGGGGTCGCCTCGGGAGTTGGTTCGTCAACAGCGGCCTCGACTCTGGTACCTTCTTCGTCAACTATACGGATGCAAAGATGAATGCTCATGAGAGTGATGATATGGACTTAAGGTGCAAGACAATTCTACTGATTCTAGATTACTCTTAAACAAGGCATAATCGAAATCTAGGTTGAGCATAAAAGGTAACCATTTCTTCCTTAAGCAATATTGATTAAACTAGCCCTTATTATACTTATCCTAAGCATCATCAAATCATAGCATCACAACCATCATAGACCAAAGGGTAGGGGTCTATGAACATCAATCAATCCAAAGATCACATCATCAAACACTTATTACCAACCCTAATCCACCTTTCTATTCTTCTTAATTTATCTTAAAAAGGTCATTTTATGAAGTTGCTCCAAAAATTACCAAATTAATTCCATAAGTTCATTATGGCATAAACAGATGGCAAAACAAATTTCATAATTTTTGGAGGTCATTAAGGTGCTTAATTAAATCTAGACATTTAATTAACAAAAGGCACTATTCAACTATTTAAATAAAAGCTCAAAAATCAACTTGTTCCAAAAGACTTCAAAATTTTACCAGAGACTCAGAAAGGCATAACTAGCACATAAAAATTTATCTCCAGATTTTTGGAGTTATAGATCACTCCCCAAAAATACCAAAACCTCCATTTTTCAATTAAAAGGGGAATTTTACATTTTTAAATCTTTGCACAAAACTCAAGTTTCATATTTTTATAAAATACTCCAGAGCATAAAGAGTCTACCACAAAAATTTCAGAATTTTTGGATGCACACAGAAAATCATACAAAAAAGAGAAAACAGAACACTATTCACATCTCTCAGAAAAAGAGAAGAGCACTGTGCTCCTTCTAGGCCGGGCTCGGCGAATCGCGGGGGCTCGGGCGAATCGCGCGGGGCTCGGTCGAGACGGGCTCGGTCGAGACGGGCTCGGTCGAGACGGAAGCGACAGCTTCGTCCGAGGCCTGGCCCGGAGGCTCGGGCGAGACGGAGAAGTAAGCCTCCGTCCGAGGCCTGACTCGGGCGAAGCGGAGAGCATGCGCTCGCCGAGGCTTGGGCTCGGGCGAGACGGAAAAACAAGCCTCCGTCCGAGGCGTGACTTGGAGGCTCGGGCGAAACGGAGTGGAAGCAGAGGCCGGAGGCTTCGGATGCTTACCACGGGTCGGAGGCAGGGCTCGAGGGTGAGGCTCGACACGCGCTCGAGGGTGAGGCTCGACACGCGCTCGAGGGTGAGGCTCGACACGTTCTCGAGGGTGAGGCTCGAGGAAGAGACGACCGCGGCGGCGCTCCGGCGATCCGGCGATCCTGCTCAACACACGAGACCGCAAGGGCCGGGTTAGAGTCGCACGGAACCGAGGAAGCTGACACAGGGGTCGGGAGAAGGTATCCGTGACCGGAGGGGAAGTATTTGACGAACCCGAGATCACCGGGGTTCCGTCGGAGTTTGGGAAGATGGGGTTACGCCGGGCGATTGGAGGCGGGGAAGGTGAAATTGGGGGGTGGGAAAGCTTCACGAGCTCAAGGCGGAGCTTTCGGGCTAGGTGGTTGAGCGGCGGGAGCTCCGGAGAGGTCTGGCCACGGTGGCGGAGGTGAGTGCGGAGGTCGGAGCTCCGGCGGGCTTATATAGCCGCGGCCAGGGGCCGGTAGAGAGCACGGGGGTGGGTGGATAAGCTCGGCGGACGCGTGCGCTCTCGATTGCGCGCAGGCGGGAAGGACAGGCGTGCGGCCGGGGCTCGGGCGCAGACAGCGCCGGCCATGGCCACGCGGCGGCGGCGAGCAGGAGCAGTAGGGGACGGGAGCGGGGGTCAACTGTGCGCGTGCGGGTGCGAAAAGATGGGGGCGACAACGGCGGCAGGTTGGTGGCGCGTGGGGAGCCGCCAGACGCGCTGCAGGCGCAGCGCCGGCGCCATGGCCGGGGCCCCCTCTGCACTGCGCCGGCTAGAGGTAGGGGACGAACAGTGCTAGGCCTAGGTTTTGACTTTTGCTGGTTTCTGTATTTTGTAAATTACTTCCAAAATTTGAACTGGGCAACAAAAACTCAAAACACCAAAGTTGTTCAGAAAAATGAGATCTACAACTTTGTCAATATGAACATTTTCAAATTCCAAATAGTTTCTGAACCATATACAAAAACAGAAAAGGGGACACTTTTCAAATTTGATTCAAATCAAAATTACTTTGGATTTCAAACTGAAACTTGAAAATCCTTATATATGAAAGTTGTTCCATTTGTCAAAACCTACAACTTTGCTAATATACACTTTTTCTGAAACTCAATAGTTTTTGAATAAATTTTTAAAACTGAAAAGGGGACAAAAACTGGAATTTGAATGAATTTGAAATTACTTCAAATTTTATATAGAAACATGGAAATCTGTAAATACCAAAGTTGTTCCTCTAGGTCAGATTCACAACTTTGCTTTTTGAACCAACTCAAAATTTTGAATTATGAAAAAGTTATCAGAAAGGGAATAAATCCAGGATTTGGGAATTTAGGGTTTTGCAAAAGGACAATCAAATCAAATCTGATTTTAGAACTTTGATCAATGCAACAAACATCAGGGCATCAAATTCAAACAAGAACTACATAGAACTAGGCACAGAGGTGAAATTACCATTTTGCCCTTAGAGGAAGAATTGGGCTTTTAGGGTTTTTGAAAAGGGACTAAAGCATAGCAATTAAGCAATTCAAATGCATCACAGGAAATGATTAATGCTTAAGATGATGACATGTCAAGTTAATTACATTAGTAACACCAGGGGTGTTACATCAACCTAGCAAAAGTTGAGAGATCCAAAGGCTTGGTAAAGATATCCACAAGCTGGTTGTTGGTGTCTACATGCCTAAGATCAATGTCGCTTTTCTCGTAGTGATCACGAAGAAAGTGAAAGCGAACATCGATGTGTTTGGTCTTGGAGTGAAGTACAAGGTTCTTTGCTACACTTATGGCACGTGTGCTATCGCAAAGCAAAGGGAGCCGACTGAAGTCTAGACCAAAATCATGCAAAGTAGCAACCATCCATAAAAGTTGTGAAGCACAAGAAGCGGCAATGACATACTCGACCTCGGTGGTAGACTAGGCAACGCTGGACTGCTTGCGAGAAGACCACCAAACAAGCGAGGAGCCAAGAAACTGACAAATCCTAGAAGTGGACTTGCGCTCAAGCCAACAGCCGGCAAAATCCGCATCAGAGTAACCACAGAGCGAAAGGGTCGAAGAAGAAGAGTGTTGACATTTGTTAGTGCAAATAGAATATGAAAGATTCTGCAAGCGCACAGAACACCATTGTAGCATTTTACCGGGAGTATTCTAAGATCGTTATTTATATTTTACCATAGGGAAGCAAGGGTCAAGAATCTGATAATTCACTATCATGCATCTACTAACTCAGAGTACTAAATAGACTAAAGCAGGAGTGAATGATATATGATATGAATGAAAGCACATAAAAGATATTCAATGATAACTGTATTGATAACTATAGTGGGAGGAAAACGAGAGAGATCAAGGTTCCTATATACTTCTCTATTACTTGGGTTATAAGGCAACACATATGAAAAGATATAGCAGTCATAAACATTGGCACTTTGGAGCAGCAGGTCCTTTCCAACTCTCGAAGAAGACTGAGAGAAAGGTAGTTGGGAGAAGGATGCCAAAAGCTCTACGAAAACATCAATCCGAACGTGGTGAACTACAATGACCTAACAGAGCTGTCACCCCTGGGGCTACCACAACTATTCCGTGGGATTGAGCGCAACCTCAGGTAACCTATAAACTAAACACCATGTCTAATCCATCGATTACTACTCTAATTACCTAGGATAACTAGAGCACTCAATACGAACAAAGATCCCATGCCAAGATATAACAACTATACTAATCATATAATAAAGCATAAAGTAATTAGAGAAGATAAATATATTAAAACACAAGTCTTATAAGAAAAGATACAAAAGCATACCAAATCTCTGAAGACTCCTCTGCAATTAGAGTGTAGCTCCTCTCTAATCTCTCCTTCTCCTCTTTCTAATTGGTTCTCTAATTACAACTAGATGAACTAAACAACTAGAACTAGAACTAGACAAACTAGATCTAAATCTAGATGAACTAGAAGAGATTCATCTAGAGGGACCTCTACTTCTACATTGAAACCCTAGTTTCTGATGTGGAGATGAATAATGAAGAGGGAGATTGCTCTTGGGGGCGCTTATATAGTCCTGGATGGAGTAGGGGGCAAGGAATTGCCACGTCATCGATCCGCGTCACATTTATCGCCCACCGTTGGATCAAACCGACTTCAGGGACGGTGGAGATGCATCCTACGAGGCGGTGGAAGAAGGTTCCAGAAGGCGGAGGCGAAACGGTCTCCGTGGCCGACCGGTCGGTCTGGCCCAGTGGGCCCACGTGGCGGGCCGCCTCGTGGTGTCTTCTGGTGTATTCTAGATCCTTCTTTTCCAGATTTCGTTGCGAAATTAATATCTTTTCATCCGGGACTCCGAATATAGCAAATGATATGTCCGTTTCGATCGTCTCAACGAGCCCTTCGCAATGGTGCGCTCCAATTTATCACTTGAGGTACTTTTATATGGTAAAAACATGGATGTCCTACAAAACAAGTGAGAGCACCAAAACTAGTGGAACTTGTTAGTTTCAAACCCTACAACTATGTTTTGTGATTCATTTGGTGTCATCTCATGCAATAGTTGATGGTTAATTATGAGCATTAGTGAGCATCAACAAGTTCCCCCAAGCTTAACCTTTGCTAGTCCCGAGCAAAGCCAATCTCAACAATGGACCAGGAGTTGCTGCAATATCTTCACTTCCAACAAGTACACATGTATTCAAACAAAAGTTCTCATATGGAATAGAAAAAAGTATCATATTATTCATCACGGGACTTAGTACTTTGCCTTGAATCCTGAGTAATTGAAAGATAGAATGATCAAATCAAGCATTATGTCTCTTGCTCTGTCACTTCACCATTATCCCGGAGTTTTATGAATTTTCAGAAAAGAAAAACATATGTTGCCTGTTGACGTTCGTTAGTGCAAATAAAATATGAAAGATTCTGCAAGCGCACAGAACACCATTGTAGCATTTTACCGGGAGTATTTCAGGATCGTTATTTATATTTTACCATAGGGAAGCTAGGGTCAAGAATCTGATAACTCACTATCATGCATCTACTAACTTAGAGTACTAATTAGACTAAAGCAGGAGTAATTGATATATGATATATATGATAACGAAAGCACATCAAAGAGAATTCATGATAAATGTATAGATAACTATAGTGGGAGGACAACGAGAGAGATCAAGGTTCCTATGTTCTTCTCTATTACTTGGGTTCTAAGGTAACAAAGATGAAAAGGTATAGCAGTTATAAACATTGGCACTTTGGACCAGTAGGTCCTTTCCAACTCTCGAAGAAGATTGGGAAAAAGGTAGTCAGGGGAAGGCTGCCAAAAGCTCTATGAAACATCAATCCGAACATGGTGGACTACGAAGGCCTAACAAAGCTGTCACCCCTGGGGCTACCACAACTATTCCATGGGATTGAGCGCAACCTCAGGTAACCTATAGACTAAACACCATGTCTAATCTATCGATTACTACTCTAATTAGCTAGCATAACTAGAGCAAGAGACATAATGTCTTCTTATCTGGTTAACTTCTGGAAGGTAGTGAGGGTCTCTTGAGTCTGCGTCTTGTCTTCTTCAGTAAAGCTTCGGGATCCTCAACGTAGTTATTTGGAAGTTGGAAACCAGTCATACATCACACCCTGCATAAGATAAAAGATAAACAAAGCCAGGGTAAGTCTGTTTGAGTAGAGATAAACAATCAGTGCATTATCACATGTGTGTAAGTTAAATGATATGTTCTAGCTACCATTTTAATGCTGCTAATGCAATGTCCTAACAATGTTCCTAATGATTTTAATGAATCACCCTAGGTACCATCCCTAGTTGAATTGATGTGTTCCCGGACAATGGCGCCAGAAATGCTTGTTGACACTCCTTAATGGAATCACTCTAAGAATGAACCTCATAAACAATAACCTAGTGAAGGCACTAAGAAGATACGGGACACTACTAACTTCACTTAACGTCAAGTTGTCATCCCCAACATGAAGCTAGCAATGTGATTATATCAAAGCACTGGATCTAAAGATAATTATTTACCCGCAAGCGCACAAATAAATACACCCGTTGTAGAAGCATTTCACCCAAGCTAGTCTCAGGTATCGTTATTTATATTTAGCCTAGAGAGTAATCAATTCAAAGTATGATGGTACTAAACTAATGAGGACTTAACAACAATTAATGTGGCACACACTTATGATAAAGAACGATAACACACTCATTACTCTAAACAGAGATCAGATAGTAAAGTAATGATAAATGATAATGATAAATGGTAACAGAGAGTAGATCAATCAAAGATAATCCTAGAATAGTACTACCTAGTAAGTGATGATTAGAACAAGCATTAATAAGAAATATTCCTAAGTTATTCTAATTACAAGTCATAACATACATTGATTAGTGCAAACATATCTGACAATCATAGGCTGGGTCATATCATATTTATAATCAAGAGGCAACTCCATAGTAAAGGTGCCAAACAGAGTAACCCCTAAACCATGAGTTAACTGAGCCATACTGAACACTACATTCGGGAGGTGGAATACAAAGGACTCAATAGGAGTGTCACACCCGCGATCTACCACTCTATCCAGAATGTAGGACGCATTCGCAGATAAATAGTGTATAGGAACCACGCCTACACAACATCTATCACCGACCCAATGATCATTAAGATGAGCGCTATACGAACATGAGTATAAACATAATGGTGAACTATCTATGCCAAATATATAATCAAAGCATACTATAAGCAATATAATTAAGAACATAATTGTTGATGTCTTAGTCATATCAATTGTATTGCTATCTAGAACATAGAGATGAACAATAAGGTGAATTAGATCATCGAGAAGAACTATAGTACGAACTAAAACATAACTAGAACTGGATTATGGACTAGAAGATGAACTAGAACTAGACGACAAACTTGAACATAAACAATGATGAACTAGAAGAGCAATTATGAAGTAGATCCATAATGTTAATATAAGAGAGATGATCTTGGGTTTACCGAGCCTTCTCGTGACTAGATCTGGAATCCAAGCAAAGCTTGCCTCCTCTAATCCTATTCTATCTAACTAATCTGGGTGGATGTAGCTCTAGAACTTCTGATTGATCTCCTTCTCTGGTGATAGCCTGATCTAATTGTGATGAATGATGCCTTGATCAAACCCTGATGATTGATTATCTGATCTGATGCCCTGGAGAGGGGGGTCTGGGGCTGCTTATATAGCCCTGAGCGAGGAACCGTGGCCGTTGGATCAAACGGGCCTTAGGTACGGCTGAGATGCATCCTCGTAGGCGGTGGAGGAAGGTTCTAGAAGGAGGAGCCCATCGAGCCCAAGGGCCGACCGACCGATCTAGTGGTGGGACCGGTCGGTCCTACCTGGCCGCCTCTCGGGGTGCCCGGCCTCCTGGTGTCTTCTGGTGTCCCCTAGATCCTTCTAGAATATTCTTGATGCATCGATTCGGTTATCTCCCGTCGGTTTCCTTCTAGGGGAAGCAATCTGTGTCGATTTCCTGGTTTAGTCTCTGCAGAATCACAGTTCACCAAAACTCGTGGAATATTGTCAACTAAAACCTTAAACCTTTGTTGGTGATTGAATTCATGTCCTTTTCATATTTATTTATACTTTAATTATGATAGATAACTAGTGTCAACACAAGGCTAGACTTGTAGCCCAGGGGTATAGTCAGAAGGAGGGGATAGACTATGAGGAGACCTTTGCTCCTGTAGCTCATTTGGAGGCAATTAGGATCCTCTTGGCTTTTGCTGCATCCAAGGGTTTCAAACTTTTTCAAATGGATGTCAAGAGTGCCTTCCTAAACGGCTACATAGAAGAAGAGGTGTATGTGAAACAACCCCCGGTTTGAAAATCCTAAGTTTCCAAACCATGTTTTTAAACTTCACAAAGCTTTGTATGGTTTGAAACAAGCCCCTAGAGCCTGGTATGATAGGTTAAAAACCTTTTTGCTTGCTAAGGGTTTTAAAATGGGATGTGTTGATAAAATGCTCTTTCTCCTCAAGCAAGGCAATGACACTTTGTTGGTTCAGATTTATGTGGATGATATCATTTTTGGTGGTTCTTCTCATGCCTTGGTTGCCAAGTTTGCAGATATTATGAGCTGGGAATTTGAGATGAGCATGATGGGCGAGTTGACATTCCTTCTCGGATTGCAAATCAAGGAATCCCAAGAAGAGACGTTTGTGCACCAGGGCAAGTATACAAAGGACATAGTGAAGAAGTTCGATTTGGGTGAGGCCAAGCCTCTTCCAACACCCATATCGACCACAACGGCCCTGGATGTGGACGTGGAGGGAGAAGCCGGGAACCAGAAGGAGTACCAGAGTATGATCGGATCGTTGTTGTACCTAACGGTGACACGCTCGGACATTCCGTTCGCGGTGTGCCTTTGCGCGCGCTTTCAGGCGTCGCCGAACACTTCTCATCGTCAGGCGGTCAAGCGCATTATGAGGTACTTATTTTTCACACCTGAGTTTGGGATCTGATATTCTGCTTCTTCCACCCTCTCCCTTTGCGGTTACTCGGATGCTGATTTTGCTAGTTGCCGACTTGAGCGCAAGTCCACTTCTGGGACTTGTCAGTTTTTGGGTTCTTCTCTTGTATCTTGGTCTTCTCGCAAGCATTCTAGTGTCGCTCAGTCTACCACAGAGGCTGAATATGTTGCTGCGGCTAGCTGCTGTTCCCAGTTGCTTTGGATGATGGCCACTTTGCGTGATTTTGGTCTGAGTTTTTCTCGAGTTCCACTGCTTTGTGACAGCACGAGTGCGATTAGCGTTGCTAAGAACCCTGTGCTGCATTCCATGACCAAACACATTGATGTGCGCTTTCATTTCTTGCGAGACCACTATAAGAAGGGTGATATCGACCTTCACCATGTCGATACTCATCTTCAGTTGGCAGATATTTTCACCAAGCCTTTGGACCAATCAACCTTTGCTAGGTTGAGAGGTGAGCTTGGTGTTTGTTTCCCCTTTTAGTTGGGGGAAACCTTTTGGTTCGTGTATCATAGACTAACTTCTTTTGTTTTTGTTTAGTTTTTTTTTGCATTTCAGCATTTTTTGCATCTTTATCTTTTCGAGCTTCATGTCTATAATCTATAGAATGAATCTATGCTGTGATTAGTATATGCTCTGATGATATATGATAATGCTTGTAGCTTAGGCTCTTTTTTATCACTGATACATGTTGTGAGCTGAGGTACTTTTTAGAACTGTGAATATGCTTAATTCAACAAAAATTTGAAACATGTTCACCATTGAGATTGGCAACTAGCATGTGTAGAATGTGTTGAAGTCACTTGTGCTTTTCATATATGCTAGGTTGCTATGTCTCTAGTTCTGAGTCCTTCACTTGCTTGTTGTGTCCATATTCTGTTAAAATTTTGAACCAAGTCTAAGTGAATTGAAAAGATCGAGATGGGATTACTTGACAGCACATCATGGTATCGAGACAGTTTCTCATTGCACATTGAGTCAAACTTGAGCCGTGTAGTGTAAGACCGAAACTGTTGCTTCAAGCTTCTGATTGCTTATGCATAGGCTTAGCTCGGTTGAAAAGTTAGGCAATGTCAAGTTTTCAACCTCTCGCAATCACATGCTGTAATTTCAAACTTGTGTAAACACAGCTGCAACTCCGATAAAATTTTGAAAACACAAGTCTATGTTTCATTTTATAGCATGATGATTGAACTTTGATAGGGGTAGTTCACCTTGTATACATGTTTAGCACTTTATGTAACTTCCTGTCTATACATGTTTTGCGCTATTTTGATGGTGAGACCTTTTCTGAATGACTTACAAAATCTGCTCACTTTGCTCAGATGTTCATATTTCGTATTTGGTGATCAGTTTGAGCCTTTAGTGGTATTTTTACTTGTGGTTGAGTCGTCAGATCAGCACTTTTTAGAGCATCTATTCTTTCGATCGACTATATACCTGAAGCTGCTAACCTGCATTTGTGACTCATATGCATTTGCCTTGTTGTGTGCATTTTCAACTAAGGGGGATAAATTTGACAAATCATGTCCCTAGTTGTGTGCACTATTGAAGGGGGAGCTTGCTCACTTGTTTTATTTGACAAGCTTTGTTGGTCAATTGGTTTGGAGCGTTTTTCAATTGGTTTGGAGCGGTTCTGCTAGTTGTGTTGAGCCATTGCCTCTTTCTGGAGGGACTAGCTTGTCTTTGTCTTCCTTGCTACGACTTTTTTGCTAGCGGTGTTGAGCCCGTTCTGCCTCTTCTTGAGGGCTAGCTTTGCTTTACTTGGTTGCGTCGAGCCATTGCCCATGTCTTTGGGAACCAAGTTGTCTCGCTCACTCCATTCGACTTCTTTTGGCTTTGGTTTGCTTCTGGTCGATTGGTTGAGTTCACTTCCTTCTTCTTTCTTTCTCTCTACTCTATATGATTTGTGTTGGTAGTTGACAATGCACTCATCAAGGGGGAGATTGCGGATACATGGGTGTATGCCAGATCTTGAGATGATGAGTGATTGTCAACTGGGATGATGCGCATGTTCTTTGGCTTGTGTTGTGCAGGTGTTGAGCTCGGATACGGTGATCAAAGGCAAGGTGAAGGTCAAGTAGAGACGTGTCGTGCCGATGGACCCGGAGCAGTGAAGGGTGGACGTGAGGCTTGGACTGACGGACTGGTGGCCTAAGGATCGGCCGTGGTGGCTGACAGCCTGGGACAGCGACAAGTGAAGACTTGCGGGTGGACGGGGTGCATGGGCGGTGCATCCCTCTACGGTGTCGGTTTGGTGGTTGAGCCACAGAAAAACCACCGAGTGGAAGGTTTATTGCTCTTGGGAGACTTTCACCTTGTAATATCTCCAACATGTACGCATTTCCGAATATCACTTTGATCACTTTATAAGTACCTTCCCAACTTGGTGACCACTTGCCAAACTTGTTACTCTTTTATCCAAGTGGAAGTATAGTCTTCCATACTAATTCCCCCCACCTGAAACGATTTACCCCTTACTTTCTTGTTGTAAGCTTTAGCAACTCGAGCTTTGTCTTTCTCCATCTCCTTGAGAGCCTTTAGTCTTTTGGCGGTCACTTCATCAATGTTGTCCATCATGGCGTCATGATACATAACAGTGGATAAATCATTTTGTTTACCAAGTCTATATGCATCTAGATTCACCTCAATAGGCATCACTGCTTCCTGACCATACACCAGCTCGAAAGGGGTAACTTTTGTGGCGCCATGTCTTGATATACGATTAGCCCACAGAGCTTCAGACAAAACCTCATGCCACCTCCTCGGGTTATCCTCAATCTTCTTTTTGATAAGCTTGATCAAAGTCTTGTTACTAGACTCAGCTTGGCCATTAGCTTGACCATAATATGGAGATGAATTAAGCATCTTTATCTTATATAATTCAGCAAAATCCCGCACCTCTTTAGAGACAAAAGATGTTCCTTGATCTATGGTTAATTTTTGAGGGATGCCGAATCTATGTATAATATGCTCAATAATGAACTCAATTACCTCTTTATGTGTCATGTTTTTCAACGGTAACGCTTCGGTCCACTTAGTGAAATAATCTGTAGCGACCAGAATGAAACGATGTCCCTTTGAAGATGAGGGATGAATTTGGCCAATGAAGTCTAGCCCCCAACCACAAGAAGGCCACGGTTTGATGATAGGATGAAGCACAACAGCGGGTGCAAGCTGTATATTTCCAAACCGTTGACATTCTTCATATCCTTTGTAGTAACGAAAACAATCGGCCATCATAGTAGGCCAATAAAAACCGACTCTACGCAATAACCACTTCATTTTCGGGGCCGATTGATGCGTACCACAAATACCTTCATGGACTTCTCCCATAGCCACTCTTGCTTGATGAGATCCCAAACACTTAAGAAGTAAGTCTTCGGCGGTCCTCCGGTAAAGCTCATCATTACGCAGTATATATTTGAACGCACTCCGACGAACACTTTGATCAACTCTAGTATTTGGATTACGAAGATATTTCACCAAGGAAGTCCTCCAATCTTCAAATTAGTCTCATTCTCATCAATATTTGACTCTGACCGACCTATAAAATCTATAGATGATCCAACTCTTCTGATATCGACCAGGTCAATCAGGTGAACTGACTGAAGTAATTTACAACCCACTTGGTCGGCCGAGTAATCCGACCAAGTAAACTTAAAACAGACCTGGTCGCTTGAGCAAATTGACCGAATTGGTCCAAAACCAATCTGGTCGGCTAAACGAGCCGATCGAACTGGTTCTTTGTGACTTGTACACAAAACTTCCAAACCCTGATGCATCGGCTTTTCCTTTATGTGAAAATTATGTTTATTGACACTATAACCAGATGCTTGTTGAGCTAACATGTTGGCTTTATGATTTTCATACCTCAGTATATGCCGAATTTGGAATTCGGTAAAGCGAGCAATGATATCAAGGCACATATCAAGATAAACATCCTGCGGATACATGGGTATATGCCGGATCTTGAGATGATGAGTGATTGTCAACTGGGATGATGTGCATGTTCTTTGGCTTGTGTTGTGCAGGTGTTGAGCTCGGATACGGTGATCAAAGGCAAGGTGAAGGTCAAGTAGAGACGTGCCGTGCCGATGGACCCAGAGCGGTGAAGGGTGAACGTGAGGCTTGGACTGACGGACCGGTGGCCTGAGGACCGGCCGTGGTGGCTGACAGCCTAGGACAACGACAAGTAAAGACTTGCGGGTGGACGGGGTCCATGGGTGTTGCATCCCCTCTATGGCATCGGTTTGGTGGTTGAGCCACAGAAAAACCATCGAGTGGACGGTTTCCAGGTTTGGGCCTCGAAACCTGGGTGCAGCCGGTTTCCGAGTTTGGGCCACAAAACTCGGGCTGAGGATGGTTTCCAGCTTTGGGCCTCAAAACCCGGGTGCTAGCGGGTTTCTGAGTTTGGGCCACAAAACTCAGGCGATGGATGACAGGTTTCCCGGTTTCGGCCTCAAAACTGGGGGAGGTCCGTGAAAATGACGAACGACGTGTTGGCGGCACGTGGCGGCATCAGGTGAGGTCACATCGAGGCGAAGCTACCGGATGTGCGGGCATGGCCGTCGGATCGACTACACTTCGAGTTGGTCGGGAATACCCTTAGGGTTAGCCTGCCCGCTCATTAGCAGTAAGGGTAGAAGGGGAATAATTGTATTAGGCTATATTAGGATAGGCAACCCCTCCCTCCAGACTATCTCAGCCATTGCTATTTTCATTCTAGGGTTCCTGCTCTCCCAATCCCTGTTGTAGCTACTGAGATTCGCAGAGACGGTGAACAATACCTCCGTGTATTTGGATTTTGTGGAAACGGGACCGGATTCCCGTTGTCTCCTCGTGGGGACGAATTTCGGCTCGTAATCGTGATTGTGATTCGCGTTTTGAACTTGTTCTTCGCGTTCTTTGTTTCTTCACGATTTTCCCGTCACTCGATCTCCCTCTTCGCTGCGTCTTTTTTGAATCCACTTAAATCAACTTGTTCTTTGATGTGAGGAGAACATTTCCACCGAAGGAATTTATCTCTACCCTCACGAACAAGTTGATCGGGTCGATTCAAGTTTCGTGGCAACTTTTTTGTTCCTACACCTTCCCTTTCGATTCCCCATTAATTGAGTCGATTTGAGCGGATGATTTTTTGGGGATAGTCTCCTAACTATCTTGTGATCATCTTCTCCAAGTTTGGGATCGAGGGATTTTGATTTGGATCGACTTTGGAAAGATTTGGGAGAAGGGCGATTGAAATCGCTCTCAATCAGTGGTCGCGGACAGTCCGCCACTCAGGGCGCGGACAGTCCGCCACTCAGGGCGCGGACAGTCCGCACGTCGGGCTCATCCAGACCAATGACTGCGTGTCTTGGGCGACTTGAGTTCTTTTTGACCGGCGGACAGTCCGCCGTTGTGATCCGCGGACAGTCCGGGATCACCCAGGGAGGTTTCAGCAACACTGCGTTTTGGTGATTTCAGCCGGCGGACAGTCCGCCATCCATCCACGGACAGTTCGCAGTAGGCGCAGACAGTCTGGGACTAGGACTCCGGACAGTCCGAGATTTGGCTGAGTGTTGAGTTTTATTGCGTTTGTTCTCCCGGTTTTTTTGGCTTGGTTTCCGGACTTCTCGTTTGGCCCTAGAGTTAACCAAGGAACCTCTCTAGGTATCTTTGCTACTTGTTCATAGGTATTTGGGGATTTCCCGACGTAGCTTCCCATCTACGTTCGGGAGTCGGTTTTTGGGGTTGAACTTGAGTCGGAGTTTTCGGTGTTTGGCTTGCTCTCATTCGGTGGTGCCTCGCTGTGATCCTAGGGATCGTCCACCCTCTTCCAAGGGTCGTGGGCATCACGCTTGTACTCGAAACTTTTGGGGGTTGATTTTTGGGACAGAGGCCAAAGTTTCAAAAGAAATTTTTAGCCTCTCATTCACCCCTGTCGGTGTTTGTTAACTGGCAACTCGTCTTGAGGGATCTCAGACGATTTGTTCGGTGGGGATCGGCGTTCGTAGAACCCGACGAGTACACAGGGACAAAGATTTATACTGGTTTAGGCCACTTAATAGCGTAATACCTTACATCCAGTTTAGCGTGTGCCTTGTGTTATGATTCAAGATTCAATTGATAGGGGTCGGCGCGTGCTTCCCCTTATATATCCGGGTGAAGCACGGCGTATGTCGAGTCCTAGTTGGTTACATCAGAGGAGTCCTATTCTAATAACAAGACTTCCTTTAAGAACTCGACTAAGTTACAATGAGAGTCCTAATCCGAGTACACTTCGTATCAAGTCTTTGGATCTCCCGTGTCACCTAGGGTTAGTCGGAGTAATCACCTTCTGATGATATCTCTGACATCCTGGTCCGTCAAGCCCCCGAGCTCTTCATCATTTCTCTAAAACATTATCTTCTGGTTTCTTTTTGAGAATCTTCGAGTAATGTCTTGAGAAATCTTGAGGTGCTCTGTAGGTAAAAAACTTCCATGTCATGCACTTCTTCTTTTTGAAAAGTGCACCCATAGGGTGTAGCCCCCGAGCCTCTTGTTATTTATAATAACTTTGAGGATCTTTTGAGCCTTTTCTGAGTAATCTTGGGCTAAGAAAAAACATTTCCTTTATGGTATACACCCTGTAGCCCCCGGGCCTGAGTTCAGAGTACCTGAGTAGTCAGTACTCGGGGTCTGCAAGATATTGTCCGAGTAAACCATAAGGATTGGCAATAATTTAAGACATGACACTGATCTATATCTTAATCGCTGCAAGTAATAAATATCCAGCTTCATGTGGGTAATGTTTTCATCAAACATCCCTTTTCACCCCCACTGAAAAAATTACCGCAAGGATAATCAATAATTGACCAGTGACTGTTTCAACTATCCTCATTGATGGTTCTTGTCGTGTTCTGCAACTGCAATAGTTTTGTCGTCTTGCTCTTGAAGTAGTCACGTGAAGCTAACTCGTCACTGAAGCCAGGCTTCACATGTGCAACAGTGCGCCAGAAATTATTGCTCTCTGGCACTTCCATTCGTGAACTGTGTCCATAGACCAGGAGCGGGCGCCTATAAATACCCTGCCTGGGAAGCATGGAAGCCACACCTTCCTGAGTGCATGACTTCTCTTAGTCTCTTGAGTGTTATAGTATCTGTGGCGGAAATGTCTGAGCCCCCAGGTATCTTCCTTGTATAAGATAGTTGAGGTGTCCAGAAGAACTCTTGTGAAGGGATCATCCGTCAGGGTGGTTTCCAAGTGGTCGCGAGTAGAGGGATACAGAGGTGCGCCTAGAAGAAATCTTGTGACTCCCGCATCGCGGGCAACCTCGGGGTCACAGGTTGTCAAAAGGCGCTAGGGTTAGGGGCTACTCCCAATTTCTTTGTGTACTGGGGTAGAGCCTTTATACCCGCCTTGGGATGCCCAAGGTTCTTTGTCTGCTTTACTGCGTCTCACTGAACCCGGTCCTTGGTGCGACGTGCATCAAGACTCTGTACCTTGATTTCACTAGAGTAGCGTTTTACATCCCGAGTGAGCTTGTGTTGAAAGCTGTATGTATCTCAAGATGCATCTGTGTATCTCTGTTGTAATTCCGAGTAATAATTAATAAGATCCGGATACTTGGAATGTTTTCCGAGTCCTTTATCTTTTCCTCCGAGTACTAAATGTGCTCTGTGAAAGATTAAAGTTATCTGTTGTACCGGTTGCCTGTTCACTGACTCTGACGCCATCTGAAACGTCCCCCAACCGTTAGGGTTTCTGACGGTTTCTATAACGCCGTTCGGGAAAGATGAACGGTTGTCGAAATAGATCTATAATAGGCCGCCATTGAGCTTGCGATTTCCTCATTCTTTCATCAAGCCAGAGCCTTCAGAGTAAGAAATCCCATAGCCAATCCATTAGTTGATACGCAAAAAGTCCCTTGTCATCAACATGGGCCCCAAAAAACAAACGGCCAACGAGAAGAAGAAGGCGAAAGCCATTAGCGGCAAGCCACACCACCCGTGCCCTCCAGCAGAAGTCCTTGCTTGGAAGGCACCGGATACCAGAGAATCGGAGCTAGCCTTCCTGGCGCAGCAAGGATTACTCCTTTCACAGCCAATAGACGGGTGGAGGGTACCCACTGATCATCGTGCTCCCGCCCCCAACACGACAGAGATAGTGATGTTCAAGTCTTTCATGGAGCACGGATTGGGGCTGCCAGCATCCGATTTCTTCAGAGGATTGTTGCACTACTATGGTTTGACTCTTAACCATATTACTCCCAATGCTTGCTTCCACATTGCTATCTTCGCTCATCTGTGCGAAGCTTTTCTGGGGATTTGCCCCTCTTTTACACTTTTTCATTATTTCTTCTGGGTTAAGTGTCAACCCAGTGATGCGAGTGTAGAAGTAGTCGGAAGAGCTAGCTTCTAGGTTAGGATAGAAGCAGCTACACAATATATTTCTATAGTATTGTCGGAGTCTGTCCGAGAATGGGCAAGCGGATGGTTTTACATAGCCAACCCGCCGCCGGCCCTTCATCGTCATGATGGATGGCCGCCCCAGAAGTCCCGTGAATGGAAGGACAAGATCTTCGCTGAAGAGGTAGAGGCTATCCAACCGCTGGTCGACATGATAGCTGCAATGAAGAGGGACCAAGATGTATTGACTGGTTATACCGTCGTCCAAGATTTTATTGCGCGTCGGATCCATCCGCTACAACAACGAGCCAATTTTGGCTTTGAGTACCTTGGCGTGAAGGACCCGGGCCGGCATGATGCTGAGCAACTATCCAACCAGGAGATTCGGAGAAGAATGAACCGGCTGTTGAAGAGTCGTGAACAGCTTGTTCCAATGATGACGACTTTTCCGCCATCAACCCTCCTCCAGCGGTATGTAGTCGGGGTGCCTGTCTTTTAGATTCTTAATAAAAATCCTTCTGATTGGACATTATTTTCGTCTTCTTCTTTATAGGACCAAGGGCGGAATAATAATGATTGTCCACCCCTGCCTCCAGTGACTCAAGAAGGCGGAGGCATTGCTCTCGAGGGTCCCATTCGAAGTGAGGACCTTCGTCATGAGTCAAGCTGTCCCGGTGATCTTGACTAGTTAGACTCAGACTTGACTGACTGTGATGTCATGCTCATAGGTCCCAAAGCCGAGAGTAGCCGGGAGAGGTCTCCGAGCCCGCTTCAAGAAGCCAGAGATCCGTCCCAAAGAAGGCTCGCACTGGTCATCGCCGTGCTTGTCGAAAAATTCTTTTATCAACAGAATTGGGTGAAAAGCACTGTAATACGGGTGCTCCTGGTAAGGGAAAACCCGAGTACTTTATAGTCTTCCTGTTTTGGATTTTAATAAACCCTTATCTTATATCTTTGTTTGATCCAGATGTTGAGACAACCTAGGGGGCTTCGAGTGGTGCGGCTCCTGAAGAAGCTCCAGCTCCAGACCCATAGCCAAAGAAGCCGATATTGAAACTGCCACGGGCATTGAAGCTTGTGAAGTAAGTCACAACACTTTCTTTAGACTGCTCGCGTATTTCTGGTATTAATATGAGCACTTGTTTGTTGTAGGAAAGCGAAGCCGGCCGCAGCATCCTCGAGTGCTGCCACCGAGACCCGAGTGGTGGAGGAGTCGGGAGCGCAGGACAAAGGTGAATCCAGCGTTCCTCCGATCGTCAGCCAGATGAACCCTCTGCCAGGCTCCTCTCCATCCAATGCCCAGGTTGATGCAGCACCTGAAGCGGTCGTTCTTCCCTTGCCTAAGGTTGGTGTTCCATACTCAGTCTTCCGTTCTCCTGCTCAATTGGAGTTTGACCGAGTAATGAACGAGTGGTTTTTTCGCACTCAACAGCCAGATGAACCTACTCTGGAGATGGTCTTGGCTGAGATCAACGTGAAAACTTCAGATCGTCCACAGGAAGAGTCCGAAGCTGCCCCCGAGTCCTCTCGCCAAGAATCAAAACTTGAAGTCATGGGGTACAACCAGGATCTCACCCGGCTGAAGGAGTTGAGCGAGCAAGTGATGGCAGCTACCGTTGCACTCCATCAATTTATTCAGGTAATTCCTTTGAAGTCCTCTTCATATGTTGTAGTCTCGTCCGAGTACTTATATTATTGTCTTTGTGCAGGGCTTTGATGTGAAAGTGGCTGAGCAGATCACTCGGATTCACTAAGAACTATCTCTTGAGAATCAACGACTCAAAGACTACATCGCCCAGGATAAGATTAGTCAGAGAGTGGCCACCCAAGTACTCCATAACCGTATCAACGAGCTGCAAAACAACCTCAAGGTTGTTGTTGATGAGCGTGACGCGGCGAATCAGCGGGAGCTCGAGCTACTCGGCAGGCAGGCTGCCTCAGAGCAGGAACTTAAGGATGTTATGAAGTCCTCCAAGAAGCAGCTCTCTGGTAGGTCGAAAGCACTTTCCGGGTCCTTATTGATTTGTAAGCTTGTGATACTCATCCGATTGTTACACCTTTCAGATTCGAAGATGCTGGCTGCTGGATGGCAAACTGCTTTCAACCGTAAGGAGGCGAAGCTTGAGGAGGTATTTGCTAATGCGCAAAATACTCTCCAAGAGGCCAAACTGATTCGTAAAGATGCTGACCGAGACCTGCTGCAGGCATTGAAGTCGACGAAGGAGTAGCGTGAAGCTCTGGAAGCGGTCCAGGCGCAGTTGAAGGAGTCTCAAGAGTCTCCGAAGACTTTGCAGGCATCTTTGAAGGTGCTAGAGCTTGCTATCGAGCCTGTCCTGGACATGATCCCACGCCCTGAAGGAGCCGACAAGTCTTTGATTGATCGAGCCAAAGCTGCGCTCGAGCGGCTAGCTCAATACATCAAGGACATGGCGACTTCAGTGGTGTGTGGTCTCCTGGCTATGTTGCGACTTCATGTGCCATCTTTTGATCTGTCCTCCATCATGACGCTGCCCGATGGCAAGAATGATGAGGATCTCACAGCGATGCAGGAGGAGGTCAAGGCCGTAGCGGAGGAGTACTCGCAGATGCTAGATCTTGTAGAGTAGTGTGTCTTCCTCGGTCCTTTGGCCATGTTTTGTATCGCCTGTAAACAAATATTATTAAAAGTAAAGAATCAAAGTATAATTTACTTTTGAGACTTGTGAATTTCATATGTTGTCGACTCGGCATTGCAAGAAATGTCTTGTCAATGGGTCGCTTTGTTTGAGGTGGATGTATGACCAGGCGTCTTACTAGACGGGTCTATCCGGGTGCTCTCTAGCACTTGAGTGTGGGTCATATGACTTCATTTCTCTTAGTCTTTAACGATCTATAGAGAACTTAATCTGCCCGAGTACTACTCTTAGTACCCTTGTCCAAGGGATAATTTTGATCAAGCACCTCGGAAGGACCGTAACGAAGGTTCCTGTCAGGTGAATCGTATCCTCTTGGTAATCGTAGCTTCAGTGCGAAGTTGGGTCGGACCTCTGTCCTATTAATGTGTAACAGGGTGAGTACTACTCTCCTTGTTATACCTTATAGGAACTAGTATCTACTTTGTAGATACCATATTCGCTATAGGTTGATAGCCCGGTTTTAAACCGTACTATCATTTGAGTTGTATTGAGCTCGAAGCTCGTAACTCGAGTATGGTTACCGCTGAACCATCCATTCGAGTAATATTATATATTAGTCGGTGGGCTATAGTAGCTAAAGCTTATTGTATGCTTGAAAGATTTTATTCGACTAAATAGTTGTTGACGCTCACTAATGCTCATAATTAACCATCAACTATTGCATGAAATGACACTAAATGAATTACAAAGCATAGTTGTAGGGTTTGAAACTAACAAGTTCCATGAGTTTTGGTGCTCTCACTTGTTTTGTAGGGCATCCATGTTTTTACCATATAAAAGTATCTCAAGTGATGAAACAGAGCACACCATTGCGAAGACCTCGTCGAGACGATCGAAACAGACATATGATTTGCTATATTTGGAGTCCCGGGGCAAGAGTCCTCGATGGATACGACTTGGAAGATTCTAGAACATTCCAGAACACTCCAGAAGACACAAGAAGGCGACCCACGGAAGGCGGGGCCCACCTGTCATTGGGGCAGACCGACCGGTCTCCTCCCTGGACCGACCGGTCTGGTACTGGGCTCAAACTCGCCCCCCTTCGCATGACGCACTCCAACCGACCTCTCCAACACGTTTTGGCCCATTTAGGCCCATGTGCATATGGCGAAGGATTTAGTCCCACATCGCTTGCCCAAGGTGGAGGGAAGGCCAGGAGCCCCTATATAATAAACCCTAGACCCCCCTTCTCCATCATCAATCAGATATCATCAGACATCATCAGATCTCAAGTCATTAGAAGAGGAGGAGGATCAATCAGAAACCCTAATTTCCTTAGAGCCACATCAACTTAGGCATAGCTAGATAGAATTAGAATTAGAAGAGGCAAGCTTCGCTTGGATTCCGGATCTAGTCGCGAGAAGGCTCGGTAAACCCAAGATCTTCTCTCTTGTATCAACATTATGGATCTAATTATGTTTCTAGTTCATAATTGTTCTTCTAGTTCTTCATTGTTCTTCATTGTTCATGTTCTAGTTCATCTTCTAGTTCTAGTTCATCGTCTAGTTCTTCTGCTAGTGCTAGTTCATAATAGTTTAGATATAATTGATATGACTAAGACATTAATTACTATATTCTTAATTATGCTGCTTGTAGTATGCTTTGATTATATATTTGGCATAGATAGATTATCATCATGTTTATACTCATGTTCGTATAGCGCTCATCTTAAAGATCAATGGGTGGGTGATAAATGCTGTGTAGGTGTGGTGCCTATACACTATTTATCTGCGAATGCGTCCTATGTTCCGGATAGAGTGGTAGATCGCGGGTGTGACAGGCCTGTTGAGTCCTTTGTATTCCACCTCCCGAATGTAGTGTTCTGTATGGCTCAGTTAACTCATGGTTTAGGGGTTACTCTGTTTGGCACCTTTACTATGAAGTTGCCTCTTGAATATGAATATGGGATAACCTAGCCAATGATTGCCAAATATAATTGCACTAATCAATGTATATTATGACTTATAATTAGAATAACTTAGGAATACTTCTTTATAATGTCTTTTCTAATCCGCATGCCTTGTCTAGTTGAAATGCTCTAAGGACTATCATAGATTCATCTTTTATCATTTATAGTGTACCTCATTATTGTGATTGATCCCTGTTTAGGATAAAGGAGTGTGTTCTTGCTTTGTTCTCAATTCTCCTATCACATGTGTAGAGTAGCTCTTGTCTTTTTTTTATCTCACTTCATTCCTAGTGCTAAATATAAATAATGATACTTGAAACATCTCTGGGTAAAATGCTGCTACAACAGGTGTATTTATCTGTGCGCTTGCGGGTAAATATTTATCTTTAGAGTCAGTGCTATGATATAATCACATTGCTAGTTTCATGTTGGGGATGACAACTTGACGTTAAGTGATGCTAGTAGTGTCCCGTACACTTCTTAGTGCCTTCACTAGGTTATTGTTTATGAAGTCTATCTTAGAGTGATTCCATTAAGGAGTGTCAACAAGCATTTTTGGCGCTGTTGCCGGGGAATGAATGAGTAATTAAGGACGGTAGCTAGAATACATTTTCAACATCTAGGAGAACTCTTACACATGTGATAATTGAGATATATTATTCATCCTTTATCCAAACAGGCCCACCCTGGCTTTTGTATAGTTTTGATCTTATGCAGGGTGAGGTGTATGACTAGTTTTGAACTTCCAACAAACTACGTTGCGGGTCCAGAGGCTTTGCTCAAGCCTCAAGATCCATTCAACCACTTTGTTATGAATCAACCAGATAAGGTATAGACAATTGTTGTCACTTTGACTTTTCGACAAACTACCACAAGGATCGAAGAAGGTCAACGTTACAAGTTTTCAAGCACGTGACAAGTGACGACACCAGACATTGTACCACTCACAATTCCATTGTGAGTCATGGTAAGTTTAATCGAGGTGAGTCAGTCTTGCTCATGGACTTTAAATTGATGAGTAGTTATCTTATTAAATCCTTTGCATATCATCATACATTCACTCCATTTAGTTTATGTTCTCTCATACATGTTTAATTTTTATCACTTGCATCCACTCATGTTATGTGCATCTAAAAAGAAAAAAAGAAAAAAATATACTACTCACCTTGATCACACTCTTTCATCTCCATTAAAGTGAATCTCTGTAGTGCTTTCATGCCACTGTTATTTACTATAGTATGCTTAAGGTTTGGAGTATGTTCATACAACTTTTAAATTAAGCATGGTGCTTAGTCTAGGAGTGTTGATCTTACTTTCAAAGGCTTTTTAAATTAAGCGTGGTGCTTAGGTTAAAATGCTTTCCTAGATTAAATTAGACATGGCGTCTAGTTTGATTTTTGAACCAAGAGTATGCTCTAGTAGATATCGGTTATTTTGTTGGACTAACCCCTGTAGAAATCTCTCAATATCAAAATGGGGAAGTCAAGAGATGAACTCACACTGGGATGAAGCAAGGCATAGGACGTGCTCCAACAACTTCACACAAAAGACATGGCTCATTCATCACTGAACTGTAAGTATCAAAGAATATTCACTTTGTCTTTTGCTATAAGCTACGTTTGCCTTGAGCCATGAAACAATACAACCACCAAGTTGTCTATGAACTATGATGAATCATGTCTATGCTAAAACAATTCCAAATCCATCTACCCATTAACATAGATAAGGATTATAAATTTAACAGTGGACAACCTGTATTTCAACTTTATATATTCCCTCGGGTATGTGTCCATTAAAGAAAGGTCTTGCTCAACGAACCTAAAACTACGAGCCCTTGCCGAGAGGTCAATCGGTAGTTATCTTATGACTTTTTAAATTTAGAATCTTGTCTTAATTTACAAAAAATAAAAAAATTAAATTAAAAAAATATTATGTTCTTAGGACTAGTTCCCTTCGGGTATTCTTGTCACTAACCACTGCATGGTGAACAATGTCTGAGAACATGGGAGTTGCAAATACAACGCGAGGGATGCTTCAACATTCACACTTGCCTTTGTCTAAGTGTGGGGAGGAAGGTTAGCTCTTCCAAAAATTCTACAACCATGCTCATCCTCCCAATCAAGAAGCTGTCAACATCCCAACACACTGGTTTGCAATCTCTCTACTCACTGTTACTTTGTCTCTTTAAGCTTGAATGATATTACAAATTCTAAGCTTAAAAATCAAACTTAAGATACAAAATAAATTAATCCTTTAGAGAAGAAGTAATGGTGAACAATGAATGTAAATAAATATGGGATACAAGTTCTATGCTAATTAAAATACCAAGATTAACTTCTCTATAGCATAGGAAGTGACTTTAGCTCTATGACAACACTACCCTTGTTATTACTTGTATATCCCTTCGGGTATGTATTGTCCACTAATGCTTTCAGGAATAAAATAATAAGTGGAGCAATAAGTCCAAACATAATTCATGAGGAGAGAGAAAAAGGATAGCTTAGAGGTTGAGGAAGATAAAGTGCAACACAGGAGACAAGATGTTCAGGAACAAAGCTCAAGATACAAGGAGAAGCTTCAAACAAAAGGAAGGGGTCATGATAGATCATCTATCCCTCATCACATGGCGCTACTGCGTTTCAATGATGAAGGTAATATTTTAAGGTAAGTGATCATTCTCTACAAAAGCTTTCCCTTGGTCTTGCCCTGCACTTAAATAAAAAAAATTAAAATGTTTGAGTTACAACTTTAAATGTTTAATCTAAAAAACTCAACATGCTTTGTTCTTTGAGTATCACTCTTTTAATCACTTAGTCTTGAACAACTCAACCCTCATTGTCAAATTCATGCTCACTCTTCTGATTTCATCACCCATGTTTTAAGAATGAAACAATGCACAAAATACCAATCTTATCATATTAAATGTGCCTAAGGCTAGAGTAGAGTAAATGAAGTTTTGGTTCTTTTGGTGTTTTCTCACTAGTAGAACTTATGCACTTAATCTCTGCCTTAGTTTTGCGAGTAGGACACACTGTACAAAGAGTGGTCTCCCAAAGTTTCATGAATTCTAGAGGATGTTGCTAGCTTACAGTATTAATGCTTCACTTTAAAATGTTAGTTTGACATTTACCTCCTATTTTCTTGATACATATGTGATAAAACAATTATTGCACCATCATTGACTCACATACATAAATGGAAATCCAAAACTCTGTTGCTTTGTGCTTGAAAGAAATAAATCAAGACTCTAAAATAATTATGGTGTAGTTTTTCACTAACCCTTAATCCATTCCACGAGCTTTGTTGTCTGTCTGAGTTTCAACAGAAGATAGGAATTCCACTATGATGCCGACGAAGTCTTCGTCCACTCAAGAGCCAATCATCAATGGTTATAACTCAAGAGAAGTGATGAACATCTACGCTATCAAGGATTCAAAGTAAATGACCATACCAACACCCATTAAAGAATATGAAGAGCAGTGAACCAAAGGAGACAAGTCCACCAGCCACTTGAAGATGAAAGAGAGTTCTACTGAAGTACAACTAAGGTCTTCACCACGAGGATCTGCTGACGCACCCAAGGAAGAATAAAGAGCATGCAAGAAGTCTTCTTCGATAGACTATAAACATCGAATCCTCGCCGAAAGTTTTGTTCTCTATTTGAGTTTCACAGGATTTGAAAGGCCAAGAAAAGCTGACGAAAAAGTGAATGCTCCATCCACTGTTGGAGCACTGTCTCAACAAACATCAACATCAATCAAAGCTCTAATAGAGGAAGGACATATACACTGCCAGTCTGCTACATTACAAAGTGACTACGTCAACATTCAGCTTGGGGGAAGGCACCCCCATGTATCCACGTAAGTATCTTTATCCTCTTAAGTTTTTCATTCTATAAATAAATTCAAAAACAAAAATATGTGGGCACATGAAGGCTCACCATTAATTAAAAAAAAAGAGAGAGACAAAAATATGTGGGCACATGAAGGCTCACCATTAAATCTAAAAAGAGACACTATAGAGAACTGCTGAATTTCTGCTTAGTGGAAAGGAAGAACATAAATGATCTTAAGAGCTTTAGACAACTAGATAAAGGGAAAGAATATTTATCACTAACACTTAATCAAGTTCCACTAGTTGTGTTGTCTATTTTTAAGTTTAGCAGGAAATAAAGAAGAGAGGGACTTAAGCCACTGCGGATGGTCTACTCATCTTCTGGGGAAAAGATCACGTCAAGATCCAGCTTGGGGGAGAGCACCCTCAGTTATCACGATAAGTATCGTACCACGACTATTTTTATTTACTATTAGTTCGTTTTAGCTAGATCCAAACCCATAAAAAGATGAATAACTATTATAAAACCAAATAAATATAGTATATAATGAATAAATGCCTAAGTTGATATGAACTTAATTTTGCTCATGATGAAAATGATGAATAGTTGCTCTGCCGTAATCCCTCTTAAGCATCTATTGTTCAAACTTAAATTTTCTTGAGTTTTAGACAAAGTTGTTCTGAATAAACTCTGAACCTGAAACCTGTGGATGGCAAATGCTTGATCTAAAGTCTAGATAATTGCGAGATATGGTATAAAAAGGTTTGAGCTGTTGTTTATCTAATTCCTAGAGATACTAGAATTCTGGAGATTTACATTTTGAAAAGATTAAAAACACATGATGAGATCCTGTATGACATCACATGAATTCCTACCCAGAGCCATTAATATGATCTTAGGATAAGGCTACTTGCTTTGTTCTGAGTTTTTAGTTATGGTTGAGAAATTTATCATGCTCTAGAAATCAAGAACGTTTTATTAAAAGATTCACTCTTCCGAAGTAGTATTGTGTTAGAGGCATGGGACTATGCAAAAGTATAAAAGGAGGAAATAAAAAGGGACAAGTGTCCAACTACCTCAAAAGAAAAAAAGAGAAGGAAAAGCATTGTGATAAAAATATGAAAGAGAAAAAGAAAGATAGCCCATGGTCCCTCTAATTACAATATGCCAGCAAGAGATGACAAATTTCAAAAGTTCTAAGTTCTTGATCTATGAGTATGGCATCTTTCTCCCTAGCTTTGAACTTTGACCTGGTAAGATATGCTTTTCACTTCTTAAAGCTCCAGATATATATTTATAGAAAAGAAGGAAAATGCATCAGTAAGGAATCATAAAATATAAAAGAGCGATTTGAGAGTGTCATACAGTAGAATCTCTGATTTTCATTTTAAAAATATATAAAAACTCCAGAATGAAGGTTGATCAAAGGGTTAGAGATACAGTGCTTAACTTGATTGTTCTATCTTTCAATTGTTTAAAGATTCAGGTGACGGCAAAAGCTCCATAGTTAAAGGTAATATGAGAAAGTCAGAATAGTTAACTCTAATCCAAGGGAAGATTTTTTTGAACATATGTACCATTGAGATGTGAAAGCATAGTAGCAATTCCTGATTCATCATGAGTATTTGCTAAGGGACTAGCAAAAGGTAAGCTTGGGGGAACTTGTTGACGCTCACTAATGCTCATAATTAACCATCAACTATTGCATGAAATGACACTAAATGAATTACAAAGCATAGTTGAAGGGTTTGAAACTAACAAGTTCCATGAGTTTTGGTGCTCTCACTTGTTTTGTAGGGCATCCATGTTTTTACCATATAAAAGTATCTCAAGTGATGAAACAGAGCACACCATTGCGAAGACCTCGTCGAGACGATCGAAACAGACATATGATTTGCTATATTTGGAGTCCCGGGGCAAGAGTCCTCGATGGATACGACTTGGAAGATTCTAGAACATTCCAGAACACTCCAGAAGACACAAGAAGGCGACCCACGGAAGGCGGGGCCCACCTGTCACAGGGGCAGACCGACCGGTCTCCTCCCTGGACCGACCGGTCTGGTACTGGGCTCAAACTCGCCCCCCTTCGCATGACGCACTCCAACCGACCTCTCCAACACGTTTTGGCCCATTTAGGCCCATGTGCATATGGCGAAGGATTTAGTCCCACATCGCTTGCCCAAGGTGGAGGGAAGGCCAGGAGCCCCTATATAATAAACCCTAGACCCCCCTTCTCCATCATCAATCAGATATCATCAGATCTCAAGTCATTAGAAGAGGAGGAGGATCAATCAGAAACCCTAATTTCCTTAGAGCCACATCAACTTAGGCATAGCTAGATAGAATTAGAATTAGAAGAGGCAAGCTTCGCTTGGATTCCGGATCTAGTCGCGAGAAGGCTCGGTAAACCCAAGATCTTCTCTCTTGTATCAACATTATGGATCTAATTATGTTTCTAGTTCATAATTGTTCTTCTAGTTCTTCATTGTTCTTCATTGTTCATGTTCTAGTTCATCTTCTAGTTCTAGTTCATCGTCTAGTTCATCTTCTAGTGCTAGTTCATAACAGTTTAGATATAATTGATATGACTAAGACATTAATTACTATATTCTTAATTATACTGCTTGTAGTATGCTTTGATTATATATTTGGCATAGATAGATTATCATCATGTTTATACTCATGTTCGTATAGCGCTCATCTTAAAGATCAACGGGTGGGTGATAAATGCTGTGTAGGTGTGGTGCCTATACACTATTTATCTGCGAATGCGTCCTATGTTCCGGATAGAGTGGTAGATCGCGGGTGTGACAGGCCTGTTGAGTCCTTTGTATTCCACCTCCCGAATGTAGTGTTCTGTATGGCTCAGTTAACTCATGGTTTAGGGGTTACTCTGTTTGGCACCTTTACTATGGAGTTGCCTCTTGAATATGAATATGGGATAACCTAGCCAATGATTGCCAAATATAATTGCACTAATCAATGTATATTATGACTTATAATTAGAATAACTTAGGAATACTTCTTTATAATGTCTTTTCTAATCCGCATGCCTTGTCTAGTTGAAATGCTCTAAGGACTATAATAGATTCATCTTTTATCATTTATAGTGTACCTCATTATTGTGATTGATCCCTGTTTAGGATAAAGGAGTGTGTTCTTGCTTTGTTCTCAATTCTCCTATCACATGTGTAGAGTAGCTCTTGTCCTTTTTTATCTCACTTCATTCCTAGTGCTAAATATAAATAACGATACTTGGAACATCTCTGGGTAAAATGCTGCTACAACGGGTGTATTTATCTGTGCGCTTGCGGGTAAATATTTATCTTTAGAGTCAGTGCTATGATATAATCACATTGCTAGTTTCATGTTGGGGATGACAACTTGACGTTAAGTGATGCTAGTAGTGTCCCGTACACTTCTTAGTGCCTTCACTAGGTTATTGTTTATGAAGTCTATCTTAGAGTGATTCCATTAAGGAGTGTCAACAATAGTCGTGATAAATGTAATTAAAGAGATAATTCATAAAGCTCCTGTTTTTGATGAAATCCAAACTTTATTAATATCCGGGAAATAAATACATTTGCCCTGAGTCAAATCTGTAGCATAGTCCTTAGGTACGGAATTTCTTCAGATGCTCAATATTCCATGAATTTGGCAGTGGAGAACCATCCTCGGTGACTAACTCAAATGACCCGGGTCTTGTTACTTTAGATACTATGTAGGGTCCTTCCCATGGAGTCATAAGCTTGTGGCGGCCTGTGGTATTCTGAATTTTCTTCAGGACCATGTCGCCTACTTGGAAGGTATGGTGATGGATGTTCTTGTCGTAGTAGCGCCTCATCGCTTGGAGGTACCTTGCTGATTGAAAGAGGGCGGCTAACCGAGCCTCCTCGAGGCTGTCGACTTCTAGGCGTCTTGTGTTATCGGCTTCTCCTTCGTTATACTGCTCTGTTCGTGGAGAATTCCAGATTAAGTCTGTCAGGAGGATTGCTTCGGTGCCATATACTAGGAAAAAAGGAGTTTGGCATGTTGCCCTACTTCGCTGTGTTCGAAGCCCCCAGACTACCTTAGGCAGCTCTTCGACCCACTTCCCGCCGTGGTCCTTTAGGAGATCGAATAGTTTTGGCTTTAAACCGGCAAGTATGAGGGCGTTTGCTCTCTCAACTTGGCCGTTTCATTGTGGATGAGCCACTGATGCGTAGTCTATCTTTATTCCGCAGTCACTGGCCCAAGATTTGAACTCAATTGTCGTGAAGGGGGATCCCAGATCAGTGATAATTCTGTGTGGCATCCCAAAGTGATGGAAGATGCTCTGCATGAATTGTACTAACTTTGAAGCGTTGAATTTGACTAGCGGCATGTACTCGATCCATTTGGTGAACTTGTCAATTGCAACATAAACGTACTCGAATCCTCCTGGAGCACGTTTAAGAGGACCCACCATGTCGAGTCCCCAACATGAGAAAGGCCGTAACGGAGGAATACAGATCAACTCATGAGCCGGGACGTGCTGCTGTTTGGCGAAGAACTGGCATGATTGACAGTGACGGACTAAGTCTTCTGCATCTTTTAAGACTGAGGGCCAATAGTACCCTGATCTGAAGATTTTTTCGACTAATGTCCTTAAAGCTGCATGATTGCCACAACACCCACAATGAACCTCGTTCAGGATTTCTTTGCCTTCTTCTGGTGGAATGCACTTGAGGAGGACTCCTGATGAGGCACCGCGTCGATATAGCTTGTCTCTGACTAGAACATAATTTTTGCTACGTCTGGTGACTTGCTCTGCGGCTGTTTTATCACTAGGCAGTTTATGCTCCTTGAAGTAGTCAATGAAAACTTGTGTCCAGTCAGGTGCTAGAGTTAAAATCTGAGCGGAGGGTGTGGGATCAACCTCTTCCTTCTCTTGGATTGAAGGCTTGGATAGCTCATGCATGAAGGTACCACTGGGAACCAGAGCTCTGTCGGATCCCAATTTTGCTAAGATATCTGCTGCTACATTAAGATCCCGGGTAATATGAATGAGTTCTAACCCTGAGAAGTTTTTCTCTAGCTTGGAGACTTCAGTGCAATAGGCGTTCATTGTTTCCTTGGTGCAATCCCAATCCTTGTTAACTTGATGAATCACCACGGAAGAGTCACCATAGACTAGGAGTCGCTGGATGCCCAATGTGACTGCTAGTTTTAGCCCATGTAGTAGCGCTTCATATTATGCTTCATTGTTGGTAGCGGGCCACATTATCTGCAGAATGTACTTGAGCTGTTCTCCAGCGGGTGATACAAGTAGTACTCCGGCACCTGCTCCACCGAGTTTTAAGGACCCATCAAAGTACATCTTCCAATGTTCAGGAATAGCATTGTCTTGAACCTGCTGTATTTCTGTCCACTCGGCGACGAAATCATGCTGAGCCTGCGACTTGATTGCTTTCCTTGGAGTGAACTTAATATTTAGTGCCCCCAATTTGACTGCCCATTTGGAAATTCTTCCAGTAGCATCACGGTTGTGAAGGATTTCTCCCAATGGAAAGTTCGTAATAACTGTGATCTCATGGGCTTCGAAGTAGTGCCGTAGCTTCCTTGAAGATATGAGTAAAGCATAAAGTAACTTTTGCACTTGTGGGTACCTGATCTTCGAGTCGGAGAGTACCTCGCTGATGTAGTATACTGGTCATTGGGTGTTATAGATGTGCTTGTCATCCTTGCGCTCCACTACAATTGTTGTGCTCACAGCATGTGTGGTAGCCGCAATGTATAACATCATCGGTTCCTCGGGTTTTGGTGGTGTGAGTATAGGAGAATTGGTGAGGTGTCCTTTGAGCTGTTCAAAGGCCCCATCTGCTTCTGCTGTCCACTGAAATTTATCGCCGACTTTGAGTAGTTTGAAGAAAGGTAGTCCCTTTTCTCCCAACCGTGAGATAAATTTGTTGAGCGCAGCCATACACCCGGTGAGTTTCTGAACATCCCTGACGGAAGTAGGTGGCTTCATATTGATGATGGCTGTGATCTGTTTTTGACTAGCCTCGATGCCTCGATGGCTAACAAGGAATCCAAGTAAGTGGCCTGAGGGTACTCTGAATACACACTTCGTAGGGTTAAGCCTCCATTGGTATGAGCGTAACCGGGTAAAGGTTTCCTCTAGGTCTGATATGAGGGTAGTCGGATCCTTCGTTTTTATGACCACATCATCCACATAAGCTTCTGCGTTGCGACCAATTTGGTTGCCCAAACAATCTTGGATGGCACACTGATAAGTAGCCCCTGCGTTCTTCAACCCGAAGGACATGGTTTTATAACAATAGGCGCCGAAGGGAGTTATAAATGATGTCTTAGGTTGATCCTCTTCTTGGAGAGCAATCTGATGGTACCCGGAGTAACAATCCAGAAAGGATAATAAAGCAGAACCTGCGGTGGCATCAACTATTTGTTCTATCCTTGGTAATCCGAACGGATCGTTTGGACAGTGCTTGTTGAGGTCTGTGTAATCGACACACATGCGCCATTCTGCAGAGTTCTTTTTTTACTAGTACTGGGTTAGCTAACCACTCGGGGTGGAGAATTTCTCTGATAAACCCGGCCGCGAGTAGTTTAGCTATCTCCTTCTTGATTGCCTTTTTCTTCTCTGGTGAGAATCGTCGTAGTCTTTGCTTGATGGGCCTGGAGCCCTCTTTTAGTTCTAATTTGTGCTCAGCCAGGTGTAACACCCCTGGTGTTTAATTAATTAAAATAAATTAGAATTTAATTAAGAAATAGCCAAACCCTAGATGGAGGAAAGTTCTAACCAGATGTTTGTTACATTCATGTCATTGCATAATTTTATGGGTGAAAAAGAATTTATTAAACCCGATTAGGGCGAATCGCATTTTATTCTATTTAAGAAATAAGAGAAAGATTTATAAAAGTTTTACAAAATTTAAACCCAAAAGTTTACTTTCAAAACCTAGGAAAAAGTTTTCAAAGATTTCAAACTGGTTTTGTTTTCAAAAGGGTTTTAAAATTTTGATTTCAAAAAAATTGCAAAACAAAAAAAGGGGGAAAAGGGCAAGACAAGACAGGACCTCATTTCCCCTTCCCGAACCGGTCTCGCCCAAATCCCTCTCTCCCCTCTCCCCTCCCTTTTCCCTCCTCCGGCCAGCTCGCCAGATCGACCAGCCGGCCCACGTCCACCTTTCCCCCTCTCTCCTGAAACCTTCCCCTGGCCCATCTGCGTCCCCACTAGCTTGCCTGCCGCCTTGGGCCCGAACAGCTGCAGCGGCCCGTCAGCGCCTCGTCTCCCTCTCTAGACCGAGCACCACCGCACCGGCCCGCCAACCCCCTCTCAAGCGCTCCCCGCCTCCTCCCTCTTGGGCCACGCTGCAGGCCGCCTCCTCTCCCACCTCGCATCGGCCCAGAGCCACGTCGGCCTACGAGTGCTCCCTCCCCTGTCACTGACCAGCCGATCCCGCGCCATGTCTCGCTGATGGGTGGGACCCACCTGTCAGAGGTGTCCCCAACCTCCGTCCGACATCCCTGGGTGCCATCTCCGTCGCCGCCCGCTTCTCCCGGCGCCTGGAGCCTATCCAGCCTCCTCCGTGCTATAAGAACGGAGCCGCCGCCACCACCGCTCCCTTTCCCATCTCGCTCATGCCCTCCAACCGCCGCCACCAAGCTCCTTCGGCAGCTGCAAACCCTAGCGCCGCCACCACCATTGATGAGTCAAAGCCGAGCACTGGACCTCCACTCTCCGGGCACCCCGCGCCTCCTCGTGCCCTCCGTTGCTGTCGCAGGATCAGGCCACGTCCCCATCTTCGACCGTCGATTCGAAATCGTGGCTGCAGACGCCATTCAAACTCACGCCGGAGCTCCACCGCAAGCTGCCGAGCCTGTCGTCGTCGATCTCTCCCCTCCAGGCCCTTCTCGGCGCCGAGAACTGCATCTACGGCCTCGCGGTGAGCACCCCGTTCCAACCTACCCTTCTATTTAGTCTCTATCGGCTCCAGGCCTTTTCCCGAGTCGCGCAGTTATGGCGCCACCGCGCGGGGCAATGGCACCGCCGTGCTCCTGGCGCCGGCGGCGAGTTCTTTCCCTCCCCTCTCCCGGAGCCGTCCGATGCATCCTGAGTGGCCAAGATTAGAAGAGCCTCGAAGGGGTATGCGCCAGGTCTTTAAGACCCGTGCACCCCGGCTCGGCGTGCCGTGTCAGCCAGTCTACGGCCGCGTGGTGCACCCGGGCGAATCAGAGTCAGCCACGTAGCGCCACATCAGCGCCACGCACATAACACCGCACGGTTTTGGCCGTTTTACAAAGAGGCCCTCACTCTATTGCCAAATCAACCCGCCGTCCAATACTCTTATGCACTGAGTCTATGAAAACTTCCATATTAGCCCCTGTTCTTCTAAGAAAATGACGCCCAGTCCTGACGCCTTTTCTTTTTCAGATTTATTTATTTAAAATACAAAAATGACTTTGGTTTATTTACAGTTTTGCCACTCAGATTCAAACGCTTATAACTTGCTCATTTTAACTCCGTTTTGACCCGTTCAACTTGCGTTAGATTCGTCTCGTCGAGCTCTATGCAGTAGATCAGCTCATATACTGTTTTACTACTGTTGATGTACTATTTCTTATATTTCTTTGTTTGGGCCATGTATTGATGTGTGATCCAGAGAGTGCGGAGTACGAGGACGCTCCAGACCCTTCTTGTGATCCTGCAGATTTGACCCAGCCCGAAGGCAAGTGTTCTTGAACATCTTGCACCTATACTTTATTTTACTTTTGGTATTAGAGTAGTTAGATCCTGTAGTTGCATGCTTGTCATTAATTTGAATCCCATGTTAGGGTTTACTAGATTTTGTTTATATTATCCTTGTCGCCTGGTTTGGGTTGTTCGGGTAGAAGTCATGCTTAGCCCTGCAGTCATGTCGGGATGGGATGGTGGTCCATTATAAATAATCCTGATTAATGAACTATGAAACAATGTGGACATGGTAATTTTTGTAGTAACTTGGTGAGTAGGTAAATCCAGCAGGATGGACCGTATTGGTGGTTTTGTGCCGTGGACTCGGCAACTGGTTTTGGTTTTTGGTTCTGGGCTTGTGCTAGATTTATCCTGCCTGGATCCCTAGGACCCGGTTCTTGGAGCATGTAACCCGACAAAATAGCGCAAACCATGAGGCCTATATGGCTCTGGGACTGGCTAAGTAATTAGTTTCCTCCAAGTTGAGGGTTTACACGGGGTCGGATTTGTGGCACAAGAGGGGGCTTCTGCAGTGGTGTGTATATCCACTGTTAGCGGTGAAACCTTAGTGAACGTGTAGAACGGACTTGGAGGAGGCTTTGTAAAGGCCTTGTAGTGCGACCCCACTGTGCACCTTGGCAGTGTTTGGCGTGATGGGGAACGCATGACTCATGGATAAAGATGTGCGAACTCTGCAGAGTATTAAAACTGATATATCAGCCGTGCTCACGGTCACGAACGGGCTTAGACTTCTTCGAGATTAGCTGGTGGTTTTGTTCTAGTTCGTTAGAGAAGCCTTATGTGGTTATTAGTCTCATATGACATGGGTACAGAGGCTTCTTCTACGCGGGTTACTACTTGGTACGGGAGTGATTCCCAGGCTCGGGCGCAGACCTGGTGTTATTACAGAAGGTAGCTTTCTATGTCGTGACGTATGGAACTAATACACATAGGACTCCTTGTAACGACCTAGTTCGGGTCATCTGATGGACTTCAGGTGTGGTTTGCCTGATGGACTTCAGGTGTGGGTTCGCTTGGTGTGACTCCAAGTGTGGTTGCTTGGTGGACTCCAAGTGTTGGTTGCTTGGTGTGACTCCGAGTGTGGTTTGCTCGGTGCGACTCCGAGTGTGGTTACTGTTACAGATGGAGACTGTGGTTATAACCTAGTAAATAGGTGCATAGGACATAGGACTTAATAGGATGTGTTGCTTTAGGTGCTTGAGTCAAACAGAGTCAGCCTACCTTTGTTAATAGCCTCATAAGCATATATTTCCTACACTTGCGGAGTACATTTCGATGTACTCACCCTTCCTCTTTGAACCCCCTGCTACCCCACCCAGACGCTGGAGTCTACGACACGGAGCAGGAGTACCCAGAAGACAGTGGATACGACCCAGACGACCTGTACTAGGATGGCGCAGCCCCCGATCGACCTTCCTGTGGAGTGGCATCCAGTTTCCGCGAGTCTTCTGCAAAGTCTGTTGAGAGTCTGTACTTTTCTTTTGGACCCGAGGGTCATTTTTGTAATAAAGTTCGATATTATTAATAAAGCATTGTTTTGATATTTACTATGATGTGGATATATGTATGAAAATTGATCCTGGCATACATATATTGTGCTCCAATTTTGTTCTTAAAATTGGGGTATCACACCAGGTTCCTTGGAACTCCCGGCATATCAGCCGGATTCCAAGCAAATATATCTTTGTTTGCTCTGAGGAACCTGGTGAGCGTGAGTTCCTATTCTTCAGATAGGTGAGTGCTGATGACCGCAGTCTTTGATGGATCACCAGTTTCCAGGTCAATAGTTTTTGTGGAAACTTTTGCCGATGGTTGGATAGCGCCCGCCTTCTTGCTTGGGATTTCCGAATCTCCAGGCTTGGCGTTATGTACAATCTATGTGTTAACACAGAATTTTCGCACTATGACAAGTGGGCCAGCACGACGCAGGTTCGGGAGAAATCGCCGCTTAAGGGATTCGGCAGGCAGCGAACGCGGTCGGCTAACTCGATGCATTCGGCAAGGCTGGGGCGACTAGTCAATGGTGAGCGGGTTCGGCAATGAGGCGCTGCGGTCGGCTACCTCAGGTTAAGCCGGTTTGCGACAAATACGGCATATCAGAAGATTCGGCAACAGAAGATCTTGTCGTTGTTAAGCACGTGCCGATTATTAAGGGAGGCTTAGAATAAAAGGCATCGCATTATAGATAAGTTTCCTGTTTTGTCGTTGTAATCGTGTCCTCGTAGGACTCGTAGGACACCCGGGTATAAATATAAACCCTGGGGCCATTGTAATATCTGTTCACAATCAATACAACCAACCCCGGCCCCGTGCCGTCTTCGAGTCCAAGTCGTGTCGTCGTGTTCTTCGAGAGGGGCCATCGATCCGTCGACCTCCGTAAGTTCCGGCAACCTTGCTATCATGTCTAGTATCGTGCGGCGGATTTAGATATGGTGCAAGTAGTCTCGTACGTTAAGCTTAGTATCGTGCGGCGGATTTAAGCTTATGATGGGAGGTCTTTGTTTGTGTCTTGTATCGTGCGGCGGATTGAGACATGAGTAAAGATAGTTATCGGCTCTGTTAGATTTGGCAATCTGATAGATTCATTAAGTTACCTTGTGTTATATGTTTTGCTATGTTTATTTCATCATAACACTTTTGCCCAGTCTAGATACCGTCCGGTTCGGCTCCATCTTTATAGATCTGCTCCGTTCTTTCACCCTTATTACTGAAAAGTCATTATGCAGTAGATCTACTGTTCGTAATAGCCGAATTGGATCGTATCTAGGTTGCCACGTGGTGAGGGTTCACGCATGTTAAGCATGTTTGATCTATGACAAGGCTAGGTGTCGTGCGGCAGGCGCAGGCTTTAGATTAGCTTAGTCATGCTTAGCTTGTATGTTCAATATCCATGGACCCCAACTCGGTTGTACAATCGAGATTGGTTAAGTTTTAACTTATATAGAATACGTCATGCGAGTACGATTCTCATGCGAACGTGTTCGGCAACCTGTTATTCATGTGACTCTGTTCATATTGCCGAATAATCTTTAGACCTGTTGGCAGATAGCTTTCATAGCTATATGTCGTCGTAAGTGGCTTCAGGGCCGTACATCTTGGAACTGTTTGGTCATACCCGGCACGTTCCAGCTTTGTATTTAACGGTTTATCTCCCTTGTTAGTTGCAGGTCAAACTGACTGGCACGCACCAGACTTCTGAGCACCCGGGCCACAATTGAAGCCAGCTTCTCCGGCTTGCCGTGTGCCTGGCGCAGAACGCCACTTTTTGCGCCAACACACTTTTTGGCACGCCCGGTGGGACAAACACTTTTTTCCTGCAGCAATGGTCGAAGTCACTGAAGCCGAGGCCAGCAACAAGGCGGGGCTCGTGCAGGTGCAGCTCACCGAATTACCCGACGAGTACAGAGAGCAGGTGGAGGATGCTTGTGCCGAATTCCAGGCCAAGTGCCTAGAAGCCTTTTCCAAGAACAAGAGCGGAAAGGTTCGCCGTCTGCACGATCTGCCGAAACCCGTCCAGCCCAACCCGAATGATCCCGGGGAAGCGGAGGCAGTGTTGAAAATGTCTCATATGATCAACGAAGCTGTCTCTGGTGCCATCGGTCGCATGCATGGGGCGTTTCTCAACACCTTCCGCACCATCATGATCGCCCAATTCGGCCCCAAGGCCGATGAACTTATGGAGGCCGAGTTTGGCCCTATAGCAGGACCACATCTTTTCAATCTGCCGAATCACCTCAAGGGGGCAGGAACTGCTGGTGAGGAAACCCCGCCTAAGGCTCAGTCGAGCGGAATGACCATTCAAGAGAAGCACACGCCAGAAGGCCAGTTGCCGACCATGGGTCAGCTCACGTTCGGCTCTAAGGGTCAGCCGCCAGAGTCAACACGCAAGATCTCCCCGCAAACCTACAGGCTCATAAAGGACTACTATGGAAACGGGTACCATGAGATGCTTGAGCCTCACAACATAGAGGGTGCCCCACATCCAGGATACGGGAAGCCGACGACCGAGAAAACCGCCGACTCTAATGTCGATGTCATGCTAGAGAGGATGGCAGATATGATGCAGCGCACTTTCGGCCTGAAGCCTAAGGGCACTTATGCTTACAGATCTCCGTTCCCCGAATGGTTCCACCGTGTGGCTCTGCCTCCCAGAGTCAAGGTGCCGACAGACCTGTCCAAGTTCTCCAGCTTAGACGACACTAGCACGGTGGAGCACATCAGTCGCTATCTGCTCCAGCTTGGAGAGGCCAATACCGAGGATGCCTTCAGGGTTCGGTACTTCCCGTCTTCGCTCACTGGGCCGGCGTTCGTTTGGTTCACGTCTCTGCCACCGGGCTCTATTCTCTCTTGGGCAGACTTGGAACAGAAGTTCCATACGCACTTCTACACGGGCACCAAGGAGAAGAAGCTGGTGGACATCATGTATGTGCGCCAGAGGCCGAATGAGACACCGCAGGACTACCTGCGCAGGTTTAGGGAAGTCAAAAGCCAGTGCTTCGGCATGTACCTGCCGGACGACCAGCTTCCACCATTGGCCGTGGCGGGCATGCTCCCAAGCATCAAAGACAAGCTCTTCGGCCAGGAGTTTGAGGACCTGGGTCATCTCTCTCGCCGGCTGAATGAAATGACTATCCAGGCGCAGGGCTTCCGGAGGGAAGGACGCTTCCAGAGGGACAATGTCGCGGCCCAGATGTATCAAGCTTTCCTGGACGAAGCCGATGACTATTCCGATGCCGAAGAAGAGGTGGCCGCTGCAGAGTTCAACTGGGACAAAGAACCGACCCAGGCCAATAAGCAGTGGCTGCGCCAGCAGAAAGGGGCATACGACTTCGACGTCACCAAGGCCGACAAACTCTTCGAGTTTCTGATTGCCGAAGGGAGAGTCAGGCTACCGCCGGATCACCCGATGCTGCGTCCTGGAGGGGTTAAGGACAAGAAGTACTGCGGCTTTCATAACACTAACACCCATTCTATTAATGACTGCCGTGTGTTCAGGACAAGGATCCAGAAGGCCATCCAGGATGGGCACATCAAATTCAATGGCAAGATGAAGATCGATGCCAACCCCTTCGCCCAGAACTCCGTGTTCGTCTCAGTAAACATGGTAGCCCCGGAGGATCCCAAAGGCAAGGGCAAGGTCAAGGTCCTCACCTCCAACAAGGCGCGTGAGTCTGGCGCAGTGGATCCCGATCGGCAAATCACTGGTGATGAGCTCCGGCAGCACGCCCAAGTCGCGAATAGCCGATACGAGCACGGAGAGTCTTCCAGGCGCAGGCCTACCCACAGGGATCTCCTTAACAAGTGGCGTCGGCAAAAGGAGAAAGAGCAGATGCGTCTCCAACGCGAAGAGCAAGAATTCACAGAGGAGTACCAGCATGAAGACGATCACGCGGGAGAGCACCGGTATCGTCTGGAGGAGAAGGCTTACCACAGAGAACAGGCCCATCGCTGGGAGCAAGAACGCCGCCAAGAGCGGGAGCAAGCTCACTGGGGCTGTCCGTTCTTCCGCCACTGCTGGAACGAAGGCTTGAAACTGCCTGCCGTCAACAACTGCCCCGAATGCAGCGATCAGTACCAGGGGTATAGGCAGGATCGGGTCAACCGCCGTCCCGTCCATGAAAGGTTGGGAGCGCGCATCCCAATGGACGATCGACGCCTAAAAATGAGGAGCCCGGGTCGGCAAGCCAAAAGATGTGCCAACCAGGGGTGGGTGCATCACCGGGACGACAGCGAGGAGGTACAACCCCGCCCATATAGGTGGCAAAAGGGGCAATGGTGCCCACCAGGGCTCAGGAAAAGCCAGAAGAGGAGAGTGCAACGCCTCCGGAATAGGGAGTTGGAAGAAGCAGCCGCCGGTGGGAAGAAGCAAGAGTGGCGTCCGAAGGAAAAGCCAGACAACAATGGCAAAGGCGCTGGCGTGGCCATGACTTTCTTCCTTCCCCTGGAGTTCATGGCTCCAATCGGCTAGGGGGCACAGGACGAAGCACATTCGGACTCCGACGAGGCCGAGCACAACGAGCTTGCGGCACAGCTCGTGTTGTCTCAGAAGGCAGCATTTGACAAACCAGCTAAGCATCGGCATTTGAAGCCGTTATATGTCAAGGGGTACGTCAACGGGAAGCCGCTAACCAAGATGTTTGTCGATGGCGGTGCAGCGATCAACATCATGCCTTACGCCACCTTCAGAAAGCTGGGCATGAACGATGAAGATCTGCTCAAAACGGACATGATACTCCGTGACTTTGCCGGCAATCCCTCTGACACACGGGGTGCCGTGCACGTGGAACTGATGATAGGGTCCAAGACGCTCATCACAACCTTCTTTGTCATTGACGGCAAGGGGGCATACAGCCTGCTTTTGGGCAGGGATTGGATCCATGCCAACTGTTGCATACCTTCGACCATGCACCAAATACTCATCCAGTGGGTTGGAGATGACATCGAGATTGTCCAAGCTGATGACTCGGTGAGTGTTGCTACCATTGAGCCCACTTACTGGGAATTTGACGGAGTAGATTGCTTCTCCGATCGTGTGTGGGGAGAAGGTCCTGTCAACATCTACGGCAGAGATCAGCAGCCGATCCAAGCAGTCGGCTATCAAAGTTTCTTTTAGATGGACAACCCAACTGACAGCAGCGAGGGCAAACTGGGACGTGGCTTCACATCGGCCGACCAACTGGAAGAAGTGGATGTTGGCGACACAAGTAAAAGAAGGCCGATGTTCATAAGTTCTAATTTAGACCCTGCTTTCAGAGTGCAGCTAGTAGATCTCCTAAAAGAGTTCAAAGATTGTTTCGCTTGGGACTACACAGAGATGCCCGGATTGGATCGGTCTAATGTTGAGCATAAGTTGCCGATCAAGCCTGGGTACCGCCCATACAAACAACCTCCGCGCAGGATCTACAAGGGGGAGGTATTGGCCGACGTGAAAAAGGAAGTGGAAAGATTACTAGAAGCTAACTTCATTCGGCCGTGTCGATATGCGGAGTGGATCTCCAATATTGTCCCGATGTACAAGAAAAATGGGAAGATGAGGGTCTGTATCGACTTCAGGAACCTCAACAAAGCCATTCCTATGGATGGTTATCCAATGCCGGTGGCCGATTTGCTAGTAGATGCTTCGGCCGGTTTTGAAATCATAAGCTTTATGGACGGCAACGCAGGTTACAATCAGATCTTCATGGCTGTAGAGGATGTGGCGAAGACCGCCTTCAGGTGCCCCGGCCATATAGGTTTGTTTGAATGGATGGTCATGACTTTTGGTTTGAAAAATGCCGGTGCCACTTACCAGCGAGCCATGAATTACATATTCCATGAGCTGATCGGCAAGATCGTAGAAATCTACATTGATGATGTGGTGGTCAAATCCAGAAGCAAGGAAGGACACTTAGCCGATTTAAGGAAGACCTTGGAGTGCACGAGGAAACATGGCTTAAAGATGAATCTAACCAAGTGTGCATTTGGGGTGTCGGCTGGTGAGTTTCTGGGATTCCTGGTCCACAAAAAAGGGATCGAAGTCGGTAGGAAGAGCATGGAAGCAATTGATAAGGTAGTGCCACCGACCAATCTCAAAGAACTTCAATCACTGCTCGGCAAAATCAACTTTGTCAGAAGGTTCATATCCAACTTGTCTGAGCGCGTGCTGCCATTTTCTCCACTATTGAAGCTCAAGAAAGATCAGGAGTTCGTGTGGGGTGACGTGCAACAAAAGGCTTTCGATGAGATCAAGGAGTACATGAAGGCACCACCAGTATTGGTTCCTCCACAACTCGACAAGCCTTTCAAGTTGTATGTGGCGGCCGACAACCTAACGATAGGGTCGGCCCTCATGCAAGAATTCGAAGGGAAAGAGAGAGTCATAGCCTATCTTAGCCGAAAGCTACTGGACCCCGAGACAAGGTATTCGGCTACGGAAAAGTTGTGCTTGTGCGTTTTCTATTCCTGTACCAAGTTTCGGCACTATCTACTGAATGCCGAATGCATGGTGGTATCAGAATTTGATGTAATCAAGCACATGTTATTAATGCCGATTTTAAGTGGAAGGATCAGTAAATGGGTTTTGGCCCTTTCTAAATTTGATTTGCGTTTTGAATCGGCAAAGGCTGTTAAAGGCCAGATTATGGCTGATTTTGTCACTCACCACCGTGATCCTAATGCTAACATGATAACCATTATCCCTTGGGCATTGTTTTTTGATGGATCCTCGTGCAGCAAAGGTGGTGGAGTCGGGATCGTGTTGATTTCTCCCAAGGGGGCACCCTTCAAGTACTCTGTACCAATCGAGTACCCGGTAACTAATAATCAAGCAGAGTACGAAGCACTGCTCCGAGGGCTACGGTTGCTTGTGGACATAAAGGCAGACGCCGTGGAGATCTTCGGTGACTCGGAATTAGTGATCAAGCAATTGACCGGCAAATACGAGTGCAAGAACGACACGCTGCAGGAATATCTCGAAGGTTGCCAAGAGCTCCTCAGACAGTTTCGATCGGTAACCTTGCAACATATTCCTAGGGGGCAAAATGAAGAAGCAAACCAGTTGGCTCAGGCAGCATCCGGGTATAGGGAGAATCAAAACATTTTTGCACTTGAGGGAGAACAAACAACCCCAGAAGGTGATCAAGCAGTCCCAAGTCGTGATCAGGCAATTGAAGATTGGAGAGACAACATTGCTGATTACCTCAGGAACCCATCCAGGAAAGTCTCCCGAAAACTCAGGTACAAGGCTCTTAAGTTCACACTCTTGGACAATCAATTGTACTACAAATCCATAGATGGGGTTTTGCTTAAGTGCCTGAACCAAGACGGGGCTAGGAAACTGATGTATGAGGTGCACGAAGGCGTATGTGGTGCACACCAGTCGGCTCACCGTATGAGATGGTTAATCAGGAGGACTGGATATTTTTGGCCAACTATGCTCGAAGATTGCTTTAAGTATTACAAAGGTTGTCAGGATTGTCAGCGATTCGGCAATGTGCAAAGGGCTCCAGCATCGGCCATGAATCCGATCGTTAAGCCTTGGCCTTTCAAAGGATGGGGCATTGATTTGATCGGCCAGATTCACCCTCCATCTAGCAAAGGACATAAGTTTGTCTTGTTGGCCACGGGCTATTTCACAAAGTGGGTTGAAGCCATCCCGTTGAAGAAGGTGACGTCAGAGAACATGGTGTCTTTCGTCAGGGAGCATATCATTTACCGACTCGGCATTCCTCAGTCCATCACTACCGATCAGGGAACTCAGTTCACTTCCTCGGAGTTTTGTGACTTTGCCGAAGAGATGGGGATTAAACTCTATAATTCTCCTTACTATGCACAGGCCAATGGACAGGCAGAGGCTTCTAACAAAATCATGATTAAAATCATTCAAAAGAAGATCGAAGAGAAACCTAAAAGATGGCACTTGGTACTCAACGAAGCTTTGTGGGCGTACCGAATGGCTTGTCATGGGTCGACTCAGACGTCGCCATACGAGTTGGTCTACGGGCATCATGCAGTGCTACCATGGGAATTGCAGTCGGGGTCAAGACGAGTTACATTACAGAACGATCTGGCTAAAGAAAATTATAAGGATTTGATGATGGATGAGCTAGAGGATTTGCATTTGATTCGTCTCAAGGCCCTGGAAAATATTGAGAAAAATAAGATACGCATTGCCAAGTACTACAACTCGAAAGTGAAAGAAAAAGGATTCGAAGAAGGAGACTTGGTTTGGAAAATTATCTTGCCAATTGGTACCAAAGACAAGGTATTCGGCAAATGGTCCCCTAACTGGGAGGGGCCTTTTCGGATTCTGAGACGTGCTCCGGGTAATGCGTACGTTCTGAAAACCCTCCAAGGAGAAGAGTTTGCTAGGGCGATTAATGGACGATATCTAAAGAGATTTCATCCTAGCGTGGAGGTCGGTGCATAACGGAATCAAGGACTAGCGGGCACCAACGGCCGATACAAGGTGGTATCGCCCTTAGCACAAAAAATGGCCGATAGAGTCTATCGCCCTTAGAGCAAAAAGCAGCCGGCATGGCATGTGTCGCCTCTAGCACAAAAAACGCAGAAATACAGGGCCAAGTGCACGCGATGCTGTGCAATCGGCTAGATAAAATCAAACACTCAACAAGCACAAAATGGGAGAACGGATTGCATACTTCGGGTGAATAAAGTATCAGGAGAATGAACAAAACATGCTGTGCTCAATCTGTCACAGAAATTATCAATTCATTCGTTCAAAAGCTGGTTGATCGACTTTACGGCTTCTGCTCTAATTCGGCTGACGGCATCTAATACTTGTTGATCTTCATCTGCGGAGTTTTGGATCTTGGAGAGTCTGATCTTGATTTGCTGATCTTCTTTGAGGATGGAAGTTACCTTCAGTGAAGCTGTCCTTATGTTCCTCGGCAGATCAGCCATGCGAGCTTTGTGAGATTGGATTTCAGTGTTAAGATCGGTTAACTGAGCTTCCAGCTTGCTTTTCTTTTCCTCCATTACTTTCAGTTCGGACTCCAAGGTTTCCAGGGAAGTTTTTGCGATCTGGATGTCAGAATGCAGGTTCTTTACTTCCTGTTTCTTGGAGGTCCTACTATGCTGCAGGGCAGTTTTGGATGATATGTTTTTGATTGCTTTCTTCACTGAACTGAAGTAATCATCAAGACAAGCTGCAGATTCTAGATGAGCTAAAGAAGCAGAGGGAATGTCTTCATCAATGAGCTCCAGAGTGTCCCTTATCTGATCTGCGTTTTGAACCAAGTCGATGATGTCTTTATTCAGAAGATTGGTTATTTCTTTCAACCGGGCCTGGTTCTCCTTTGATAGGGTCTGTCGGGAGGTACTCTCCTCACCCCTCTCGGTGATATAGTCCTCGGTAGAAAAGGAATAACTTGTACTCGGCTCTTTGGTGTTTTTCTGGAGAAGAAAGAGGAAGAGTTGAACGAGTAGATGTTTTTGGTAAAGTGCAGAAAAGGAAAGGAGCTTTACCTGTTGAATTGATTGATCATGGGAAGGTGCTACACCTCGACTCACTTGAGGACTCTGTTGAAATTCCAGAGGGGAACTTGGTTCACCTATGGTTCGGTCAGCATCTTCATTCCTTGAAGCATCAGGAGATCTTTGGATCTCATCTTCGTCTGGAACGTTCCTTACGGGGGTCTCAGAGGATGTTTCGGCAGTTGTTGAAGTATCACTGGGTTTCAGAATTTCAACCTGTGGCTAAAACGAATAATAAAGCGAAGGTTTGGTCAGATCCATTGCCGAATGAGATTAGTTGGCACTGAGTGAAAATTCATACCTCGGAAGATGGTTTCGCTCTTTTAGTTCTTGTTTTCTTAGATGAAAGGACAATTTCGGATGCTCTTCTCTTGCCTTTTCCTTCTGGGAACATGACAGTAGAGGTTGCAGGGATCTTCATAAAGCTGGCCAGGTTTGGAGCGTTAAATCCAAGGGTAGGATTCGGCCCAGCCTGATAATATTTGGGCACTTTGGCAGGAGGTATAGGCTCGGGATCCTGTATATGACCGAATGTTAAAGACTGGTTGGATTCAGAAACAGAGAATGACAAGAGCAATGAAATTACCTCACTATCAGAGGCGAAGTCAGACTGTAAACTCTGACATAGAGGATGGATTGGCACATTGAAAATATGAGTATGCCATTCTCCCCACCAGGAAATGAAAAAAGAGTGAGCTGCATCTATTATCCCAAATGGAGATGGCTTGTACGTTGGCAGCTCCCATCCAAGCTCAAAAACTTTTTTGGCCATTATACCTTCTGTGATGATTTCCCTGGGCCTTATCACTGTTGAAAAGAAGAATCTAGGGGGCAACTGGCCGCATCCTAATTGTCTGGCTGCTGTGTTTGGATAATAAAATTCATAGGTAGACTGTACCAGTCTTCCATGATGGAATTCGGCTGGCAGGGCGCAGGGCCTAATGAAGGAATTAAAGATATCTATAGATGTTTGATCCACACAGCCGAATTCATAATTAAACTTACAAGGGAAGGTCAAGTTCTCATTCTCCATGTAAGGAAACCAAAGCACATTACCAAAACCTTTGAAGAATAGTTTAAAGAGGTGGCCAATGTCCATGTCAATGTTGATGGATGATGCTGCTTCTCCGTAGGTTTGGCAGGCTTTAACTCTTGCTGATTGGCCTTCGGCGTAATTGACTGAAGGGAAGCTCAAGTTAAGCAAACTCACGGATACTATCTGGTGCATATATAGTTGAAGCCACATTTGGACCAACCACCAAGGGCCGTTGACACAAGCGACCTCTCTGCCTGTGTGCATCTGGATAGTAATTTGATGCATCATGTGATAAACGGACCCCAGGAGGTATTTGCCTAGTGGAATTTGAATGCCTGCCGATAAATCCTCGGCCATCACCATGTGGTTTAGAGTAGGTTCATTGGATTTTCCGCAGAAGATAAATCTGCATAGCCACATGTTCATAAAAGCTTTCGATTCTTTGTCAGAAACAGTATTGGATGACTCCATATAGGTCTGAATGTATTTGGCCCATCCGCATCCGGAACTGACGGCTCTTTGACTGCTCTTGTTCTTGTATTTATATGGATATACCGGTAAGGTTGTATTCAGACCCGTCATCATAAAGATATCGGCCAAAGTGATGGTCATCATACCATGGCCAAAGATAAATGCATTAATAGCATTGGACCAGAAATGAGATACTGCTATCAGAAGGAAGTCGTTTCTAGGCATTTCTGATAAAGATAACTCTAGGCAGTGACCAATGTCCTGGCTTTCCCAGTGGTTGCTTCTCTTTTCAAGTATCCTCCGATACCAATTTCGCCATCCGACAATTGAGGGAAAGGGCCAGTTCTTGAAAGTGTTTGGCCAGTGACTCAGTGGAGTAACTCCGGACTTAAAGGGAATTCTTTCAGTTTCTTTCTCGATGATGTCCGCCGGATCGGGATTTCCCATTGGACCAAGAAGATAAGAGTCGGGATTGGCAGCATAAGGGATCAGAATTTGGTTCTCGTATTCCTTCAGAAAATAGCAAAAGGGGCGAAGGAATAAGTCGGGAAGAAGGCTGAAGGGAAATTGATGAGTAAGAGAAGTTTACCTCTGGAATCTTGTCTTGAGTCGCCATCAGAAGCTTGAGGTAAAGATCGACTGCGCGAAAATTTTGGGATTCTCGGATGGCGGCTGCAGTGCTGGAACGCGGAAACCTAGAGGAAAGAGGACTTGTGGTCAATTTCAGAACAAATGCCTTTGTTCAAAAATTGAGGGGGCATGTGTTAACACAGAATTTTCGCACTATGACAAGTGGGCCAGCACGACGCAGGTTCGGGAGAAATCGCCGCTTAAGGGATTCGGCAGGCAGCGAACGCGGTCGGCTAACTCGATGCATTCGGCAAGGCTGGGGCGACTAGTCAATGGCGAGCGGGTTCGGCAATGAGGCGCTGCGGTCGGCTACCTCAGGTTAAGCCGGTTTGCGACAAATACGGCATATCAGAAGATTCGGCAACAGAAGATCTTGTCGTTGTTAAGCACGTGCCGATTATTAAGGGAGGCTTAGAATAAAAGGCATCGCATTATAGATAAGTTTCCTGTTTTGTCATTGTAATCGTGTCCTCGTAGGACTCGTAGGACACCCGGGTATAAATATAAACCCTGGGGCCATTGTAATATCTGTTCACAATCAATACAACCAACCCCGGCCCCGTGCCGTCTTCGAGTCCAAGTCGTGTCGTCGTGTTCTTCGAGAGGGGCCATCGATCCGTCGACCTCCGTAAGTTCCGGCAACCTTGCTATCATGTCTAGTATCGTGCGGCGGATTTAGATATGGTGCAAGTAGTCTCGTACGTTAAGCTTAGTATCGTGCGGCGGATTTAAGCTTATGACGGGAGGTCTTTGTTTGTGTCTTGTATCGTGCGGCGGATTGAGACATGAGTAAAGATAGTTATCGGCTCTGTTAGATTTGGCAATCTGATAGATTCATTAAGTTACCTTGTGTTATATGTTTTGCTATGTTTATTTCATCATAACACTTTTGCCCAGTCTAGATACCGTCCGGTTCGGCTCCATCTTTATAGATCTGCTCCGTTCTTTCACGCTTATTACTGAAAAGTCGTTATGCAGTAGATCTACTGTTCGTAATAGCCGAATTGGATCATATCTAGGTTGCCACGTGGTGAGGGTTCACGCATGTTAAGCATGTTTGATCTATGACAAGGCTAGGTGTCGTGCGGCAGGCGCAGGCTTTAGATTAGCTTAGTCATGCTTAGCTTGTATGTTCAATCTCCATGGACCCCAACTCGGTTGTACAATCGAGATTGGTTAAGTTTTAACTTATATAGAATACGTCATGCGAGTACGATTCTCATGCGAACGTGTTCGGCAACCTGTTATTCATGTGACTCTGTTCATATTGCCGAATAATCTTTAGACCTGTTGGCAGATAGCTTTCATAGCTATATGTCGTCGTAAGTGGCTTCAGGGCCGTACATCTTGGAACTGTCTGGTCATACCCGGCACGTTCCAACTTTGTATTTAACGGTTTATCTCCCTTGTTAGTTGCAGGTCAAACTGACTGGTACGCACCGGACTTCTGAGCACCCGGGCCACAACTGAAGCCAGCTTCTCCGGCTTGCCGTGTGCCTGGCGCAGAACGCCACTTTTTGCACCAACACTATGTGAGTTCCTGTACCTCTAGGGCGAGTTGAGCTTTTTCGGCCATTTGGACAGCCTTTATGTTGCAATCGAATGATCGCTTCAAGTCACCCCTGAAGGTTAGAATTCCTTTGGGACCCGACATCTTCAGCAGAAGGTATGGATAGTGTGGTACTGCCATAAATTTGGCGATAGCTGGTCAACCAAATATGGCATGGTATGATGACTCGAAGTCGGCTACCTCGAAACTGATGTACTCAGTCCGATAATTGATCTGAGTTCCAAAAGTGACAGGTAGTATGATCCTTCCGAGTGGTATAGCCGCCTTTTCAGGTACTATGCCATAAAAGGGGTTGCTTGATGGTGTGAGCTGAGTTGCAAGGTCCAAGTTCATCTTGCGTAGGGTGCTTGCAAAGATGATGTTGAGTCCAGCTCCTCCGTCTATGAGTACTCTTCCCAACTTGAACCCGGCGATCGTAGGATCCAAAACCAGTGGGTAGTGCCCTACATTGGAAACGTTGGTCCATTGGTCTGCTCGGGAGAAATTGATCGGATGCTCAGACCAATCAAGGTATCTGAGGGTAGCCGGTTCGGTAGACATAATCTCCCGTAGGGAGAGCTTCTGCAGGCGCTTACTGTCACTGGTGGTTACTCCCCCGAATATGACATTGATGGTGCCTTTGGGGTGTTGGAAGCCGCCTGCGTCCTGCTGAGGGTCTTCAGCTGCTTTCTTCCCCTTGTCTTTTCTGTTTTTGTTGAAGTCGGAGTTCAAACCTCTCTCTTTGAGTTGCCAACAGTGCCTTGCCTGGTGTCCTCCTTTTGGATGGAAAGGGCATGGGCTGTCAAGGAGGTCATCGAAGCTGGAGGGCTTGTTCCCCTTTTTCTGAGGTTCGATGGCTACAACAGTATTGTCCCCTGTTCTCTTGCGGGTGTTTTGCTGAGCAATCTGGTTTCCTCTTTGATTATTTCCTCGATCACCTTGCATGTTTCTTTCGGGGAAGCGCTCCTGTGTGCGTTCTTCTGTCGCCATCATGGAGTTTACTGCCTGATGAAACTCATCAGCGGTGGTGGGGTCATGCTTGATGAAATCCTTGTAATTGTACCTTTCACAAATTCCATTACCAAAGAGGTCAATTACTTCTCTGTCTATTATGTCGTAGACTGTGGAGCGGATTTCGGAGAAGCATCTGTAGTACTCCCACATCGTCTCATTTTTCTGCTGCTTGCAGGTTCTGAGCATGGTTCGAGGGTTCGATCGCTCCGGGACACCCGCAAAATTCTCTATGAAGATGCGGTGAAGCTGTTCTCAGGAGTCAATGGACTCGGGTTTAAGCCTGTCGAACCAAGCAAGAGGCATTGTCTCTAGAGCCATGGGGAGAAATAGTGCCTTAACATCGTTGCTTCCTCCTGCTAACTCAACTGCTTGAGCATACAGCCTGAGCCACCGCTTGGGTTCTGTCTTCCCGTCGTACTTTGAGTAGTTCCCGGGTTTGAACTTTCGTGGGAACGGGACTGCTCGGAGTCTCTGGGAAAAACAGGGGAAGCGATCGACCGCGTCGGATGCAAGAATGTTGATTCCTCGATATGATGATTTGGTTCCTCCTGCAGCTTGATCAGGTACCCGGTTGCCCAGACGACTTCTTACTGGAGCTCGTCTAAGCCGCTCATGAACGAGTCACCTTCGGCTGGGATGGGATGAATCTTGTTCGTCGGCTAAGGACTCAAGGTTTCGACCTCTGAGCTGTAGCGCGGTAGTCTGAAGCATGATCAACCATCGTTCTTCCTCAGGGGTGCGGTTGTCCTTGGCTCCCATCTCCGTGGCTAAAGCCAAGATGTTTTGGTAGGGTGTCTGGTACACTTTGTTACTAGCTACCCTCATGAATTCAGGTTCGAGGTTGCGCGAGCAGTCTGCTCATCGTCGATTGCAATCGTCGTGGGACTGAATTTCCTGGTGCCTGTCTTGACGAGCTTGGCGCTCGGCTTCGTCTTCCAAACGCCTTCGGCTGTTATACTCTTCTAGCCGCACATGGTAGCGTTCCATGGCCTCCTTTCGATGAGTTGCCCGTCTTCTGCGAGTATCTTTGGCCTGATGCCTTCTTATTCTTTCTGAGAACATATATGATGAATGATTGACTTTGATGAGGAAGGTTTGAGGCTTTTACTCGGTTGAGTCTATATCTATCTATGCGCTTATTGTTTATGACTCACCGGTGGCGTGAGTTGTGTGGTGTTTCTGTGTTGGTGTGCGTGTGCGACATGTGTCTCTTGGCTGTGTTGATGTGCAGGTGTGGAGCTCGGATACAGTGGTCTATGGCGAGGTGAAGGTCAAGTAGAGACGTGCCGTGCCGACGGACCGGGAGCGGTGAAGGATGGGCGTGCCGTGCGGCGGACGTGCCATGCCGAGGTACCCAGAGCGGTGAAGGGCGGACGTGAGGATTGGACTGACGGACCAGAGGGCCAGAGGACCAGCTGTGGTAGCTGGCACGTGGCATCGGCGAGCGAGAGCACATGGGGATGTGCGGTGCATCGGCCGAGTCGGGAGGAAGGCGCTGGAGTCGTGTCACTTGGCGGGAGGTCGGACACGGGCTTGCGTGCGGCGCAAGTGCCGTCGGCCAAGTCAAGAAGGAAGGCGAAGGCGTTGTGCCCAGCGTGGAGGCTGGACATGCATCGGCATCGGTGCCGGTGGTCGGGGTGTGCGAACGACATCCCGTCTACGGTGCGGGTTCGGTAGCTGAGCCTCAAAAAGCTACCATCGACGGTTTCCAGGTTTGGGCCTCAAAACCTGGGGTGGTCGGTTTCCGAGTTTGGGCCTCAAAACTCGGCGAGGACGGTTTCCAGGTTTGGGCCTCAAAACCTGGGCTTGCGGGTTTCCGAGTTTGGGCCTCAAAACTCGGGGTGGACGGTTTCCCGGTTTGGGCCTCAAAACCAGGGGTTGGTCCGAAAGGACGGTCGACGATTGGTGGCACCGAGAGGCTTGTGTTGCGGCGAAGCTATCGGTGAGAAGGCGCGGCGGTCGATGGTGACGGCACGTGGCGGCATCAGGAAGGTCGCGTCGAGGCGAAGCTACCGGATGTGCGGGCGTGGCCGTCGGATGAAGATCGTCAGGACTGGACGGTTTTACCCCTGGGGGGTATTTGGGTTGAGTGCTTAATGTAAGGGTGTTTTGGTCTTTGGACATGCGCCTATATATATGAATGGGGCTGCTAGGGCAGCCATATCCTTGGAGCGGTGTCACTCTCATTTTTGCTGTTTGTGAGAGGAGGCTAGGATTAGGGAGAGTTGGCTCTTGTTCTTGAGCTTTTCGCCATCCAAGCTTTGATCTACTGGAGTGGCTTGTAGCCCGACACCGAGTGCTTAATGAATCATCCATTCCTCTGAATGCAAGGGTCAAATTCGTGGTGGAATTCGCGTTTTGATTTTGTTCTTCGTGTTCTTCGCGTTCTCCTTTTTCTCCACGATTTTCTCCTCCCCCGATCTCCCTCTACGCTGCGTCTTTTGCGATTCCGTTTGAATCAACTTGTTCTTTGATGTGAGGAGAACATTTCGACCGGAGGAATTCATCTCTACCCTCACGAACAAGTAGATCGAGCCGAAATCGTTTTCGTTCTTCGTTCTTCCCCTTTTACGGTGTTCTTCGGATTTCTCATGGTGTAGTTGGATTGAAGCGATGATATCCTAGGATTAGCTTCCCAACACATAGAAGAACACTTGGGCGAAGTTTGGTCGCAGCCCCGTTCGATTTGGTGAAGATCCAATCGATTTTGGTTTTGACCCGAGCAGTTTTTGTGCTTTCTGGGAGATCGCGGACAGTCCGCCATATTGGCCGCGGACAGTCCGCCGTAGGCGCGGACAGTCCACCAAGTTTTGCGTGGACAGTCCAGCCATCGGGCTCCAGCCGATTCAGTGGCTGCGCAGCTCGGTTGGTTAGGTCAACAGTGACCGGCGGACAGTCCGCCAGTGTTGGGTGCGGACAGTCCGGGCCTGAGCAGAGTCGTTCCAGCAGCTTTGCTGTTTTTCACGTTTAGCCGGCGGACAGTCCGCCAGGACCCGCGGACAGTCCGGGGTCCTCATCGGACGCGGCTTCGGGCAGGCATCGAACGCTCATCGTTCACTGTTCATGTGAACCGCGGACAGTCCGGCGTGCAAACCACGGACTGTCCGGGACCCGTCCAGCAGCTGTTGCAGAACAGTTTGTTTTTGGGTCTTTTGCCGGCGGACAGTCCGGACTCCCAGGCGCGGACAGTCCGCCCTTGACCGGACAGTCCGACATTAGCAGCCCGGACAGTCCGGGATCCTGCTGAGAGCTGATTTTCAGTGCGTTGGCTCTCCCGGCTTTTCCGCTTTGTTTTCGAACTCCTCGTTTGCTCCTATAGTTCACCTAGGAACCTCTCTACATATATTTGCTACGCGTTAGCATCGGTATTTGGAGGAATCCCGACGTAGCTCTCTATCTACGTTTGGGAGTGGTCTTTTAGGCACGAACTTGACTCGGAGTTTTGGGAGTTTTGTTTTGCTCCCTTGTGCGGTGCCTCGCTGTGATCCTAGGGATCATCCACCCTCTTTCTAGGGTCGTGGGCATCGCGTTTGAGTCCAAAGCTTTTGGGGTTGATTTTGTTGGGACAGAGGCCGTAATTTCGAGAAGAAATTTTTAGGCTCCCATTCACCCCCGCTCTGGTCGCCTTGCTTTAGCATTTTCGGTCCTTCTATTGGTATCGGAGCCAGTTAAGGATCTCTCTACCTTAACCGGTTCCAGATCCGCGAAGGTGACCTTTTAGAGTGGTTTGGCTTCCGACGTGGTTTGTCGAGGTGTTGAGCTTTTGCTTTGCTAACACTAACGGTACTTTCTGAAGTAGCACCTAGCTCTTCTTCAAGTATGTCTTTGTCCTTCAGCATGAATGGTTCCATGGACGACATCTTGGGAAGAAGGAGGAGTGCAGTTGATGAGAGGGATCACGAGGTGAACGATCTACTGATCCTTCTACGAGATGACGAGCTTTCACCGGAGGATCTTCTATGTCAACTTGGCAAGGCCAAGAAAGGTACTCTCGCTTCGAGTCTTGTGACCTTGCAAAATCTTTATGAGGCTCGATCTAGGAATGTTGAGCTTTGTAGTACCTTGCGTAGAAAGGTCGAAAAGTTGAAATGCTCCATTGCTAGTTTGAAGTCTAGTGCATCTTTGCCTTGCACCTCCTGTAGTGACATGGTTAGGAAGAATGATGAGCTAAGCTTTTCCCTTGCTAGCTTAAAGTCTGAGAATGAAATGTTGATATCTAATGCTTCCAAACCATGTTTAGTTTGCACTGACTTAAGCAAGGACCTTGATTGTGCTAAAACTGAAATAGCCTTGCTAAAGTCGGATGCTTTGTTACCATGTGTTTCATGTGAGTCTTTACTTGCTGAAATCAATAACTTAAAATTGACTCACTCCACATGTGTAGATGAACTTGAGCATGCTAGGGCTGAAATTATTGAGATAAATGCTAGGCCTTGTAGCTTGTGCTCTTTGAATAAAGATGCTTGCCTTACTTCTTGTGCTAATCATGATTCGTTGCTTGATGTGAATGGTGATGTTTCTTCCACCGATTTCATTTGCACATCATGCATTGATTTGGAAAAAGAAGTTTTGGTTTTGAAGCAAATGCGCGATGATATGAGCGCTAAGTTGGTTGAGCACAATGATATGAGTGCCAACCTTGAGAGGGAAGTCGAGCTCTTGCGTACCACATATGCCGAGTGCATAAAAGAGGAGATGGAGAATCTGAAAAACACTCCTTGTGGTACTTGTGATCGCCTCATGTTTGAGAATGAGGTTTTAGCCAAAAGGTGCAAGAGCCTTTGTGCTAAGTCTTTTGAGTCACGCATTTCTTCCAACTCCGATGTTGATATTTCCAGGTTTGCATCTTTGCAACCGGAGTTGAGTTCGTGTGTTGCGCGTGAGTCTTTTGACGATGGCACTAGTGTCAAGGTTTTGGATAGCTCTTCCATAGCTACTCCTAACCTTGCTGTTTCTTCGAGTAATGTCCAAGAAATTTCTCTTGACAAGGGTGCTTCTCATATTTTTGGGACTCGTCCTCCCAATCCGGTTTTTCATTGCACCTTTTGCAAGAAGGAGGGACATTCGCTCGATTTTTGTTTTCACCGTGTCAAGCACGAGCGGCGAATTCGAGCTAAGGCTTTTAGGAAGCCATGTAGCCTTTCCCATGGCACGTGTGTTCCTAGTGTTGGCACCAAGTCTCTTGTTGATGCTTCTTGTTCTAAGCCCCAAGGGACTTCTCACTTGTCGGAGAATGGTGTGCCTTCCAGTAGGCCTTTGTACCATTGCTCTTTTTGTGAGAAAGATGGGCATCAAGAAAGCTTTTGTTATCGGCGTGCCAAACGCTTGCGCCAAGCTCGCTCTTCTAGGAAGATGGTGGTTCATAGCCCTTCTCATGGCATGAACGCTTCTGCTCCTAGTAAGAAGCCCATTTTTGTTGATGGGATTTATGACTCCTTTTCTAGTGGGATAGGTCATGGTTGTGGACATGCTTCTAGTGCTTCTTCTCTTGGTCCACGTCATGCTTTTCATGGTGCTTCTATTGGTTCTTCTACAAAGACCTTGGAAGATGTTTGCCTCTTTTCCCGTGGTACGACTCGTTCTTCTCCTCGAGTTGTCCTTTTGAGGAATGCTTCCAAGGGTGCTTCACAATTGCATTTGAACCAACATTTGCATCATGCTAACCCACATGATAAGTTGAGATTTATGACCAAGTCTTGGATTCCCAATTACATGCTTGCTAACCCTTCGGGATCCAAGACTCGGGTTACTTTGTCCTCTTGTGTGTAGATATGAGGACGCGGGGTGGAGAACATGCGCATGATGGAGCTTGATCTTTTAGATGTGATCAAGATTTGATGGTTCTCTACACCCTGCCTAGATTTGCCTCCAAAGAAGTTTTTGCTACTCGGTGAGCATTCTTTTACACTCATACCTTGTACATCCATGTTCTATGCCTTGTGGTATGAGATGGTCTTTTATGTGCTCACTTGTATAGTTGTTACATGTACATTTTCTTTTGTATCATGTTGTGCTTTAGTCTAGCATGTGCTATCTTGTATATCATGTCATGCTAGCTTTGTGTATAGCTTTGGTGGTTAATCCACTTTTCATGCTAGTCTGTGATCCTCATGAACATTATGCCATACTTTACTTTATTCCTCCATGAGCTTTACATGTATAGGTATGATGTTCATTAGGTGTCACTTTTCAGGTGTTAGTTTTGTGTAGCTACATGTACCCTGTTGATATGTTTAGCTTGAGCACTAGCCTTTCCACAATTTTATCATGTTACATGCTTGTAGGTCTATTGCTATCATTATCTTGCATTGTAGCATGTGTTGAGGTTTGGGCTGTGTTTGAGTTGATCATGTGTTTAGGCTGCATTTTGCTATATAGTGCTTTATCCTGTTGCATGGTAGTTTTGACTAGTTTGAGTTTAGATCTCCTTGCGGTATCATTCATAGGTAGATCTCTTTTTGTTGAGAGTTCACCTTATGCTTATTATGTGACTAACCGTTTTCGTGGAGACCTTGAGGTCACACTAGACGAGACAATGCCTTGTGTTTTCTTCTGCTTTTGAGTGTGCAGGAGAACAGGAGCTTGGAGAGAGCTTTTCGGCTCATGGACCTGAATCCACTTCTTCCATGTCTTGGGGTTCCGTTCGAGCAGCTCTCCAGCGAGCACTAGCAGCACCTGGGGGAGCGACAGCATCAGGCAAGGGGGAGACGACTTCGGCGAGGCAGATGTCCCGAAGATTTCTGCAAGTTCAGGCGTCCCCTCGGGTATCACACCAGCAGGCGGTCATGCGTTTCATGAGGTACCTCCGACACACTTCTGAGTTCGGTTTTTGGTACACTCCTTCTTCGACCCCTCTCTGCTGTGTGGTCTTTTCGATGTGGTTTTTGCTGGCTGTCGCTTGAGCATTTCTTGGCTCTTTATTTGTGTCTTTGGTGCGTGTTTCCCTTTTAGTTGGGGAAGCATTTTGCTTGTTGTATCTTAGTTGGTCTTCTTCGATACCCTTTTGTTTTGGGTTTTCCTTATAGGCTAGCTTTGCATGCATTTCATCATGTATATCTTGCATATTAGAGCTTCATGTATATAACAATGAGAATGAGATTATGCTCTTTTTGGTATGCCCTGTCTATTCATGATGATGCTTGTAGCTTAGGCTCTTTTTGATCACTTGATACATGTTATGAGCTAAGCTATTTTTTGGCAAATGGTGAACTTGACTAATCAACTATGAAACTTTTAATTTGTTCACCATTGAGATTGGCAACTAGCATGGGTAGGATGTGTTGAGATCACTTGTGCTATCTTTTGTATGCTAGGTTGCTATGTCTCTTGCATTGAGTCATTCACTTGCTTGGATTGTTCATATTTACCTTGTGCTAAAATTTGATCCAAGTCTAAGTGAATTGAAAAGATCGAGATGGGATTGCATGTGTCAGCACCTCACGGTATCGAGACTGTTTCTCATTACACATTTGAGTTAAACTTGAGCCGTGTAGTGTAAGACCAAAACCGGTGCTTTAAGCTTCCGATTACTTCTGTTGCATAGGCTTAGCCCGGTTGAAAAGTTAGGCAATGACCATGCTTTTAACCTCTCGCAATCACATGCTTTTAAATATGAACTTGTGTGAATACCGCTGCAATCTTCGATGAAAATTTGAAAATAACACAAGTTTATGCTTCATTCTATTGCATGATGATTGAACTTTGCTAGGGGTAGTTCACCTTTTATACCTGAGTTAGCACTTGGTTGATTTCCTGTCTATCCATGTTAAGTGCTATTTTAGTGGTGGACTCCTTTTCAAATGGCTTAAAACTGCTCATGTGCTTAATTGTTCATATTTCGTATTCACTTGATCAGTTTGAGCCTTTGCTAGCATTTGTATTGATTGCTACACTTTCAGGGCAGCACCCTTTTGAGCATCTTTTCATTCTGATTGCTATACGCTTGAAGCTGTTGCATTGTGCATATCATGCATTTTTAGCTTAGTGTACATAACCCCTAGCTCCGATACATCTTGTGATTGCCCCCATATGCTTTTGGTTGATGACTTGTCTTGTGTTTGTGTCAATTTTGTGAAAAATGTCAAAACCCCTCAGCATGTTCCCTTTTGTCAAGGGGGAGAAGCTATTTGCAAGGGGAGCTTATGTGTTGGCACAAAGGGGGGAGTCATGCATTTTGGGGAGAGCTTTGAGCAAGGGGGAGTTTAGCTCTTTTATGTTTTTCTTCACTTGGTTTAGCTCTTTTATGTGTCTCAATTGGTATCCATCTTTTGGTATGGAATTCAATTGGTGTCATGAGCGTTATTGCATAGCTTTTGTATATAAGCTTGATTTCAGGGGGAGTCGCTTTTGTCTTGCTGCTTCTCCGCGTGCTCCGAGTGTTTGTGCTCCATTTAGTGTTGAGCCTCTCTTGTGGTTCTTCTCAGTCGGTATCGAGCCTGCTAGTCGTGTTGAGCCGTTTTTGCCTCTGTCTAGAGGGACTAGCAGTTTTTGCTTGGTATTTTTGATTGGTATAAGACCCTTCAGCTAGTTGCGTCGAGCCTATGTGCCTCTGTCTTGAGGAGCTAGCTGTTTTTTTACCAATTCTTGGCAGATCGTGATTTGTTGCATTCTAATGCGTTGTTTCAGCCTCAATTGGTATCGAGCCTAGAGCTAGTGGTGTTGAGCCATTTTCTGCCTCTTCTTGAGGACTAGCTCATTTTTGACTTGGTTGCATCGAGCCGTTGTCCATGTCTTTGGGAACCAAGTCTTTTGCTCTGTGTGATCGAGTTTTGCTCTTTGTTGAGTTGTTGCTCCGATCCCTTGCTTGGTTGCGTTGAGCCGTTGCCCATGTCTTTGGGGACCAAGTTATGTCCATTTCAAATTGCCCCTTCTTTAGATTTTTCGGTCCTTCAATGGTCCTTCAATTGGTATGGCATTTGAATGGATAATCTTCTCATGACAAGTGACTTTGTTTTTGCCCTCCGATGGCTTTTGATCACTTGAATGAGATTTTCGGTTGTGGTATCTCAAACCATCTCTTGTGCCTAGTTTTTGTCAATTCAATCATCAAGGGGGAGAAAGAGAAAGAGAAAGAAAAAAGGGGGAGAATTTGACCCAAAACCAAGTGGATAAGTACCTTGGTCTCTCTTTTGTGATGATTGATTGACAATTTATTTGAGATTGGTTTTCGAGTGCCTTTTGGGTTTCATGAAACTCTTGTTTATCTTGACTCTTCGGTTGTGTGGAGGCCTTGCCCGCTTTTTCCATTTCTTTCGGGACCGAGAGCTTTTATTTGGAGTTTTCATGATCCTTCCTCATCTCAAGTAGCCTTGTGTTCGCTTTTGTTTGGCTTTTGGGCACTTGGATGAGTCTTGCCTTCAAACTCTTCCTTTGTGGTTTATTTCTAAGTCAATGCATTCATCAAGGGGGAGATTGAGAACATATATGATGAATGATTGACTTTGATGAGGAAGGTTTGAGGCTTTTACCCGGTTGAGTCTATATCTAGCTATGCGCTTATTGTTTATGACTAACCGGTGGCGTGAGTTGTGTGGTGTTTCTGTGTTGGTGTGCGTGTGCGACATGTGTCTCTTGGCTGTGTTGATGTGCAGGTGTGGAGCTCGGATACAGTGGTCTATGGCGAGGTGAAGGTCAAGTAGAGACGTGCCATGCCGACGGACCGGGAGCGGTGAAGGATGGGCGTGCCGTGCGGCGGACGTGCCATGCTGAGGTACCCAGAGCGGTGAAGGGCGGACGTGAGGCTTGGACTGACGGACCAGAGGGCCAGAGGACCAGCTGTGGTAGCTGGCACGTGGCATCGACGAGCGGGAGCACATGGGGATGTGCGGTGCATCGGCCGAGTCGGGAGGAAGGCGCTGGAGTCGTGTCACTTGGCGGGAGGTCGGACACGGGCTTGCGTGCGGCGCAGGTGTCGTCGGCCAAGTCAAGAAGGAAGGCGAAGGCGTTGTGCCCGGCGTGGAGGCTGGACATGCATCGGCATCGGTGCCGGTGGTCGGGGTGTGCGAACCACATCCCGTCTATGGTGCGGGTTCGGTAGCTGAGCCTCAAAAAGCTACCATCGACGGTTTCCAGGTTTGGGCCTCAAAACCTGGGGTGGCCGGTTTCTGAGTTTGGGCCTCAAAACTCGGCGAGGACGGTTTCTAGGTTTGGGCCTCAAAACCTGGGCTTGCGGGTTTCCGAGTTTGGGCCTCAAAACTCGGGGTGGACGGTTTCCCGGTTTGGGCCTCAAAACCGGGGGTTGGTCCGAAAGGACGGTCGACGCGTGGCGGCACCGAGAGGCTTGCGTTGCGGCGATGCTATCGGTGAGAAGGCGCGGCGGTCGACGGTGACGGCACGTGGCGGCATCAGGAAGGTCGCGTCGAGGCGAAGCTACCGGATGTGCGGGCGTGGCCGTCGGATGAAGATCGTCAGGACTGGACGGTTTTACCCCTGGGGGGTATTTGGGTTGAGTGCTTAATGTAAGGGTGTTTTGGTCTTCGGACAGTGTTGGGCGCGGACAGTCCGGGCCTGAGTAGAGTCGTTCCAGCAGCTTTGCTGTTTTTCACGTTTAGCCGGCGGATAGTCCGCCAGGACCCGCGGACAGTCCGGGGTCCTCATCGGACGCGGCTTCGGGCAGGCATCGGACGCTCATCGTTCACTGTTCATGTGAACCGCGGACAATCCGGCGTGCAAACCGCGGACTGTCCGGGACCCGTCCAGCAGCTGTTGCAGAACAGTTTGTTTTTGGGTCTTTTGCCGGCGGACAGTCCGGACTCCCAGGCGCGGACAGTCCGCCCTTGACCGGACAGTCCGGGATCCTGCTGAGAGCTGATTTTCAGTGCGTTGGCTCTCCCGGCTTTTCCGCTTTGTTTCCGGACTCCTCGTTTGCTCCTATAGTTCACCTAGGAACCTCTCTACATATCTTTGCTACGCGTTAGCATCGGTATTTGGAGGAATCCCGACGTAGCTCTCTATCTACGTTTGGGAGTGGTCTTTTAGGCATGAACTTGACTCGGAGTTTTGGGAGTTTTGTTTTGCTCCCTTGTGCGGTGCCTCGCTGTGATCCTAGGGATCATCCACCCTCTTTCTAGGGTCGTGGGCATCGCGTTTGAGTCCAAAGCTTTTGGGGTTGATTTTGTTGGGACAGAGGCCGTAATTTCGAGAAGAAATTTTTAGGCTCCCATTCACCCCCCATCTGGTCGCCTTGCTTTAGCATTTTCGGTCCTTCACTTTCTGCCTTCATAGACTCGGTTTCTCCGGGTCCTTCTGGGTCATTAACGGATATCATACTCAAGGTTTCATCATCTCGGAGGACATCTGGAGGGGTTGGAGGTCGAAGAGATGACTGGTGTCCTGCCATGAAGACTTCACGAGTGTAGCCTTGGTTTGTTGATCCCGGTGTAACCGACTCCAAAGTAGAGGCACTGGAGTTTAGCTCTATTGAGGTATCATGTTCCTCAAAGGGGAGCTGATGTCCATGTTGGTATGGGAGAATTTTGTCGATTGTGCCAACCAATCTTGCCGTGGCTGGTTGTATTGGCCAATGAACGATGTTACCTTCCTCGGTTGAGCTGAAAACAAGTCCCTGCTGAGCTCCTGTCAGCGGGATCTGTTGAAGCTTTTTGAATTTTGGTCCAATCAGCTCTTGGAAGTTCTCTGCCAAGTTGTGCAGTCTAAAGGGGATATGATGCGTGGGGTCTGAGTCCTTCATGGATCGAGAAGTCGTATCGGAGTAGGAGTCGGATGATTCTGCGTGGTCCCCAGATTCTTGCGATCCTTGGATTGTGAGGTTTGCTAGGTCCTGTGACACCCCAATTTTAAGAACAAAATTGGAGCACAATATATGTATGCCAGGATCAATTTTCATACATATATCCACATCATAGTAAATATAAAAACAATGTTTTATTAATATATCGAACATTATTACAAAAATGACCCTCGGGTCTGAAAGAAAAGTACAGACTCTCCGTCTAACTCTAATGTAGACTCGCGGAAACTGGACGCCACTCCACAGGAAGGTCGACCGGGGGCTGCGCCACAGGTCATCAGGGTCGAAGCCACCGTCTTCTGGGTACTCCTGCTCCTCGTAGGCGTAGACTCCAATGTCTGGGTGGGGTAGCAGGGGGTTCAAAGAGGAAGGGTGAGTACATCGAAATGTACTCCGCAAGTGTAGGAAATAAATGCTTATGAGGCTAATAACAAAGGTAGGCTGACTCTGTTTGACTCAAGCGCCTACAGCAACACATCCTATTAAATCCTATTTCCTATGCACCTATTTACTAGGTTATAACCACAGTCTCCATCTATAACAGTAACCACACTCGAAGTCGCACCGAGCAAACCACACTCGGAGTCACACCGAGCAACCAACACTTGGAGTCCACCAAGCAACCACACTTGGAGTCACACCAAGCGAACCCACACCTGAAGTCCATCAGGCAAACCACACCTGAAGTCCATCAGATGACCCGAACCAGTAACTAGTACTAATCTCGAAGAAGTCCAAGCCGGTCATGACCGTGAGCACGGCTGATATATCAGTTTTACACTCTGAAGAGGTTGCACATCGTTACCCATAAGTCATGCGTTCCCCATCACGCTAAACACTGCCAAGGTGCACAGCGGGGTCACACTACAATACCTTTACAAAGCCGCCTCCAAATCCGTTCCACACGTACATCTAAGGTTTCACCCCGTACAAAGGTCTACGACCCCCAGGGCCCCCTCGTGAGCCACTAAAACAAACCCCGTGTGGACCCTCAACTTGGAGGAAACTAATTAATTAGCCAGGTTCGTCCCATTCCAAACCTCATGGTTGCGCTGTTAAGCCGGGTTACAGGCTTCGAGAACCGGGTCCTAGGGATTCAGGCAGGATAAATCTAGCACGTGCCCAGAACCAAAAACCAAATACAACTGTCGAGTCCCACGGCACAAAAACCACCACACGGTCCATCCTGCCGGATTTACCTACTCACCATACTACTCATTACCAGACCACAATGTTTCATAGATCATTAATCAGAATTAATTATTAACCACCCATCCCAAGACAGCAGGGCTAAGCATGACTTCTACCCAACACATCCCAAACCAGGTGACAAGGATAATATAATCAAGTGCTAGTAAACCATATCATGGGATTCAATTTAAGACTGCATGCAACTACTGGATCTAACTACTCTAACTCAAAATAAAATAAATACAGGTGCAAGATGTTCAAGAACACTTGCCTTCGGGCTGGGTTGGATCGACGAAGGCACGGGTTGGATCCTAGGGTTCCACGTAGCTCGCACTCGCTGGATCAAACAGCATCATCACATGGCCCAAACAAAGCATATAAGAAACAGTACATCATACAGTAATAAAACAGAATGTAAACTGATCCACTGTGTAGAGCTCGACGAGACGAATCTAACGCAAGTTGAATGGGTCGAATCGAAGTTAAAATGAGCAAGTTATGAGCATTTGAATGGGAGTGGCAATACTGTAAATCATTTGAACTCATTTTTGCAATTTAAATAAATAAAAACAAAAAAAAGGAAAGTTGGCTGGACCGGGCCTCATTTATCCGATGGTGCAGGGGCTAGATCGAATGAAAACCTAGGCACATGAATAGGAGCATTGGATGGCGGGTTTATTACTCGAAAGCACGAGGGGTTGGCTGCAAAACGGCGGAGAGGACCCGTGCTGGTGCCACTTGTTGTGACCGTGTGACTCCGGTGCACCGCTGTGCCATGGACCGCGAAGGACGGGGAGCGGTGGACTGATCTCACGCCATCGCATAGTGTTGTGGTGAACCGGGGGACTGCGCCTCCTTTTCGAGGATGCACAGGGTCTAGATTGGAAGTTCTCCTAGACTCAGTGAACAGTGCTCATAGGACGGCGGGTTGAATCATTGAAAACCAGAGGGCTCTTTAGCAAAAGTGTCAGCCATGTCAGCGCAGTCAACACGGTGGCCGACGTGGCGCCCCGTGGCGATCTAGGGTTGGATCGGTGCGTCACGTGGCTCGTGAACGTGCTGACGCGGCTCTTGTGCAACGAGTTCATGGTGTTGTGGACCGGGCTCATACCGTTTCGGGGAAACGATCTAATCTAAGCCGTGCGTATGGATCTGGACGGCCAGGGGTGAAAGGTGCGGAGTATGCGGTCGCCGGTGGTGTGGCTCGCGGCGGCGCTTCGAACAAACACGGCGGCGCCATGGGTTTGGCTCGCCGGAGTGCTCGGGGAACGTCTACGAGGCGTTAGAGACAGAGGGGTTAGGTGGGATCGATCGAGAAGCTCACCCCGAGTCCAATGAAGGAGTTCTCGGCGATGGAGGTGGCTCGGCGGCGATGAATCGGCGGCGGAGGCGGATGGTGGCGCACGGGTCCGGCGGTGCAGGTGCTGGAGAGGAAGAGAGCGCCCGCGGCAGTCAGGGTGGAGGCGTAAAGGTTACCCCCTAACCCGAAGGCCTCCAAGAGCCGATGAGGTCGAGCAGGAGCGTTGGCCGGTGATGCTCGGGCTCAGCAGAGGCAGGCGGCGTCGGTGTGCTTCGAGAAAAGGAAGGGGAAGTTGGGGCACTGACGCGACTTCTTGTAGGCGAGGGGGGGGGGGGGTGGCGGCGCGCGCGTTCATAGCAGATGGGATCCCGGGAGGAGCGGAGGGGATGAGGACGAGCACCTGGCGAGATGCTCGGGAGGATTCGGTTCGGGCTGGTGAGCTGAGCGGCAGGAGGTTGGGGAACGGTCTGACGGCTGGGCCCCGCATGGCAGTGGGAGAGAGGGCGCTGGCGCGGCGCGCGGGGTGGGCTGGTTGCAGAGGCGAAGCGGGGCTGGGGTTGGAATCTTGGGCCGGGGCAGGGACATTGGGCTGGCGCGGGGTGGAGAGAAAGGGCCGAGGATGTGGGCTCGGGGGGAGCTGGGCCGCGAGATGGAATGTGGGAGCGGGCCGGCGGCGCGCACATGGAGTGTGGAGCGGGCCGCTGCGAGGTGAGGGTCGGGCCGCCAGGAAGGTGGGAGTGGGAGAGGGTGAGGGGGAAGCTGGGCCGGGTGGGAAGAGAGGGGAAGTGGGATGAGGCCCAGTTACCTTTCTCTTTTCATTTACTTATCCTTGTTCTGAAATCATTTCAAATTCCATTTCAAAACCAGTTTGAAATCAAACAGTTTTAAAAGAGTTTTAAAAACAATTTCCCTAGGTTTTTCAAATAAATCTTGAGTTTTAAAGTTTTGTAAAATTTCATGAACCTTTTATTTATTTCTTAAATAGAATAAAATCGGTTCGCCCTATACGGAGTTTAATAAATTTCCTTTTCACCCAATAAAATTATGCAACGGCATGAATGCAACAAACAACTAGTTAGGATTTTTCCTCCATCTAAGGTTTTGGCCATTTTCTAATTAAATTCTAATTTATTTTAATTAATTAACACCCAGGGTGTTACAGGTCCCAGGTGAGATGGTCCATCTTTGGTGTGGCTTGTGCTTCTGACTCTGGTTGAAGTTGTCGATGCAGTTTTCCTTGATCATCCGTGATGCAGGTCCACGAGCCAAAAACAAAAAATGATCCCGCCGAGAACATGTTGAAGTGGTTCGTCGAGCTCTTGATTATGGAATCGCCGAGAGCCCCTACCTGGCGCAACAGCTGTCGGTGTTTGTTAATCGGCAACTCGTCTTGAGGGATCTCAGACGATTTGTTCGGTGGGGATCGGCGTTTGTAGTACCCGGCGAGTACACAGGGACAACGATTTATACTGGTTCAGGCCGCTTAATAGCGTAATACCTTACGTCCAGTTCGGCGTGTACCTTGTGTTATGATTCAAGATTCAATTGATAGGGGTCGGCGCCTGCTTCCCCTTATATATCAGGGTGAAGCACGACGTATGCCGAGTCCTAGTCGGTTACATCAGAGGAATCCTATTCTAATAACAAGACTTCCTTTAACAACTCGACTAAGTTACAATGAGAGTCTTAATCCGTGTACACTTCATATCAAGTCTTTGGATCTCTCGTGTCGCCTAGGGTTAGTCGGAGTAATCACCTTCTGATGATATCTCTGACATCCTGGTCCGTCAACCCCCCCTCTGGTCGCTTTCTACTAGAGTTCTCGGTCCTTCAGCACCTGAACTACAACATTCACTTAAGTCTAATGATCAATAATATACACCATATCAGGTTGACTTATCCACATTTTAGTTGAACCTTAATGCATCACATGGACTTGTATCATGGTGAAGCTTGACATAATTTTCCACTAACCGTGGAGACGGCGACTCGAATCGAATTACAAACCAGTTGGCGAGAAACCTTTAATACAAACCCACACTTTCCCCGTCGGGTCCATGCATTGGGTCACCGCTCGATACTATTCGTGGTGGTAATCGTCGCGGTTCAAGCACGGATCGCCCAATTGGAACCTAACGATGGCCATTCCGAGGCAGATCGTATTTCCATACTAGAGGGCACAACACGGGTTGATCCCAGCCCGAACAGCGTCTAACCGGCTTCGGGGTCGGCGATTACAGCACCGACAACCCTAAGTAAAAGGGCTCTTTAAAAAATAAACGAGGGCCAACATCAATACAAACCTACACGATCCAACGGACGAGCTGCCCCAAGTTTCCAAACTTGTGCCTTGCCTTCTAGTTGACCGTATTTTATTACTACTTAGGTTCTTTTCCATGATAGCAAAAATAGCCAACCGTGATCCGGTAAATACCCACCAGGGGTATTACGGTAACATCCTTAATTACTACTTTTATTAAGCAGACTAAGCAATGCTACATTTAAAATAAATAAACAGGGTAACAAGGCAGGTATAACCAATAATTCGAGGAATGGTAATGCAACAATTAGGATCCAATCAACTTCTATACCTAATGCATCACAATATAAAATACTCAATTGAATTAATTGTACATAACAAGAGACTTAGAATGCTCTGTGGCTTGCCTTGGGAAAAGACCGAGGCCTCGTGAGCGGGGCACTCGGGCAGGTTAGCTTTGAAGTCGGCGCCTGCTATCTCCTCGAGCTGCCGGACTTCGGGTGCTTCCGGCTCCCCGTTTCTCTCCTGCTCCTTGTCGTTCTCTGGGACTAACGATCCTATTTGCAATATGGTAAAAGTAATTAATAATGCGCGGTGCACCATGATGGTATGCAAAAGCGAAATATTTTTGCAAGCCAACAAAACCAACTTGTTGAACAAATTTTGACATTGAGGAAATTATTTAATTAAATGAAAGCACAAAACAATTTAACTCCACCATTTTCTATTTATTAATTCAAAAGAACTCAGGTTTGTACAACAAATACTGTTTCCTGATCTCTGAAAAATCCACAAAAATTACTGCAGCTAATCAATACCAACTGGACTCCACTGTAAAAATTTTAGCAAGAAATATAATACTGGACATCAGATACAAAAAGATTAAATAAACTGCCGAAAAGGTACTTTGAACTAACTTTTCTTCAGATTTTATATTTTTTCTGGCTTCTTGTACTAAAAGCAACCCTACTGCAGAAAAATGACTGCTAGAGCATGCGTATATTACCCTACACAAATTATCAAAGTTTAAATCAGATTAATGCCTTTGAACTGCAACCCTTCTGGAAAAGGGTACAACATTCATTTCCATATTTTTCTCAGATTTTATTCAACAATTCATATTTATCAAGAAAGTTCCATGAACAGCAAATTTATATTATTTTCTGCATGATTTTTCTAAGAAAAACTCAGAAAAGTACACTTGTATTACAACTTCATTTTCTTTCATACAACTGACCATATCTAATATTTTTCTCAGCTTTGTTAAGATACACACAGAGCATATAATGTTTCCCATATTTTATTTCTGCATATATTTCTCTCAATAATAATTTTAAGAAAACAGCTAAAAATACATTTAAATCTAAACAAACACTTTTTCTACAGGAACAGACCCTCATATATTTTTGACAGATGCATCACATGCCAGGAAACATACTCAAATTTTTCCATAATTTAACTCAACCAGAAAACATATTGACACATTTATTTAATAGTTTGCACATAAACTGAAATAAATAAAAACAGTATAAAGAACTATTACCAAAAATACTTTCTTATTTTTCCCGTAAACAGATTAGCAAAACTAAAAGTACTTCATTTGGATCAATAAATCATGCTACACAAAATAAACAAGCTTTTTTGGAAAATAAAAGGAAAAGGAAAAACAAATGAAATCTCCGACCGGGCCTCTGCGGACTCGGCCCATGGACCACGTGCGGCTGACCTGCAGGGCCCAGCGGTCAACGGGCCCACCTGCCAGTGGAAGCAGAGCAGGGGATGTGGTTTGACCGACGATTCCTCGCCGACAGTGTGGTCGCCGGCGGTGTGGTCGGGTTTGACGTGTTCATCTTGTCAAGGCGGGTGGAGTGGTGGAGTTGGTTTGGTCAGAGGACGACCGTAGCTCACCGGCGGCAAGCCATGGCGGACGGTGGCGGCGGTGGAGTTTGGCTAGGCCGTTTCCGGCGGTCGCCGACCAAATTAATGGGTACGCAAGCATTGGTGAACCCTAGGGAAGCTAGTAGAAGGGTTGGTTTGGCCGGTGAGGCTTCGGAGAAGCTCGACCATGTGCGAGCGCCATGGCGGCGCTAATGGCGCTCGACCGTGACATGGTGTGAGTTCGGTGGTGTTAGAGAGCGAGCGAACTGGTGTTCTCACCTTGTGTTTGCATGATGGAGCTCGCCGCAGAAGATGGGCTCGGTGAAGGCTTGGTTGGCGTGGAACAACGATGCGTGCTCCTCGGCGGCGAACGACGGCCGAAGGGGCATGATGCGTTCCAGCGAGGGTGTGGCTTGGCTGGAAGTGCGGTCGCGCGCACCGTGTGTCTACGGCGACGGCGAAGACTCCGGTGCAAGGAATCGGACACTGAGGCTTTGGTAGGATCAGAACGGTGGTGCGGGCTCTGTGGGGATATTACCTCCGTATACCCCCATGGACCTACATGAGCCCTTCGTCAAGGACAACCCAGCTCGCGAGGCCTAACAACACGGGACTAGCTCGTCGTGCTTGTCAAGAACTCTCATAAAGCCTTGCCCGCCAAGGAAGATCCTAGAGTTAGATCCGGATACCTTGCCTTAAGGAACCGTTTGTAATCTATTACGAACTGTAACCTGCTCCCCGACTATATAAGGCGAGCAGGGACCCCCTCTCATCTCATCCCCATCAGACCTGATATTCCGATATCATAATACAATCCAGCCACCAAAACACAGGACGTAGGGTATTACGGCGACTTGCCGGCCCGAACCTGTCTAAATCGTCGTGTTTCATCCCTGTGTTTACGCTTGAGCAGTCGTCACCACACCTCCTCAATCTAATCTACTACCTTGGGCATACCCCTCGGTAGTCTACCAACGATATTTCATTGATAGTTGGCACGCCAGGTAGGGGTGTGTGCTACGACACCATGATCTGCCTGTGACGTAACGACCCTAATCCCATGGCCCACTGATCACTATCAACCTGACAGTCGATCCGTACAGCCAAGAGATTAAGACCGGGTTCGCCACTGGGCTACATCAATGCCCGATGTCCGCAGGATCATCTCACAATTCAGTTACAACCTCTTGAACATTTTGACAAATAACAACGGAGTAAATAGCGGAAGACTTACATAACATTAGTTTTACAAACCAGGGTTCAACATAAAATTTAAAGTGAAGTTATTACAGACCATAGTTCAAATAGATAGAGTTGGCAGGGTAGCATATGACAACAACTAAAAGATAAAGATACATCACCCAGCCCGAGGGTGAATAATCACTCATCGGCCTCATCGGCCTCTTCCTGAACAACAATCACACAGCAGGGTCCAAGGCATACTGAGGAATCTGCCATACCTGCAACATGGGTAAAAGAACCCTGAGTACAAAGGTACTCAACAAGACTTACCCGACTAAAGAAAAGGGAGAAGACTCAGGGATGCAGGCTTAGGGTAGTCAAGGTAAGGCTTAAGCAAGTTCAAGTATTTTGCAGAAAAGCATTTTTGGTAAACCTTATTTTAATTTTGAAAGATTCGGTATTCCTTGTTCCAACATAATCCTTGATTCATTTTACTTTCCAAAACAGATCTAGTTGAGAACCACTCCCTGTTGACAGTCAGTGACTAAGTCTCCATAACCGAGGAGCAGCGTTAATCCGGATAAATAATACTCAGCTGAGGGTCCCTATCCACACTGCATATGTAGCACCCAAGCTTGCATATGCCAACTCGTCTACCACGATTCCTCCAAGATTGGGCCCGGTCCTACGCCACCCGGAAGTACAGTACACCACTCCAATCCGGGACTCTAACCCACGTGGGTACATGCTACTTCCGCCATCTCTCCACTCCCAGTGCGCGGTTGTCGGTCCAATAAAGGATTCCTCGGAGCCGAAGCTTTCCGTAGTATGTGAATAGTTGCAAGTCTTAGTCAGCAGGCCCCCATACAGGTGGTCCCTAAATTTTTCCAGCCAGCGACAAGCACCTCGGGACTCTAACCCGAGAGTACAGGTCCTGTCAGTTTTTCAACCCTGTCCCGGTCGGTGTCAACTGTTGAGTCCCGGACTACAACATGACGGCACCGTACGCAAGGACAACCTCTCCTTCCCATGGACTAGGTACGGATCAGATACTTAGCCAATGGTGGGAGTAAACCAGAAATTCCCATAAATATCCTTAAAGTGATCACACTTTCGAGATTGGCATTTTTATTGCAAATCTATCATATAGCATTGCTAAGCTTTTCACAAATAGTTTTTGAAAAGCGGTTATCAGGTGTATCATTGGTCAAGGTAGATAATGCATCAGATAGGATTTCACTCAACTCCTATCAACCTAATGCAATAATTTAACTCAAAACATTTAAGGAAAACATTTATAAAAGCAAGGTAGGGTTAAATGCACCGGGGCTTGCCTTGGACGGCAAAAAGAGCAGACTCGGGGTAGGTATAGGCGTCGGAGCTCGGGGTTGCCTCGGGGACAGATCCTTCGGTGGCTACCTCGACTTCAGGGCCTTCTTCGTCAACTATACGGATGCAATGATGAATGCTCATGAGAATGATGATATGGACTTAAGGTACGTGACAATACCACAGATTCAAGATTACTCTTAGGCAAGACATAATCGAAATCTAGGTTGAGCATAAAAGGTAACCATTTCTTCCTTAAGCAAAATTGATTAAACTAGACTTTATCATAATTATCCTAAGCATCAACCAAACATAGTCATCACAAACATCATAGACCAAAGGGTAGGGGTCTATGAACATCAAGCAATCCAAAAAGTCACATCACAGGGCATTCAACGCTAACCCTAATCACCTTTTCTATTTTTCTTAATTATTTAAAAAGGTCATTTTATGAAGGTGCTCCAAAAATTACCAAATTAATCACACAAGTTCATTAGGGTACAAGTAGATGGCAAAACAAATTTCATAATTTTTGGAGGTCATTAAGGTGCTCAATTAAATCTAGACATTTAATTAACAAAAGGCACTATTCCTTAATTAAAATAAAGCTCAAAAATCAACTTGCTCCAAATGACTTCAAAATTTTACCAGAGACTCGTCATGACATAACTAACTTGCAAATTTTATCTCAAGATTTTTGGAGCTATATAACACTCTCTAAAAATACCAAAGCCTTCATTTTTCAATTAAAAGGGGAATTTTTCATTTTCAAATTTTTGCAGGAAGGTCAAGTTTTATATTTTTATAAAATACTTCAAGGTGCAAAGAGTCTACCATCAAAATTTCAGAATTTTTGGATCAACACAGAAAATCACACAAAAAGATGAAATCTGAACACTATTCACATGTATGAAGAAATAGAAAAACGGCACTGTTCTTCTCCTCCGTTCGCCGGCGACCACCGACGACGGCGGCGCTGCTACGCCGGCCACGACGAGGCGTCTCAGGCGAAACCGGGGAGATGGGGGGCTTCAGGAGCTCACCGTGAGTCGATTAAGCGGCTCGGCGAGGGAAGGGAATGAACGGAGGGAGGTGGTCGACGGTGGCCGGCGGAAAACTCACGGCGGCGATCGTCGTCCCGATGATCCTGCGCGACACAAGTGACCGCAAGGGGTCAGTCAGAGGCGCAAAGGGGTAAGGAAGGTGATGCGGGGGTCGGAGGGAGATGATCAAGGCCGGGGAGGGAGTATTTCACGATCCCGACCTCGACGGGATTCTCGCCGGAGATGGGAACGGCGAGTTACGCCGGGCAAACAGGGACGGTAGAGACCAAATTGAGGAGTGGGGAAGCAGCACAAGAACACGACGGAGCTTTTGAGCTAGGTGGTTGAGCACGGGAGGCTCTGGCTGGTGCTGGCGACGGCGGCGGAGGTGAGTGAGGGAGTCGGGCTCCGGCGGGCCTTATATAGCCACGGCTAGCGGCCGGCAGAGAGCTCGGAGAGGTGTGGACGAGTTCGGCCGAGGCACGCGCAATCGATTGCGAGCTGGCGGAGAGGACGGCGTGCAGTCGGGGCCTGGGCGTGAGCTCGCCGGCGTTGTCCACGCGGCGGTGATGAACTGGGGGCAGTGGGGGACGGGCGAGAGGTCAGCGCTCGCATGCGCGGACGCGAAATGATCACGCGGCCGCAGGCGGCAGGTCGGGAGCATGCGGGCGGCTGCCAGGCGCGTGGCGCACGCGGCGCCGGCGAGGCGTCCATGGCCGGGCCCCCCCCCTACGACGGGGAAGATGAACAGGGTAGGGTATAGGGTTTGACCTTTGGCTAGTTTCTGAAATTTGCAAATTACTTCCAAAATTTGAACTGTGCGACAAAAACTCAAAACACCAAAGTTGTTCAGAAAAATGAGATCTACAACTTTGTCAATATGACCATTTTCAAATTCCAAATAGTTTTTGAACAATATTTGAAAACAGTAAAGGGGACACTTTTTCAAACTTGATTCAAATCAAAATTACTCTGGATTTCAAACTGAAACTTGAAAATCTGTAAACATGAAAGTTGTTCCTTTTATCAAAACCTACAACTTTGCTATTATACACTTTTCCAGAAACTCATTAGTTTTTGAACTCATTTTGAAAACTGAAAAGGGGCCAAAAACTGGAGTTTGATTGAATTTGAAATAACTCAAAACTTTGTACTGCAACTTGAAAATTTGTAAATACCAAAGTTGTTTCTCTTTGACAGATCTACAACTTTGCTTTTTGGACCAACCCCAAATTTTGAATAATTTTTAAATTACAAAAAGAGGGATAAAATCCAGGGTTTGGAAATCAGGGTTTTGCAAAGCGATTCGAAATCAAAATCTGATTTTTGAACTTTGGCCAACACAACAAAACTTCAAGACACCAAAGGAACAAGAATTACACAAAGCTAGTCACAGAGGTGAAATTACCATTTTGCCCTAGTAGAGAGAAGTGGGCTAAATAGGGTTTTTGCAATAGAGGTAAATCACATAAAATGATACATTAAGAAAAATGCATACACATGAACTCATGATCAAGCTGCTTAATGATGATAATGATGATATGTCAAGTTAATTACATGCTAAACACCAGAGGTGTTACAGCCTCCCCCCCTAAAAGAAATCTCGCCTGAGATTCCACGTCTTACAAAAGGACAAAGAAGGGATAAAGGCAAAACTTTACATAGACAGGGATTCGAGAAAGTCGGGGTAGTTCTTTGCTAAGAAGTCTTCAGATTCCCAAGTAGCTTCTTCTTCAGAGTGCTGGTTCCACTGGATTTTATACCATCTTGTGGTGGTTCTTCGGGTAACGCGATCCTTGTGGTCCAACACGCGAACTGGATATTCCGAGTAGGATAGATCAGGCTCTAGCTCGACACCTTCAACTTCCACGACATGTTCTGGTACTCGGAGACACTTCTTGAGTTGGGAGACATGGAAAACATTGTGGACAGCGGAGAGATGATCGGGCAACTTTAGCTTGTAAGCTACCTTGCCACAACATTCCAAAATCTCAAACGGACCAATGTAGCGGGGTGCTAACTTTCCTTTGACTCCAAAACGAGTGACTCCTTTGGTCGGTGAGACCTTGAGATATACATAATCTCCAACTTGAAACTTCAGAGGTCGACGTCTCTTGTCAGCGTAGCTCTTCTGTCGAGATTGGGCAATCTTCATATTCTCCTGTATCTGCTTGACTTTCTCTTCCATATCTTTAACCAGGTCAACTCCAAAGAATTCTCTTTCTCTGGGCTCAGACCAACTGAGGGGTGTACGACAACGACGACCGTACAGTGCTTCAAAGGGTGCCATTTTGATGCTCTCTTGGTAACTGTTATTATAAGAGAACTCTGCCAAAGGCAAACAGTCATCCCAAGTATCTGCGAAGGTAAGAACACAGGCTCTCAACATGTCCTCCAGCACTTGGTTGACTCGCTCAGTTTGTCCATCAGTTTGCGGATGATATGCTGTGCTATGTAAGAGCTTGGTTCCAAGCGAGGCATGGAACGCTTTCCAAAACTTAGCGACAAACTGGGTACCACGGTCAGAGATAATGCTCTTGGGTATGCCATGAAGTTTCACTATGTTGTTCTTGTACAACGTGGCATAAGTGGGGACGGTGTAACTGGTCTTCACTGGCAGGAAGTGAGCTTGTTTGGTGAGTCGGTCCACGATTACCCAAATGGAATCAAAACCTTTCTGGGTCTTGGGTAGTCCATTGACAAAATCCATACTAATGTCGTCCCATTTCCAAGCGGGTACTGACAAAGGTTGCAATTCTCCTCCAGGCTTCATGTGTACTGCCTTGACTCTTTGGCAGGTATCACACTGAGCGACATACCGGGCAATCTCAATCTTCATTTTAGTCCACCAGAATCTCTGCTTTAAGTCTTGGTACATCTTGTTGCTTCCGGGGTGAATAGAGAATCTGGTCAAGTGCGCTTCCTCAAGGATTAACTGTCTCAATTCAGGCACCTTGGGAACTACTAGGCGGTTCTTGAACCAAACAACCCCTACATCATCGATCCTGAAACAATCAACCTTTCCGGTCTGGACCTTTTCGATGATGTGCTTGATTCCAGGGTTATCCTTTTGAGCGGCAATGACTTGATCCTTGATGGATGTTTCTATACTGACATTATTCTGGCTTCCTTGCGGGATCATTTCGATACCCATCCTTTCAAGTTCATGGCACAAGGAAAGATCATAGGGCTTCGTCGTCAGACAGTTGCAGTATGACTTGCGACTGAGGGCATCGGCAACTACATTTGCCTTACCAGGATGGTAATGTACTTCGAGATCATAATCTTTAATCAACTCAAGCCATCTTCTCTGCCTCATATTCAATTCTTCTTGAGTGAAGATATACTTTAGGCTCTTGTGATCCGTATACATATTACAGGTACTGCCCAACAGATAGTGACGCCAAATCTTCAAGGCATGCACGACTGCTGCTAGCTCAAGATCATGGGTTGGGTAGTTTTCCTCATGTCGCTTAAGCTGTCGTGAGGCATAAGCGATTACTCGTCCTTCTTGCATCAAAACACAGCCCAAACCAGTACCAGATGCATCACAGTATACATCGAAGGGTTTCTCGATATCTGGTTGAGCTAGGACTGGTGATGTAGTTAGCAGTTTCTTCAGGGCTTGAAAGGCTTGCTCACAGGCTGGTGACCAAACGAAATCCACGGAATTCTTCAACAACTCGGTGATAGGCTTGGCGACTCTGGAGAAATCTGGGATGAAACGACGATAGTATCCAGCCATTCCCATGAAGCTGCGAACTTCGCGGACAGTGGTAGGTGGCTTCCAATCCAAGATATCTGCCACTTTTCCAGGGTCAACGGACACACCTTCGGCGGACAGGACATGACCAAGGAATTGAATTCGATCTAGCCAGAATTCACATTTGCTGAACTTGGCATACAGCTGGTGATCTCTGAGACGAGAGAGAACGATTCGAAGATGCTTGGCGTGATCTTCAGGAGTTCTTGAATAGACAAGGATGTCGTCAATGAACACGACTACAAAATTATCGAGCTCTGGCATGAACACAGAGTTCATGAGATACATGAAATGAGCAGGGGCATTGGTCAAGCCAAAGGACATGACCAAGTACTCATATAGGCCATATCTGGTGGTGAAAGCTGTTTTAGGAATGTCTTCTGGACGGATTTTTATCTGGTGGTAGCCAGATCTGAGATCAATTTTGGAGAACACTCTGGCTCCAGACAACTGATCAAAAAGAAGGTCAATGCGAGGCAAGGGATATTTATTCTTGATGGTGACCTCATTGAGTGGGCGATAGTCAACGCACAGACGAAGACTTTTGTCCTTCTTCTTCACAAAGATAGCAGGACAGCCCCAAGGAGATGAACTTGGGCGAATGAGACCCTTGTCCAATAGCTCTTGCAATTGGACCTTCAGCTCTGCCAACTCTCTGGGAGGCATTCGATAAGCTCTACGGGATATAGGAGCAGTCCCGGGCTTTAGCTCTATGGCAAACTCAACATTACGGTCGGGAGGCAGACCGGGTAGATCTTCTGGGAAGACATCAGGGAACTCACAGACCACAGGAATATCCCTGACTTCCGGAACACAGGCGGCATTTAACTGGGTGGTTGCCGGTTTTTGAGGCATAGGAAGTTGGAGAAGGAGTTTGGAGGTACTGTTAGGAATATCCACTCTCACAACTCTATTCAAGATGTCTATCATGGCTTTATACTGACACATCCAATTCATGCCTAAGATGACATCTATCTCTTGATTGCGCAGTACTATCATGGTGGTAGGAAAGACATGTTCCCCCAACATTACTGGTATACTGCGGACCACTTCCTTAGTATTTATCCGCCCTCCAGGCGAAAGTATACAGAAACTTTCTTTTAACTCCCCCAAGGGTAACTCATGCTTGATGACAAAAGTGCGACTGATGAAGGAATGCGATGCACCAGAATCGAACAAGACGACTGCAGGATGATTGGCAACAGGGAACCTACCGAGCATGACGGGCTCTCCTTCTGGGATGTTACTGACGGTGGTGAAGTAGACTTGCCCGTGCTTCTTGACAAACTTGCCCTTCTGGACGTGCTGCTGCGGGGCACGGTGCTGCTGCTGTGCTCCTCCAGGGCCTTTCTGTGCATGTTGGGCATTCTTCTTGGGTTTTGGGCACTCGCGAGACCAGTGACCAACTTGGCCACAGTTGTAGCATGGATGGTTGTAAGCTGTTTGAGGGGTGGTGACACGAACACCTGGGGCGTTCGGCTGAGTGGCACTTTGCTGGTTGGCATTATGAGTGGTGGCCGCGGTACGAACGACCACTTGCTGATTGGGGTATGGTGCACGGTTTTGGTGGTGGCTGGGGTGGTAGATGATTCTTGGGCGCTTATGGTTGCTGGAGAAGCTGCTAGACCCAGCCTTCTTCTTCTTCTTCTCCTCTTGGTACTGACGGTTACTTTCCTCGAAAGCGACAGCACGGTCAACGACATCATGATAAGATCCGTTGAGGTTGTTGGATAGACCTCTACGAATCTTAGGGTGCAGACCCCTGAGAAAACAATCTCTCTTCTTCTCATCCGTGTTGACATAGTCGGAGGCATACTGGCTCAGGTGGTTGAACTGACCCACATACTGCATTACTGTGGATTCCTTCTGCTGCAGGGCTAGGAACTGATCAAGCTTCATCTTCATCAGACCTGAAGGGATATGGTGTGCACGGAAAGCGGTACGGAACTCTTCCCAGGTCAGCTGGTGACCTTCAGGCTGGGCAGCCAACAGGTTGGCATACCAAGCACTTGCTGGACCACGAAGCTGCTGAGAAGCAAACCGGGGCTTCTGGATTTCAGTGCATCGGATGAGACCAAACTTCTGCTCCATGGTGCGGAGCCAATCATCAGCTTCGAGGGGTTCATCGGCTCTGGTGAAAACCGGTGGACGGGTTTCAGTGAACTCCACATAGGTGGTCTCTTGGTTGAGACGACCACGGTGACCAACATTCTGCTGTCCTTGGTTCTGAGCCATTAGGTTGGCAGCGGCGGCCAAGGCTGCAATGGCATCTGCCAGGGTAGCAGGAACTGGCGGAGGGTTTGGAAGGTTGGCACCTCCGGAACTTCCGGCTCCAGTGCGGGTGTTCACAGGCATCTGTTAAGAATTTGGGAACTTAGCATCCAAAGATTGATTTTGAACGAAACTGACTGATAAGATTCATTGATGCAAGGGTAGTTAACTGATACAGAAGTTCGATAGATAACCACTAACTGACAAAGGAAAGGTACAAGACACGATACAGACTCGACTAGACAGAAGACCAACTAACGTCCCAAACCTAGACTAAGGCTTTAGGTGAGCAGATGGTACAGACACAAGGAATCTAGTCGTCATCGATGATGATCATCTCTTCATCGTCGTCTTCATCTTCGATGATGAGCTCAGGCTCTTCCTCCTCATCTTCATCCTCAACGTGAACATCTTCAGCAGGTTCCACTTCTTCATTCTGGACTGGCTCATGTTCTACTTCAGGTTCCTCCACGACTCCATCTTCTGGATCCTCAGCAACAGGTGGAGCCACGGGGTGAAGTCGGTTGTGCAGTTGATGTACCTCCTCATGAAGCATATCATTGTACTGCTCAATCTGAGCAGTGTACTGCTGCAGTCCATGGAGCTGGGCTCTGGTGACATCCTCTCGGATCCATGTTGCATCACGCTGCTGGATAGCGCGAACCACATTCTGGTTAGCTTCCTCAAGAGCGGCTCGTGCCTCGTAGAACTCCAGGCGGGAAAGGTAGAAGTCATGCTCCATGTTCTCCATCTCAGCCTTGAGATTCTTGATCTCCTCCTTCAGCTGCTTGCGGGTCTGACGGGGAAAACGACGTCCATTGGAGGATTCTCCAGTCTCTTCTCCGGTGCGTGGCGCCAGTTGGTGACGCGGCACACCATGCGGTCCAGTCGACTTGCGAGCGGTGAACTTGATACGGGCCATGTCTGGATCAGATAGATAGAAGAGAAGCATAAGGCTAGCAAGAAAAGGTAAAGGCATACTAACCCAACAGACTTAGAGAGGAAGTTAACTTAAGTGATTATGACATGATGCATGATTCGTCCCTACGGAACAAGGCAATGCAACTACTAAGGTAAAGTACATAGGGCTTATACAAGTTGTCATGCTACAAGTTGCCAAAGATTAGATGAGATGAGAGAAGCAATTTGGACTCAAAATAGTCAAGTTTAGTTTTTGGACTAAAAAAAAACTTTTTGAAGTTTTCGCAAAAAGATTGCAACGTCGTAGTGAGATGCTCCGATACCACTCTGTGACGTAACGACCCTAATCCCATGGCCCACTGATCACTATCAACCTGACAGTCGATCCGTACAGCCAAGAGATTAAGACCGGGTTCGCCACTGGGCTACATCAGTGCCCGATGTCCGCAGGATCATCTCACAATTCAGTTACAACCTCTTGAACATTTTGACAAATAACAACGGAGTAAATAGCGGAAGACTTACATAACATTAGTTTTACAAACCAGGGTTCAACATAAAATTTAAAGTGAAGTTATTACAGACCATAGTTCAAATAGATAGAGTTGGCAGGGTAGCATATGACAACAACTAAAAGATAAAGATACATCACCCAGCCCGAGGGTGAATAATCACTCATCGGCCTCATCGGCCTCTTCCTGAACAACAGTCACACAGCAGGGTCCAAGGCATACTGAGGAATCTGCCATACCTGCAACATGGGTAAAAGAACCCTGAGTACAAAGGTACTCAACAAGACTTACCCGACTAAAGAAAAGGGAGAAGACTCAGGGATGCAGGCTTAGGGTAGTCAAGGTAAGGCTTAAGCAAGTTCAAGTATTTTGCAGAAAAGCATTTTTGGTAAACCTTATTTTAATTTTGAAAGATTCGGTATTCCTTGTTCCAACATAATCCTTGATTCATTTTACTTTCCAAAACAGACCTAGTTGAGAACCACTCCCTGTTGACAGTCAGTGACTAAGTCTCCATAACCGAGGAGCAGCGTTAATCCGGATAAATAATACTCAGCTGAGGGTCCCTATCCACACTGCATATGTAGCACCCAAGCTTGCATATGCCAACTCGTCTACCACGATTCCTCCAAGATTGGGCCCGGTCCTACGCCACCCGGAAGTACAGTACACCACTCCAATCCGGGACTCTAACCCACGTGGGTACATGCTACTTCCGCCATCTCTCCACTCCCAGTGCGCGGTTGTCGGTCCAATAAAGGATTCCTCGGAGCCGAAGCTTTCCGTAGTATGTGAATAGTTGCAAGTCTTAGTCAGCAGGCCCCCATACAGGTGGTCCCTAAATTTTTCCAGCCAGCGACAAGCACCTCGGGACTCTAACCCGAGAGTACAGGTCCTGTCAGTTTTTCAACCCTGTCCCGGTCGGTGTCAACTGTTGAGTCCCGGACTACAACATGACGGCACCGTACGCAAGGACAACCTCTCCTTCCCATGGACTAGGTACGGATCAGATACTTAGCCAATGGTGGGAGTAAACCAGAAATTCCCATAAATATCCTTAAAGTGATCACACTTTCGAGATTGGCATTTTTATTGCAAATCTATCATATAGCATTGCTAAGCTTTTCACAAATAGTTTTTGAAAAGCGGTTATCAGGTGTATCATTGGTCAAGGTAGATAATGCATCAGATAGGATTTCACTCAACTCCTATCAACCTAATGCAATAATTTAACTCAAAACATTTAAGGAAAACATTTATAAAAGCAAGGTAGGGTTAAATGCACCGGGGCTTGCCTTGGACGGCAAAAAGAGCAGACTCGGGGTAGGTATAGGCGTCGGAGCTCGGGGTTGCCTCGGGGACAGATCCTTCGGTGGCTACCTCGACTTCAGGGCCTTCTTCGTCAACTATACGGATGCAATGATGAATGCTCATGAGAATGATGATATGGACTTAAGGTACATGACAATACCACAGATTCAAGATTACTCTTAGGCAAGACATAATCGAAATCTAGGTTGAGCATAAAAGGTAACCATTTCTTCCTTAAGCAAAATTGATTAAACTAGACTTTATCATAATTATCCTAAGCATCAACCAAACATAGTCATCACAAACATCATAGACCAAAGGGTAGGGGTCTATGAACATCAAGCAATCCAAAAAGTCACATCACAGGGCATTCAACGCTAACCCTAATCACCTTTTCTATTTTTCTTAATTATTTAAAAAGGTCATTTTATGAAGGTGCTCCAAAAATTACCAAATTAATCACACAAGTTCATTAGGGTACAAGTAGATGGCAAAACAAATTTCATAATTTTTGGAGGTCATTAAGGTGCTCAATTAAATCTAGACATTTAATTAACAAAAGGCACTATTCCTTAATTAAAATAAAGCTCAAAAATCAACTTGCTCCAAATGACTTCAAAATTTTACCAGAGACTCATCATGACATAACTAACTTGCAAATTTTATCTCAAGATTTTTGGAGCTATATAACACTCTCTAAAAATACCAAAGCCTTCATTTTTCAATTAAAAGGGGAATTTTTCATTTTCAAATTTTTGCAGGAAGGTCAAGTTTTATATTTTTATAAAATACTTCAAGGTGCAAAGAGTCTACCATCAAAATTTCAGAATTTTTGGATCAACACAGAAAATCACACAAAAAGATGAAATCTGAACACTATTCACATGTATGAAGAAATAGAAAAACGGCACTGTTCTTCTCCTCCGTTCGCCGGCGACCACCGACGACGGCGGCGCTGCTACGCCGGCCACGACGAGGCGTCTCAGGCGAAACCGGGGAGATGGGGGGCTTCAGGAGCTCACCGTGAGTCGATTAAGCGGCTCGGCGAGGGAAGGGAATGAACGGAGGGAGGTGGTCGACGGTGGCCGGCGGAAAACTCACGGCGGCGATCGTCGTCCCGATGATCCTGCGCGACACAAGTGACCGCAAGGGGTCAGTCAGAGGCGCAAAGGGGTAAGGAAGGTGATGCGGGGGTCGGAGGGAGATGATCAAGGCCGGGGAGGGAGTATTTCACGATCCCGACCTCGACGGGATTCTCGCCGGAGATGGGAACGGCGAGTTACGCCGGGCAAACAGGGACGGTAGAGACCAAATTGAGGAGTGGGGAAGCAGCACAAGAACACGGCGGAGCTTTTGAGCTAGGTGGTTGAGCACGGGAGGCTCTGGCTGGTGCTGGCGACGGCGGCGGAGGTGAGTGAGGGAGTCGGACTCCGGCGGGCCTTATATAGCCACGGCTAGCGGCCGGTAGAGAGCTCGGAGAGGTGTGGACGAGTTCGGCCGAGGCACGCGCAATCGATTGCGAGCTGGCGGAGAGGACGGCGTGCAGTCGGGGCCTGGGCGTGAGCTCGCCGGCGTTGTCCACGCGGCGGCGATGAACTGGGGGCAGTGGGGGACGGGCGAGAGGTCAGCGCTCGCATGCGCGGACGCGAAATGATCACGCGGCCGCAGGCGGAAGGTCGGGAGCATGCGGGCGGCTGCCAGGCGCGTGGCGCACGCGGCGCCGGCGAGGCATCCATGGCCGGGCCCCCCCCCTACGACGGGGAAGATGAACAGGGTAGGGTATAGGGTTTGACCTTTGGCTAGTTTCTGAAATTTGCAAATTACTTCCAAAATTTGAACTGTGCGACAAAAACTCAAAACACCAAAGTTGTTCAGAAAAATGAGATCTACAACTTTGTCAATATGACCATTTTCAAATTCCAAATAGTTTTTGAACAATATTTGAAAACAGTAAAGGGGACACTTTTTCAAACTTGATTCAAATCAAAATTACTCTGGATTTCAAACTGAAACTTGAAAATCTGTAAACATGAAAGTTGTTCCTTTTATCGAAACCTACAACTTTGCTATTATACACTTTTCCAGAAACTCATTAGTTTTTGAACTCATTTTGAAAACTGAAAAGGGGACAAAAACTGGAGTTTGATTGAATTTGAAATAACTCAAAACTTTGTACTGCAACTTGAAAATTTGTAAATACCAAAGTTGTTTCTCTTTGACAGATCTACAACTTTGCTTTTTGGACCAACCCCAAATTTTGAATAATTTTTAAATTACAAAAAGAGGGATAAAATCGAGGGTTTGGAAATCAGGGTTTTGCAAAGCGATTCGAAATCAAAATCTGATTTTTGAACTTTGGCCAACACAACAAAACTTCAAGACACCAAAGGAACAAGAATTACACAAAGCTAGTCACAGAGGTGAAATTACCATTTTGCCCTAGTAGAGAGAAGTGGGCTAAATAGGGTTTTTGCAATAGAGGTAAATCACATAAAATGATACATTAAGAAAAATGCATACACATGAACTCATGATCAAGCTGCTTAATGATGATAATGATGATATGTCAAGTTAATTACATGCTAAACACCAGAGGTGTTACACTGCCAAGTGGTCATCTTCCTTGACTCCATGATCCTCCACGAGCCCGGCGTCTGTTGGGTATTTTAAACGCACACAAAATAATCCGCAAGCGCACGGATACTGATGTAGCTTTCACCCGAGAGTATTCAAGGGTATCAATTTCCACGGGGAACGTGAAGTGTACTAGAAGAATTAAGAACGTCCAAGAAAAGAATGGTAATATGGGTAGAGAGAGATATAGGGTTTTCTAAGCGGGTCTATTTAATTAAAGGCTCACTATACTTTACTTACTTCGGATCAACAGTACCTTTCCGATTCTCGAAAAAGACTGGGAAAAAGGTAATCGGGAGAAGGCTGCCAAAAAGCTCAACGAAAACACCAATCCTAACGTGGTGGATTATAACAATCTACAAAGCTGTCACCCCTGTAGCTACCACAACTATCCGGAGGATTGGGCGCAAACTCAGGTAAACCCTAGTCTAGACACCAAGTCTACACTAACGCTTACTACTCTAATCAGATATGATAATTAGAGCACTCAATATGAGCGGAGATCCAGTAAATAAAATAAAGTAAGAACTGAAATTAAATAGAATACTTAGAAGTAGTAAATGAAGAACCTGAAGATTACTTGAAGACGAACCAGATGCTGCACCATTACAATGTCGAGGAAGATCCGACAGATCCGGCTCCTCCTCAGCTCTCTCTGCCTCTCTCTAATCCAACCTCTAATTACAACTAGATGAACTAGACAACTAGAACTAGAATCTAGAACTAGAAATAGATCTAGATGAACTAAAAGAGATTCATCTAGAGGGACCTCTACTTCTAATTGAAACCCTAGTTTCTGATGTGGAGATGAATAATGAAGATGGAGATGCCTGGAGAGGGGGGTCTGGGTCTGGTTTTATAGCCTGGAGCGTGGAATGTGAGCCCTTGGATCAAACTGACTTCGGGGACGGTGGAGATGCATCCTAGGAGGCGGTGGAACAAGGTTCCGGAAGGCTGAGGCGAATCGGCCTCTGTGGCCGACCGGTCGGTCCCGGGGTGGGACCGGTCGGTCTGGCCCAGTGGGCCCACGTGGTGGCCCGCCTCGTGGTGTCTTCTAGATCCTTCTTTTGCAGATTTCATCGCGAAATTAATATCTTTTCATCCGGGACTCCGAATATTGCAAATGATATGTCCGTTTCGATCGTCTCGACGAGCCCTTCGCAATGGTGCACTCCAATTCATCAATTGATATACTTTTAAATGGTGAAATATTGATGTCCTACAAAACAAGTGAGAGCACCAAAACTCGTGGAACTCGTTACAATAAACCCTACAACTATGCTTTATATTTCATTTCATATTAATTCATGCAATAGTTGATGGTATAATATTGATTATAAGGACCGTCAACAAGTTCCCCCAAGCTTAACCTTTGCCAGTCCCGAACAAAGCCAAACTCAACGGTGGATCAGGAGTTGCTGCAATATCTTCACTTCCAACAAGTACACATATATTCAAACAAAAGTTCTCATATGGAATAGGAAAAAGTATCATATTATTCATCACGGGGCTTAGTACTTTACCTTGAATCCTGAGTAATTGAAAGTTAGATTGATCAAATCAAGCACTATGTCTCTAATTCTTTTACTTCACCATTATCCCGGAGTTTTATGAATTTTCAGAAAAGATTAAAAACATATGTTGCTAGATTAAACAATGGATCCAAAGAGAAAGTCAACCATACCATTGAATCAAGAAGTGCATGTGTATGGAAAAATAGAGTCGGATGCTCTTTTGAATATCCCACTCTCTTCTGCTTATCAGAAACACATGGCTATCAGGCTAATTCTACTGACGGGCACATGCCCATTTTTTTTATATTCATTTTTTTCATCATTTTTTCGAGGTTCCAGACACTTCTCCCTTTTTATTTCCTCGGGATCTTTCTTTTTGAGGTTTCGGACACTTGTCCCTTTTTATTTCCTCGGATTTTTTTCTCTTTTTTTTTCTTTTCTTTTTTTTCAATAGCGACATGCTTCCAATAAACTTTTGAGAGGATAGGAATAAATAATCATGAGTATTTATGCGGAAGATGGATGAAATGTGTAAGTGATCTCAATTCAATAGTATGATAACTTCTCATAGGGTCAACAAAGCTTAATTTAACTCAATGCATTTTTTTAGTCATATTAATATTGGAAACTCTCCGGAACTCTAGTGTTGTTTAGAACAAGATAATAACAACTCAAATCGTCACATGTCATATCTATCAACTACCTAGACTCTAGATCAAGCATTTGCTACCCATGCATTTAATTTCATTTTTAAGCATTATTATTAACTAGGAGAACTCATGCTTTGAAGGTTAGGTACTTGAAAGAAATTAGATAGAGCAACTATTCATCATTTCCATGTAACAGATTAGAGAGAAAGTTCTTCTTTTATTATCAACTTCTTAAAACAACTAGACATACTATTTTATTTATTTAATCTAACACACTTTAACTTACTATTTTAAAAATACTAAGATAGAAATAAAGACATACCTGATTTGCAAAGATAACGGGGGTGCGTCTCTCCCCAAGCTAATCCTTTCGATAGCATCGAGCCTTCATGTGCCCAAATATTTTTGTTCTTTTTCTTTTTAAGGATGAGCCTTCATGTGCTCACACTTTTTTTATTTTTATATATAGAAAGAAAAAACTTAAGAGGATAAAGATACTTACCTGCATACACGGGGGTGCTTTCCCCCAAGCTGAATGCTGACGTAGTCGTTCGATCTTGCAATGTAGCGGACTGGCTGTGAAAATGTTCTACCCCTATTGGAGCATTGACTGATGTTGATGGTTGTTGAAACAGTGCTCTAATAGTAGATGGAACCTCCACTTGCTTGTCAGCTTTTCTTGGTCTTTCAGATCCTATGAAACTGAAATAGACAACAAAACTTGTGGAATAGATTAAATGTTAGTGGTTGGTCACTTAAGCCTTAATTGTCCAGAGTTTTAGTAGGATCTCTTTCTCAATAATTTGTATTTTTATGATGCAATGACAGTCTAACAAAATGAATGCATTTTTATTTTTATGCCACCACGGTGAATATCCCTACAGGATTTTACACACCATAGAATTATTCACATGGGGCTTTTAGGTTTTATGATGCAGTGTAATGTTTTTATTTTCTTTTTTTTATAATGCTAATGTAGAAATGTAAATATGCTATGGAGAAATGATTATGCAAATGATAGAAAGTAAACATGCAAAAAGAGAAATTAATGCAGAAAAGATAAATATGGATAACTACCGATTTTACCTTTCGGCGAGGGTTCAATGTTTTAAGTCCTCTGAACAGGACTTCTCACCATGTTCATTCCTGAGGTGTATCATTTGATCTTGATAGGCAGACCTTCATAACTACACCTCTTGATATGGTGTCACTCATGTTCTTTGTTTGCCCAGCAATTTAAAGTGAAGCATTAGTTGTGGAAGCGGGCAGCATCTTGCTTAGTGCGCGTATTCTTGTAGTTTCAGGACCTTCACTCTGTAGAATTTGGGAGTTGACAAACTCCTCCATGTTTTGCTTAGGAGTATGTCCTGCTCATAAAGACAAGGTAGAGATCAAGTGTATGGGCTCTGTTGGTGGAAAAACACCAACAGAACCAAAAGTTTTATTTCATTCCTCTCTAACCTTAGGCACATCAAGCAAGATAAACTTGTTGTTTATGTGTTCTATTTAATCTTAACATGAGTGATAGGATAAAAAGATGAGCATGAAAGTAGCATCTTAAAATATTTAACAGATCAGATTCTTTAACCCAAGGAAGGATAATCTATGCATAATGTGTCGATATTTTCATGATTGTGATATATCATCTTCCAATGGTTAGATGCATAACATTTCAGCTCATTTGGTTAAGATAGTGAGATTCAAGAGAGTAAAGCTAGGAACAAACAGTAAAGAACTAAACATGTTGAGTTGATTAGGTTGGATCAAATAAGGTGCAATTGAAACATGTTTGGTTCTTATTTATGCACATACTAGAATTAAGGAGAAGCTTTTAAAGTGATGGTCACATACCTTGAGATGTTACCTTTATCATTGAAGAGTGATGTGTCAAACCACCTTATGGAAGCTTCTCTTGTCTGGCTGGTTGTTCTTCATAAATAGCTTGTCTTCTCTTACTTATCTCATAGTGAACCTGAGTGATGGGAGCTTGAGAGGAGGAAGGTATAGTAGGATCATCTTTAGAGGGATCAACCTTCCTTCTCTAAGTGTCAACCTATCAGTGAAGGTGTGTTGTTCCTCCCATGATGGTCTTTATCTTCTAGTGACCCAGCTCAGACTTGTTCACCTACTTCCATGGAGTGAGTGCTTTGATTGTAGATATTGTTTTGTGGACTCATCTTTTGTCTTGTTCCATGGACCTCATTTCTCCATGATCAGTGAGTTGTGTCTCCCTTGTGCAAGTTGTTGAGGTTCATGTGTCTCTTCATCTCCAGTGTGAGTTCATCTCAGGACTTTCCCAAATTGATATTGAAAGTTTTCCTACAGGGGTTAGTCCAACAAAATATCTAGCATCCACAATAGTATACTATTGGCTCAAAAATCAACCTAGACACCATGTCTAATTTGATCTAGGAAGACATTTTAACCTAAGCACCATACTTAATTTAAAAGCCTTTAGATGTAAAATCAGGACACCTTTTAGCTCAAGAATCAAACCAGACACCATGTCTTACTTTAATTCATGAAAACAGTTTAAACTAAGCACCATGCCTAATTTAAAAGGTGTATGAGAATACTTCAAAACCAAAGCATATACTATAGCAAATGAAGGTAGCATTAAAGCATTAAAGAGATTTACTTAAATGGTGATGAAAGAGCATGATTAGTGTATAACACATGAGCATGTCTTAAAGGTAGGGACGACCAATATAGCAACATGTTAAGAGATGTTCTTACAAAGTGTATCCCCCAAGCTTAGATTTGCAAAAATCAAGATTGGATGAATGTAATTCAATGTTGCATGATGATTAGTTGGACCTACCTTGTGTTTGTCATTCCTTCAAACTTTTCGCTACAGACCTGCAAAGGTTAGTGACAAGAATACCCGAAGGAATATTTTAACAATTATATCCTTATGCTCATTACACAAAGGCAGTGTAGCAGGAGAGTGAACCCTGATCTAAAATGTGCTTGTTTTCGAACACTGAGCTTGTCTTTGGGAAACCATCAGAATGAGATTTGGTGAAGTGGTTTCCCCTCCAACACCAACTTAAGAGCACAACGAGATCTACAAAATTTGTGATAAACATATGCATCGACAACCACCCTTTTGAAGTTTTTGTAAACATAAAGCATGAGGGGGTTGAAAATCTCGAGTGTGGCAATGTTAGACAAACCAATTGAAACAGGAGATGTTTCATATGAGCATGGATTTAAAGAGGTGTTTATGAAGTAGCTTCCATGCTCTTTGATATCATCATCCTCGATTTTAGAGAAGAACACCGAAGGATGGGATTCATACTTTTCTAAAGTGTGGGGTGTTTTCTCAACAGAAGGTTCTGTGACAACCAAATTATTAGAAAGATTCGAAGGAATTTCAAATTTGGTTGTGTGTTCCTCCTCGTGTTGGTCGGGGTTGAGCTCGACTTCTTCTTCTGGGAATTCATCAAAAATGCCAGTGTAAGGAGTGTCTTCAAGGATTTTATTTAGGATGTCTCCTCCTTCACTAACAAGTTTATGTGAGAATGATCCTCCAAAAGCTAAATCGAGATATAGAGCAGCTTCCTTGTTAAGACCACAATAAAAGTGAAAGTGTAGCACATGGTCTGGCAAGGAAAGGTTTGGGCTAGAATTGGTAAGGTGTTTGAACCTAGTCCAAGCTGCTCCTAGCGTCTCCTTCTCTTTTTGTTTAAATGTAAGAACTTCAATTCTAAGATCAGTGATTCGAAAAAGAGGGAAGAAAGCAAGACAAAAGTTGTCCCGAAATTCATCCCAATTTCCATTTATGCCCCTTACAGAATGATCATACCATTTTCTCGCTCTTCCCAAAAGGGAGAACGGGAATAGTTCCCATTTAATGGTCTCTTGTGTCATGCCAGTAATAGTCTGACGAGAACACAACTGCTCAAATTCCCTAAGGTGGGTGTATGGATCTTCGTTTTCTGACCCAGAGAAAGATTTCTCCCGAACCATGGCTATAAGAGCAGGGCGAAGCTCATAGCCATTTGTAAGAATAGGGTGTGATGATGGTGGAGGCTCCAACAAGTCACCCTTTGGAACAAAGAATTTTAAGATAGGAGTGAAATCCATGTGGTAAGAAGTGTGGTGGTGAGGTAAAGGTGGTGATAAGAAAAAGGTGGTAAAAGAAAAGAAACACGGACGATCCTGGTTCGATTCTAGAACAGCTACCGTTCCCCGGCAACGGCGCCAGAAAGCTTGTTGGGTATTTTAAACGCACACAGAATAATCCGCAAGTGCACGGATACCGATGTAGCTTTCACCCGAGAGTATTCCAGGGTATCGATTTCCACGGGGAACGTGAAGTGTACTAGAAGAATTAAGAACGTCCAAGAAAAGAATGGTAATATGGGTAGAGAGAGATATAGGGTTTTCTAAGCGGGTCTATTTAATTAAAGGCTCACTATACTTTACTTACTTCGGAGCAACAGTACCTTTCCGATTCTCGAAAAAGACTGGGAAAACGGTAATCGGGAGAAGGCTGCCAAAAAGCTCTATGAAAACACCAATCCTAACGTGGTGGATTATAACAATCTACAAAGCTGTCACCCCTGTAGCAACCACAACTATCCGGAGGATTGGGCGCAAACTCAGGTAAACCCTAGTCTAGACACCAAGTCTACACTAACGCTTACTACTCTAATCAGATATCATAATTAGAGCACTCAATACGAGTGGAGATCCAGTAAATAAAATAAAGTAAGAACTGAAATTAAATAGAATACTTAGAAGTAGTAAATGAAGAACCTGGAGATTACTTGAAAACGAACCAGATGCTGCACCATTACAATGTCGAGGAAGATCCGACAGATCCAGCTCCTCCTCAGCTCTCTCTGCCTCTCTCTAATCCAACCTCTAATTACAACTAGATGAACTAGACAACTAGAACAAGAACTAGAATCTAGAACTAGAACTAGATCTAGATGAACTAGAAGAGATTCATCTAGAGGGACCTCTACTTCTAATTGAAACCCTAGTTTCTAATGTGAAGATGAATAATGAAGATGGAGATGCCTGGAGAGGGGGGTCTGGGTCTGGTTTTATAGCCTGGAGCGTGGAACGTGAGCCCTTGGATCAAACCGACTTCGGGGACGATGGAGATGCATCCTAGGAGGCGGTGGAAGAAGGTTCCGAAAGGCGGAGGAGAATCGGCCTCTGTGGCCGACCGGTCGGTCCCGGGGTGGGACCGGTCGGTCTGGCCCAGTGGGCCCACGTGGTGGCCCGCCTCGTGGTGTCTTCTGGTGTCTTCTAGATCCTTCTTTTGCAGATTTCGTCACGAAATTAATATCTTTTCATCCGGGACTCCGAATATTGCAAATGATATGTCCGTTTCGATCGTCTCGACGAGCCCTTCGCAATGGTGCACTCCAATTCATCAATTGAGATACTTTTATATGGTGAAATATTGATGTCCTACAAAATAAGTGAGAGCACCAAAACTCGTGGAACTCGTTAGAATAAACCCTACAACTATGCTTTATGTTTCATTTCATGTTAATTCATGCAATAGTTGATGGTATAATATTGATTATAAGGACCGTCAACAGCGTCTCCTTCCAGATCGGATTTGTCATCTAGACCATCAGCAACGCCATCCTTGCTCCGGAGATCGTGGAACCCGCATAGCTTCCTACGCCGGATGCCTCGCCATCCACCCACCGCGTCATCGCGCCGGCGCCCCGTGCGCCAAGATCCATGCGCTACGACGACCTGGTCGAAGCCATCTACCGGGCCAACAAGAGGATCACCGACTGCATCAGCGTCGTCAACCATTCTCGTCGCCGCCGTCGCTTGTCGTCGACTAGGCTCGTCACCGCCTTCGCACGTTGCCGCCTTCGCCCATCGCCGCCATCGCTCGTCATCGACCAGGATCGTGACCGCCTTGGCTCGTCGTCGACCAGGATCATCGCCGCCATCGCTTGTCGCCATCCAAGCTCAGGGACTTCGTTCGTCGCCACCTTCGCTCGCCGTCGGCTTCGTCCGTCGCCGCTGTCGTTCGTCGTCGACCAGGCTCGTCATTGCCTTCACTCATCGCCGCCTTCGCCCATCGCTGCCTTCGCTCATCGTCAACCAGGCTCGTCGCCGCCTTCGCCCGTCGCCGCCGTCGCTCATCATCGAACGGGCTCGTCGCCGCCGTCGCTCGTCGTCGACCAGGCTCGTCGCCATCGCTTGTCGCCTTCTGCTCGTCGTCACCTTCGCTCGGTCGCCATCTTCACTCGTCATTGACCCGACTTGTCACTGCCTTCACTCATCATCGACCTGACCCGTCACCGACCAGGCTCGTCACCGCCTTCGCTCGTCGTCGTCTTCGCCCGCCGCCTTCGTTCGTCGCTGCCTTCGCTCGTCGTCGTCTTCGCTCGCTGTTAACCAGGCTCGTCACCGCCTTCGCTCATCGCCGACCTGCCCGCCGCCCAAGATCGGATCTACATCCGGCTCTGTGCTTCGCTCCACGGCTTGCCAGACGCGCTTCATCGTTGATCTCCATGCCCTACGAGCTATGCGGCACGACGTTCACCTTTCAGACGATCGCCAACCCCTATGACGACGCGGACGATGCTCACCGCCATCAGGAGCGCCCACATCGCCGATCACGATCCCAGGAGCGCCGTCGCGATGATGAACGCCGCGATGAACGACTTGATGGAGGATGTAACCACCGCTCTGGACACCATGACCGTCGTGACGATCGGGACCGCCGCCAAGACCGCCCAAGTCTTCTCGTCAGAAGTCAGATCGCCGTCGGCGTGATCACCGCTACATCGCCAACACCAACGCTCGTCCGAACCGCACCAACGCTCGTCATCGACTGGGCGTCATTGACCAGGATCGTTGCCGCCTTTGCTCGTCGTCGCCTTTACTCGTCGTTGACCAGGATCATCGTCGCCTTCGCTCATCGTCGACCCAGGATCATCGCCGCCTTCGATCCTTGTTGACCGGGATCGTCGTCGCCTTCGTTGCCGCCTTCACTCGTCACCGCCTTTGCCTATCGCCACCGTCGCTCGTCATCGACCAGGCTCCTCGCCGCCTTCGCTGTCACCGCCTTCGCTCGTCATCATCCAGGCTCGTCGCCGCCGTCGCTCGTCGTCGGCCAGGCTTGTCACCGCCGTCGCTCGTCATTGACCAGGTTCGCCGCCGCCTTCGCCCGTCGCTGCTGTCGCTCGTCATCGACCTAGATTGTCGCCAACTTCGTCACTGCCTTCCCTCATCTTCTTCCGGGCTCGTTGCCGCCTTCGCCCGTCGCCATCGTTGCCCGTCGCCGACCCGGCTCGTAGCCGCCTTCGCTCGTCGCCCGTCGCCAACACGGCTCGTAGCCGCCTTCGCACCTCGTCAACCCGGCTCCTCACCATCTTCGCCCATCGCCGACCAGGCTCATCGCTGTCTTCGTTCGTCGCCGCCTTCGCTCGTCGTCGTCTTCGCCCGCCGTCAACCGGGCTCATCGCCACCTTCGCCCGTCGTCGCTGTCGCTCATTGCCAACCAGGCTCGTCGCCGCCTTCGCTCATCATCAACCGGGCTCGTTGCCATCTTCATCAAATGACTCGCCGATCTCTCCAAATGACTCACCGACCTCTCCAAACGACTCGTCGATCTCTCCAAACAGCCTGACTGATGCTGAAGGAGTTTCAGAGCCGGGGCTACTGCCACCGCCACCGCCGGACGTGTGCATGAGCGCTTGCCCTGTGCGCTATGGCGGCCAGTAGCCCTCCCAAGTGACGTCCTAGCCTCTCTACGCGTGCATGAGCGTCTGCCCTCTGCGCTATGGGATGCCAGCAGTGGTTCCTTAGGCGACGCCCCTCCTACGCGCAAACAAGCTCCGCGCTCTACACTATGGATCCTGGGATAACCCAAGACTGAACTGTTCATCGCTACGGCTCACGGCTATTGGGTCTGCGGAATTCGGGGAATATGCAAAACACGCCGACTCGCTACAAGTTTTGCCCCTGTTCGCCCAAGAGTCTATTTACAGACTATTCTCCTATGCAACGTTCTACTACTGTCCTGCAACGAGAAGATCTAAATCGGTGACCAGGGCCTCCGCGGCCGGCTCCGCCTCTATCTCCAGATGCTCCATGTTGACACGACGACTCTACGCTCGGGAACTTCAACATGCTGCAATCATCCTTTGCCACTGGTTTTTCTCCATAATTTTTGTACATCATCATGTACTACTGCTCTCCATATTTATTTTTCAGGGACTTTGCCTTCGCTCGTCACCGACCAAGCTCGTGAACTTCTCCTCGCTCGTCGTCAATCAAGCTTAGGGACTTCCCCTTCGCTCGTCGTCGTCTTCGCTCGTCGCCGCCTTCGCTCGCCGCCATCTTCGCTCGTCGCCGACCAGGCTTGGGGACTTCACCTTCGCTCGCCGTCGACACCGCCTTCGCTCGTTGCCATCCAAGCTCAGGGACTTCGTTCGTCGTTGCCTTCGCTCACCGACGCCTTCGTCCGTCGCCGCCGTCATTCGTCATCGACCAGGCTCATCATCACCTTCACTCTTCGTTGCCTTCGCCCATCGCCGCCTTCGCTCATCGTCGACCGGGCTTGTCTCCGCCTTCGCCCGTCGCCGCCGTCGCTCATCATCGAACGGGCTCATCGCCGCCGTCGCTCGTCGTCGACTAGGCTCATCGCCATCGCTCGTCGCCTTCTGCTCGTTGTCGCCTTCGCTTGGTCGCCATCTTCACTCGTCGCCGACCAAGCTCGGGGACTTCGCCTTTGGTCGTCGCCGACCAGGCTCGTCGTCGTCGCTCATCGCCATCTTCGCTCGCCGCCACCTTCGTTTGTCGCCGACCAGGCTCGGTGATTTCGCCTTCGTTCGTCGCTGACCAGGCTCGAGGACTTCGCCTTCGTTTGTCACCGACCAGTCTTGGGGACTTCGCCTTCGCTCGTCGCATCTGCTCATCGTCGCCTTCGCTCGTCGCATCTGCTCATCGTCGCCTTCGCTCGTCGCCATCTTCACAAGTCACTGACCAGGCTCGGGGACTTTGCCTTCGTTCATCGTCGACCAAGCTCGTTGCCTTCGCTCGTCATCACCTTCGCCTTCGCTCGTTGCTGACTAGGCTCGCCTCCTTCGCTCATCACCGTCTTCGCTCGTCGCCACCTTTGCTCGCCGCCGCATTCGCTCGCCGCCACCTTCGCTCGTCGTCGTCTTTGGTCGCCGTCGCCATCGCTCATCGCCGCCTTCTGTTTCCGAAGCACAAGGCCATAGGTTCGTCAACCCGTCGCCAACCAGGGATTTCGCCTTCGTTCGCTCATCGCCGACCAGGGTCGGGGACTTCACCTACGCTCGTCACCGACCACGCTCGGAGACTTCGCCTTCGTCCATTGCCGACTAGGGTGCTGATTTTGGGCAGCTCATCGGGGCACTTGCTAAATGCTCTACAAGCTCGGCACCACGTGTCTTCAGCACCTACTACCAAGCTCGAGGACTAAGTGGATACACTTTACCTTGCGGTGAATGTATTTTCTTTTCTCTGACAATTCAAGGATGCTCCATCAAGGTGGACTTTCACAAACTTCTACTAGGACCTCGTTATTCCTTATAGTCCTGCAAGCTCCAAGTGGACACACTTCACCAGAAGAAAGCTCTTCAAAAAATTTCATGAGCACCTTACATCCTTCTAGCAAGCCTTACTTGCCCGACATCGACATCGCCTGCTCGGACAAGCTCAAGACGACGTCGCCAAAGGATACAAAGTGCTAGGGGACTAGCTGTGGGGATATTACCTCCGTATACCCCCATGGACCTACATGCGCCCTTCATCAAGGACAGCCCAGCTCGCGAGGCCTTACAACACGCGACCAGCTCGTCGTGCTCGTCAAGGACTCTCATGAAGCCTTGCCCGCCAAGGAAGATCCTAGAGTTGGATCCTGATTCCTTGCCTTAAGGAACCATTTGTAATCTATTATGAACTGTAACCTGCTCCCCGACTATATAAGGCGAGCAGGGACCCCTTCTCATCTCGTCCCCATCAGACCTGATATTCCAACATCATAATACAATCCAGCAACCAAAACACAGGACGTAGGGTATTACGACGACTTGCCGACCCGAACCTGTCTAAATCACCGTGTCTCGTCCCTGTGTTTACGCTTGAGCAGTCGTCACCACACCTCCTCATTCTAATCTACTGTTGACATTTGTGTAACGTCCCGCCTCCACGCGGCCGGGCCCACTTACATCTGGCAGCTTTTCTAGGACATAGACTTCACTCACAGACCAACACCAGTCTTTTCTGCGCACTTTGTCCTCACTCGTGCACACCCGGGAAGAACTTCCCGGTCGGTCACCCATCCCTAAATTTCTCCAGGCCAAGCACGCTTAACTTTAGAGTTCTTTGGAGATGGGCTTCCGAAAAAGAAGTTGCAACTTGTTGGTATGAGTATCCTATTATTCCTATTAAGCCTTAGGTCGGGATGTTACATCCTCACCCCCTTAAGAGATCGACGTCCTCGTCGATCAATCCCAAGCCAGGAACGTCATCTCTTGGCCACGTCCGTGTGTCCAGTGCCAGCACATGTGTCATGCTGTGTGACCACTCCGGGTCCACATCAGCCATGCGCACCATGCCTGACCAACTGCGACACACGTGCCCGTGGCCACGTCCGTGTGTCCAGTGCCAGCACATGTGTCATGCTGTGTGACCACTCCGGGTCCACACCAGCCATGCGCACCATGCCTGACCAACTGCGACACACGTGCCCGTGGCCACGTCCGTGTGTCCAGTGCCAGCACATGTGTCATGCTGTGTGACCACTCCGGGTCCACACCAGCCTTGCGCACCATGCCTGACCAACTGCGACACACGTGCCCGTGAAACCGCGAGAGTCGGCTCTGATACCAATATGTAACGTCCCGCCTCCACGCGGCCGGGCCCACTTACATCTGGCAGCTTTTCTAGGACATAGACTTCCCTCACAGACTAACACCAGTCTTTTCTGCGCACTTTGTCCTCACTCGTGCGCACCCGGGAAGAACTTCCCGGTCGATCACCCATCCCTAAATTTCTCCAGGCCAAGCACGCTTAACTTTAGAGTTCTTTGGAGATGGGCTTTCGAAAAAGAAGTTGCAACTTGTTGGTATGAGTATCCTATTATTCATATTAAGCCTTAGGCCGGGATGTTACAGTTTGTTAGTGCAAATAGAATATGAAAGATTCCGCAAGCGCACAGAACACCATTGTAGCATTTTACCGGAAGTATTCCAGGATCGTTATTTATATTTTACCACAGGGAAGCTAGGGTCAAGAATCTGATAACTCTCTATCATGTATCTACTAACTTAGTGTACTAATTAGACTAAAGCAGGAGTAATTGATATATGATATATATGATAATGAAAGCACATCAAAGAGAATTCATGATGAATGTATAGATAACTTTAGTGGGAGGACAACGAGAGAGATCAAGGTTCCTATGTTCTTTTCTATTAATTGGGTTCTAAGGTAACAAAGATGAAAAGGTATAACAGTTATAAACATTGGCACTTTGGAGCAGCAGGTCCTTTCCAACTCTCGAAGAAGACCGAAAAAAAGGTAGTTGGGAGAAGGCTGCCAAAAGCTCAACGAAACATCAATCCGAACGTGGTGGACTACAAAGGCCTAACAGAGCTGTCACCCCTGGGGCTACCACAACTATTCCGTGGGATTGAGCGCAACCTCAGGTAACCTATAGACTAAACACCATGTCTAATCTATCGATTACTACTCTAATTAGCTAGCATAACTAGAGCACTCAATACGAGCAAAGATCCCATGCCAAGATATAACAACTATACTAATCATATAATAAAGCATAAAGTAAATAGAGAAGATAAATATATTAAAGCATAAGTCTTACAAAGAAAAGATACAAAGACATACCAAAACTCTGAAGACTCCTCCGGAACCGGAGCGCAGCTCCGCTCTCCCTAACTCCCGACTAAAGCTAAGCTATTACATTGGAAAATCTAAACCTAATTCTCTAGGGAGGAGAGGTTGTCCTTCGAGGGACGCCTCTACAAAGACTCCCAGATGATGATGGTGTGTAGCCTCAGGGGGGTCCTGGGTTTATTATATAGGGGCTCCTGGCCTCCCCTCCACCTTGAGCAAGCGATGTGGTATTAAATCCTTCGTCATATGCACTTGGGCCTAAATGGGCCAAAACGTGTTGGAGAGGTCGGTTGGAGTGCATCACGCGAAGGGGGGGGGGAACTTGGGCCCTGTAGCAGACCGGTCGGCTCAGGAGGGAGACCGATCGGTCTGTCTCTATGATAGGTGGGTCCCACCTTCCGTGGGTCGCCTTCTCGTGTCTTCTGGAATGTTCCAGAATGTTGTAGAATCTTCCAAGTCGTATCCATCGAGGACTCTCGCTCCGGGACTCCAAATATAGCAAATCATATGTCCATTTCGATCGTCTCGACGAGGTCTTCGCAATGGTGTGCTCTGTTTCACCACTTGAGATACTTTTATATGGTAAAAACATGGATGTCCTACAAAACAAGTGAGAGCAACAAAACTCGTGGAACTTGTTAGAATCAAACCCTACAACTATGCTTTATGGTTCATTTCATGTCATTCTATGCATTAGTTGATGGTATAATATTGACATTAAGGACTGTCAACAAGTTCCCCCAAGCTTACCCTTTGCTAGTCCCTTAGCAAAGCCAAACTCAACAATGGATCAGGAGTTGCTACAATATCTGCAATTCTAACAAGTACACATGCATTCAAACAAAAGTTCTCATTTGGATTAGAAAAAGATATCATATTATTTATCACGGGGCTTAGTACTTTACCTTGAATCTTGAGTAATTGAACGATAGAATGATCAAATCAAGCATCATGTCTCTAGTTCTTTCACTTCACCATTATTCCGGAGTTTTTATGAATTTTCAAAAAGCTTAAAAACATATGTTGCCAAATTAAACAATGGATCCAAAGAGAAAGTCAACCATACCATTGAATCGAGAAGTGCATGTGTATGGAAAATGGAGGTGGATGCTCTTCTGAATATATCACTCTCTTTTGTCTATTAGAAACACATGGCTATCAGGCTAATTCTACTATCGGGCACGTGCCCATTTTTTCTGATATTCATATATTTTTTCTATTCTCTCTTTTTTTTCTTTTTTTTCTTCGAGGTTCCGGACAATTGTCCCTTTTTATTTCCTCGGGATCTATCTTTTTGAGGTTTCGGACACTTGTCCCTTTTTATTTCCTCGGATTTTTTTCTTTTCTTTCTCTCATTTTTTTTAATAGCCACATGCTTCCAACAAACTTTTGAGAGGATAGCAATAGTTAATCATGAGCATTTATGCGGAAGATGGATGAAATGTGTAAGTGATCTCAATTCAATAGCATGATAACTTCTCATAGGGTCAACAAAGCTTAATTTAACTCAATGCAAGTATTATCATATTAATATTGGAAACTCTCCGGAACTCTAGTGTTGTTTTAGATCAAGATAACAGTAGCTCAGATCATCACATATCATATCTGTCAATTACCTAGACTCTAGATCAAGCATTTGCTACCCATATATTTAATTTCATTTTAAGGCACCATTAATTTTTAAACTTAAGAGAACTCATGCTTAAAGGCTAGGAACTAGAAAGAAATACAATAGAGCAACCATTCATCGTTTCCATTTTAAGAAATTAGGGAGAGAGTTCTTCAGATTTGACATGCTTTATTTATTTAATCTAACACACACTATAACCTATTATTTAAAATATTAAGATAGTAGTAAGGCATACTTGAATCATGAAGATAACAGGGGTGCATCTCCCCCAAGCTAATCCTTTCGATCGCATCGAGCCTTCATGTGCCCGAATATTTTTGTTCTCCTTTTTTTTATCTTTTTAAGGGTGAGCCTTCATGTGCTCACATTTTTTTATTTTGAATTTATTTATACAAAGAAAACTTAAGAGGATAAAAATACTTACCTGGATACATGTAGGTGCTTTCCCCCAAACTTGGATATTGACGTAGTGGTTTGATTTTGCAATGTAGCAAACTCGCAGTGAAAATGTTCTTCCTCTATCAGAGCTTTGATTGGTGTTGATGGTTATTGAAATAGTGCTCCAGTAGTGGATGGAACATTCACTTGCTTGTCAGCTTTCAAGGACCGAAAATGCTAAAGCAAGGCGACCAGAGGGGGGGTGAATGGAAGCCTGAAAATTCTTGTCAGAAATTCCGGCCTCTGTCCCAACAAAATCAACCCCAAGAGCAAAGCCGACACACGTGATGTCCATGACCCAAGAGAATGGGTGGATGTTCCCTAGGAACACAGTGGGACACCACAAAAGCTCCTTCTTCCAAATCCACGCAAGTCAACTAGTGACAGGATGGAGTTTGGGTAACCTCAACCTCCCCCGAGCAACGCGAGGGGGATTCAGGTTTTTTTGCAAAGCGGAAAACCCGGTTTCTGTAGAGCACAGAGTCGGGAATCCAACGCAAAAAGCGGATCTCAAATCGGAGCTCGAACGTAAAAGATACGGACGAAAACGTGCGATCACTGCACTGACCGGACTCACTGGTGCGTCCGGTCAACAGGCACCGGACGCGTCCAGTCAGCTGATCAGCGTTCTGGGAGCTCTCTGTTCATGACCGGACTCACTGGTGGTGAGCGTTCGGTCACACCTCAAGCGTCCGGTCACAAGAAAACGGGCACAATGAACAGTGTGCTCGATGAATCCGGTCACACAGTCACAGAGCGTCCGGTCAGTTCACAGAACCAGTTTTGCTCGGCCTTCAACGATCGGACGCACGAGGACAGCGTCTGGTCGGTTCGAGGCGTGCGTCCGGTCACCTCGCGCGAACTGGACAGCGCAGGTGTTCAACGACCAGACTCTGAGTCGGTGCGTCCGGTCGCTATTAGGCAGCGTCTGGTCACCCCGACCAGTCCCCTGTTCGTCCACCGAATCGACCCGATCTCCCTCAAATCAAAAGCACTAAGGCTCAAATTCCGTGTGAGGGATCACAAGGATGTTAGTGAGCTACTCCTAGGAGATCATGGCTCGAACCTAACTCCAAATCGATGAATCAAAGAAAACGGTGAGGAACGGGCAAGAACTCGATCCCAAAACTAAATCCGCCCGATCTGTGAGTTCGCGAGGTATTAGAGAAATTCCTTCGGTAGAAAGAAGACTCTCACGAAGCTACACAAGATGGTTCAAACGGATTTGCGAATCTTCCCTCGAAACAATAATTCTCGTGAAGAACGAAAGAGGGAAAAACGTGCAAACGCGAAGAACAAAATCGCAAGACAAATCAAAGCACGAATTTGATCCTTGGACTCAGAGGAATGGATGATTGATTAAGCACTTGGTGTCGGGCTACAAGCCACTCCTAGCAACACAAAGCTTGGATGGCGAAAAGCTCAAGAACAAGAGCCAACTCTCCTCTAACCCTAGCCTCCTCTCACCTAAACAAAATGAGAGTGACACCTCGAAGAATTCCCCAAGGATATGGCTGCCCTAGCAGCCCCCCTCATATATATAGGCGCACGTCTGAAGACCAAAAAGCCCTTACATTAAGCACTCAACCCAAATACCCCCCAAGGGTAAAACCGTCCAGTCCGGTCAATCTTCATCCGACGGCCACGCCGCACATCCGGTAGCTTCACCTCGACGCGACCTCCCTGATGCCGCAACGTGCCGTCACGTCGACCACCGCGCCTTCCTTGTGGATAGCTTCGCCGCCGCACCAGCCTCTCCACGCCGCCACGCGTCGACCGTCCTTTCGGACCACCCCCAGTTTCGAGGCCCAAACCGGTAAACCCGCCAGCCCAGGTTTTGAGGCCCAAACCTGGAAACCGTCCACCCCGAGTTTTGAGGCCCAAACTCGGAAACCCGCGCGCCCAGGTTTTGAGGCCCAAACCTGGAAACCGTCCTCACCGAGTTTTGAGGCCCAAACTCGGAAACTGGCCACCCCAGGTTTTGAGGCCCAAACCTGGAAACCGTCGATGGTAGCTTTTTGAGGCTCAGCTACCGAACCCGCACCGTAGACGGGATGTGGTTCACACACCCCGACCACCGGCACTAATGCCGATGCATGTCCAGCCTCCACGCCGTGCACAAGACCTTCGTCTTCCTTCTTGACTTGGCCGACGACACTTGCGCCGCACGCAAGCCCGTGTCCGACCTCCGCCAAGTGCCATGACGCCATCGTCTTCATCCCGACTGGGCCGATGCACCGCGCATCCCATGTGCTCTCACTCGCCGATGCCACGTGCTAGCTACCACAGCTGGTGCTCTGGCCCTCTGGTCCGTCAGTCCAAGCCTCACGTCCGCCCTTCACCGCTCTGGGTACATCGGCATGGCACGTCCGCCGCACGGCACGCCCATCCTTCACCGCTCCCGGTCCGTCGGCACGACACGTCTCTACTTGACCTTCACCTCGCCATTGACCATTGTATCCGAGCACCACACCTGCACATCGACACAGCCAAGAGACACATGTTGCACATGCACACCAACACAGAAACACCACAACTCAATGCCACCGGTTAGTCATAAACATTAAGCGCATAGCGAGATATGGACTAAACTGGGTAAAAGCCCCAAACCTTCCTCATCAAAGTCAATCATTCATCATATATGTTCTGAATCTCCCCCTTGATGAATGCATTGACTAAAAATAAACCACAAAGGAAGGGTTTGAAGGCAAGCCTTATCCAAGTGCCTAAAAGCTAAGCAAAAGCAAACACAAGGCTACTTGAAATGAGGAAGGATAATGAAAACTCAAATAAAAGCTCTCGGTCCCGAAGGAAACGGGAAAAGCGGGCAAAGCCTCCACACAACCGAAGAGTCAAGAGAAACAAGAGTTTCATGAATCCCAAAAGGTACTCGAAAACCGATCTCAAATAAATTGTCAAACAATCATCACAAAAGAAACCAAGGTACTTATCCACTTGGATTCACTTGGGGAGAAGATTTCTCCCCCTTTTTCTCTTCCTCTTTCTCTTTCTCCCCCTTGATGATTGAATTGACAAAAACTAGGCACAAGAGATGGTTTGAGATACCAAAACTGAAAATCTCATTCAAATGCCCAAAAGCCAAAGAAATGCTAAAGAGGGGGCAATTTGAAATGAACATAACTTGGTCCCCAAAGACATGGGCAACGGCTCAACGCAACCAAGCAAGGGATCGAAGCAACAACTCATCAAAGAGCAAAACTCGATCACACAGGGCAAAAAACTTAGTTCCCAAAGACATGGGCAACGACTCGACGCAACCAAGTCAAAAACGAGCTAGTCCTCAAGAAGAGGCAGAAAAGGCTCAACACGACTAGCTCAAGGCTCGATACCAATTGAGGCTGAAACAACGCATGAGAATGCAAAACTGCTAGTCCCTCAAGATAGAGGCATAGAGGCTCAACACAACTAGCAGACTCGATATCAATCACAAACAACCAACAATTGGTGAAAACAGCTAGTTCCTCAAGACAGAGGCACATAGGCTCGACGCAACTAGCTGAAGGGTCCATATCAATCGAAAATACCAAGCAAAAACTGCTAGTCCCTCTAGACGGAGGCAAAAACGGCTCAACACGACTAGCAGGCTCGATACCGACTGAGAAAAACCACAAATGAAGCTCAACACTAAATGAAGCTCAAACACTCGGAGCATGCGGAGAAGCAGCAAGACAAAAGCGACTCCCCCTGAAAGCAAGCTTATATACAAAAGCTATGCAATAAAGCTCATGACACCAATTGCATTCCATACCAAAAGATGGATACCAATTGAAACACATAAAAGAGCTATACCAATTGAAGAAGAACAGAAAAGAGCTAAACTCCCCCTTGCTCAAAGCTCTCCCCAAAATACATGACTCTCCCCTTTGTGCCAACACTCAAGCTCCCCCTTGCATACAGCTTCTCCTCCTTGACAAAAGGGAACATGCTGAGGGGTTTTAACATTTCTCATAAAGTTGACACAAACACAAGACAAGTCATCAACCAAAAACATATGGGGGTTATGAAAAGCATTAAAAGTGACCACAAAGTGTATCGGAGCTGGGGGTATGTACACTAAGCTAAAAATGCATGATATGCTGAATGCAACAGCTTCAAGTGTATAGCAACCGGAATGAAAAGATGCTCAAAAGGGTGCTGCCCTGAAAGTATAGCAATCAATACAAATGCTAGCAAAGGCTCAAACTGATCAAATGAATATGAAATATGAACAAGTGAGCATATGAGCAGTTTTAAGCCATTTGAAAAGGAGTTCACCACTAAAATAGCAATTAGCATGAATAGACAGGAAATCAATCAAGTGCTAACTCAAGTATAGAAGGTTAACTACCACTAGCAAAGTTCAATCATCATGCCATAGAATGAAGCATAAACTTGTGTTTTTTTCAAATTTTATCAGAGATTGCAGCAGTATTAACACAAGTTCATATTAAAGCATGTGATTGCGAGAGGTTGAAAGCATGGTCATTGCCTAACTTTTCAACCAGGCTAAGCCTATGCAACAAAAGCAATCAGAAGCTTAAAGCATCGGTTTTGGTCTTACACTACACGGCTCAAGTTTAACTCAAATGTGCAATGAGAAACAGTCTCGATACCATGAGGTGCTGACACATGCAATCCCATCTCGATCTTTTCATTTCACTTAGACTTGGATCAAATTTTAAGCACAAGGTAAATATGAACAATCCAAGCAAGTGAATGACTCAGAGCAAGAGACATAGCAACCTAGCATACAAAAGATAGCACAACTGATCTCAACACATCCTACCCATGCTAGTTGCCAATCTCAATGGTGAACAAATTAAAGGTTTCATAGTTGATTAGTCAAGTTCACCATTCGCAAAAATAGCTTAGCTCATAACATGTATCAAGTGATCAAAAAGAGCCTAAGCTACAAGCATCATCATGAATCAATAGGGCATACCAAAAAGAGCATAGTCTCATTCTCATTTCTATATACATGAAGCTCTAAAATGCAAGATATACATGATGAAATGCATGCAAAAGGTAGCCGATAAAAGACAAAGCAAAACTAGCCTAAAAAGAAAAACCCAAAACAAAAGGGTATCGGAGAAGTCCAACTAAGATACAACAAGCAAAATGCTTCCCCAACTAAAAATGAAAACACACACCAAACTCACAAATAAAGAGCCAAGAAATGCTCAAGCGACAGCCAGCAAAATCCACATAAAAAAGACCACACAATAGAAAGGGGTCGGAGAAGAAGAGTACCAGAAAACCGAACTCAGAAGTGTGTCGGGGTACCTCATGATACACATGACCGCCTGCTAGTGTGATACTCGAGGGAACGCCTGAAACTGCTAAAATCTTCGGGGCACCTGCCTTGCCGAAGTCGTCTCCCCCTCGCCTGATGCTGTCGCTCCCATAGGTGCTGCTAGTGCTCGCTGGAGAGCTGCTCGAACGGAACCCCAAGTCGTGGAAGAAGTGGAATCGGGTCCATGAGCCGAAATGCTCTCTCCAGGCTCCTGTTCTCCTGCACACTCAAAAGCAGAAGAAAACACAAGGCATTGTCTCGTCTAGTGTGACCTCAAGGTCTCCACGAAAATGGTTAGTCATATAATAAGCATAAGGTGAACTCTCAACAAAAAGAGATCTACCTATGAATGATACCGCAAGGAGATCTGAACTCAACCTAGTCAAGACTACCATGCAACAGGATAGAGCGTTGTATAGCAAAATGCAGCCTAAAGACATGATCAACCCAAACACAGCCTAAACCTCAACACATGCTACAATGCAAGATAATGATAGCAATAGATCCAAAAGCATGTAACATGATAAAATTGTGGAAAGGCTAGTGCTCAACCTAATCATATCAACAGGATACACGAAGCTACACAAAACTAGCACCTGAAAAGTGACGCCTAATGAACATCATACCACTACTGTAACACTCCAGTGTTAACCAAACTAAAACTTGCCATGTCATCATATGCATTAGCATTTCAATCGAGTGATAACCTGAGTATGCATTCACTAAAAACAAGTTTAAGTTAACATGTTTGTGCTTAGTAAATAGGAAATGTTAAGTGTGTAACCCTAGTTGTGTGATGTTTTCATAAGTAATATGGATATATGTATATGAAATATTAAGTATAAGTAGAAAACCTAGTTTTATCCCCTTCTGATAAATCAAAATCTAAAAAGAATTTGGATCTGCTCTAAAAAGCAAAGTTGCTTCATTTTTTATAAGGATCAACTTTGATGTTTAACGTTTTTCAAATTCCTATTCAAAATCAAAAGCAATTGTGAAAATACCCTTTTGCCCTTTTTGTCCCCTTTTGATTTGCAAACCCTAATTTAAAATCTAAGCATATTCTGCATATGTTGCAAAAATAAAAGATGTTCAGTTTCAAATTCTGAGCATTTGATATTTTGATATATTTTCAACTTGTATTAAAAAATCTAGAGTATTTTCAAATAATCCGAATGGGTATAAAGGAGAAGGGTGGGGATAAGCTCTTTTCCGTGTTCATGGCAGCAGGGGGACGATCTTTTGATCGCTCCTGCTCACGCGTTTGTCGTCGACTTCTCCCGAAGGAGCGCGCGACCGAGTCCGTGGCATGGCCGAGCTGTTGCTGGCACTTTTCCTCGCATCGTGGCGCCTTCTCCGAGCTCGCCGTCGCCATTTTTGCCACTAAGGCGCCGACGAGAACAATCCCAACCCAAACCCAAATTCACCGTCTCTGTTCGTTCTCATCCAAATTCACCGCGGCTATAACTTCTAAACTTCCTTGCGTATCTCCCAGACCTATCCTCTCCACCTCTACTGCACCAGAGAGGTCATACTCGCCGGTTTTCTTCCCGCCGGGCAGAAAGCGCCGCCGAGCTCGATCTCAACGTGGTCCGATAAACCGAGCACTCCTCTAATCTCTCTTTCTCATGTTGTTATTTCATCTTGATCCCAGAGCACTCATCGGCTCGATGGTTCCCTGTTTGATGCTCAGGACTCGTCGGAACAACGTCGTCTTCGTCGGAGTTCTCCGCCGCAGGCCACTGCTCCGTGGAACTCTCCCCTCCGTGCATCCTCCGCTTAAACCAGTTACACCAACAGCATCAGGGTGAGCTACTAGGCCTTCCTAGCCTCTCCGTTTGCTTGCTACCGGTCTAGGTTCGCCGGAACGGGCTAGCTGAGATCCGATCCGCCGCCGTGCGTAGCCAGGCTCAACCAGAGTGGTAGAGTGTAGGGTTTAGGGCTCAATCGACTGCGGGTGTCTTGCTGGTGTTGATGCTCGCGTCAGCCGAGTCTCTAATGGCCGGAGATGGCCGGCGTAAGGCTCGCCGCCGCTCGGTGCGCCGCCGTTCACGCTGGCCATGGTCGGGGACCTCGCCGTTGCGAAATCAGGAAAAGGCAGGGTGTTGGTTGTAAAGTCCAAGACTCTTGTGAATAGTGTGGTGGACTGTGGGTTAGTTTCGTTTAAGCCGAAGGGCTTTTCTGCAAAAGTGCCGAGGCGCGCGGGCGGGAGCCAGGCCGGGCCGTTTTCGCGTTCGTCGGGCCACGCTGGAGCGGGCCGAAAGCCCAGTTTGGGCTAGTTTTATGTTTTTCTTTATGTAGCTTTGTGCACAGTAGCTAGTTTTGTTATTTTTGCTATAATTTTTATATAGCTCTGTTAATCCTGAAATTTGACATGTAAGCTAATAGCATGTCTGTGCTAATATAAAAATTATGAAACTTGTGTTTGGAGCACTTTTACTATGCCAATAAAATCTGTGATTTAATTAATAAATGCAACTTTGATGAATTATGTAATTTTCTGTGTTTCTCCAAAAATCATGAAATTTGACATGTGAGTTTATGTCACTAATATCTACCTTCATGTTTAATTTCAGCTCTGTTTGAATAAGCATGATTTGTTTATAAGTATAGGGCTATTTAAAAGGATTTATAAAATAGATAGAATTTGTTAATCTCTTTAGGTTTGAGTGATCTTTGGGAATTGTTTGACAACCAGTGGATAGTTGACATAAATTACTCCCTAGTTATAGATTAGTTTTATACAAATAATCTTTTGTTGTTTGTTAATTACATAACTATGTTTAAGAAAACTAATAAAACTTACTTCATAAAAAGATAGGATTAAGAGTTAAATTAATTATCTTTACTTTTGGATGGAAAGTTGTACTCTAGATAGTTAAGTTTGGTTGTTGTTATTCAACAACAAGTTCCTTGTCTTTATCATATCATGAGCATCACATTGATCATGCATATGCACTTCTACGTGTAGATCTCGCTTCGGAAGGACCTGATCCTCAGTGGGTTTCTCCTGAGTGTGTGGATCCTTCTACTTTTTCTGAATCTCCGGACTTCGCTGATCACCAAGGCAAGCCCCGGACATTAAACCTATCCTTGTATTTTTATAATGTTATTTATATCACTTGGTTTAATATGATGCATTAAGTGAATAGGAGTTGAGTGAACCCTATTTGATGCATTACCAACCTTGATAATTCCAACACTTAACCTTGATACCCGTTTTATGAAAATGCTTAGTATGCTTAGCCATGCTTTACTACTTCATAATAGTAGGTGCTTTTGAAAATGGTTGCTATGTTATGGAAATCGTGAATCTTGAGACAACATGATAACAATAGTAACTTACATCAAGAATGGAGTCTTGTTGTAAGGTTACTTAACATAGGACCTTATCGTTGTTGGCCTGCTGTGATTGAGACCTTTGAGTACAGCCCACATGCGGTGGTAAGCCTCGTCTATAGCCATTCCGATACTTGAGAACGGCTAATCGCGCACTGGGAGTGGAGAGATGGCGGGAGTAGCGTGTACCCTCGGGGCTATGAGATAGTCGGGTTCGAGGTGTACTGTACTCTCGGGTGGCGCGAACCCGGTCTTGTATGGGAGGATCTATAGATAGGGTTGACGTATGCAAGATTAAGTTCTACATATGTCGTGTGGTACTGAATCCCCAGTTGGGTTTAATCGATTCGAATCGCCGTGTTTCCTCGGATATGGAGCCTCAATCCACTGACCCGCACCGTAGTAAAGAATGGGATAGTTATGAATTGAGAATTAAAGATGAGATATGACTTATGAATCTTTGGGTAGTTATAATCTTGAGTTAAAACTTGAAAATAGGTTTACTATTAGTAAGCTTTTATGCAAAAGAAATGTTTTGATCTTGCTAAACTTTACCTTGAATCCCTATAGCCTTCATACCTGAGTCTTCTCCTCTTTTCTAGACGGTTAAGTCTTGTTGAGTACTTTTGTACTCAGGGTTTGTTACCCTTTGTTGCAGGTGAGTTCTTTGATCATCCTTTTGGTGGTCAATGTTTCTTCACTCTTGTGGAAGAGAGTGATGATGACAATGATGTTTGACCTTGGGCAAGTAACATAGAATTGTGTGGTTTATGTAATATAAAGTTTCGAAGCTTTTATGTACTAAGTACTTTGGATTGTAAACTTTTAAACTTAAGTTTTAATCTATGTGATATAATCTTTCCGCTTTTACTCTGATTTATCTTATCCATAAAACTGTTGTAATACTGCGATGCTTGATGAGGGATTTCCTGGAAGACATGTAAAGTGGATGATTCGGGTTTCCCGAGGACACCCGACAGACCTCTTGAGTCATTTGGAACTCGTGCACGCCGATCAAAGGTCTTTAGGACAATGATGGGTGCATGTGGGCCACTTAATTCAGGAGGTTCTGCCACAACTGGTATTAGAGCAGGTTCCCTTAGAAAGTATAACAGTATTCATTTTTGGAAAACTTCGAAAGTTTTGAGTCAAACTAAACTTCAAATTAGTTTGAGTCCAAATTGCTTCTAAGACTTGTCTTATTCTTCTGACTTGCCTTAATTCATTCTTTAGACTTATCCTTCTATCTAAATGGATATATTTTTAGTATAGTTATGGTGATATTTATATCTAAGGAACAATACTTATAACAATAGAATATTGCCCTAATTATGAAAAGGAAGTTTATTCACTTTTGTTAAAAGTGATTACTTTAAAAGTAATTGTTTGTTTGATGTATGTTTTGTTCGTAAGTACGATTCATGCATCATGATTGATAACATATAATTAACTTTCCCTCTTAGAAGTTATATCTAAATAGAGTCTATATATCTATCTAATTATAAAACTCTGTCTCTTAATCTTGGAACATATATAGTTCTAATATTCAAAATATAAATATTTTGGCAGATGGTCCGTACCAAACAGACTGCACGTAAGTGTACCGGACCTCGAGGTGTTCCTCGACACGTTCTTGCCCCAAGAGATGATGAACCCGCAGATAGTGTGGGAAGCAACCAGCTAGTGGTTGCTTATGAAGAAGGTGAAGGAAGTAACAGTGCCTCGTCACAACTTCAGGCGGAAGTAGACCGCCTGTACATGGAGTTGGCAAGGGCGAATGGAGAAAGGATGCAGGGCACCAGAGAGAAGGAGGAGTTACGTGAGCAGTTGCAGTACCACCACGAACAGCATCAAGAGTATGAGTGCAAGTGGAGGAAAGCCGTTGAGCAGAGGAATCGGGCACGAACCCGAGTAGATGTAATGAGGGACAATCAGAACCTCATGCAGATCCATCATGCTGACCTACATAGGCAGGTGGAGGAGTTGACTGCACAATTGCAGCCAGAACCTGCTACGCCACCTACTCCGGAGACGGAATCTGAGGTGGAAGAAGAGGAAGAAGAAGATGAGGAGTTAGAGCCGGTGGAGTATGAAGTCTTATCTGGGGAAGAGTGATAGACCTAGAGGTTGAATAGACATGAGATGTATCCTAGTGTGACCCTTCTGACTTTGTAACCTAGTTAGTCAGAAAACCTCTAGTATAGTCAGTTGTGCAAGATAGTGGTGTCAGTAGTCCTGCCCAAGAGCGGACTTATATGATAAATAAGTTGAGCATGGTATGCATGTTATGATGTATATATATGAATGTTAATCAAACTATGGTTTGTTTAAACAGATGCCTGTTAACACTCATGGCGCTAGTGCTGCCCATGGTGGGGATGATATCCCTAATGCACCACCAATTCCACCCTCTTTGGCTGATGCAATTGCAGCGTTGGTCAATGCAACAACTCTGTTAGCACAAAATCAGAATGGTGGTCAATGTGGTCATGGCCGTAATAACAGGGAAGAGACAACATATGTCGATTTCACTGATACCCGTCCGCCAGTGTTCACTAAAGCTGATGAACCTCTTGAAGCTGATGATTGGCTCCGCACCATGGAACAAAAATTCAGTCTTATCAACTGCACTGAAGTTCAGAAGCCAGCTTTTGCAGCTCAACAACTTTGAGGAGCCGCAGGGGTTTGGTGGGCAAATTTACTAGCTGTTCAACCAGCCGGCCACTGAATCACTTGGGCTGAATTCAAGGAGGCCTTCAGGGCTCATTATATTCCAGATGGGGTTATGAAGATGAAGCTTGAAGAGTTCTTAGGTCTCCGTCAGGGAGACGAGCCAGTTATGCAGTACATTGGGAAGTTTAATCATCTGTCCCAATATGCCTTTGACCAAGTCAATACTGATGAGAAGAAGAAGGCATGTTTCATGAGAGGACTGAATACAAAGCTTCAGTCTATGATGACAACTTGTGGTAATATGAATTATCATGAGACAGTGAATGTTGCTATAGCTAGTGAAGAAAAGAACCGCAAGCATAAGGAGGCTAAGAAGAAGAAGGGATTTGTATCAGGGTCTGGATCATCTGGCGGCAACAAGAAGCGTCAGAGGCTCGTATATCATCCAATCCAGCAGTTCCGCCCATCCTATCGTCCATCTTACCGTCCGCCTCAGCAGCAGAATTCTCAGAGAACTTTTGCAAGGCCTGCTATGCCTTTTAATGTTCAATGTCAGCAGAATGTTCCTACTATTCGCCCACCAGTGCCACAAGCTACAAATTATCCATGTTACAATTGTGGAAAGCCTGGACATTTCTCTCGTGACTGTCCTTATTCAAGGCAGAATGTTTCCAATGCCAATGGACCAAGGCCAGCAGGAAATCAACAAGCAAACCAGAACAAGGGTAATGCACAGAACAATCAAAAGGGTAAGGGTACTCAGAAAACAGGAAAGGTTTTCCATACGCAGATAGAAGCTATTCCTGAGGGAGAACCTGTTATGCTTGGTATGTTCCTTGTTGCTCAACACCCAGCACTTACACTTTTTGATTCTGGTGCATCACATACTTTCATGAATAGAATATTTGCGGAGAAGTATAATATACCTATTGGTGAAACCAAAGATAAATTCTTTATACAGTCGCCTAGGGGTCGACTATGTACTAAGGAAATGGTACATCAGGTACCTATAGATCTGGGTGGAAATATATTTCCAACATCCATGATAGTTTTAAAAGATCCAAGTATAGATGTGATCTTGGGTATGAACTGGATGAACCAAAGAGGTGCAGTAATAGACACCTTGAATAGAACCATCAAGCTCAACTTACCTAATAGCAAGTCTCAACTTCTTGTCCATCTTCCTACTCTTAAGAGAGCAGTTGAGCAAGTGTGTGCTACCTCGGTCAAGGAAATCCAAGATATTCCTATAGTCTGTGAGTTTCCTGATGTGTTCCCAGAAGATTTACCTGGTCTGCCACCTGATCGTGATGTGGAATTTGAAATAGAACTCAAACCAGGAACTGCACCAATAGCCAGAAGAGCTTATAGAATGCCACCAAAAGAGTTAGCAGAATTGAAAACTCAGTTGCAAGGTTTGATAGATAAAGGTTTCATTCGACCCAGTTCGTCACCATGGGGTTGTCCAGCGATCTTTGTAAAGAAGAAGGACCATACCTTGAGGCTATGTGTTGATTATCGTCCCTTGAATGAAGTGACAATCAAGAACAAGTATCCTTTGCCCCGTATTGATCTTCTCTTTGATCAACTTGCTGGTGCGAAGGTATTCTCGAAGATAGATTTGAGATCAGGGTATCATCAGATCAAGATCAAATCAGAAGATGTTCCGAAAACAACATTCACTACCAGATATGGTCTATATGAATATCTAGTCATGTCCTTTGGTCTGACCAATGCCCCAGCACACTTCATGTATTTGATGAATTCAGTGTTCATGCCAGAGCTAGATTAGTTCGTGGTTGTGTTTATTGATGACATTCTAATCTATTCCAAAACCAAAGACGAGCATGCAGAACATCTCAGGATAGTGTTGACTCGCCTGAGAGAACATCAGTTATATGCTAAATTTAGTAAATGTGAGTTCTGGATAGATAAAGTTCAATTCTTGGGTCATGTTCTGTCAGCTGAAGGTGTTGCAGTAGATCCAAGTAAAGTCCAAGAAGTTCTTGACTGGAAATCACCAACTTCAGTACATCAAGTTCGGAGTTTCTTAGGATTAGCAGGGTATTATCGTAGATTTATCCCTGACTTCTCCAAGATCTCTAAACCAATGACAACATTGTTAAAGAATGACACCAAGTTTATATGGTCAACGGAATGTGAAGAAGCTTTTCAGACTTTGAAAAAGTTTTTGACAACTGCACCAGTATTAGCTCAGCCAGACATTGAGAAATCCTTTGATGTTTATTGTGATGCTTCAGGTAAAGGCATTGGGTGTGTACTGATGCAAGAAGGTAGAGTCATTGCCTATGCTTCACGACAACTTAAGCGACACGAAGAACATTATCCAACACATGATCTAGAGTTGGCAGCTGTAGTCCATGCTCTGAAGATCTGGCGACATTATTTGTTGGGTAATATTTGTCACATATACACTGATCATAAAAGCTTGAAATACATCTTCACTCAGTCTGAGTTAAATATGCGCCAGAGAAGATGGTTAGAATTGATAAAAGATTATGATATTGAAGTACACTATCATCCGGGTAAAGCCAATGTGGTGGCAGATGCACTCAGTCGAAAGGGTCATTGCAATTGTCTGGAAGTCGAGCCGATAGATATTACCTTATGCCATGAGTTTGAAAGGTTGAGCCTTGAAATGATTCCACAAAGAAATCTTGCAAATGTGACCATTCAATCATCCATTAAAGATCAGATCATTGCAGCCCAGAAGGAAAGCAAGGGTATGATCCATTTGAAAGAAAAGATTCACTCTGAGCAGAATTCCAATTTCAAAATAGATGAAGCTGGAGTAATTTGGTTTAAGGATCGGTTAGTAGTTCCAAAGGTTCCTGAACTCAGAAAGCAGATTCTTGATGAAGCTCATGCAACAAGATTTTTAGTACATCCAGGCAGTAATAAGATGTATCATGATCTGAAACAGAGATTCTGGTGGACTAAGATGAAACTTGAGATTGCTAGTTATGTCGCTAAATGTGATACCTGTCAGAAAGTGAAAGCAGTGCATCTTAGGTCTGCTGGAGAGTTACAACCTTTATCGATTCCATCTTGGAAGTGGGATGACATTAGTATGGACTTCATAGTGGGTCTGCCCAGAACATCAAAAGGGTTTGATTCCATATGGGTCATTGTTGATCGTCTGACCAAATCAGCTCATTTCATATCTGTTAAAACAACATATCCAGCATCTACCTATGCCAAGATATATTTTGACAGAATTGTAAGTTTGCATGGCATTCCAAAGACTATCGTGTCTGATAGAGGGACACAGTTTGTCAATGTTTTCTGGAGGCATTTACATGAGTCTTTGGGTACCAAGCTTTTGCATAGTACGGCGTATCATCCACAGACTGGGGGTCAGACTGAAAGAGTTAATCAGATCTTAGAAGATATGTTAAGATCCTGTGTACTCAATTATTCAGAGAAATGGGATGAATGTTTGCCTTTAGCAGAGTTCTCTTACAACAATAGTTATCAAGAGAGCATTAAGATGGCACCATTTGAAGCTCTGTATGGCAGAAGATGCAGAACACCGTTAAGTTGGTCTGAACTTGGAGAACATAGTCTTTTTGGAGTTGACTTAGTTGAAGAAGCTAAAGAAAAAGTCAGATTGATTCGAGAAAACATGAAGAAAGCACAATCCAGGCAAAAGAGTTATGCCGATAAGAGACGACGGTCTCTTACCTTTAAAGTTGGTGATTGTGTCTATCTCAAGGTATCACCAATGAAAGGAGTTACTCGATTTGGAATCAAAGGAAAGTTGGCACCTCGTTATATAGGTCCCTATCAGATTCTTCAAAGATGTGGAAAGGTGGCATATCAACTTGATTTACCACCACAGCTATCTTTAGTCCATAATGTGTTCCATGTCTCTCAGTTAAAGAAATGTCTTCAAGTGCCTGATCATGTCATTCATGTTGAAGAGATTGAATTAGAGCCTGATCTGACATACTCAGAGTATCCTATCAAGATTCTGGATCAGAAAGATCGAGTCACTCGAAAGAGAACTGTCAAGTTCTACAAGGTTCAATGGAATCAACATACGGAAGATGAAGCCACATGGGAGTCAGAAGAGTTTCTCTTAGAAAGTTTTCCTGAGTTTCTTACTTCTGTAAAATCCTTATAATCTGTTGTATGATGACCTATCCCCTGCTTTTTGTAAAGGTTAGTAATGGAAGTGTCTGACACATTTCCTTTTCCATTACTTAGCCTACAGGTTAAATCTCGGGACGAGATTTCTTTAAGGGGGAAAGAGCTGTAACACTCCAGTGTTAACCAAACTAAAACTTGCCATGTCATCATATGCATTAGCATTTCAATCGAGTGATAACCTGAGTATGCATTCACTAAAAACAAGTTTAAGTTAACATGTTTGTGCTTAGTAAATAGGAAATGTTAAGTGTGTAACCCTAGTTGTGTGATTTTTCATAAGTAATATGGATATATGTATATGAAATATTAAGTATAAGTAGAAAACCTAGTTTTATCCCCTTTCTGATAAATCAAAATCTAAAAAGAATTTGGATCTGCTCTAAAAAGCAAAGTTGCTCCATTTTTGATAAGGATCAACTTTGATGTTTAACGTTTTTCAAATTCCTATTCAAAATCAAAAGCAATTGTGAAAATACCCTTTTGCCCTTTTTGTCCCCTTTTGATTTGCAAACCCTAATTTAAAAAATAAGCATATTCTGCATATGTTGCAATAATAAAAGATGTTCAGTTTTAAATTCTGAGCATTTGATATTTTGACATATTTTCAACTTGTATTAAAAAATCTGGAGTATTTTCAAATAATCCGAATGGGTATAAAGGAGAAGGGTGGGGATAAGCTCTTTTCCCTGTTCATGGCGGCAGGGGGACGATCTTTTGATCGCTCCTGCTCACGCGTTTGTCGTCGACTTCTCCCGAAGGAGCGCGCGACCGAGTCCGTGGCATGGCCGAGCTGCTGCTGGCACTTTTCCTCGCATCGTGGCGCCTTCTCCGAGCTCGCCGTCGCCATTTTTGCCACCAAGGCGCCGACGGGAACAATCCCAACCCAAACCCAAATTCACCGTCTCTCTTTGTTCTCATCCAAATTCACCGCGGCTATAACTTCTAAACTTCCTTGCGCATCTCCCAGACCTATCCTCTCCACCTCTACTGCACCAGAGAGCTCATACTCGCCGGTTTTCTTCCCGCCGGGCAGAAAGCGCCGCCGAGCTCGATCTCAACGTGGTCCGATAAACTGAGCACTCCTCTAATCTCTCTTTCTCATGTTGTTGTTTCATCTTGATCCCAGAGCACTCATCGGCTCGATGGTTCCCTGTTTGATGCTCAGGACTCGCCGGAACAACGTCGTCTTCGCCGGAGTTCTCCAACGCAGGCCACTGCTCCGTGGAACTCTCCCCTCCGTGCAACCTCCGCTTAAACCAGTTACACCAACAGCATCAGGGTGAGCTACTAGACCTTCCTAGCCTCTCCGTTTGCTTGCTACCGGTCTAGGTTCGCCGGAACGGGCTAGCCGAGATCCGATCCGTCGCCATGCGTAGCCAGGCTCAACCAGAGTGGTAGAGTGTAGAGTTGAGGGCTCAATCGACTGCGGGTGTCTTGCTGGTGTTGATGCTCGCGTCAGCCGAGTCTCTAATGGCCGGAGATGGCCGGCGTAAGGCTCGCTGCCGCTCGGTGCGCCACCGTTCATGCTGGCCATGGTCGGGGACCTCGCCGTTGCGAAGTCAGGAAAATGCAGGGTGTTGGTTGTAAAGTCCAAGACTCTTGTGAATAGTGTGGTGGACTGCGGGTTAGTTTCGTTTAAGCCGAAGGGCTTTTCTGCAAAAGTACCGAGGCGCGCGGGCGGGAGCCAGGCTGGGCCGTTTTCGGGTTCGTCGGGCCGCGCTGGAGCGGGCCGAAAGCCCAGTTTGGGCTAGTTTTATGTTTTTCTTTTTCTAGCTTTGTGCACAGTAGCTAGTTTTGTTATTTTTGCTATAATTTTTATATAGCTCTGTTAATCCTGAAATTTGACATGTAAGCTAATAGCATGTCTGTGCTAATATAAAAATTATGAAACTTATGTTTGGAGCACTTTTACTATGCCAATAAAATCTGTGATTTAATTAATAAATGCAACTTTGATGAATTATGTAATTTTCTGTGTTTCTCCAAAAATCATGAAATTTGACATGTGAGTTTATGTCACTAATATCTACCTTCATGTTTAATTTCAGCTCTGTTTGAATAAGCATGTTTTGTTTATAAGTATAGGGCTATTTAAAAGGATTTATAAAATAGGTAGAATTTGTTAATCTCTTTAGGTTTGAGTGATCTTTGGGAATTGTTTGACAACCAGTGGATAGTTGACATAAATTACTCCCTAGTTATAGATTAGTTTATACAAATAATCTTTTGTTGTTTGTTAATTACATAACTATGTTTAAGAAAACTAATAAAACTTACTTCATAAAAAGATAGGATTAAGAGTTAAATTAATTATCTTTACTTTTGGATGGAAAGTTGTACTCTAGATAGTTAAGTTTGGTTGTTGTTATTCAACAACATGTTCCTTGTCTTTATCATATCATGAGCATCTCATTGATCATGCATATGCACTTCTACGTGTAGATCTCGCTTCGGAAGGACCTGATCCTCAGTGGGTTTCTCCTGAGTGTGTGGATCCTTCTACTTTTTCTGAATCTCCGGACTTCGCTGATCACCAAGGCAAGCCCCGGACATTAAACCTATCCTTGTATTCTTTTATGAAAATGCTTAGTATGCTTAGCCATGCTTTACTACTTCATAAAAGTAGGTGCTTTTGAAAATGGTTGCTATGTTATGGAAATCGTGAATCTTGAGACAACATGATAACAATAGTAACTTACATCAAGAATGGAGTCTTGTTGTAAGGTTACTTAACATAGGACCTTATCGTTGTTGGCCTGCTGTGATTGAGACCTTTGAGTACAGCCCACATGCGGTGGTAAGCCTCGTCTATAGCCATTCCGATACTTGAGAACGGCTAATCGCGCACTAGGAGTGGAGAGATGGCGGGAGTAGCGTGTACCCTCGGGGCTATGAGATAGTCGGGTTCGAGGTGTACTGTACTCTCGGGTGGCGTGAACCTGGTCTTGTATGGGAGGATCTATAGATAGGGTTGACGTATGCAAGATTAAGTTCTACATATGTCGTGTGGTACTGAATCCCCAGCTGGGTTTAATCGATTCGAATCGCCGTGTTTCCTCGGATATGGAGCCTCAATCCACTGACCCGCACCGTAGTAAAGAATGGGATAGTTATGAATTGCGAATTAAAGATGAGATATGACTTATGAATCTTTGGGTAGTTATAATCTTGAGTTAAAACTTGAAAATAGGTTTACTATTAGTATGCTTTTATGCAAAAGAAATGTTTTGATCTTGCTAAACTTTACCTTGAATCCCTATAGCCTTCATACCTGAGTCTTCTCCTCTTTTCTAGACGGTTAAGTCTTGTTGAGTACTTTTGTACTCAGGGTTTGTTACCCTTTGTTGTAGGTGAGTTCTTTGATCATCCTTTTGGTGGTCAATGTTTCTTCACTCTTGTGGAAGAGAGTGATGATGACAATGATGTTTGACCTTGGGCAAGTAATATAGAATTGTGTGGTTTATGTAATATAAAGTTTCGAAGCTTTTATGTACTAAGTACTTTGGATTGTAAACTTTTAAACTTAAGTTTTAATCTATGTGATATAATCTTTCCGCTTTTACTCTGATTTATCTTATCCATAAAACTGTTGTAATACTGCGATGCTTGATGAGGGATTTCCTGGAAGACATGTAAAGTGGATGATTCGGGTTTCCCGAGGACACCCGACAGACCTCTTGAGTCATTTGGAACTCGTGCACGCCGATCAAAGGTCTTTAGGACAATGATGGGTGCATGTGGGCCACTTAATTCAGGAGGTTCTGCCACAACTACAAGTAAAGCTCATGGATAAATATGGTAAAACATGGCATAATGTTCATGAGGATCACAAACTAGCATGAAAAGTGGATTAACCACCAAAGCTGTACACAAAGCTAGCATGACATGATATACAAGATAGCACATGCTAAACTAAAGCAAAACATGATACAAAAGAAAAAATGTACATGCAAGAACTATACAAGTGAGCACATGAAACACCATCTCATACCACAAGAAATAGACCATGAATGTACAAGGTATGAGTGTAACAGAAAGCTCACCAAACTTCAAAAACCTCTTTGGCGGCAACTCTAAGCAGGGTGTAGAGAACCATCAAACCTTGGTCACTTCTAAAAGACCAAGTTCCATCAAACGCGTGTTCTCCACCCCACGTCCTCATATCTACACACAAGAGGACAAAAAAACCTGAGCCTTGGATCCCAAAGGGTTAGCAAGCATGTACTTGGGAATCTAGGACTTGGTCACAAATCTCAACTTATCATGTGGGTTATCATGATGCAAGTGTTGGTTCAAATGCAATTGTGAAACACCCTTGGAAGCATTCCTCAAAAGGACAACTCGAGGAGAAGAACGAGTCGTACCATGGGAAAAGAGGCAAACATCTTCCAAGGTCTTTGTAGAAGAACCAATAGAAGCACCATGAAAAGCATGACATGGACCAAGAGAAGAAGCACTAAAAACATGTCCACGACCATATCCTATCCCACTAGAAAAGGAGTCATAAAACCCATCAACAAAGAGGGGCTTCTTACTAGGAACACAAGCATTCATGCCATGAGAAGGGCTATGAACCACCATCTTCCTAGAAGAGAGAGCTTGGCGCAAACGTTTGGCACGCCGATAGCAAAAGCTTTCTTGATGCCCATCTTTCTCACAAAAAGAGCAATGGTACAAAGGCCTACTGGAAGGCACACCATTCTCTGACAAGTGAGAAGTCCCTTGGGACTTAGAACAAGAAGCATCAACATTCAACTTGGTGCCAACACTAGGAGCACACGTGCCATGGGAAAGGCTACGTGGCTTCCTAAAAGCCTAAGCTCGAATACGTCGCTCGTGTTTGACACGGCGGAAACAAAAATCGAATGAGTGTCCATCCTTCTTGCAAAAGGTGCAATGGAAAACCGGACTAGGAGCACGGGTCCCAAAAATATGAGAAGCACCCTTATCAAGAGCAGTCCCTTGGACATCACTCGAAGAAACAACAAGGTTAGGAGTAGTTATGAAAGAGCTATCCGAAACCTTGACACTAGTGCTAACATCAAAAGACTCACGCTCAACGCAAGAGCTCAACTCCGGTTGCAAAGAAGCAATTTTAGAAGCATCAACATCGGAGTTGCAAGAAACGCGTGACTCAAAAGACTTAGCACAAAGACTCTTGCATCTTTTAGCTAAAACCTCATTTTTCAAACATGAGGCGATCACAAGTACCACAAGGAGTGTTTTTCAAATTTTCCATCTCCTCCCTAATGCACTCAGCATATGTGGTACGCAAGAGCTCAATCTCCTTCTCAAGGTTGGCACTCATATCATTGTGCTCAACCAACTTGGCGCTCATATCATCGCGCAAAACCCTCAAAGCCAAAACCTCTTTTTCCAAATCAATGCATGAAGTGCAAATGAAATTGGTGGAAGAAACATCACCATTCACATCATGCAAAGAATCATGTATAACACTAGAGGCATGGCAAGCATTTTTATTTAAAGAGCACAAGCTACAAGGCCTAGCATTTATCTCATCAATTTCAGCCCTAGCATGCTCAAGTTCATCTACACATGTGGTGTGAGTCAATTTTAATTCATTAATTTCAGCATGCAAAGACTCACATGAAACACATGGTAAAGAAGCTTTTGACCTAAGCAAGGCTATTTCAGATTTAGCATAAACAAGATCCTTGCGCAAGTCAAAGCATACAAGACATGGTATGGAAGCATTTGATTTCAACATTTCATTTTCAGATTTTAAGCTAGCAAGAGAAAAGCATAGCTCATCATTCTTCCTAACCATGTCACTACAAGAGGTGCAAGGTCTTTGAAGACTATTTCATTAGGGGATTTGGTCTGCCTTGCCATGTGTTCCTCTGGAAGTTGCTTGATTTCTAGGGGATTGGACTTTGCAATCTCAGTCCAAATTCTATCCTTTCTGTGTCCATCTTCATTCATTTATGTGAGGCGTATCTCAGAATACAGCCACATTTCAACCTATTTCGCTATTTTTTCCAACTAAAGAAGAACAGTCGCGGGTCTCGTATTGCGGGGAGCGCATATATCCTGCTGCGCGAGGGGATGGCGTCTGAATATATCAACGTGCCCCTTCAGAGTAATGTAAGCGGCTGGGAAGAGAGATGGTTCTACATGACGCAGTGCCAGATGCCTACTTTAAGTTGTGATGAAGGGAAAGTGGTTTAGTCGAGTTGGACCTGGTCGGCGAAGCCCTCTGCAAGTGAAATGGAGCAGGTCCAGGAATTGCTTCGTTTGATGAAGGGGATGACTACTGATGGGATCCAAATTACGAGAAACTTTATGTACCGTCGGGTACTACCGTGCAAAGAGAGGATGCATCCTGGTTATGAGTATGCTGGACGGCCTGACCCGACTCATGAGAGCGCCAAAGATTTGGAAACTAAAGAGCTAGAGAGGCGTGTTCACGTGGTGCTCCAATTCTCGGAATGGAAACCACCAAAGAAGGCTACGCAGCCATTCTGCTTGGCGCGGCCTGTTAAAGATGTGAGTTGCCATTTAGTTTGTTTTGCGGCTTTTGGACTATTGCAGTGTTCGAGATACTAGTTTGCACTATTTTGTAGGATCGCTCTAGCGTGTACGTCTCAGACGTGCCATCGGCCGACTGGTCAGAGGGGGTTGACCCGAGGCCTGGGGTTGGCCGATCTCCTCATTCCCAGTCTGGGGAGACGGCAGCCGAGAAGACAAGGAAAGGCAAGGGGGCCACGGACGCAGCCGACCCGCAAGCTGTGAAAGCTGCGGGTAAGCGTGTAGCTACTGGTCATGGAATTTCCACGAGGTCATCGTCGAGAACAACGCGAGTTGACGGCTCGTTGGAGATCCTGGGCGATGCAGGTCTAAAAAGATCTGGGTCGATTCGTGATTGGGATGATGATGATGACGAAGACGAGCCGCCTATGTTCAAGCGTGCTCGTGTCAAAAAGCCGTCGGGGCCAATTTTGCCAAGGCAGAAGGCGAAAGGCCTCAAGCTGAGGGGGGCCTTCGCGTGAGCCACTTGTGAGTATTCGATTGCTTTCTTCATGGCTTTGTGTCCATGTCAATATTTTGATTTTAATTTAACTCGTATCAGGGACCCCGTGCCTGAAGTTGGCCCTGTCACTAGTGACAGAGATCCGGAGCCGACCATGGCTCCAAACATAGGTTCCAACCTAGCTCGTGGAAAAGCAACCGAGGACGGAGCGCTGAGGACGGGAGGTGACGGTCAAGCCGAAGCCGATGGGCGCTAGACCTCGACCAATGCTCACATTGATGAGCAAGGCGCTGGATCTGGCGGCAGTAGATCCCCCGACCAGCGCTTGCCCGAGGGGCCTCGCCCTAGTTCTCATGGGTCAGCCGGCTCTACTCAAGTGCCCCCGGATGCGCTGCTTCCTCCTCAAGAGGCTAGTTCACTTGGCACTATTGGGCGTACTGTGGAGCCAGTCGATTCTGAGGAGGTACAGGCGACCTCGGAGGAAGAGGTTGTGGAGATCCCTCGACCACCAAGATCTCCGGAGCGAATAGTCAGAGTAGCACGCCAGTGGGCTGGCGAGTGGGTTTTCCATGAGGAGAACACTGAAAACCACCCGATGAAGAATTTTGACTCGATGTTGAGTCAACTCCACAAATATGCGCAGGTAACATTCCGGAGAGTATGACGTCGTGAGGCTGTGGTATCTGGAAACTGAGTTTGAGTATTATATTAACTCGCAGGGGTTGTCGGACTTGTCGGAGGAGCGTCGCAGATGCTATGAGTCCATTGGCCCCATGGTGGATGCGAAGGCAAAACTTGAAGAAGCGTGCGAGCGCTACCGAGCAGACCTTGACAATGCTCGCCTAGTTGAAGCCGAACTGCATGAAGCCACACAGGGGCAGACTTCGGAAATTAACCGGTTGCTTCGTGAAAATGAAGGTATGGTTTGCTGGCTGCTGACAAGTAGAACTTCCTGGTTTGACTCGTTCCCTACATGTAACTTTGTGGGAACAGAGCTTGCTTCGCAGGTCGTTGTTGAGAGGCTGAAAGCACAGAACAGCGAGACCGTGGCGGCTAGGGCGAAAACGCGAGCCGACGACCTCGAGAAGGAGCTTGAAGGTTACCAGTTGAACTTGTCGATCCCATGCATATTGTTCTCTGATTGACTGTAATAGGTTGTTGTTGTCATTGACTTAGGGAGGCGTCGTTCGTGGCAAAATCAAATTGCAATGGTTTGCCAAGATGTGAAAACCTGGGAGGCACGGTGTCACGCCATGGTCCGAGGAACTGCCCCAGTCTTAAATGCGGTGTAAGCAAGTGGCCAGTCCAGAGAGCTTCCGCCTTGTCCAGTCGGTATGCTAGAACAGTGTGCCGGATCGTGGGCGGCTATGAAGAAATTTGTGGCTGGGGCTGGTGAACAGGTTGCCTCATATGTCCTTGCCGTGGCCCGAGCACATTATCTGGGGATTGATGTGAGGAGGCTGGGGAGCGGCTTCCCTAGAAACACTTCAGAGGCCCAGGTGTCCGAGCTCTGCGAACAGTCTCGGGAGACGGCTACCGTTCTTGTGAAGGACCTGGATTTGTTCAAGGAGCCTGGGGAACCCAGCGCTCCATAGGACCATAAACGTTCTAAGTTAGTCTTTGTTAATAATGAATCGTTCTAAATAATGGAAAGTTACAGTGTATTCCTACTTATTTTTGTTTTATTTGTTTGTCTGAATTGTTGTGCGAGAAAAAATCAGAAGAGAGCAAAAAGATAGCGATGACGTTTATTTATAACATGCTATGAAAATACAGAGGTAGGTACATATGTTTTATTCCTTAGGTAGCTATGAATAGAAACACCGAAGCTGGTCGATGTGCTAGGAATATGGGATGTCAGTCCCATTTAGGTCAGTCAACCTGTATGAGGTTGGTCTTGTAACTTGCTTGATAAGATAAGGACCCTCCCAGTGAGATGAGAGTTTGTGTAGTTTGGCAGTATTCTAGATTCTTTTCAAGACCAGGTCTCCGACGGCGAATAAACTTTCTTTGACGTTTCGGTTGAAGTATCTTCGTAACCCCTCAATTTACTTCGCGGTTTGGACGCATGAGTCCATCCTTCGCTCCTCAATACAGTTGACCTCTGTTGGTATAAATTAACACACACTCTACTTTATCCGCAAGCGCACAGATAAAATCTTCCGATGTAGCACTTCACCGGAGTAACCCAGTTTTAATATCGAACCCAAAGGAACGGATAGTGTTAAGCCTTAAAGTCTAACCCCTGAGTAGCTAACAAGGACGGAGAATCTAGAAGTATAGAGGGGATCACTAAGCTTTTCTAATTCCAATTTAAGAGTGATGTGTTTATATTATTCATAGTGGGGAAGTTGTCATAAAAGGTCACAAACAGAGTATGAGTCTTTTATGCAAATGTATAATCCTACCGAGCCTACACATGGGTAATTGGACTATAGAAGAATCAACAAGGCTATAAGAGTCACCCTTGCGAACAACCACTACTACCGGCGTTATAGGTGGCATTTATGAGCTATCAAGTCTAAGCACCATGCTCACACTATCCAACTACTCTAACTCTAGAATGACTAGAATTAAAGTACTCAAAAGAGAGTCATAAACCTTAAGAATAACAAGAACAATGGCTCAAACTTAAATATAGTCGTTGATTACCGAAACAATCACTGAAGCAAGTTGAAGATAAACTTGAATCCGCAGGTACATGATGAAGAAGTTGATCCGACAGGCCGGAGCTCCTTCTTGATCTTTTCCACTGTCTCTCTCTCTCTTCTAGTTCTAGTATAAGACTAGGTTCTAAACCTAAACTAGAGGGGTAACTAGTCTTCTACTTGAAAGCTAGCTCTTGAAGTCTTCTTCTAGGGTTTCTGAATGAGGCATAGACTTTTCTAAAGATAGACTTGATCTTCCCTGGGACCTGGGGGTCTGTTAATATAGCCCTGAGGGATCAACCACGACCGTTAGATCAAACTGACTTCATGTAGGGCCGAGATGAGTCCTCGGGGTCGGTGGAGGAAGGTTCCAGAAGGAGGAGGTGTGGGGGCCCGAGACCCAACCGACCGGTGGGCCCACCATACCGGTCGCTCCCACCTATCGGGGTCTCGGGGTGCCCCGCCTCGTGGAGTCCTCTGGTGTTCTTTATAGTCTTTTGGAGAATTTCTGACTTGGCAATGGAGTAATCTACCGTCGGTTTCCTTCTAGGAGAAGTAATCAGTGCTGGTTTTCCTGTTTAGTCCCTGCAGAATCACAATTCACCAAAACTCGTGGAATATTGTCAATTAAAACCCTAAACCTTTATTGGTGATTGAATTCATGCCCTTTTCATATTTATTTATCCTTTAATTTTGATAGATAACCAGTGTCAACAACTCCCACAAGCTTACCTTTTGCTAGTCCCTTAGCAAAACCAAAACTTAACAATGGATCAGGAGTTGCTACAATATCTCCACTTCCAACAAGTATACCTGCTGCTAAATAAAAATTCTCCAAAATATATTATGTTATTCTTCATGGGGCCTATTACTTTTACCTTGGATTTTGAGTAGTTGAAAGATTGAACGATTAAATCAAGCACTATGTCTCTAGTTCTTTCACTTCACCTTTATTTCGGAGTTTTAATTAATTTTTTAAAAGCTTTAATACATATGTTGTCAAATTAAACAATGGATCCAAAGAGAAAGTCAACCAACCATTGAATAAAGAAGTACATATGTATGGAAAAATGGAGTCGGATGCTCTTTTGAATGTATTCACTCTCTTCTGTTTATCAGAGACATATGGGTATTAGGCTAATTCTACTGTCGGGCACGTGCCCATTTTTTCTGTTTTTTTATTATTTCGAGGTTCCGGACACTTGTCACTTTTTATTTTCCCAGGATCTATCTTTTTGAGGTTTCGGACACTTGTCCCTTTTTATTTCCTCGGATCTTTCTGTCTTTTTTTTCTTTCTCTTCTTTTTTTTAATAGCCACATGCTTCCAACAAATTTCTGAGAGGGTAACAACACATAATTATGAGCATTTATGCGGAAGATGGATGAAATGTGTAAGTGATCTCGATTCATTGGTATGATAAACTACTCATAGGGTCACAAAGCTTAATTTAACTCAATGCAATTATTAGTCATGTTTATATTTAGAAATCTTCGAAACTTTTAGTGTTGTTTAGAACAAGATAATAGCAGCTTAGATCATCACATGTCATATCCCAACTACCTAGACCTTAGATCAAGTATTTGCCAACCATGCATTTAATTTTTTTAAGGCATCATTATTAATTAGGAGAACTCACGCTTTAAAGGCTAGGTACTTGAAAGAAATTAGATAGAGCAACTATTCATCATTTTCATGCAAAAGATTAGAGAGAGAGGGTTCTCTTTAGTCGTCAACTTCTTAAAAAAAACTAGACACACTATTTTATATTTATTTAATCTAACACACTTCAAGATATAAAATAAAAGCTAGTAGTAGTAGTAGTAGTAATAATAATAATAATAATAATAATAATAATAATAATAATAATAATAATAATAATAATAATAATAATAATAAAGACATACCTGAGTCCCGAAGATAACGGGGGCGCGTCTCCCCCAAGCTAGTTCCCTTAATAGCATTGAGCCTTCATGTGCCCATATATTTTTGTCTCGTCTTTTTTTTAATTAACGGTGAGCCTTCATGTGCCCACATATTTTTGTTCTTTTCTTTTTAAGGGTGAGCCTTCACGTGCTCACATATTTTTTTTAGGGTTTTCATTTTTAAGAGTGATCCTTCATGTGCTCACATATTTTTGGTGTTTTGAATTTGTTTATAGAATAAAAAACTTAAGAGGATAAAGATACTTACGTGGATACATGGGGGTGCCTTCCCCCAAGCTGAATGTTGACGTAGTCGTTCGATCTTGTAATGTAGCAGACTGGCAGTGGATATGTCCTTCCTTTATTAGAGCTTTGATTGATGTTGATGTTTGTTGAGACAGTGTTCCAACAGTGGATGGAGCATTCACTTGCTCGTCAGCTTTTCTTGGCCTTTCAAATCCTGTGAAACTCAAATAGACAACAAAACTTGTGGAACAGATTAAGCGTTAGTGGTTGACCACTTAAGCCATAGTTGTCTAGAATTTCAGTAAGATCTCTTTCTCAATATTTTTGTATTTTATATTTTTATGATGCAAGAGAAAATGCACAGGATGAATGCATGCATATTTATTTTTATTATTTTTATGCCACCATGATGAACATTCCCGTGGGTTTTTACACACCATATAATTATTCACATGGGGCTTCATAGTTTATGATGTAGTGTAACAAATACAATATTTTTATTTTCTTTTCTAATGCAATGCAGAAATTAAAATGTTTGTGAATTAAATATGATGATGCAAGAAATGATTATGGATTAAATATGAGAAATATGCAGCAAAGTAAATATAAAGATAACAATCGATTTTTACCTTTTGGTGAAGGTTCAGATATTTAGGTCCGACGAACCGGACCTTCCCTTGGTTCAGACCTTCTAAGGTTGTCAGACGTTTAGAAAGTTGTTATTGATTGTACCTCTTAGGTGCGGACTTTTTGTTTCATACTTTCTTGGTTTGAGTCTTCACTTCTTGTGGTTCACTGTCTTGAGGTTTCTATCCTTTCTTTTCTGGGACAGTGTCGATAGCTTCTGCTTCATGATTGGCCTCTCTATTCTCGATAGCTTTTCTTCTTTGGCTTTAAGAGCGGCGTCTTTCACTTCTATTCTTCTTGGGTGCTTTATTAGGCATTTAGTTGATGAAGTTGCATCGTGCCTTTTCTCCAGGAAAGTGAAAATGGATTTCCTCTTGTAAATGATTGTACTTGTAGCGTAGAGGAATGGTCTTCCTAGGATGATGTGGACATCATCGTCTTCTCATGTCGAGGATAGAGGAATGGTCTTCCTAGGATGATGTAGAGGAATGATTGTCATGAAGTCTGTGGGGACTTCATGACCTCTAATTCTGACTACGACGTCTTCCATCATTCCTTCTCGTTTATTCCTCTTGATATGGTGTCACTCATGTCATTTGTTAGTCCAACAGTTTGAAGTGAAGCGTTAATTGTGGACGCTGGCAGCATCTTGCTCAGTGTGCATGTTCTTGTAGATCTAGGACCTTCACTCTGTAGAATTTGGGAGTGACTTCTCCATGTTTTGCTCAAGAGTGTGTCATGCTCATAAAAACAAGGTAGAGATCAAGTGCATGAGTTCTGTTGGTGGAAAAACACCAACAGAACCAAAAGTTTTGTTTATTCCCCTCTAACCTTAGGCACATTGCACAAGACAAACTTATTGTTTATGTATTCTATTCAATCTTAACATGAGTGATAGGATCAGAGGATGAGCATGAAAGTAGCATCTTAAAATATTTAACAGTTCAAATTACTTAACCCAAGGAAGGATAATCTATGCATAAAGTGTCGATCTTTTCATGATTGAGATATATCATCTTCCAAAGGTTAGATGCACAACATTTTAGCTCATGTAGTTAAGACAAGGAGATTCAAGAGAGTAAATGTTAACACCAGATTTTCGCACACACAAGGGTATGACAGGTGGGCCCAACTAGCAGAAGGAAGAGATTCGGCAAGCAATCGACTACTGTTTGGTCCTCAGAGTTTCGGTAACTGTCTACGCGGTCAGCTATTTCACAAGGCAGTAGGCTCCATTCGGGAAACACGTGTTGCGAGTAAAGCCGGCTTGCGTGGGAAGATACGTGAAGATGGAAGATGTCGAAAGGTTTAGGAGTATGATTTATTTTCCTTATTTTATTGTAAGTCGTAATCGTGTAGGACTTATGCTTCGTCCAGGGTATAAATACAAACCCTCGACCATTGTAAAACTGTTCACAACCACATCAATACAAACCGGCCTCATGCCATCTTCGAGTCCCTAAGTCATGTCGTCGACTTCTTCGAGAGGAATCATCGATCCGTCGACCTCCGTAAGTACCGGCAACCTTGCTATCATGTCTAGTATCATGCGGTGGATTTAGATATGATGCAAGTAGTCTCGTACGTTAAGCTTAGTATCGTGCGACGGATTTAAGCTTATGACGGGAAGTTTTTGCTTATGCCTTGTATCGTGCGGTGGATTAAGTCATGAGTAAAAATAGTTATCGGCTTTGTTAGATTTGGCAGATCTAATAGATTCATCAAGTTATCATGTGTTATATGTTTTATTCATTTAATTCGTACAACACCCTTTTGCCCAATCTAGATTGATCTTCGTTCGGCCTTGTCGCACGAGTTTGTTTGTGCTTTGTTGATTATAAGATCATAATGGTCGAACTGACTTTCAATCTAGATTGTTACATGTCGTGGGTTCATGCATGTCGATCATGTTTAGGCTTTGATAGAGCTGGGTGCCGTGCGGTAGGTGCAGGTTTTAGATCAGTTTAACCATGCTTGGCTTGTATGTTTCTTCTTCATGGACCCTAGTTCGGCTAGTTTGCCGATTCTGGTTAAGCTTACATGAGTAATGAGTTTTTATAGATCTGTCCAGATGTACGTGTGCTTTTAGCTTCTTATCGTATCATGCGGTGGATTAATCTAATTATAAGGAGTGGTGTAAATTTATAGCAAGTGGTATCATGCGGTGGATTAGCTTTGCTTGAATTTACACCTGACGGGTTTATGAAGGCTAGACGTGCGGCAGACTAGCTGGATTAGCCTATGCATATGTCATCTGAATAGATTTGTATTTACAAATTGCCTTTTTATCTTCTTGTTACTTATGCGTTCGGCATTCAATATGTTTACAAGCTTTATCTTTTATACTTGCCGAATGACATTATAAATCCGTTCCGACAAACAGCTTCTATAGTTGTGTGCCGTCGTGATTGGCTTTCAAAGCCGTACATATGGAACTGTCTGGTCTCATCCGGCATGTTCCAAGGTATTCTCACACTTTTATCCCTTGTTGGTTTTCAGGTCAAACCGACGGGCACGTCTCCGGATTCAGTACGCTCTGGGCACCCGATTGAAGCCAGCCTCGTTCGGCTTGCTGTGTGCCTTGACGCGAGGGGTCACGTTTTGCGTCAACACACTTTTTGGCACGCCCGGTGGGACCCTTCATTTCAAGATGCCTGAGATTAACGAAGATCAAGTCTTCGAGGTGACCATGGACGATTTGCCGCTAGAATCAAAAGATCTAGTGCAGCGAGCTTGTGATGAATTCCAGCGCAAGTGCTTGGAGACCTTCTCCATGAATAAAAGCGGCAAAGTCTATCAGAAGCAGACGTTCCCGAAGGTTGTTCCTCATCACCAACTTGAGCTGCCTGACGGTAGCGAAGAAGCGGCTCTCCAGAAGATGGCAGAGATGATGCATATGATCGTATCAGGAGCAGTGACCAGTCATCAGTCGGCTTTCCTGAACACCTTTCATGCTGTCATGGTCGATACTTTCGGTCCAAACACAGATAAGTATTTTGAAGAAGCTGCTGGTCCAATACGGGGGCCATTGTTGTTCCAAGTACCTCAACGCCGGAGAGTTGCCAAAAACAGTGGAGCTGGCCCAAGCACGGGTGGAATGGTGTCTCAGGAAACACAACAACTTCCCCAGACTTATGGCCAGCTCACGTTCGGCACAACAGGGAACGTCCCACCATCTGCTTCTAGAGTGTCTCCCGTGGCGAACAGGATACAGAAAGATATGTTTGGAGACGGATATCGAGAATTTATGGACTATAACTCGATTAATGCTCTTCCGAATCCAAGCTACGGGTGTTCAGTAGGATTACATACTGGGGGCAAGCACAAACAGCTCCTGATTCAAACGTTGACCTCATCATGCATAAAATGGCTGATATGATGCAGAATCAGTTCGGCCTAAAGCCAAAGAATCAAACATACACATATAAGTCTCCTTACCCAGAGTGGTACAATCGGGTGGCTCTTCCTCCGAGAATCAAGCCTCCTACTGACCTTACCAAGTTCTCGGGCCAAGATGACACCAGTACGAGAGAGCATATCAGCCGTTACCTGATGCAGCTTGGTGAAGCATCGGCAGATGAAGCTTGGAGGATTCGATACTTCCCGTTGTCGTGGACAGGACCAGCCTTTTCTTGGTTTGCCTCTCTGCCGGCAAATTCTATCAATACATGGGCAGAGCTGGAGCAGAAGTTCCACTCATATTTCTTTACGGGAACCAGTGAAAAGAAGTTGGTCGATCTCATGAGCTTAAGGATGAAACTTGGCGAAACACCACAAGAGTATTTGCGCCAATTCAGGGAAACCAAAAATCTTTGCTATTCTTTGAACTTGCCGGATGACCAATTGCCAGGAATAGCTATAGCTGGCATGTTGCCGAGTATCAAGGAAAAACTGTTCGGCATGGAGTTTGAGGATCTCGGGCAGTTATCACAAAGATTGGCGGCAATGAGCAATCAAGCTCAGGGATTCAAGAGGAACAATCAGTTCCAGAAAGGTGACATAGCTGCCGAGATGTATCAGGCTTTCCTTGAGGAAGCAGATGAATATGATGATAAAGATGAGGTGGCTGCAGCTGAGATAACCTGGTCTAAAGAACTGACTCAAGTCAATCAACGGTGGCTGAGGCAACACAAAGGTACTTATGACTTTGATGTGTCCAAGTTGGAAAAATTATTTGAGTACTTGTTGAAGGAGGGACGCATCAAGTTGCCAGAAGGTCATCCTATGCTGCTTCCTGAGGGCGTCAAAGACAAGAAGTATTGTGGTTTCCACAATACTAAGTCCCATTCCATAAATGATTGGCGAGTGTTCAGAGATTGGATCCAGAAGGCTATTCAAGGTGGACATCTGAGGTTTGATGGAAAGATGAAGATTGATGGTAGCCCTTTTGAGCAGAATACTGTGTCTTTCTCTGTTAACATGATCAATGTAGCCGATCCTAGGGGTAAGGGTAAGATGAAAGTTTTAACCTCTAATAGAGCGAGGGAAGCTGGCACTATTGATCCCGATCGGCAGATTACGAAAGGAGAACTTCAGCGGAGAGTTCGGTTCCAAGATAGCCGAATTGAGACGGGTAATACCTCCAGGCCCAGGGTCACGATGCGCATTTGTTGAATAAGTGGCGTCGGGAACAGGAACGGTACCAGAAGCAGAGGCTTTATGAAGAACGAAAGTTCCTAGAAGAGCAGCGAAGGTACGAAGAAGAGATGTACCGAAAAGAACGAGAAGATATAGGGGAGCAGGAACAATCTCATTGGGAATGCTCGTTCTTCCAGTATTATTAGAACGAAGGCTTGAAGCTGTCTGTTAAGAACAATTGTCCTGAATGTAGTAATCAATACTCCGAGTACAGGCAATCTCAAGTTAGCCGCCGTTCTGTCCATGAAAGGATTGGGGCACGGATCCCGGAGGACGATCGGCGCTTAAAAATAAATAATTCTGAGAATCGGCAGGGAAGATTTGCCGATCAAAGTTGGGCTCATACTGAAGAAGAAGAATACCATGAATATGTCTGGCAAAAAGGACAGTGGTGTCCACCAGGCTTAAGGAGAAGCCAGAAGAGGACAGTGCAGCGCTTAAGGAACAAAGAAATGGCACAAGTGGGCACTAGAGTAAAACAAGTCTGGCATCCTAAAGAAGGGCCGAGTGAGGGTAATCGTTCAGCTGAAACGTGCATGGCATTTTTTTTACCATTAGAGTTCATAGCCCATGAGAACCAAGATATCCAGGAGGAGGCATATTCGGACTTCGATGAAAGTGAGTTTCAAGACTTGTTGGCTCATCTCGTTTTGGCTCAGAGGGCGGTATTTGATAAACCAATCAGGCATCGACACTTGAAGCCACTTTATATGAGAGGGTATGTCAATGGCAAGCCACTGACCAAGATGTTCATTGATGGAGGAGCTGCTATAAATATCATGCCGTATACCACCTTCAGAAAGCTCGGCATGACAAGTGAAGATCTATTGAAAACTGACATGATGTTGAGGGACTTTGCAGGCAATTCCTCTGATACACGAGGAGCAGTCCATGTCGAGTTAATGATTGGGTCTAAAACCTTGATCACCACCTTCTTCGTCATTGATGGCAAGGGGGCATACAGTTTGCTATTAGGAAGAGATTTGATACATGCAAATTGTTGTGTGCCATCGACTATGCACCAGTTCCTCATCCAGTGGATTGGAGATGATATTGAGATTGTCCATGCTGATGATTCCGTAAGTATTGCTAATACAGAGCCCATATACTGGGAGTATGAAGGTGTCGAGTGTTTCTCTGGAAGAGCTTGGGAGGCAGGTCCTGTGAATGTCTTCGACGAGGACCAATAATCGATTCAGACGATCGGCTCTCAGAGTAATTTTTAGAATCCAACTAATGATAATGGAGAGAGGGATCGAGACCAAAGTTTCGTATCGGCTGACAAGGAATAAAGTGTTGATAATGAAGCCGAAGTTGGATCAACGTACACAAGTTTGGGTTTCGAGTATGTTTTGAAATTGACGAATTTCTGAAGGATTCTATTTGCTTCTCCATTACTAGAAAAGGGATCAGAAGAGATTTATGCAAGGTGGCGTACAACGAAAGCCTTTGGTGAAATTGAAAATTTATGAAAGACACTTCTATGACTTGATGATCATTTTGGGTTGTACGTAACGGCCGACGTTCTTATAATAGGCTCGGCCCTTATTTTTTGGAGCTTAAAGGAAAAATGAGTAGCAGATTGCCTTAGCCAAAAATGTTGAACCCAAGAAAGGGTATTCGGTTGTAACAAAATTTTGATTCATGTGTGCTGCTTGATAGATTAAAGCTTCGGTGCTATTTGTTAAAAGCCGAACGCATGAAGATTATGTAATTCAGGGAATGTTTTGTCCAGCCGATGTAAAAGCATCGCCTTTAGCAGAAAAATGTTTCGCATGTGTTAAGCTATAGCCGATATTTTATTTATATCGCCTTTAGTACAAGTTCGTGACCTTGGTAACCCTAGCATTTTTCAAGTTAGCAGGTTTATCGAGGAAAGAGAAAGGTGGAGTGCAGTAAATACAATGCTGAGTGACATGACGTGTCGAGAATGGGATTTAGTCGGCTAAGATGACGTCATACATTTGGCAAGTGTTCTTCTGAAGAAATGTTGCGAACAAGGAAAGCCACTGAGGAGTAAAAAAAAAATCAACATTGTTCAGGAAGAGAGCGAGTTCATCTGCTGCAAACTTCAATTGCGGAATCTATCCTAGAGTACAGTTTACTCTTGAGATGGTTTATTCAAGAAAACTAAGAATCGGTGGTTTCAGCGAAGGACGATACTGTGACCAATAGGAGCTTCGGAATTTTCGAGGTCGTCCGAAAGAGCATCTGCATAACCGGTTGACAAAAGGGTGGTATTTTTAAGACAAGAACTTATCACCACCACTTTGAGGGAGAGCTCCAACAATACATGCCTTGGATGATGGTATGGTTTGTATGGCCGTCCGAAGCCTCGGGACATATACCTTTGGTAACGACGGTCATTTTATGTGGGGATGACTGGTAAAGGAAGATGTGTTAGGTGGTTACAAGCTCGGTCAAAGGGGAGATTTGCAAGGCAAGCTATTCGATTGAAGCTGGAAAGGATGACCTGATAAGGTCGAATTTATAGGACCAAGGCTTGCACGCTGGAAGATCAAGCACCAGATTAGGGTTTCCACGTCTTACGGACCATTGTTAGGTCGAGCTGGATTTCTGACGATTGGAAAAGGTTGTAACTCCAGAATCAGAAGGCCGATGGGGTTCGGTTAAGAGCTGTTCTAACTAGTAATTTGGGAACTTATGTTACCAATTGGCATTGAGAGCAAAGAACTAGGAATCGGAAAATCCCTTAAGAAATACTACCTTAGTGTCATCATAGATCGGAAAGCCGAGAGGAGGATCGGGTGCTTTGGATCCAGAATGGCTGGTTACAACAATTGCCTGCGAAGCAAAGGTATCTAAAGCGATTGTCAGCGATAGCCGATGTGGTAAGCATCGCTGCTAGAATAGAATGAGAATTAATGATTGATGCAGAGCGTACGTTGATCTCGAGGGACCAGTCACAGATTGATTTTAGAAAGATGAACGGAGGGACTTCTTATTTACAAAATAAATTACAGTGGGAGATCAGTTCATCCATTCTATCCTATTTCTAATTAGGAGGTCAAAGTCAAAGGAATCGACTAGATCTATTCTAGCTTCTTTCATGTCATCAACAGAGTGTGCCACCCTGAATTCTAATCCTCGCTCGCAAACGTCGAAGTGACGGTAGTCAGCACCGGAGTGGATCCGACAGCGTTGAAGGCGAGTGCTGCGCCGTAACCCATGCCAGCCCTAGAGATGTCGGGAAGAATCCGGTTGACTTCGTTCACCCGTCTCAGAGCCGATGTGCCTGGCACATTAGCTGTAATGGCAAAATCGGCAATGGCGGCTTCAAGGGAGTAAAGCTTAGTTTCCAGAGCTGAAGAGGAGGAAGGATCAGTGAGACAGGAAAGAAGAATAGGGAAAGAATAGTGGAAGAATACTTACCGATGGCCTGTTCTTGAGCGGCATCGCGCTCTCAAGAGATTCGGGTAATCTCCCGATTCCTCCTTTCCAGATCAATTCGAAGATCTGTGACCCTCTGAGTTAGAGCCTCGGGGAAATCGTCATCGATCCTCCTGAACAAGAACAACAATGTAAGGGCGGCTGGTTCATCTTCAAGCAAAAATGATTAGGACAACCTTTTCCTAGAAGTACTGGAAGCCCCGAGCTCGAGGCTATTGCAGCTTGCCTCAGAAGACATTCTTGTGTTTAGTTGATGATGAGGAAGAGGAGAACTTTCTGGCTTTGAGATAGAGGCATGGGAGTTCGGAGTGCATAAACCGAGGTAGGGAGAAAGGGGAGTCTAAAGGATTCCAAGTGCATCAGGAGATGAATCGGTAGGTGCGGTAATTATGGTGAGTGAAGACGATGCTTCTGGAGGTTCCATGTCAGTGCAAAAAGGAAAAGAAATTTTGGAATAAAACATTTATCCCAAAATTAGGGGGCATGTGTTAACACCAGATTTTCGCACACACAAGGGTATGACAGGTGGGCCCAACTAGCAGAAGGAAGAGATTCGGCAAGCAATCGGTGACTGTTTGGTCCTTAGAGTTTCGGTAACTGTCTACGCGGTCGGCTATTTCACAAGGCAGTAGGCTCCATTCAGGAAACGCGTGTTGCGAGTAAAGCCGGCTTGCGTGGGAAGATACGTGAAGATGGAAAATGCCGAAAGGTTTAGGAGTATGATTTATTTTCCTTATTTTATTGTAAGTCGTAATCGTCTAGGACTTATGCTTCATCCAGGGTATAAATACAAACCCTCGACCATTGTAAAACGGTTCACAACCACATCAATACAAACCAGCCCCGTGCCATCTTCGAGTCCCTAAGTCGTGTCGTTGAGTTCTTCGAGAGGAATCATCAATCCGTCGACCTCCGTAAGTACCGGCAACCTTGCTATCATGTCTAGTATCATGCGGTGGATTTAGATATGATGTAAGTAGTCTCGTACGTTAAGCTTAGTATCGTGCGGTGGATTTACGCTTATGAAGGGAAGTTTTTGATTATGCCTTGTATCGTGCGGCGGATTAAGTCATGAGTAAAAATAGTTATCGGCTCTGTTAGATTTGGCAGATCTAATAGATTCATCAAGTTATCATGTGTTATATGTTTTATTCATTTAATTCGTACAACACCCTTTTGCCCAATCTAGATTGATCTTCGTTCGGCCTTGTCGCACGAGTTTGTTTGTGCTTTGTTGATTATAAGATCATAATGGTCGAACTGACTTTCAATCTAGATTGTTACATGTCGTGGGTTCATGCATGTCGATCATGTTTACGCTTTGATAGAGTTGGGTGCCGTGCGGTAGGTGCAGGTTTTAGATCAGTTTAACCATGATTGGCTTGTATGTTTCTTCTTCATGGACCCCAGTTCGGCTAGTTTGCCGATTCTAGTTAAGCTTACATGAGTAATGAATTTTTATAGATCTGTCCAGATGTACGTGTGCTTTTAGCTTCTTATAATTAGATCGTATCATGCGATGGATTAATCTAATTATAAGGAGTGGTGTAGATTTATAGCAAGTGGTATCATGCGGTGGATTAGCTTTGCTTGAATTTACACCTGACGGGTTTATGAAGGCTAGACGTGCGGCAGACTAGCTAGATTAGCCTATGCATATGTCATCTGAATAGATTTGTATTTACAAATTGCCTTTTTATCTTCTTGTTACTTATGCGTTCGGCATTCAATATGTTTACAAGCTTTATCTTTTATACTTGCCGAATGACATTATAAATTTGTTCCGACAAACAGCTTCTATAGCTGTGTGCCGTCGTGATTGGCTTTCAAAGCCGTACATATGGAACTGTCTGGTCTCACCCGGCATGTTCCAAGGTATTCTCACACTTTTATCCCTTGTTGGTTTTCAGGTCAAACCGACTCGCACGTCTCCGGATTCAGTACGCTCCGGGCACCCGATTGAAGTCAGCCTCGTTCGGCTTGTTGTGTGCCTTGATGTGAGGCGTCATGTTTTGCGTCAACAGTAAAGATAGGAATAAAGATCAAAGGACTGAACATGTTGAGTTGATTAGCTTAGATCAAGTGATGTGCAACTTAAACATGTTTAGTTCTTTATTTATGTTCATACTAGAATCAAGAAGAAGCTTTTAAAGTGATGGTTAATTACCTTGAAATGTTACTTTGTCATTGAAGAGTGATGCGTGTAACCACCTTGTGGAAGCTCCTCTTGCCTAGCTGGTTGTTGTTTATGAATGGCTTGTCTTCTCTTGTTTGTCTCACAGTGTGATTGAGAGGAGGAAGATCACAATGGAATCATCTTTAGAGGTATTGACCTTCCTTCTCTTTTGTCGACTTATCAGTGAAGGTGCATTGTTCCTCGAGTATGCTGACTAGGATCCTCTCTCTTTCTTGTGTTAATTATGTACTATGAGGATGTAGGGACAGTTCCGTATTCTTCTCTTGTCAACCTTTCTTGTTTTCCTTTAATCATTGGGTTGGCAAGAGACTTGAATTAGAGCTGCTACTCGAGTGCCTCCATGGGAGTCTTTATCTTGTAATGTCATAACTGAGACTTGTCCTCTCAACAGTGTCTAGATGATGGAGATCTTATCGGCTGTTCTTCTTGATTTGCTGGCTCAGGTACTATCTCTCCATCTTCTAACTCTTGTGGTGTAGTGGCTTCATCCTTCATGATGCACTCCTCAATTCTTGGCAATTGGTTCTCCCTTGACGTCTTCTCTTGGTCCTCTTTGGCTGCTCATAAGTGATGTAGATGTTGAAGATGCAGCAAAAGATCCAAAAGATGACTTCTCCAGGCCCGACAAAGATGATAACATTGATGGTGTTCAAGAACGATCTTCCAAGAATGTGTGGTGGATCATATTCTCCTTTTCGACTGGGGCATCATCCAGTGGGTTGTATTGATCAAAGTGGTGAATAGAAGATCAATATGTTTGAAGTTGGGTTCCTCCTTCCTCCCTTTGATTGTGAAATACATCTAGACAACGGAATTCTCTCTCAGGCTGGCTTGTGATGTACATGGATTCCAAAACAACATGTTCATGTTTTGGATTTGTAGATCTTGCTATTGTTGTAGTGGTACCATCTTATCTCCCAAGCTAGATCTTGATTACAAGAGAAGATAACTCCCCACTTCTTGTCTTGATGTTTTGGAGAATGATGGTTACAGGCATAGGTTGTCTCATACGAGGTAAGTTGCATCCTGTTTGTCATCAGTGCCCAAGCAAGACTCAAAGCTAAGCTATTGCCAGCATCATTCATGATCTGAGAGTAGGTTTGTGTGTCTATGGTTTGAGTTTTAGATCTTCAATGTTCAGACCAAACCATGGATGAACAAAATCTCTCTCCTGCGTAAAGTTAGTGGACATATACCCGAAGGATTGCAAGAATTTGAAGCATGGGTTATTATCCACAACTTATGTATTTTGCATCTATGCTAATAAAAAGATGTTTTTAGGATTATTTTAGCATAGACTAGTATTTTATGTGTTGGCTGCACTTTAACATGATTCAAGGCAAAAGATAACTTGCAGTAGAAGACAAAATAAATAAACTTTGATACTCACAGTTCTTTCATCCATGATGAATGAGCTGAGTCTTCATTGTGCAAGAGTTATTGAAGTTCATTATACGCCTTGCTTCATCTCCAGTGTGAGTTCATCTCCGGACTTTCCCAAATTGATATTGAAAGTTTCCCTGCAGGGGTTAGTCCAACAAAATATCCAACATCCACTATAGCATACTATCGACTCAAAAATCAACCTAGACACCATGTCTAATTTGATCTAGGAAGGCATTTTAACTTAATTGCTTAAATTAAAAGCCTTTGAAAGTGTTGGGTATTTTAAACGCACATAGAAAAATCCGCAAGCGCACGGATACCGATGTAGCTTTCACCCGAGAGTATTCCAGGGTATCGATTTCCACGGGGAACGTCAAGTGTACTAATCAAGGGGCAGGTCGTCCAAGAAAAGAACGAGTGGATAGAGAGAGATTTAGGGTTTTCTAAGCAGTTCTATCTAATTAAAGGCTTACTATACTTTACTTACTTGGGGACATCAGAACACTAGCCACAGAAAGGGATGAGAAAGGGCCTAGGAAGCTCCGACTACGGTCCTACAAACACCAACCCGAACGTGGTGGACTACGTCAGCCGTCAGGGCTGTCACCACCTGGGGCTACCACAACTATCCGTGGGGCTGGGTGCAAACTCAGGTAAACCCTAGTCTAGACACCACGTCTACACTAACGCTTACTACTCTAATTACATATGATAACTAGAGCACTCGATACGAGCGGAGATCCAGTAAATAAAATAAAGCAAGAACTGAAATTAAATATAATACTTAGAAATAGTAAATGAAGAACCTGGAGATTACTTGAAGACGAACTAGATGCTGCACCAATACAAAGTTGAGGAAGATCCGACAGCTCTTGTTCCTCCTCAGCTCTCTCCTTCCCCTCTCTCTGATCTCTAATTACAACTAGATGAACTAGACAACTAGAACTAGAACTAGAACATGGACAACTAGAACTAGATCTAATTCTAGATGAACTAGAAGAGATTCATCTAGAGGGACCTCTACTTCTAATTGAAACCCTAGTTTCTGATGTGGAGATGAATAATGAAGATGGAGATGCCTGGAGAGGGGGGTCTGGGGCTGCTTATATAGCCCGAGGTGGAGTAGGGGGCAAGGAATCGCCATGTCATCGATCCGCGTCACGTTTATCGCCCACCAATGGATCAAACCAACTTCAGGGACGGTGGAGATGCATCCTAGGAGGCAGTGCAAGAAGATTCCAGAAGGCGGAGGCAAAACGGCCTCCATGGCCGACCGGTCGGTCTGGCCCAGTGGGCCCACGTGGCGGGCCGCATCGTGGTGTCTTCTGGTGTCTTCTAGATCCTTCTTTTGCAGATTTCGTTGCGAAATTAATATCTTTTCATCCGGGACTCCGAATATAGCAAATGATATGTCTGTTTCAATCGTCTCGACAAGCTCTTCGCAATGGTGTACTCCAATTCATCACTTGAGATACTTTTATATGGTAAAAAATGGATGTCCTACAAAACAAGTGAGAGCACAAAAACTCGTGGAACTTGTTAGTTTCAAACCCTACAACTATGCTTTATGATTCATTTAGTGTCATTTCATACAATAGTTGATGGTTAATTATGAGCATTCGTGAGCGTTAACAAGTTCCCCTAGGCTTAACCTTTGCTAGTCCCGAGCAAAGCCAATCTCAATAATGGATCAGGAGTTGCTACAATATCTTTACTTCCAACAAGTACACATGCATTCAAACAAAAGTTCTCATAAAGAAATCATATTATTTATCACGGGGCTTAGTACTTTACCTTGAATCTTGAGTAATTGAAAGATAGAACGATCAAATCAAATACTATGTCTCTAGTTCTTTCACTTCACCATTATCCCGGAGTTTTTATGAATTTTCAAAAAGCTTAAAAACATATGTTGCCAAGTTAAACAATGGATCCAAAGAGAAAGTCAACCACACCATTGAATCGAGAAGTGCATGTGTATGGAAAATGGAGTCGGATGCTCTTTTAAATATATCACTCTCTTCTGTCTATCAAAGACACATGGCTACCAGGCTAATTCTACTATCGGGCACGTGCCCATTTTTTCTTCTTTTGATATTCATTTTTTTCTCTTTTTTTTTGAGGTTCCGGACACTTGTCCCTTTTTATTTCCTCGGGATCTATCTTTTTGAGGTTTCGGACACTTGTCCCTTTTTATTTCCTCGGATTTTTGTTTTCTCTTTTTTTATCAATAGCCACATGCTTCCAACAAACTTTTGAGAGGATAGGAACAGATAATCATGAGCATTTATGAGGAAAATGGATGGAATGTGTAAGTGACCTCAATTCAATAGCATGATAACTTCTCGTAGGGTCAACAAAGCTTAATTTAACTCAATGCAATTATTAGTCATATTAATATTGGAAACTCTCTGGAACTCTAGTGTTGTTTAGAACAAGATAGTAGTAGGTCAGATCATCACATGTCATATTTGTCAACTATCTAGACTCTAGGTCAAGCATTTGCTACCCATGCATTTAATTTCATTTTTAAGCATCATTATTAATTAAGAGAACTCATGCTTTGAAGGCTAGGTACTTGAAAGAAATTAGATAGAGCAACTATTCATCATTTCCATGTAAAAGATTAGAGAGAGAGTTCTTCTTTTATTATTAACTTCTTAAAAGAAACTAAGCAAACTTAACACACTATTTATTTAACCTAACACACTATTTATTATAAATAACTAAGATAGTGAATAAGACATACCTGGATCACGAAGATAACGGGGGTGCGTCTCCCCCAAGCCGGTTCCCTTAATAGCGTTGAGCCTTCATGTGCCCATATTTTTTTTCTTTTTAATTAATGGTGAGCCTTCATGTGCCCACATTTTTTTGTTTTGTTTTATATTTTATTTTCATTTATGTATAGAAGGAAAACTTAAGAGGATAAGGATACTTACCTGGATACACGGGGGTGCTTTCCCCCAAGCTGAAATTTATCATAGTCGTTCAATCTTACCATGTAGCGGACTGGCGGTGGAAATATGTTTCCTCTATCGGAGCTTTGATTGATGTTGATGGTTGTGGAAACAGTGCTCCAACAGTGGATATTCACTTGCTCGTCAGCTTTCCTTGGTCTTTTAATCCTGTGAAACTCAAATAGACAACAAGACTTGTGGAACAGATTAAGCGTTAGTGGTTGGCCACTGAAGCCTTAGTTGTCCAGAGTTTCAGTAAGATCTCTTTCTCAATATTCTAGTATTTTTATTTTTATGATGCAATGATAGTCTAACAAAATGAATGCATTTTTATTTTTATGCCACCACGATGAACATTCCCGTGGGTTTTTATATACCATAGAATTATTCACATGGTGTTTCATAGTTTATGATGTAGTGTAACAAATGCAATATTTTTATTTTCTTTTCTAATGCAATGCAGAAATTAAAATGTTTGTGAATTAAATATGATGATGCAAGAAATTATTATGGATTAAATATGAGGAATATGCAGCAAAGTAAATATAAAGATAACTACCGATTTTTACCTTTTGGCAAAGGTTCGGATATTTAGGTCCGACGAACCGGATCTTCCCTTGGTTCAGACCTCCCAAGGTTGTCAGACATTTGGAAAGTTGTTATTGATTGTACCTCTTAGGTGCAGACATTGTCTTCCGTACTTTATTGGTCTGAGTCTTCACTTCATGTGGTTCACTGTCTTGAGGTTTCTATCCTTTCTTTTCCGGGACAGTGTCGATAGCTTCTTCTTCGTGATTGGCCTCTCTATTCTCGATAGCTTGTCTTCTTTGACTTTGAGAGCAGTGTCTTTCACTTCTGTTCTTCTTGGGTGCTTCATTGGGCATGTAGTTGATGAAGTTGCATTGTGCCTTTTCTCCAGGAAAGTAAAAATGGATTTTCTCTTGTAGATGATTGCACTTGTAGCGTAGAGGAATGGTCTTCTTAGGATGAGGTGGACATCATCGTCTTCTCATGTCGAGGATCAAGAAGTCTGTGGGGACTTCATGACCTCTAATTCTGACTACGACGTCTTCCATCATTCCTTCTTGTTTATGCCTCTTGATATGGTGTCACTCATATCATTTGTTCATCCAGTAATTTGAAGTGAAGCGTTAATTGTGGACGCTGGCAGCATCTTGCTCAGTGTGCATGTTCTTGTAGATCTAGGACCTTCACTCTGTAGAATTTGGGAGTGACAAAGTCCTCTATGTTTTGCTCAAGAGTGTGTCCTGCTCATAAAGACAAGGTAGAGATCAAGTGCATGGGCTCTGTTGGTGGAAAAACACCAACAGAACCAAAATTTTTGTTCATTCCTCTCTAACCTTAGGCACATCGAACAAGATAAACTTGTTGTTTATGTATTCTATTTAATTTTAACATGAGTGATAGGATTAAAAGATGAGCATGATAAGTAGCATCTTAAAATATTTAACAGATCAGATTACTTAACCCATGGAAGGATAATCTATGCATAGTGTATCGATCTTTTTATGATTGTGATATATCATCTTCCAAAGGTAGGATGCACAACATTTTAGCTCATTTGGTTAAGATAGTGAGATCAAGATAGTGAAGCTAGGAATAAAGAGTAAAGAACTGAACATGTTAAGTTGATTAGGTTGGATCATGTGAGATGCAACTTAAACATGTTTGGTTTTTATTTATGCACATACCAGAATTAAAGAGAAGCTTTTAAAGTGATGGTCACATACCTTGAGATGTTACCTTTATCATTAAAGAGTGATGTGTCGAACCACCTTGTGGAAGCTTCTCTTGTCTGGCTAGTTGTTCTTCATGAATAGCTTGTCTTCTCTTGCTTATCTCATAGTGAACCTGAGTGATGGGAGCTTGAGAAGAGGAAGGTATAGTAGGATCATCTTTAGAGGGATCAACCTTCCTTCTCTATGTGTCAACCTATCAGTGAAGGTGTGTTGTTCCTCCCACGATGGTCTTTATCTTCTAGTGACCCAGCTTAGACATGTTCAGCTACTTCCATGGAGTTAGTGCTTTGATTGTAGGTATTGTTTTGTGGCACTCATCTTCTGTTTTGTTCTATAGACCTCTTTTCTCCATGATCAGTGAGTTGTGTCTCCCTTGCGCAAGTTGTTAAAGTTCATGTATCTCTTCAGTTCTAGTGTGAGTTCATCTCAGGACTTTCCCAAATTGATATTGAAAGTTTTCCTACAGGGGTTAGTCCAACAAAATATCCAGCATCCACTATAGTATACTATTGGCTCAAAAATCAACCTAGACACCATGTCTAATTTGATTTAGGAGGGCATTTTAACCTAAGCATGCTTAAATTAAAAGGCCTTTGAAAGCTAGAACACCACTCCTAAACTAGGCACCATGCTTCATTTAAGAGATGTGTGAAAGTACTTCAAACCTAAACATATACTATAGCAAATGAAGGTAGCATTGAAGCATTAAAGAGATTTACTCAAATGGTGATGAAAGAGCATGATTAGTGTATAGCATATGAGCATGTCTTAAAGGTAGGGGCAACCAACATAGCAACATGGTAAGAGATGTTCCTACAAAGTGTATCCCCAAGCTTAGATTTGCAAAAATTAAGATTAGATGAATGTAATTTAATGTTGCATGATGATTGGTTCGACATACCTTGTGTTTGTCACTCCCTCAATCTTTTTGCTCCAGACCTGCAAAGGTTAGTGACAAGAATACCCGAAGGAATATTTTAACAATTATAGCCTTATGTTTATTACGCAAGGGCAGTGTAGCAGAAAGGTGAACACTGATCTGAAAGGTGCTTGTTTTAGGACACTGAGATTGTCCTGGGGAAACCTTCAAGATGTGATTTGGTGAAGTGGTTTCCCCTCCAACACCAACTTAAGAGCACTACGAGATCTATAAAATTTGTGATAAACATATGCATCGACATCCACCCTTTTGAAGTTTTTGTAAACAGAAAGTGTGAGGGGATGAAAATCTCGAGTGTGGCAATGTTAGACAGACCACTAGAATCAGGAGATGTCTCATATGAGCATGGATTTAAAGAGGTGTTTATGAAGTAGCTTCCATGCTCTTTGATATCATCTTCCTCGATTTTAGAGAAAAACACCAAATGATAGGGTTCATCATTTTCTAAAGTGTGGGGTGTTTTCTCTATGGGAGGTTCTATGACAACCAAATTGTTAGAAGGATATGAAGGAATTTCAAATTTGGTTGGGTGTTCCTCCTCGTGTTGGTCGGGGTTAGGCTCGATTTCTTCTTCGGGGAATTCGTCAAAAATGCCAGTGTAAGGAGTGTTTTCAAGGATTTTATTTAGGATGTCTCCTCCTTCACTAACAAGTTTATGTGAGAATGATCCTCCAGAAGCTAAATCGAGATGTAGAGCAGTTTCCTTGTTAAGACCACGATAGAAGTGAAAGTGTAGCACATGGTCTTTTCGTTTGAATGTAAGAATTTCAATTCTAAGATCATTGATTAGAAAAAGAGGGAAGAAAGCAAGACAAAAGTTGTCCCGAAGTTCATCCCAATTTCCATTCATACCCCGATCATACCATTTTCTCGCTCTTTCCAAAAGGGAGAACGAGAATAGTTTCCATTTAATGGTCTCTTGTGTCATGCCAGCAATAGTCCGACAAGAACACAATTCCTCAAATTCCCTAAGGTAAGTGTATGGATCTTCGTCTTCTGACCCAGAGAAGGATTTCTCCCGAACCATGGCTATAAGAGCAGGGCGAAGCTCATAGCCATCTATAAGAATGGGGTGTGATGATGGTGGAGGCTCCAACAAGTCGCCCTTTGGAGTAAAGAATTTAAAGATAGGAGTGAAATCCATGTGGTAAGAAGTGTGGTGGTGAAGTAAAGGTAGTGGTCAAAGGAAAAGAAACACGGACGATCCTGGTTCGATTCTAGAACAGCTACCGATCCCCGGCAACGGCGCCAGAAAGCTTGTTGGGTATTTTAAATGCACACAGAAAAATCCGCAAGCGCATGGATACCGATGTAGCTTTCACCCGAGAGTATTCCAGGGTATCGATTTTCACGGGGAACGTGAAGTGTACTAATCAAGGGGCAAGTCGTCGAAGAAAAGAACGAGTGGATAGAGAGAGATTTAGGGTTTTCTAAGCAGTTCTATCTAATTAAAGGCTTACTATACTTTACTTACTTCAGGACATCAGAACACTAGCCACAGAAAGGGATGAGAAAGGGGCTAGTAAGCTCCAATTACGGTCCTACAAACACCAACCCGAATGTGGTGGACTACGTCGGCCGTCAGGGCTGTCACCACCTGGGGCTACCACAACTATCCGTGGGGCTGGGTGCAAACTCAAGTACACCCTAGTCTAGACACCACGTCTACATTAACGCTTACTAGTCTAATTACATATGATAACTAGAGCACTCGATACGAGCGGAGATCCAGTAAATAAAATAAAGCAAGAACTAAAATTAAATAGAATACTTAGAAATAGTAAATGAAGAACCTGGAGATTACTTGAAGACGAACTAGATGCTGCACCAATACAATGTTGAGGAAGATCCGATAGCTCTGGTTCCTCCTCAGCTCTCTCCTTCCCCTCTCTCTGATCTCTATTTACAACTAGATTAACTAGACAACTAGAACTAGAACTAGAACTTGAAGAACTAGAACTAGATCTAATTCTAGATGAAGTAGAAGAGATTCATCTAGAGGGACCTCTACTTCTAATTGAAACCCCAGTTTCTGATGTGGAGATGAATAATGAAGATGGAGATGCCTGGAGAGGGGGGTCTGGGGCTGCTTATATAGCCCGAGGTGGAGTAGGGGGCAAGGAATCGCCATGTCATCGATCCGCGTCACGTTTATCGCCCACCATTGGATCAAACCGACTTTAGGGACGGTGGAGATGCATCCTAGGAGGCGGTGCAATAAGGTTCCAGAAGGCGGAGGCGAAACGGCCTTCGTGGCCGACCGGTCGGTCTTGGTGTGGGACCGTTCGGTCGGGCCCAGTGGGCCCATGTGGCGGGCCACCTCATGGTGTCTTCTGGTGTCTTCTAGATCCTTCTTTTGCAGATTTCGTTGCGAAATTAATATCTTTTCATCCGGGACTCCGAATATAGCAAATGATATGTATGTTTCGATTGTCTCGACGAGCTCTTCGCAATGGTGCACTCCAATTCATCACTTGAGATACTTTTATGTGGTAAAAACATGGATGTCCTACAAAACAAGTGAGAGCACCAAAACTCGTGGAACTTGTTAGTTTCAAACCCTACAACTATGCTTTATGATTCATTTAGTGTCATTTCATGCATTAGTTGATGGTTAATTATGAGCATTAGTGAGCGTCAACAGAAAGCAAGATCACCACTCCTAAACTAGGCACTATGCTTAATTTAAGAGATGTATGAAAGTACTCCAAACCTAAACATATAATATAGCGAATGAGGGTAGCATGAAAGTATTATAGAGATTTATTCAGATGGTGACGATTAGTATGTGAGCATATCTTAAAGGTAGGGATAACCAACATAGCAACACGGCAAGAGATGCTCTTAGAAAGTCTATTCCCCAAACTTGGATTTGCACAAATCAAGATTGGATGAATGTAGTTCAATGCTGCATGATGATTGGTTGGGCATACCTTGTGTTTGTTGTTCCTTCGTTCTTTTCTGCTCTAAACCTGGAAAGGTTAGTGACAAGAATACCCGAAGGAATAATTTCATAATTATATTTCTATGCTCATTATAGAAGGAAGTGCAGCGGAAAGGTAGGCATGGCTAATAACCAGATGTTATGATAGGGTGTAAGGATTCTACTGGTTATAGCTTGCGCTCATGGGGTAGTGATAGATAAGAGTGGAATTCAAAAACAACATTCATAGGAATGAACACAAAAATAATAAAAAGACTGGGACAAAAAAGGAAAAGATAAAAGTATGATTACAAGATTAAACTAAGACTTAAGATGATCTACCGTTCCCCGGCAACGGCACCAGAAATGCTTGTTGGTATAAATTAATGCACACTCTACTTTATCCGCAAGCGCACAGATAAAATATATCGATGTAGCACTTCACCGGAGTAACCCAGTTTTAATATCGAACCCAAAGGAACAAATAGTGTTAAGCCTTAGAGTCTAACCCCTGAGTAATTAACAAGGACGAAGAATCTAGAAGTATAGACGGGATCACTAAGGTTGTCTAATTCCAATTTAAGAGTGATATGTTTATATTATTCATAGTGGGGAAGTTGCCATAAAAGGTCACAAACAGAGTATGAGTCTTTTATGCAAATGTATAATCCTACCGAGCCTACACACAGGTAAGTGGACTATAGAAGAATCAACAAGGCTATAAGAGTGACCCTTGTGAACAACCACTACTACCGGCATTATAGGAGGCATTTATGAGCTATCAAGTCTAAGCACCATGCTTACACTATCAAAGTACTTTAACTCTAGAATGACTAGAATTAAAGTACTCAAAAGAGAGTCATAAACCTTAAAAATAACAAGAACAATGGCTCAAACTTAAATATAGACGTTGATTACCGAAACAATCGCTGAAGCAAGTTGAAGATAAACTTCAATCCGCAGGTACAAGATGAAGAAGTTGATCCGACAGGCCGGAGCTCCTTCTTGATCTTTTCATCTCTCTCTCTCTCCTCTTCTAGTTCTAGTATAAGACTAGGTTCTAAACCTAAACTAGAGGGGTAACTAGTCTTCTACTTGAAAGCTGGCTCTTGAAGTTTTCTTCTAGGGTTTCTGAATGAGGCGTAGACTTTTCTGAAGAGAGACTTGATCTTCCCTGGGACCTGTGGCCTGTTTATATAGCCCTAAGGGATCAACCGCGGCCGTTAGATCAAACCAACTTCACGTAGGGCTGAGATGAGTCCTCGGGGTCGGTGGAGGAAGGTGCCAGAAGGAGGAGGCGTGGGGGCCCGGGACCCAACCGATCGATGGGCCCACCAGACTGGTCGGTCCCACCTGTCGGGGTCTCGGGGTGCCCCGCCTCGTGGAGTCCTCTGGTGTCCTCTAGAGTCTTCTGGAGAATTCCTGACTTGGCGGTGGATCAATCTACCATCGGTTTCCTTCTAGGAGAAGTAATCAGTGCTGGTTTTCCTGTTTAGTCCCTGCAGAATCACAATTCACCAAAAATCGTGGAATATTGTCAATTAAAACCCTAAACATTTATTGGTGATTGAATTCATGCCCTTTTCATATTTATTTATCCTTTAATTTTGATAGATAACCAGTGTCAACAACCTCTAGCTCTCTGGCCTGGTCGGACTTATCTTGGTCGTAATGCTCCACTCTAGTCGACCTGAATGCGCTGTCTACTGGTAAGAGTGCTTCAGCGCCGAACACCATGTAGTACGGCGAGACGCCTGTGTTTCTACTAGGTTGCGTTCGGAGACCCCATACCACCGCTAGTAATTCTTTCAACCATCAGCCAGCCTTTTGATCTTGGCCATTTGCTCTATACAGCCTTTTCTTTAGTGCTTCGAGTATCATTCCATTTGCTCGCTCCACTTGTCCGTTGGCTCTTGGGTGAGCTACGGATACATATTTTACAACTTTGTTTCTTTCTTCGCAGAAATCCCAAAAATCCGCGTCGGTAAAAGTGGAACCAAGATCGATAATGATACAATTAGGCTAGCCAAAGCGATGGATAATATCATCGAGCAGCACTGCTGCCTTTTGAGCTATGGATTTGACCAACGGCTTATACTCAATCCATTTGGAGAACTTGTCAATTATGACATAGAAATACTTGAACCCACCTGGGGCTATTTTGAATGGTCTGATCATGTCTAGACTCCAGCATGAGAAAGGCCAAGACGCTGGTATGGCCTGGAGGTCATGCGCCGGAACATGTGTTTGTTTAGCAAAGAATTGACATCCTTCGCAGTATTTTACCAACCTTTCTGCATCTGCGACGGCGGAGGGCCAATAAAAGCCTGCTCGAAACGCTTTTCCGACCAGCGTCTGGGAAGCGGCATGGTTACCACATATACCGGCATGGATGTCCGCTAAAATTCGTATGCCTTCTTCTTGGGAAACACATTTCAGGATTAACTCTTCTTTTGCATTTTTGCGCATAAGTTTCCCATCTACCAGGACATACTGCTTACTACACCGAATGAGGCGTTTAGCCTCAATTTTGTCCTGAGGAACGTCTGCGCAAGTGAGATAATTTATAAACTGCTCCCTCCAATCATTGCATGTTTGTCGTATTGAGGTTACCGTCTGGTCAGGCGGGGGCTGCTCGGCAGCCCCGCGTGTTCCTTCTTCAATGGACGACTTGACCAAATCCTGGACAAACACACCGTGAGGGATATATGCCCTGGATGAACCTATCTTAGCGAGGGCGTCAGCGGCTTGATTGTCTACCCGCACTACATGCTAGAATTATAGACCGTAAAATTTTCCCTTGAGTTTTCTTATCTGAGCGACATATGCGTCCATCTTTTTGCTGGTAGCGTCCCAATCCTTGTTGACTTGATTTATAACTAAAGCAGAGTTGCCAAAAACTTCCAGCCTTTTGACTCCTAGTTCAACCGCAATTCAGAGACCATGCAGATATGCCTCGTATTTTGCTACGTTGTTGGATGCATTAAAATGAATTCGGAGGACATAGCTCAGCTTGTCTCCGGACGGTGAAATGAAGTGCACCCCAGCTCCTGCGCCTTTGAGGTTTAGCGACCCATCGAAGTACATCACCCAGTGCACAATACTGGTCGGAGGAATTGGGGTCGTCATATCAGTCCATTCGACGATGAAGTCAACGAGCGCCTGAGATTTAATGGAAGTACGACTACGGAACTCGAGGGAAAAGGGGCTTAACTCTAGAGCCCATATTATTATACGACCGTTGGCATCCTTGTTGCGCAAGATGTCGCCCGGGTCGTCCGGCCCACATGATGAAGACGTGCGGCGCACGACATGCACCACATGATAGTTGTAATTGAAGGACCGAGAATGCAATAGCAAGGCGGCCAGAGGGGGGTGGATGGGACCTCAAAAATTTCTCTCGAAACTTTGGCCTTTGTCCCCCCAAATCAAACCCAAAAGCTTCGATCGAAACTATGATGCCCACGACCCTTGGAAGAGGGTGGATGATCCCTAGGATCACAGCGAGGCACCACAAAGCGATAGCAAGCCAAACGCCAAAAGCACCGGCACAAGTTCGACCCTAAAACCGAGTCCCAAACGTTGATTGAAGGCTACGTCGGGAAATCCCCAAATACCGATGCTAACAAGTAGCAAAGATACTTAAAGAGGTTCCTAGGTGAACTAAAAGGTCAACCGAGAAGTCCGAAAACCATGCGAAGAAGCCAGGACAGCAAATGAACTAAATCTCAACTTACAGCCGATTCGCGGAGTGTCCGCGCCAGGGGCGGACTATCCGCGGTCAACTGGCGGACTGTCTGCTGGCAGAAAACCAGAAACAACACAGATGCTACAAGTCCCCTAGACGTTCCCGGACTATCCGCGAACTCCAACTGCGGACTGTCCGCCGGTCACTCAAAAGCGAAACGCCCGAGGAACACAGCCACTGGTCCGGCTCGTCCCCGACGCGCGGACTGTCCGCCGGTCAAACTGAGTCAGCACAGCCGAGCCGCGCGACCACTGCTCGGTCGGAGCCCGACGCGCGGACTGTCCGCGCCTCCAACGGCGGACTGTCCGCGAGTGCCTAGTGAGGGCGATTTTGGTCGCCCTCAACTCAAATCCTCCCAAATCCAATTCAAATCAAAATCCCTTGATCCTCAACTTGGAGAAGATGATCACGCTGTAGTTGGAAGACTATCCCCAAGAAATCATCGGCTCAAATCAACTCAAACACCGGGAATCCGAGAGGGAAGGAGTATGAACCGAAAAAGCGCCACGAAAACGCAATCAACCCAATCTACTTGTTCGTGAGGAGTTAGATGAATTCCTTCGGTGGAAATGATCTCCTCACTATAAAGAACAAGTTGATTCAAACGGATTTCGAAAAGAGACAGTAGAGAGGGAGATCGAGTGAGGGGAAAATCGCGGAGAAACGAAGAACGCGAAGAACACGAACAAAACGCGAATCAACACATCGATCTGCAACTGTGTGGCTACCACACGCTACAACAGTGAGATTACGGTCTCACTTCCTCAAAATCTCTAGTACACAGAGGTATGGTTCTCTGCGGATCTCAGTTGCTACAGCACGGGATTGGGAGAGCAGGAAAACCTAGAAGGCAAAGAGCAAATGACTGAGATGAGATGGGAGCTGGGTGTCTCCCTCTACTTATCCTAATTCTAGTTCCCACTCTACCCCTAACTAATTACAGAGCGAACCAGCTAAACCCTAGGGTTATTCTGGACCAACTCATGGTAGGTGTTGATCCGACGGCCACGCCCGCACAACTGGTAGCGTTGCCTCGACGCAACCTCACCGACTGCCGCCACGTGCCGCCACTGCTCTGCTTGTCCTTTTCCTGGACTTCGCCCCGGGTTTTGTGGCCCAAACTGGGAAAACCAGCCTTCACAGCCAACCCCTGGTTTTGAGGCCCAAACCGGGAAACCAGCCGTCCATCGCCTGAGTTTTGTGGCCCAAACTCAGAAACCCGCAGCACCCAGGTTTTGAGGCCCAAACCTGGAAACCGTCCTCAGCCCGAGTTTTGTGACCCAAACTCAGAAACCATCAGCACCCAGGTTTTGAGGCCCAAACCTAGAAACCGTCCACTCGGTGGTTTTTTTGTGGCTCAACCACCAAACCGAGCCGTAGAGGGGATGCACCGCCCGTGCACCCCGTCCACTGACACGTGTCCCCAGGTCCTCGACCTAAGCAACACCGTGCCCGCAAGTCTTCACTCGTCGCTGTCCCAGGCTGTCAGCCACCATAGCTGATCCCCAGGCCACCGGTCCCTCAGTCCAAGTCTCATGTCTGCCCTTCGCCACTCTCGGTCCATCGGTACGACACATCTCTACTTGACCTTCACCTTGCCTTCGATCACTGTATCCATGCTCGACACCTGCGCAACACAAGCCAAAGAACATGCGCATTATCCCAGTTGACAATCACTCATCACTCAGAGACTCGGCATACACCCATGTATCCGCAATCTCCCCCTTGATGAGTGCATTGTCAACTACCAACACAAATCATAATGGAATAGAGGAAGGGAGGAAGAAGGAGAGAGAACTCGACCAAATGACCCAAAAGCATATCAAAGCCGAAGAAGGTCAAGTGGAAAGAGCAAAACAACTTGGTTCCCAAAGACATGGGCAACGGCTCGACGCAACCAAGCAAAGCAAAGCTAGCCCTCAAAAAGAGGTAGAACAGGCTCAACACCGCTAGCAAGAAAGCTCGATACCAATTGAAGGATCAACTGAAATTCAAGCAAAACAGAGCTAGCCCTCAAGAAGAGGCAGAACGGGCTCAACACCGCTAGCGAGGAAGCTCGATACCAACTGAAAACAACTAGCTACCAAAAATGCTCCGAACCAACTGTTACCAGCTCGAAAACTCCCCCTCAAATAGTGAAACCAGCTCAGAAACTCCCCCTAAAATAGTGCATACAACCAGGAAATCTTCCCCTTAGTTCAACTTAGAAAGTTCAACTCGGAAAGCACATGATTTGCAATATTTTCTCCCCCTTAGTTGAAAATGCACTATCAAGAATCTCCCCTACAAATGCATATGAGTCAAAATGCAAGTTAGCAGCTTCAAGAATATAGTCGATAAAATGAGAAGATGCTCGACAGAGTGCTGATCCGATGACTCGTAAAATGCACAGAATGCTAGCAAAGGCTCAAACTGATCACCAAATACGAAATCTGAACATGTGAGCAAAAAGAGCAGTTTTTAGCTAAAAAGGTATTCACCATCAAAATAGCACGACGCATGTATAGACAGGATATCAAACAAGTGCTAAACATGTATACATGGTGAACTACCCCTAGCACAGTTCAACCATCATGCTATATAATGAAACATAGACTTGTGTAGCCAAATTTTATCGGAGTTGCAGCGGTGAAAAAATTACACAAGTTCAAATGTCAGCATGTGATTGCGAGAGGTTGAAAGCTTGTCATCGCCTCACTTTTCAACTGTGCGAAGCCTATGCAGAAGCAATCAGAAGCTTAAAGCAACAGTTTCGGTCATACACTACACAGCTCAAGTTTAACTCAAAGTGCAATGAGAAACAGTCTCGAAACTGTGATGTGCTGACAAGCAAACCCATCTCGATCTTTCCAATTCACTTAACTTGGTTCGAAGTTTAAAACAGAATATGAACATACCAAGCAAGTGAATGATTCAACACTAGAGACATAGCAACCTAGCATATATGAGAAACACAAGTGATTTCAACACATTCTACACATGCTAGTTGCATATCTCAATGGTGAACATTTTCAAGTTTTATGTTCATTAAGCAAATTCACCATTCATAAAATAGCTCCGCTAATAACATGTATCAGTGATCAGAAGGAGCATAAGCTACAAGCATCCTCATAAAACATCGGAGCAAATACTATACAGAGCATAGTCACATTCTAAAGATTATATACATGAAGCTCTGAATGTAAATATGCAAGATGAAATGCAAAGATGCATGATGAAACTAATTGAAAAACACAAAGTCAGTGTATAATACAAGAGTCAAAATGTTTCCCCCATCTAAAAGGGGAAACACACACCAAGCTCACCTCTCAACCTAGCAAAAGTTGATTGGTCCAAAGGCTTGGTGAAAATATCAGCCAACTGATAATGAGTATCGACATGGCGAAGGTCGATATCACCCTTCCAATAGTGGTCTCGCAGAAAATGAAAGCGCACATCAATGTGTTTGGTCTTAGAGTGCAGCACGGGGTTCTTAGCAACGCTAATAGCACTGATGCTGTCACAAAGCAAGGGAACGCGAGAAAAGCTCAGACCAAAATCACGCAAAGTGGCCATCATCCAAAGCAATTGGGAACAGCAGCTAGCCGTAGCAACATACTCAGCCTCCGTGGTAGACTGGGCAACACTAGACTGCTTGCGAGAAGACCACGATACTAGAGAAGAACCAATAAACTGACAAGTCCTAGAAGTGGACTTGCGCTCAATGCGACAACCAGCAAAATTGACATCGGAATAACCACAAAGGGAGAGGGTGGAGGAAGCAGAATACCAAATCCCAAACTCAGGAGTGAAGCATAAGTACCTCATAAAGCGCTTGACCACCTGACGGTGAGAGGTGTGCGGCGACGACTGAAATCGCGCGCAAAGACACATCGCAAACTGAATGTCCGGGTGTGCCGTCATTAGGTATAGCAGCGACCCGATCATACTCCGGTACTCCTTTTGGTCCACAGCTTCTCCATCCTTGCCCGCATCCAGGGCCGTCGTGGTCAACATGGGTGTTGGAAAAGGCTTGGCCTCACCCATATCAAATTTCTTCTGGATATCCTTGGTATACTTACCCTGGTGCACAAACGTTCCCTCTCGAGATTGCTTGATTTGTAATCCGAGGAAAAATGTTAACTCACCCATCATGCTCATCTCAGACTCCCTGCTCATAGTATCTGCAAACTTGGCAACCAAAGTGTGAGAAGAACCACCAAAAATGATATCATCCACGTAAATCTGGACCAAGAGAGTATCATTGTCTTGCTTGAGGAGAAAGAGCGTTTTATCCACACATCCCATTTTAAAACCCTTAGCAAGCAAAAAGGTTTTCAACCTATCATACCAAGCTCTAGGGGCTTGTTTCAAACCATACAAAGCTTTGTGGAGATTAAAAACATGGTTTGGAAACTTGGGATTTTCGAAACCGGGGGGTTGTTTCACATACCCTCCTCTTCTATGTAGCCGTTTAAGAAGGCACTCTTGACATCCATTTGAAAAAGTTTAAACCCTTTGGATGCAGCAAAAGCCAAGAGTATCCTAATTGTCTCCAAATGAGCTACATGAGCAAAAGTCTCCTTATAGTCTATCCCCTCCTTCTGACTATACCCCTGGGCTACAAGTCTGGCCTTGTTTCTCACAACATGGCCATCCTCTCCTTGTTTGTTTTTGAAAACCCATTTTGTCCTAATAGGATGACACTCAGGAGGAAGAGGAACAAGAACCCAAACCCGATTTCTCTCAAAGTTCTCAAGCTCCTCATGCATGGCATTGACCCAATCCGGATCCGTCAAAGCGTGTCCAACATCCCGGGGTTCAAAATCAGCAACAAATGCAGAATGAGCAAAGTTAGAGATTTGTTGTGACCTAGACCGAGTGACACGTTCGCCGATGCTGCCAATCATCTGTTGAGGCGGGTGTTGGCACTGAATGTGTCGAGGCGCCTCCCAAGCTGATGTAGCCTCCCCCTCAACAACAGCTGGTGCCTCCTCAGGTACAAAAGGTACCGCTCAAGGTGGCGGATCCCACGGCCACCAAGTCGAAGAAGAAGGGTCGGGGCCGTGAGTGGTAGTAGAGGCCGCTCTTTGCGGCACAGCAGGTGGAGGTGGTGCTGGGTCATCCATCCCTTCAGCACCCTCTTCCTCTTCATCAAAAAGAGGCTCGCCAACCTCATGATCACCTGCACGCTCAAAACGAGAAGAAGGACAAACCATGGTCTCGTCGAAGGTGACATCAGATGTCTCCATGACTCGGTTAGTATCAAGGTTAAGTACACGATATGCATGAGTATGAGTGCCATTACCCAAAAATACACCGTCAGAAGAACAAGACTCAAACTTGTCCAAGTTGCCCTTTTTGAGTATAAAACAGTGGCAACCGAAAACTCTGAAATAACTCACTTTGGGCTGTTTTCCAAAACGCAAGTCATAAGAAGTCTTTTTCAAGAAAGCTCGGAGAAAAATACGATTGGAAATGTAGCATGCAGTGCTTATAGCTTTGGCCCAATATCGCCTAGGAGTCCTATGCTCATCGAGCATCGTCCTGGCCATCTCTACAAGGGTCCGATTCTTCCTTTCTACAACACCATTCTGTGGTGGTGTGTAGGGAGAAGAAAACTAATGCTCTAAACCCAAAGAGTCACAAAACTTCTCAAAATCTGAGTTTTTGAACACGGAACCATTATCACTTCTAATAGCTCGCATCGAGTTCAAAGGGAACTCATTCTGAAGACGCAAAATCAGATTGCGAGCAAAAGAGAAAGTCTCAGTTTTCTCAGCTAAAAAGAAAACCCATGAATATCTCAAAAAGTCATCAACAACAACAAGCACATACCACTTCCCCCCAACCGAGCTCATCCGAGCCGGACCAACAAGGTCCATGTGCAAAAGCTCTCCAGGGCGCTTAGTCATGAACTGAGTCACTGGATGGTGGGGAGTGGCAACCATCTTCCCATGTCTACAAGAATGGCAAACAAGATCCTTCTCCATGCACAACTTGGGCAATCCTCGGATTAGGCCAAGTGAACTAAGCCTTGCAAGCAAGTCAAAGCTCAAATGTCCTAGTCTCCTATGCTACTTCCAAAGATCAGAGGAGGAAGGTCCAGCCAAACGACAATGAGAAACTCCAAATGACTCTGAGAAGTTCGCATGAAAGACTTTCCCAAAGAGATAAATCACACAAACAAGATTGCCCTGAGGATCCAAAATACGACTGAGATTCGGCTTAAAACGAATCTCATAGTCATCATCGAAAAGTTGCGAAACAGAGAGAAGGTTAAAATGCAAGTTAGAAACAAGAGCAACATCGCGCAACACAAAGTGCTCATTAACTCGCACCGACCCACGAGACAACACTTTACCTTTACTATTGTCGCCGAAGGTGATAAACTCCTTTCCGGCGACCGGACTAAGACTGGAGAACCACTTGGCGTTTCCGGTCATGTGCCTCGAGCAACCGGAATCCACCAACCAAATGTTCTCCAATCATTTTACCTACATCAATAAAAAGACATAGGGTGAGCATACAGTCCAACACTGGGGTTATTGAAGTAGGGAGAATACCAGTGTTGGGCCGGCTGCTCAAAAGAACGGTTAGCAGAAAAACCATTCCTAGCACACCTACGAGAAGAGTGATCACCACGTAGAGGAAAACGTGGTCTGCTAAGGGAGGAGCGTCCATCGCGATACTCAAAACGCGATGGGGGAAAACGCTCAACTACAAAGCCACCGCCACGGGGTCCATAGCCCACAACTGTAGGCTCCCGCCGGGCACGTTCTCTTCGCGACCTAGGCCTAGGAACTTGAGGTTTTGGACCTCTAGGCCTAGCAGCACGCTTCTGAACATTCGGCACATGTACATCATGGAAAGGACGATACATGTCCGTGTTGTTCATCTCCTTTACACGACGCACCTCTCTCTTGCGCCAAAAGCAAAACTCACTCAAGTGTCCATCTCTCCCACAGTGCTCACAATGGTACCTCACCGCTCTCATAGGGGGTTGTTGGTACTCACGGTAGTGGGTGTGGATCACTTTGCCCTTCTGTGGCATAAGCTCCTCTTGGATGGGTGGCATGGTGTCTAGCTTGTTCTTGAGATGGTTTGGTTTTGGAGCCCATGATTGTTTCTTGGGTGGAGCTCTCGGAAGTTCCACAAATACACCATCCTTGGTGTTAGGCTTTAGAGGCTCTTTGGGTGGAATCTTGGTAAGCTTGGGAGTAGTGGTGGAGTTGGGCTTCTCACACGGGTTCAGACCACTCGACTCTCCAATCTTCCCAAAAGATGAAGCACACTCAACACCCTGAGCAAAGCCTACACCTGGACCTCCAGCAGCACGCTTGAACTGGGAGATCATCATCCCAAGCTGCGGCTCACCACTCGACACCCATGACAAGATGGTCCGAAGGTATGTGTTTTCCTCCTCGGTTTGCATCTTGTCATGCTTCACGTTTGCAATCTCCATCTCCAAACCCTCACACAGAACGCACCTGGTCACACACGTGCTATCCGAGCTGGCCTTCTCAAGAGACACAATCTTGGCATTCTTCTCTGCCAACTCGGATTGCAAGCCTGCACAGGACTTGCACGCACCCAACAGCGAGGATCTAGCTTTCAGCTCATCCACCTCTCCTACCAACACAACATACTTACTTCTCAAAGTGAGAAGGTCAGTCATGTGTGTGGAGCACATCTCACACTCCTCATCCGTGACAACAACGGTGGACTTGACAGATTCAAGTTCCTTCACCGTATCCTCCCACTTCTGCCTAAACTCCTTCCTCTCTCTAGCAGCGCGCCTAAGCAGCTTGTCTTGACTAAGGAGAGCAGCAGTAAGTTTCTCGACCTCAGCAGAGAGCTCATCGGGGGTCTGAGATACCTGGGAGGTGTCGTCATCATTGTCGTCGTTCCGAGGGATGTCCTCCAGCTCACCGTCGACCTCCTTGCCGAGGGCCATGGTGCAGAAACCCTCATCGTCGGCGAAGAAGCAGAGGCCGTTTAGCTTGTCCTCGATCCTCTTCTTCTTATCGGACTCGTCGTCGCTTGAGGAAGCGAAGTCGTCATCCGAGTCATCGACGTCGCTGAGCGTGGCGAAGAACGCACACTGCTCAGCCTGGGCCTTCTCCAAGTACTTCGTCTTGATGTACTCCTTGTTGAAGCCGCCTTTCCGCTTGTGCTTCACGAGGATGTCCTTCTCCTTGCGCTTGCCGGAGTCGTACTTGTGCCCATGATCTACCTTGCCGAAGATTTGCTTGTTCTTCTTCGGGCAATTGGTGATGAAGTGGTTGGGGTCGCCGCACTCGAAACATCCCGAGCGTCCTCCTCCGCGGCGACGGTTCGTGCGGTTGTTGTGAAACCACGAGAACCGGTTGGCGAGCAAAGCCAACTCGTCATCCCCCATGAACTCCAGCTGCTCCTCTATGACAGAAAGAAGAGAAGAGAGTGCAAATCCTCCAGAGGGGTTAGCAGAAGAGCCAGAAAGCAAAGCCATCGACGGGCCAGAAGGATTTTCATAAGAAGCCCTCGCCATGGCGTCAATCTCACTGGACTTGAGCTTACTGAAGAGCTCGTCGCATGTGAGGGTCTCATAGTTAGGTGATTCGTTGATCGCCTGAACCTTTGAGTCCCACACCGATCGATTAAGAGTGTGCAAAAGCTTCAAAGCTCTCTCATGATCGTCGAAAGGCAACAACTCCTTATTAGCCCTCATCCTGTTGACAATCACCTGAAAGCGAGTGAATAAACTCTCTATGCTCTTGCCAGGCATATGTCGAAAGTTCTCATACTCTCGCTTATGCGACTCGTAGAGACGGGTTTTGACTTGAGTGGTTCTCTCATGGAAACGCATGAGGGTAGCCCAAATCTCCCGAGCCGTAGCGAGGTAAGAAACGCGATCAAACTCCGTCATGCTCAAGCATGAGAAAAGAGCATTACGGGCTCGGCTATTGGCATCGTGCTCATCGATCTGATGCTGAGTAACACGAGCAGCCAAGACCACGTAATCGGCAGAGTTGCAAATATCCCAAATGGAAGCACCAATACTCCGCAGATAGGCTGACATGCGTATCTTCCAATACGCATAGTTTGTCCCATCGAAAAACGGCGGTTTGCCCACGCCACGATCCATGTCACCTTCTGTGGATCTAGAAGGTGGAAGATCCTTAACCCGCTCCGATACCAATTGAAGGACCGAGAATGCAATAGCAAGGCGACCAGAGGGGGGGTGAATGGGAGCTCAAAAATTTCTCTTGAAACTTTGGCCTTTGTCCCCCAAATCAACCCCAAAAGCTTCGATCAAAACCGTGATGCCCACGACGCTTGGAAGAGGGTGGATGATCCCTAGGATCACAGCAAGGCACCACAAAGCGATAGCAAGCCAAACGACAAAGGCACCGGCACAAGTTCGACCCTAAAACCGAGTCCCAAACGTAGATTGAAGGCTACATCGGGAAATCCCCAAATACCGATGCTAACAAGTAGCAAAGATACTTAAAGAGGTTCCTAGGTGAACTAAAAGGTCAACCGAGAAGTCCGGAAACCAAGCGAAGAAGCCGGGAGAGCAAATGAACTAAATCTCAACTCACAGCCGATTCGCGGACTGTCCGGACTCCCAGTTCCGGACTGTCGCGCCAGGGGCGGACTGTCCGCGGTCCACTGGCGGACTGTCCACCGGCAGAAAACCAGAAACAACACAGATGCTGCAAGTCCCCTGGACGTTCCCGGACTGTCCGCGAACTCCAACTGCGGACTGTCCGCCGGTCACTCAAAAGCGAAACGCCCGAGGAACACAGCCACTGGTCGGGCTTGTCCCCGACGCGCGGACTGTCTGCCGGTCAAACTGAGTCAGCACAGCTGAGCCGCGCGACCACTGCTCGGTCGGAGCCTGATACGCGGACTGTCCGCGAGTGCCCAGTGAGGGCGATTTTGGTCGCCCTCAACTCAAATCCTCCCAAATCCGATTCAAATCAAAATCCATTGATCCCAAACTTGGAGAAGATGATCACGCGGTAGTTGGAAGACTATCCCCAAGAAATCATCCGCTCAAATCAACTCAAACACCGGGAATCCGAGAGGGAAGGAGTATGAACCAAAAAAGCGCCACAAAAATGAAATCAACCCGATCTACTTGTTTGTGAGGAGTTAGATGAATTCCTTCGGTGGAAATGATCTCCTCACTATAAAGAACAAGTTGATTCAAACGGATTTCGAAAAGACACAGGAGAGAGGGAGATCGAGTGAGCGGAAAATCGCGGAGAAACGAAGAATGCGAAGAACACGAATCAACACATCGATCTGCAACCGTGTGGCTACCACACGCTACAACAGTGAGATTACGGTCTCGCTTCCTCAAAATCTCCAGTACACAGAGGTATGGTTCTCTGCGGATCTCAGTTGCTACAGCAGGGGATTGGAGGAGCAGGAAAACCTAGAAGGCAAAGAGCAAATGACTGAGATGAGATGGGAGGTGGGTGTCTCCCTCTACTTATCCTAATTCTAGTTCCCACTCTACCCCTAACTAATTACAGAGCGAACCAGCTAAACCCTAGGGTTATTCTGGACCAACTCATGGTAGTTGGTGATCCGACGGCCATGCCCGCACAACTGGTAGTGTTGCCTCGACGCAACCACACCGATTGCCGCCACGTGCCACCACTGCTCTGCTTGTCCTATTCCCGGACTTTGCCCCAGGTTTTGTGGCCCAAACCGGGAAACCAGCCTTCACAGCCAACCCCCGGTTTTGAGACCCAAACCGGGAAACCAGCCCTCCATCGCCTGAGTTTTGTGGCCCAAACTCTGAAACCCGCAGCACCCAGGTTTTGAGGCCAAAACCTGGAAACCGTCCTCAGCCCGAGTTTTGTGGCCCAAACTCGGAAACCATCAGCACCCAGGTTTTGAGGCCCAAACCTGGAAACCGTCCACTCGGTGGTTTTTCTATGGCTCAACCACCAAACCGAGCCGTAGAGGGGATGCACCGCCCGTGCACCCCGTCCACCGACACGTGTCCCTAGGTCCTCGACCCAAGCAACATCGTGCCCGCAAGTCTTCGCTCGTCGTTGTCCCAGGCTGTCAGCCACCACAGCTGATCCTCAGGCCACCGGTCCCTCAGTCCAAGCCTCACGTCCGCCCTTCGCCACTCTCGGTCCATCGGCACGGCACGTCTCTACTTGACCTTCACCTTGCCTTCGATCACTTTATCCGTGCTCGACACCTGCACAACACAAGCCAAAGAACATGCGCATTATCCCAGTTGACAATCACTCATCACTCAGAGAGTATACACATATGTATCCGCAGTAATCTAGATATAGTACCAACTCGGATACTTACCATGTAACCTTGTCCCTTCGGAATATATAAGGAGGGGTAGGGGTCCTCCAAGAGCACAAGTGAGACACATCATAGGTCAGATAGGTCACAAGTCATAGGCCACAAGCCAGATCCAATCAATACACACTACTACAGATCAGACCTTTAGCCCCGGTGGATCCGGGCCTTTAGTCCCGGGTATCCCAACCGGGACTAGGAATCCGGGACTAAAGGTCCCGGCCTTTAGTCTTGGGTCCTTCCCACCGGGGCTAAAGGTCTACAGACGAAAAATAAATATGTATTGTGTGTGATTCGAACTCAGCACCTCTCGCCTTAGGCACGCTTACCAACTGAGCTACGCAACTCACGTGATGTAGTTCTGGACGTTTTCCTTTTGAATCGACTCGGGAAGGACCTTTATCCCTGGTTGGTAACACCAACCGGGGCTAAAAGGTGCTTTAGCCCCGGTCGGTACCACCAACCGGGGCTAAAGGGTCACCCTTTAGTCCCGGTTGGTATTACCAACTGGGGCTAAAGGTCCAGGACCTTTAGTTCCGGTTGGTATTACCAACCGGGACTAAAGATTCACCTTTAGCCCCGGTTGGTAATACGAACCGGGACTAAAAGTCTTTAGCCCCGGACACAATTTTTTGCCGGGACTAAAGCTCAGTTGCCGATCGTCCAAAGGCCTGTTTTCTAGTAGTGACAACTCGACGCAGAACGTAGGCTATTACGCTAACCTAGCGGCCCGAACCTGGATAAACCTCTGTGTTCATCTAGTTTTGTCTTGCGTCAACATCTGGGTCATCGTCTTGCGCACCTTCCCCTCTAATCTACCACCTTGGGCATACCCCTAGGTGGGCTATCGACCATATTTCGTCGACAGCGGCGCCCACCATGGGGCATGTGCGTATGGACTTTATGGCGAACCAGATGGAAATTTTCTTCATCGCCGTCATCTACGGCCACTCGGCTTCCTGTGGCGGATGATCTTCATCAACAACCTACGTGACAAATCGACATCCCAGCAACGTTCCTCGGCCGCCGACCATGGTCTCATCTCCCGAAGCTCATTTTCACCATGGGAAACCGACACGCAGAGGCTACCGACCAGGATCCCGTGATCAAGTCGGAGCACGTTCGCATACAAAGATATTGCCGATAACCATACAAGCTACAGGCACGGAGTACGGACGTGCGGCAACAAGCAAACAAGAAGGACCGACGATCTACCACACATGCAACCAAGCAGAGCTAAGCGTTACGGATCTCATCGGGGGTGATCTATATCCTATGTCGGCGGCATATAGCACCGGGTCTCATGACCACCGTATACGGATCAGCTAGATCAGCGGACCAAGGAGGAAGGCGAGGACCGATCTATATCTACGAACAAGCTAGCTGGAAGCCACGGATGCATACATGATACAAGACATGTACGTGACTACTACAAGGCAACGAACAAGCAAATAGGAAACTGGTGCATGGCTCCGACCTCGTCATCTCGTCGAATCGAGTCGAGCGAGCCATGTCAAGCCATCAAGCGGGCCACGTTGAGCCGTCCAGCAAGCCACGTCGAGCCATCAGATGAGCCGCTGAGCGAGCTGCACCGAGCCATCAAACAAGGCACGCCGAGCCGTTCAAGCCACATCAACTCAGATACCGTGGCACGTTGACTCTTCTGCTCAGCCACGACTCATCGATCTCCGCCAAGAAGCTAATTATTATTTTTTACATCGATTAAATATTCGTTTGATCGTCATATATATGTAGATATCGTCGTGTACCTTCATGGTCACATCGGTTTTTATCGTATGCCTCTGCAGTCACATTATTTCTCACAATGACTCTACGTTATTTTTTACCATATGTACCGTCCTGAGGATGACATATGTGTTTTCCCGAGCAGCCACGTTTATAGTCGTGCTTTCCAGAGACGGCCTTGTCTCTGGCTCCTCCCTACACGTGAATGCAGCTCCGTGCACTGCATTACGGGTGGTCGGCAGCGGCTCCTCGGTGACGCTGGTGCTCTTACATGTGCCTGGGCTCCGCGCCTCACGCTCCGGAGTTATCGGCTAGCCGGGACTGGCGACTCAGTTACAAACAAACTGCTCGGGGAAATTTTATTTAATGCTGAGCGTTCATACCAGCTGACTGACCGCTGAGCGGCACATGCTGTTTCTTTATCGCTGATGTTTTCTCCATATTTTATTTGTACGTCATGTACTACCATTCTCCATGTTTATTTTACAGCAACCATGTTCGGTCTGCGAGCTAATTCTCTACGCTCGGGGACTGGACCCTTCATGAAGGACAAGAAGATCATCGCTTGGGACCAACTGGATGGGTCGCTTAGGTGCTCACCACCTTGCGCTCGGACTTCGTCGCCGACCAGCTAGTCACTTCGCTCGGTGCTCACCACGTAGCGCTCGGACTTCGTCGTCGACCAGCTGGTCGCTTCACTCGGTGCTCACCACCTGGCGCTCGGACTTCGTCGCCGACCAGCTGGTCACTTCGCTCAGTGCTCACCACCTGGCGCTCGGACTTCGTCATCGACCAGCTGGTCGCTTCGCTCGGTGTTCACCGCCTGGCACTCAGACTTCGTCGTCGACCAGCTGGCCGTACTCTTCGACGCTCATCGATGGCTACACCGACGGCTCACCAGCTGAGCTAGGGACTCCTCGGTGCTCGGGTTCGTCGACCACTTGGTTGCTTTGCTCGGAGCTCACCACCTTGCGCTCGGACTTCGTCGCCGACCAGCTGTCCGTACTCTTCGACGCTCATCGACGGCTACACCGAGAGCTCACCAGTTGACCTGGGGACTCCTCGGTGCTCGGGTTCTTCACGCAAGCATCGTCAGTAGCGCTGGTCGGATCGCTCGGTGCTCACTGCCTAGTGCTCAGACTTCATCGCCGACCAGCTAGCCAGACTCCTCGACGTTCATCGACGGCTACACCGAGGGTCACCAGCTATCCTGGGGACTGCTCGGTTCTCGGACTCATCGTTCGGCAACCTGCTCGAACGACATACTGCTTTCGTCATAATGGTTTTACCTTTTTTATAAGCCTGCTACAAGATTTATTCTTCATCTTCTAGCAGCCTTGGGGACTACCGTGTATACATGGCGCTCGTCCGCGCATGTATATAAGTCTGATTCTTTTCAAGACCCTGGCACCACGTGACCAAGTCACCTGCTGTCATGCTCGGGGACTAGTTGTGGGGATATAGACCCCAGGGTACCACACGATGGTACATGGGCCTCACTACTAGGGGTCATCCGGCCACATGATGAAGACGTGCGGCGCACGGTATGCACCGCACGACAGTTGTAATCTAGATATAGTACCAACTCGAATACTTAACATGTAACCTTGTCCCTTTGGAATATATAAGGAGGGGCACGGGTCCTCCGAGAGGACAAGTGTGACACATCATAGGTCCTAGGTCAGAGGTCATAAGTTACAAGCCAGATCCAATCAATACAACTCAACGCAGGATGTAGGGTATTACGCTAACCTAGTGGCCCGAACCTAGATAAACCTTTATGTTCATCTAGAATTGTCTTGCGTTAACGTCTGGGTCGTCGTCTTGCGCAGCTTCCCCTCTAATCTACCACCTTGGGCATACCCCTAGGTGGACTATCGGCGATATTTCGTCGACACCACCGTAATAAGGAAATAATCAACTTGCGTCAACTATGTTGCAACTTGTGAGACGTAATTAATATTGTGTATAACAACTTTTGCACTTGAGGGTACCTTTATTTTGAATCATTGAGTACTTCACTGACGTAATAGATTGGACATTGCACCTTGTACACTTGTCCTTCTTCTTCTCATTCCACGACCACGACTGTGCTTACTACCCGATTAGTTGCCGCTATGTAAATGAGCAGGGTTTCGACGTCCCCTGGTGCGCCTAGCAAAGGTGGCGTTGTGAGGAGCTGCTTGAGCTCTTGAAAGGCGGCTTCGGCCTCTTCGGACCACTCGAACTTCTCGGAAGCTTTGAGTAATCTGAAAAACAGGAGGCCTTTTTCTCCGAGGCGCGAAATATAACGACTTAAAGCGGCCATGCATCCAGTCAGCTTCTGGACGTCTTTTACATTTCTTGAAGGCTTCATTTTTAAAACAGCTTGGATTTTTTCCAGATTAGGCCTCAAGCCATCTTTGCTTACTATGTTACCTAGTAGGATGCCGGACGGGACCCCGAAAGTACATTTTTTAGGATTGAGTTTCCACCGGAATTTATTCAGGGCCTCGAAAGTTGCGCGTAGGTCGTCTACTAATGTAGGAGCCAGCTTTGTTTTTACGACGATATCGTCGACGTAGGCAGCTATGAGCTCTGCTCGTATTTCCTCATCTAAGCACTTTTGTATCGCCCTTTGATACGTGGCCCCTGCATTCTTGAGGTCGAAAGACATCGTTGTGTAACAATATGTCCCAAAAGGGGTAATGAATGATGTTTTGGCCGGGTCTTCTTCACTACTACACGTTTGATTAACCGAGACACCACCCTGTAGACGTCCGAGGTAGGCAAAGGGCGCCCGCCTTGGTTAATATTTAACCGAGGCGGGCAACTTCGAACGCCTCGGTTAATATATTAACCGAGGCGAGCAATGGAAGTCAACCGCCTCGGTTAACACCCATTAATTGAGGTAGTTGCTTTAAGTTGCGCGCCTCGGTTAATGTATTAACCGAGGCGGTTTCTTTAAATCGACCGCCTCGGTTAATGGGTGTTAACCAAGGCGGGCTTTTGTTATTTGCCCGCCTCGGTTATTCTGTGGCTATAAATGCACAGCGCCGCCGCACCACCTTCCCCTTTCTCACGACTTCTCCACCATTGTTGACAGGTTTTAAGGTCCCAAACCCTCAAAAATATCTATTTTTTGGTGGGGGAAGTTTTACAGTTTAATTGTGTCAAGTTGTTGACTGCAGGTGATTATATGTTTGACTGTAAACCTCTCTCTTTTAATTTGCTCTTGTTTTCTTAGATTTGGGTGCTCTCTAGATCTAGATCTAGAATTAATTTTCTTTAATCTGCCTTTTGTATGTCTTTTGCTATAAGTTTTGCTTGCATAATGGAGAGGTCCGAGTGGATGTACCGGTCATCAAGATTAGATTTGTAAAACCTAGGCCATGTTAAAAAGTTTATTGTCACTGCTCGAAAACACAGTGAAAGTGTGAATCCACAAGGACGACGTATCATCTGTCCGTGTTCAAAAGGCAAGAACCTTCTGTTGCATGAAGACAGTGTTGTGCAGTCTCATTTGATCAGGTATGGTTTTGTTCCAGATTACACAGTCTGGAGGTTTCACGGTGAAACAGATGTTAGTATCACTGTATCCGGAGATAGCTCGTCAATGACAATGATGGCGAATGCAAACCACGATGGAGGAGACCAAGAACCGCCAGCTACCGGTGATAATGTTTGTGATTACCTCACCATCGACGATTTAGTGCAAGACATGGCCGATGGCGGGGATGATGCAGATGATGGTGAGAGGGTTCGTGTGATGGAGCCTGAGGATGTTGAGCTTTTTGAGAAAATTGCTAACAACCTTGATGAGGACGACATTCTGTTTGGGAGCCCTAGGTGGCTTGAGAATTTTAGAGAGATGAAGCAGGCGGCAATTGATCCGCTATATGAGAACTGTCCGAAGCAGTGGACGACGTTGCGTTTTAACCTCCAGATGCTCATGTTGAAGGCTCGACATGGCTGGTCAGACACTAGCTTCAATGAGCTCTTAAGTATCCTTGGCACCACATACCCAACGCCTAACAAGGTGCCCGCTAATACCTATCGAGCGAAGAAGCTTATTGTTGACACTGGTTATCTATCAAAATTAAAGGATAAATAAATATGAAAAGGGCATGAATTCAATCACCAACAAAGGTTTAGGGTTTTAATTGACAATATTCCACGAGTTTTGGTGAATTGTGATTCTGCAGGGACTAAACCAGGAAACCAGCGTTGATTGCTTCCCCTAGAAGGAAACCGATGGGAGATAACGCAACCGCCACGTCAGGAAGTTTCTAGAAGACTCCAGAGGACACCAGAAGACACCAGGAGGTCGGGCACCGCGGGACCCTGCCAGGTGGGACCGACCGGTCCCACCATGAGACCGACCGGTCTCCCCCCAGGCCCGCTGGCTTCCGTCTTCTGCAAGCTTCCTCTACCGACCTCTTGGATGCATCTTAGCCGTACCTTAAGTCGGTTTGATCTAACGGCTGCAGTTGATCCCTCAGGGCTATATAAGCAGACCCAGACCCCCCTCTCCAGGCATCTCCATCTTCATTATTCATCTCCACATCAAAACTAGGGTTTCAATTAGAAGTAGAGGTCCCTCTAGATGATTCTCTTCTAGTTCATCTAGAATTAGATCTAGTTCATCTAGTTGTAATCAAGAGCCAGCTATCAAGTAGAAGACTAGTTACCCCTCTAGTTTAGGTTTAGAACCTAGTCTTATATTAGTATTAGAAGAGAGAGAGAGAGAGAGAGAGAGAGAGAGAGAGAGAGAGAGGAAGAGATCAAGAAGGAGCTCCGGCCTGTTGGATCCACTTCTTCATCTTGTACCTGTGGATTCAAGTTCATCATCAACTTCAGCGATTGTTTCGGTAATCAACATCTATATTTAAGTTTGAGTTATTGTTCTTATTATTCTTAAAGATTTATGACTCTCTTTTGAGTACTTTAGTTCTAGTCATTCTAGAGTTAGAGTAGTTGGATAGTGTAAGCGTGGTGCTTAGACTTGATATCTCATATTTGCCTCCTATAACGCCGGTAGTAGTGGTTGTTCGCAAGGGTGACTCTTATAGCTTTGTTGATTCTTCTATAGTCCACTTACCCGTGTGTAGGCTCGGTAGGATTATACATTTCCATAAAAGATTCATACTCTGTTTGTGACCTTTTATGGCAACTTCCCACTAAGAATAATATAAACATATCACTCTTAAATTGGAATTAGACAACCTTAGTGATCCCCTCTTTACTTCTAGATTCTCCGTCCTTGTTAGCTACTCAGGGGTTAGACTTTGAGACTTAACACTATCCGTTCCTTTGGGTTCGATAATAAAACTGGGTTACTCCGGTGAAGTGCTACATCGTTAGATCTTATCTGTGCGCTTGCGGATAAAGTAGAGTGTGCATTAATTTATACCAACAAGCATTTCTGGCGCCGTTGCCGGGGAATGGTAGATCAACTTAAGTCTTAGTTTAACCTTGTAATCATACTTTTATCTTTTCCTTTTTTGTCCCAGTCTTTTCATTATTTTTGTTTTCATTCTTATGAATGTTATTTTTGAGTTCCACTCTTATCTATCACTAACCCATGAGCAAGCTATAACCAGTAGAATCCTTATACCCCATCATAATACTTGGTTATGAGCTATGCCTACATTTCTGCTGCATTGTCCTTGTAATGAGCATAGAAATATAATTGTGAAAATATTCCTTCGGGAATTTTGTCACTAACCTTCCCAGGTCTGGAGCAGAAAAGAACGAAGGAACAACAAACACAAGGTATGTCCCACCAATCATCATACAACATTGAATTACATTCATCCAATCTTGATTTGTGCAAAATCCAAGCTTGGGGAATAGACTTTCTAACAACATCTCTTGCCATGTTGGTTGTCCCTACCTTTAAGATGTGCTCATCATGCTCTTCCATCACCATCTGAGTAAATCTCTATAATGCTTTCATATTACCTTTATTTGCTATAGTATATGTTTAGGTTTGAAGTACTTTCATACATCTCTTAAATTAAGCATGGTGCCTAGTTTAGGAGTGATGATTTTGCTTTCAAAGGCTTTTAATTTAAGCAAATAAGTTAAAATGTCTTCCTAGATCAAATTAGACATGGTGTCTAGGTTGATTTTTGAGCCGATAGTATGCTATAGTAGATGTTGGATATTTTGTTGGACTAACCCCTGTAGGAAACTTTCAATATCAATTTGGGAAAGACCTGAGATGAACTCACACCGGAGATGAAGCAAGGCGTATAATGAACTTCAACAACTCTTGCACAATGAAGACTCAGCTCGTTCATCATAGATGATAGAACTGTGAGTATCAAAGTCTATTTGTTTTGTCTTCTACTGCAAGATATCTTTTGCCTTGAATCATGTTAAAGTGCAGCCAACACATGAAATACTAGTCTATGCTAAAGTAATCCTAAAAACATCATTTTATTAGCATAGATGCAAAATACATATGTTGTGGACAACAACCCATGCTTTAAATTCTTGCAATCCTTCAGGTATATATCCACTAACGTTATGCAGGAGAGAGATTTTGTTCATCCATGGTTTGGTCTGAACACTGAAGATCCAAAACCCAAACCATAGACACACAAACCTACTCTCAGATCACAAATGGTGCTAGCCTAGCTTTGTGTCTTGCTTGGGCGCTGATGACAAACAGGATGCAACTTACCTCGTATGAGACAACCTTTGCCTGCAATCATCATTGTCCATGACATCAAGACAAGAAGTGGGAAGTTATCCTCTTTTCTAATTAAGAGCTAGCTTGGGAGACAAGATGGTACCACTACAACAATAGCAAGATCCACAAGTCAAACACATGAACATGTTGTTGGGAGTCCATCTACATCACAAGCCAGCCTGGGAGAGAATTCCGTTGTCTAGATATGTTTCACAATCAAAGGGGGGAAGGAGAAACCCAACTTCAAACATATTGATCTTCTACCCACCACTTTGATCAGTACAAACCACTAGATACTGCCCCAATCAAGAAGAGAAGTATGATCCATCACTCATTCTTGGAAGATCGTTCTTGAACACCATCAATGTTATCATCTTTATCGGACCTGGAGAAGTCAACTTTTGGATCTTTCGATACACTTTTAACATCTACATCACTTATGAGCAGCCAAAGAGAACCAAGAGAAGACGTCGAAGGGAGAGCCAACTGCCAAGAATTAAGGAGGGCATCATGAAGGATGAAGTCACTGCACCACAAGAGTTAGAAGATGGAGAGGTAGTACCTGAGCTAGCAAATCAAGAAAAACAGCCGATAAGATCTCCATCATCTAGACACTGTTGAGAGAACAAGTCTCAGTTGTGACATTAAAAGACAAAGACTATCATAGAGGCACTCGAGTAGCAGCTCTAATTTCAAGTCTCCTGTCAACCCAATAATTAAAGGGAAAACAAGAAAGGTTGACAAGGGAAGAATGCAGAACTGTCCCTACATCCTCATAGTATAAAATTAATACAAGAAAGAGAGAGGATCCTAGACAGCATACTCGAGGAACAATATGCCCACACTGATAAGTCGACCCATAGAGAAGGAAGGTCGATACCTATAAAGATGATTTCATCGTGATCTTCATCCTCTCAAGCACACTGTGAGACGAGCAAGAGAGGACAAGCTAGCTAGATAAGAGAAGCTTCCACAAGGTGGTTCGACACATCACTCTTCAATGACAAAGTAACATTTCAAGGTAAGTGACCATCACATTAAAAGTTTCTTCTTGATTCTAGTATGAACATAAATAAAGAACTAAACATGTTTAAGTTGCACCTCACTTGATCCAACCTAATCAACTCTACATATTTAGTCCTTTGATCCTTGTTCATAGCTTTACTCTCTCGAATCTCACTGTCTTAACTAAATGAGCTAAAATGTTGTGCATCTAACCTTTGGAAGATGATATATCTCAATCATGAAAAGATCAACACATTATGCATAAATTATCCTTCCTTAGGTTAAGTAATCTGATCTGTTAAATATTTTAAGATGCTACTTTCATGCTCATCCTCTGATCCTATCACTCATGTTAAGATTGAATAAGAATACATAAACAATAGGTTTATCTTGTGCAATGTGCCTAAGGTTAGAGAGGAATAAACAAAACTTTTGGTTCTGTTGGTGTTTTTCCACCAACAGAACCCATGCACTTGATCTCTACCTTGTCTTTATGAGCAGAACACACTCTTGAGCATAACATGGAGAAGTCACTCCCAAATTCTACAGAGTGAAGGTCCTAGATCTACAAGAACATGCACACTGAGCAAGATACTGCCAATGTTCACAATTAACGCTTCACTTCAAACTGTTGGACGAACAAATGACATGAGTGACACCATATCAAGAGGCATAATCAAGAAGGAATGATGGAAGACATCGTAGTCAGAATTAGAGGTCATGAAGTCCTCACAGACTTCTTGATCTTCGACATAGGAGAAAACGATGATGTCCACCTCATCCTAGGAAGACCATTCCTCTACACTACAAGTACAATCATCTATAAGAGGAAATCCATTTTCACTTTCCTAGAGAAAGGGCACGATGCAACTTCATCAACTACATACCCAATGAAGCACCCAAGAAGAACAGAAGTGAAAGACGCCGCTCTCAACGCCAAAGAAGACAAGCTATCAAGAATAGAGAGGCCAATCATGACGAAGAAGCTATCACCACTATCCTAGAAAAGAAAGAACAAGAGAAACCTCAAGACAGTGATCCACAGAAAGTAAAAACTCAGACCAAGAAAGTATAGAAGAAAATGTCTGCACCTAAGAGGTACAATCAATAACAACTTTCCAAACGTCTGACATACCTTGGGAGGTCTGAACCAAGGGAAGGTCCGGTTCGTCGGACCTAAATATCCAAACCTTCGCCAAAAGGTAAAAATCGGTAGTTATCTTTATATTTACTTTGCTACATATTTCTCATATCCATTTCATGCATCATCATATTTAATTCACAAATATTTTAATTTATGCATTGCATTAGAAAAGAAAATAAAAATATTGCATTTGTTACGATACACCATAAACTATGAAGCCCCATGTGAATAAATCTATGGTGTGTAAAAACCCACGGGAATGTTCATCGTGGTGGCATAAAAATAATAAAAATAAATATGCATTCATCTTGTGCATTTTCTCTTGCATCATAAAAATATAAAATACAAAAATATTAAGAAAGAGATCTTACTGAAATTCTAGACAACTAAGGCTTAAGTGGCCAACCACTAACGCTTAATTTGTTCCACAAGTTTTGTTGTCTATTTGAGTTTCACAGGATTTGAAAGGACAAGAAAAGCTGACGAGCAAGTGAATGCTCCATCTACTGTTGGAGCACTGTCTCAACAAACATCAACATCAATCAAAGCTCTGATAGAGGAAGGACATATCCACTGCCAGTCGGCTCCATTGCAAGATCGAACGACCACGTCAACATTCAGCTTAGGGGAAGGCACCCCCATGTATCCCCGTAAGTATCTTTATCCTCTTAAGTTTTTCATTCTATAAAAAGATTCAAAACACCAAAAATATGTGAGCACAGGAAGGTTCACTCTTAAAAATGAAAACACCAAAAATATGTGAGCACATGAAGGCTCACCCTTAAAAAGAAAAGAACAAAAAAAAATATGTGGGCACATGAAGGCTCACCATTAATTAAAAAAAAGAGACAAAAATATATGAGAACATGAAGGCTCAACACTATTAAGGGAAACAGCTTGGGGGAGACGCACCCCCGTTATCTTCGCGATTCAGGTATGTCTTTATTATTATTACTACTACTATTATTATTGGCTTTTATATTATATCTTAAAGTGTGTTAGACTAAATAAATAAAATAGTGTGTCTAGTTTGTTTTAAGAAGTTGATGACTAAAGAAGAACCCTCTCTCTCTAATCTTTTGCATGGAAATGATGAATAGTTGCTCTATCTAATTTCTTTCAAGTACCTAGCCTTCAAAGCCTGAGCTCTCCTAATTAATAATGATGCCTTAAAATAAAATTAAATGCATGGTTGGCAAATACTTAATCTAAGGTCTAGGTAACTGGGATATGACATGTGATGATTTGAGCTGCTATTATCTTGTTCTAAACAACACTAGAATTCCGGAAATTTCTAAATATAAACATGACTAATAATTGCATTGAGCTAAATTAAGCTTTGTTGACCCTATGAGTAGTTTATCATACCATTGAATTGAGATCACTTACACATTTCATCCATCTTCCGCATAAATGCTCATAGTTATCTGTTGCTATACTCTCTGAAGTTTGTTGGAAGCATGTGGCTATCATTTAAAAAGAAAAAAAGAAAAGAAAAAAAAGAGAGAAAGATCTGAGGAAACAAAAAGGGACAAGTGTCCGAAACCGATCCCGTGGAAATAAAAAGGGACAAGTGTCCGGAACCTCGAAGAAAAAAAAATGGGCACGTGCCCAAAAGTAGAATTAGCCTGATAGCTATATGTCTCTGATAAACAGAAGAGAGTGAATATATTCAAAAGAGCATCCAACTCCATTTTTCATACACATGCACTTCTTGATTCAATGGTTGGTTGACTTTCTCTTTGGATCCATTGTTTAATTTGACAACATATGTATTAATTCTTTTGAAAATTGATTAAAACTCCGGGATAAAGGTGAAGTGAAGGAACTAGAGACATTGTGCTTGATTTGATCGTTCAATCTCTCAATTATTCAAGATCTAAGGTAAAAATAATAAGCCCCATGAAGAATAACATGATATGTTTCGCAGAATTTTTGATTAAGAGCAGGTGTACTTGTTGGAAGTAAAGCAACTCCTGATCCATTGTTAAGTTTTGGTTTTGCTAAGGGACTAGCAAAAGGTAAGCTTGGGGGAATTGTTGACACTGGTTATCTATCAAAATTAAAGGATAAATAAATATGAAAAGGGCATGAACTCAATAACCAACAAAGGTTTAGGGTTTTAATTGACAATATTCCACGAGTTTTGGTGAATTGTGATTCTGCAGGGACTAAACCAGGAAACAAGCGTTGATTGCTTCCCCTAGAAGGAAACCGACGGGAGATAACGCAACCGCCACGTCAGGAAGTTTCTAGAAGACTCCAGAGGACACCAGAAGACACCATGAGGTCGGGCACCGCGGGACCCTGCCAGTTGGGACCGATCGGCCCCACCATGAGACCGACCGGTCTCCCCTCGGGCCCGCTGGCTTCCGTCTTCTGCAAGCTTCCTCCACCGACCTCTAGGATGCATCTTAGCCGTACCTTAAGTCGGTTTGATCTAACGGCTGCGGTTGATCCCTCAGGGCTTTATAAGCAGCCCCAGACCCCCCTCTCCAGGCATCTCCATCTTCATTATTCATCTCCACATCAGAAACTAGGGTTTCAATTAGAAGTAGAGGTCCCTCTAGATGAATCTCTTCTAGTTCATCTAGAATTAGATCTAGTTCATCTAGTTGTAATCAAGAGCCAACTATCAAGTAGAAGACTAGTTACCCCTCTAGTTTAGGTTTAGAACCTAGTCTTATATTAGTATTAGATAGAGAGAGAGAGAGAGAGAGGAAGAGATCAAGAAGGAGCTCTGGCCTGTCGGATCCACTTCTTCATCTTGTACCTGTGGATTCAAGTTCATCATCAACTTCAGCGATTGTTTCGGTAATCAATGTCTATATTTAAGTTTGAGTTATTGTTCTTATTATTCTTAAAGATTTATGACTCTCTTTTGAGTACTTTAATTCTAGTCATTCTAGAGTTAGAGTAGTTGGATAGTGTAAGCGTGGTGTTTAGACTTGATAGCTCATATTTGCCACCTATAACGCCGGTAGTAGTGGTTGTTCGCAAGGGTGACTCTTATAGCCTTGTTGATTCTTCTATAGTCCACTTACCCGTGTGTAGGCTCGGTAGGATTATACATTTGCATAAAAGATTCATACTCTATTTGTGACCTTTTATGGCAACTTCCCACTAAGAATAATATAAACATATCACTCTTAAATTGGAATTAGACAACCTTAGTGATCCCCTCTTTACTTCTTGATTCTCCGTCCTTGTTAGCTACTCAGGGGTTAGACTTTGAGACTTAACACTATCCGTTCCTTTGGGTTCAATAATAAAACTGGGTTACTCCGGTGAAGTGCTACATCGGTAGATCTTATCTGTGCGCTTTTGGATAAAGTAGAGTGTGCATTAATTTATACTAACACTTATCCGGCCAGTGTCAATGAATCTTAGAAAGTTTGACGCCTGCCCTAACCATTGCATCTTGTATCATGGCCAGTATGAGAGCTTGGTGAGTTGTCCGCACTATGGCGCGAGTCGATACAAGAAGAATGCCGGCAGTCACGCAGATGCGAATGATGAGGTAGTCTCGGGTGGGCCAAAGAAGAAGACAAACAACAAGAATACCGGTTGTCGCGCAGATGCAACAAATGATGAAGAAGAAGCTGGTTACACGCAGACGAAAAGTCCTTCCCTGTCGATGTGGTACCTGCCCGTGATCGATCGCTTGCGGTGTATTTTTGGGAACCCTGAGGATGCCCAGCTGATGTCGTGGCATGCTTCTGGTAATCGCACCAAGGACGATGGCAAACTACGACACCCTTCTGATGCCCAGCAGTGGAAGCATTTTGACACGACATTCCCAGAGTTTGGCAAAGAGGCACGAAACGTGTGGTTCGTGCTGAGTATGGACGGAATGAATCCGTTTGGGGACCTAAGTAGCTCACATAGCACATGGCCAGTAATTCTTACCATCTATAACCTACCTCCATGGTTGTGTCAGAAACACAGGTATCTTCTATTGACCAAGATTATTTCAGGCCCAAAGCAGCCTGGGAATGATATAGATGTGTTCCTGGATCCGCTCATGGAGGATATGAAGAAACTATGGGACGAAGGGGTTAAGATGACGGACACATCGCTAAGAAAGGAGTTTACTCTAAAAGCCATCATTTTTGTGACCATCACCGATTACCCTGGGCTCTTTTCACTTTCAGGGCAGATAAAAGGAAAGAGCGGTTGTGCAGTTTGCATCGATGGTACCTGCTATGTCAAGGATCCTGCAAGATGGTGTACATGCGGCACAGACGATTCCTTGTCAGAAGTCACAGGTACCGGCAAGCTGTGATGAATAAGTACATTGACAACAAGGACGAGGACCAACGTGACGAACCGCCGCAGACAAGGTATGGTGAAAAGGTGTGGGACATGGTGAAGGAGATGGAGGTCGAGTTCAGGAAGAAGAAAAAAGAGGATTCGGAGGGGGCCAAAAAAAGAAAGAGGAAGCGAGATAAGTTGGAGGATCTGCTTGTCGTCGTCCCATTCAATAAGAAGTCATGTTTCTTCAAGTACCTATCATACTGGAAGGAGCTGCAAACACCACATGCCATCGATTGCATGCACCTGGAGAAGAATGTTTTTGAAAGCACAATCGGCGTGCTGCTAGACATGAAGGGAAAGACAAAGGATGGTCTCAAGTCACGGATGGATCTTGTTAACCAAGGCATCCGGCCAGACCTTCACCCGGAACCACCACTAAACAGTAAAGTCAAAATACCCGGAGCGGCCTACAACCTAACAAAAGATGAGAAGAGGGCAGTGTGCAATTGGCTAAAGGCTGTCAAGGTGTCGACCGGTTTCTCTTCCAACATCAAGAGTCTGGTATCGATGAAAGACCTCACAATGACCAACTACAACTCACACGACTGCCACATCAAGCTAACGGTGTTCCTTCCAATTGTGATTAGGGCTATCGGTCCAGAGTACGTAAAGATGGTGATCACACGAATGTCATACTTCTTTAACCGCATCACCGAGAAGGTCATTGATGTAGCTGAGCTACCAGTACTAAAACAGTTCATCGCGGAGACTCTTTGCCAGCTAGAGATGTGCTTTCCACCATCTTTCTTTGATATTATGCCACACCTAATGATGCACATGGTTGATCAGATAGAACAACTTGGGCCCGTGTACCTACACCAAATGTGGACGTACGAGCGGTTCATGTCGACCCTCGACAGATACGTTCTTAACCGTGCTCACCCAGAAGGTTCTATGATCGAGGCATACACAACCGAAGAGGCCGTGAACTGCTACACAAACTACATTCGAGATGGAAGAGCGATTGGGTTGCCCGTCCATCGGCATGAAGGTAGAACCTCAGGAATTGGGTGCACAGGGAAAAAAGTACGCACAGATGTAGAGAACGAAACAGTGCAACAAGCTCATCACAACGTGCTTCATCAATTAGTGGTCATGGATCCCTACGTTGAAAAGCACCTGGAAGTGATCTGCGCCGCTCATGATGGATCTTGCACGGAGGTATGGGTCCAGAAACAACACAAGAAAAGCTTTATGACATGGCTGAAGCAACATCCCGACATACCGCATGGAGGATCTGATGATGATGACGAGACCATTGTGAGGCTTGCATCCGGCCCATTCACCCAAATTACCACATGGCAAGGATATGACATCAATGGATATAGGTTTCACACAAAAGAGAAGGACAAGAAGAGTGCATCCCAAAATAGTGGTGTTCGATATGAGGGCATCGATGAGTCGACGGTGCTAAGCAGGACATACTATGGGCAGGTTGAAGAGATATGGGAACTTAACTATGGTAGTGACCAACAAATACCTGTGTTCCGTTGCCAGTGGGTCAGGCCGAAAGGAGTTGACGTGGACGATTATGGACTAACAACCGTTGAGCTCCATAGCGTAGGCTACAAAGATGACCAGTGGGCACTAGTAGCTAGTCGCGTTGCGCATGTAGCCTACTATGTGATGCCCAGTGACAGCAAGAGACGACATGTGGTTGTTTCAGGTAAGCAGAGGATCGTGGGAGCTGACGGGGTCTAGAGTCCCGAAGAATACAACAACTATGCAGAGCTCGGGCTCTTTACAGATCATCCACGTAAGATCAAGGCCATCGAGGCCCATTTCAACAAGACAAAGATGATGCCATGGGCTCACAAAGACGGAGAGAAATTTATTGTGAAAGCGCCTACAACGAAATGAAATGTATGTCACACATATATGTAATAATGCAGGCAATGACTAAATTAATGAGAAGTTATTATTATAATTAATGGAACTCATTTGGAGAGATCCGAACTCTTTTGTGTGTATTTCGTTCGATCACTACACTGATTCTTCTACTCTACTACTATTACTACTACTACTACTACTACTACTACTACTACTACTACTACTACTACTACTACTACTACTACTACTACTACTAGTACTACTACTACTACTACTACTACTACTACTAATACTACTACTACTACTACTACTACTACTACTACTACTTCTTAACCGAGGCGGGCGCCCTTATTTGCCCGCCTCGGTTACTAGCTAGCTATATAACCTAGCCAGCCACGCCTCCGAGCCCTTACTCGCCTCGCTCTCCACTCCGCTCTCCCAGAAGGGTTGCCGCGCCGCGCCATCGCCGCCGAGATCTGTGAGCGCCCTTCCGTCCATCCCCGACACCGGTAGCGCCCCTAGTGCCCATCTGGACCTCCTCGGTGCCCGTCCCACATCCGCGACACCGATAGCCCCCGACGCCATATCCTCGACGCTGCACCACCCTCGGCGCCGCCACCGTCCCCACAGCGCCGCCTCCTCAGGGGCCTGGTTCCCATCCCTGGCTCCTCGGCCTCCTCGGTGCCCGTTCCCTCCTCGTCGTCCTCCCCAGCGACCGTCCCCGCCTCCTCAGCGGCCTCGGTTCCTGTCCCCGCCTCCTCGGCGGGCTTGGACCCCGCTGTCCTCGCCGCCCATCTCGGCCTCCCCGGTGCCCGGCTCCGCCTCCCCGACGCCCGGCCACGTGCACCTCCTTGGCGCCCGTCCCTGCTGGTCCCCACTGCCGAGGTCTGCGAGGGCCCCCGCCCACGAACACTAGCGTCACCGCCATTCGTTGGCACTCCGACATCGACTGTATGTTGAAACTCGGTTTCTTCCTCCACTGAGCCCCTCTAATTTTTGTTTCCTAAGTTCGTATTGCTGCTTGTGATGCCAAAACGCGAGCTCGATTTGTTTGATTCAACTAAGCAGATGCCACTACCAAGACTCTAGCTTGATTTGTTGTCATTTTTGAAAAATTGGGATAAATTTGAGATGAATTTGAGATAAATTGGGATGTCCTTGGCCTATGATGCAATCTTTGCAATTCTGAGGTGGCACCATTCTTTTACACATATGAGTCTTTGTTGTTGTCATGTGTCCTATTTAACCGTGGGACACATCCATTCCCAAGCAACTGGTGTAGGCTAACCACCTTGATGGCTGAGATGGATGTATCCCACGGTTACATATCTCCCATGAAATTGTTTGACACTTCTTCTACTTATTTGCCACCAGTGATGCTTACTAAATAGCTCAAAGTTTGTTGGCTTGTGCTGAGGCCTTTGTTTGGGACAGAAGAGTATTTTGGGGGCTCAGTTTGGTTGCTACTACTACCACAGTGGTTGTGGTACTATTACTACTAGCCTACTAATGCTACTACTATACTCCTACTTCTACTACTACCCTACTACTGATCTACTCTACTACTACTCTACTTTACTCTACTCTACTCCTACTACTATTACCTTACTACTCTACTCTACTCTACTCTACTCTACTCTACTCTACTCTACTCTACTCTACTTCTACTTCTCAATACCATTTGAGGGTTCTCCTTGGCCTATGATGCAATCTTTCCAATTCTGAGGTGGCACCATTCTTTTACACATATTAGTCTTTGTTGTCGTCATGTGTTCTATCCTCTCCTCTGCTTCCCTCTCCTCTCTTCTCTCTTCTATGTTCAACTTGTTTATTTGCTTTCGAATTGCAAGGCAACCACCAATGAATGTTTATAATTTGAGGCCTAATTTAATTGCTTTCTGCCTATGATGAATGCATTGCCACTTTTTGATGGATTCAGTGGTTGTTGGTTATGATCTTGGACTTGTGAGGTACTGGACCATTGTAACTCTTCTTATGGTTTCATGATTGTCATCAAGCCATGTGATAAGTCCATGCCTAGCTTTATGAAACAAGTTCAGTGGCTTGGCTGGACGACTCGCACGGTTCCATGGCTGTCATGATGTTATATCTCTATAATCTATTTGAAACATCCTTTAGCTCCAAGTCCAATGATTTTTGAAATGGCAATACAATCTGAGGCAAATTTTCATTGTATCTTGCTCTCCTATCCTCTCCTCTACTTCCCTCTCCTCTATTCTTTCTTCTATGCTGTGCTCTTATACTTCTCAACTACAAATGCAGAAGGATGCTTGCTTGGTATGTTGTTTTTGAGGGCACCAAGCTAGGTATTTACACCAGCTGGGCCGAGTGCAGTCAGTATGTCCTCAAAGTTAAGGGAGCTGTGCATAAAAAGTACAAGTCTTTTGAGGAAGCTTCTGCAGCTCTAGAGGCTTTCAACTCAAGAATCAACTCAATTCCTACTGCACCTAACCCTACCTTACCTTCCTATCAGGTTGGAGTGGCAGGCAGTCCATCTTGTTGGACTGTGATGTGGGAAAAATGTGCAGGTGTTGTTAGTTGCTTTGGTTGTGGCCAAGTGGATGAGGCTGCAATGTTATCTTGATGTAATAATTAATTAGACAAGTTGAATTGCTACTACTTATATGCCACCAGTGAAGATTACTAAATTTGGGTGTCATGAACTTGTTTATTTGCTTTCGAATTGCTTTCGAATTGCTTTCTGCCTATGATGAATGCATTGCCACTTTTTTTATGGATTCAGTAGTTATTGGTTATGATCTTGGACTTGTGAGGTACTGGACCATTGTAACTCCACTTATGGTTTTCATGATTGTCATCAAGCCGTGAGACACGTCCATGCCCAACAAACTACCGTTCATACAGGATGGCCTAATGGCTGGGCTGGACGAGTCTCACGGTTCCATGGCTGTCATGATGTTGTATCTCTATAATCTATATGAAACATCCTTTATCTCCAAGTCCAATGGTTTTTGAAATGGCAATACAATCTGAGGCAAATTTTCATTGTATCTTGCTCTCCTATCCTCTACTACTGATCTACTTTACTACTACTCTACTCTACTCTACTCCTACTCCTTTTCAAGATGTGTTGAGGCAGTGGCATATGCAATGATGTGTACTCTTTTATGCTGAGGCAGCGGCTATGATGATCAAATGTCCCCTACTTGTAAGCTCCTAAACTAGGATGGCTTGGATACAAGCAACCAGTTTAGAAGCGATGTGATGACAGTGGGGCTAACCTGAGCCAATTTTATACTTGAAACTTTTTTTTGATTCATCAATTATGTAATTTTCTTTATCAAACTTTTGTATCTTGACTAACAACATTATGTAATTGGAAGTATGTAAATGGAGTTCCGAGATGAATATAATGATTTCATTTTGTTTACATTTATGAAATATGCATATAAATCTAATCATATAGCTTGCAATGGCGAACGATATGGGAGAATGGCGTGAACCTACCCCCGTCAACAGCTCGGACACCTCTGACGACTCAGAGTCAACTTCATTCTTGAGTGTGTCAATAACACCGCCGCCTCCAAAGAAACCTCGTGGAGATGAAGATGATGATCCTGATTATGATCCGATGGGTGAAGTACAAGGACCATATCGGGAAGCACTAGAGCACTCCCTGAACGACAATGTTGAACAAACAAGGCTAGAGGTATGTACTTGCAACAAAGCTTGTCTTTGATTAACACAACATTTGAGGGCCTCCTGGAAATAGTTTAATGTGAGTTCTTAACAGATACCGGTGGTGCCTCGTCGTTTGGAGTTCTGAGATGAGGAAGAAAGGGTGGAGGAACCACCAGCTCCCTCAACGACAACTTCTTTGACAAAAGGTAAAAAGCCAAAGAGGAGAAGAGGCCAACACGGCAGGCACAAGGTGAATGATGAAGTGCATGCCATATACCAAGTTGGGGCACAGGGAGAACCCTTACAGCCAATGACTGTCCTCGGCACCTTCAACAACCAATGCTCTTGTATAGTCAGAGAGAAGGTGCCTATCACGTACAGTGATTGGAAGTCAGTCCCAGACCACTTGAAGACATATGTTTGGGATGAGCTGCTGACCCGATTCTCGTATCCCGAGGGCTATGATGTAGCAAAGTGCAAGGCCCATGCATTACACATTGCAGCCAAAGCTCATCGCCAGTTTAGGTGGATACTAAATAATGATTTTGTCAAAAAAGGAAAGAGTGGTTTAGAGCGCTACAATTTCCTCACCTCAGATGTTTGGGAAGAATTTGTGGCACAGAAAAAAAGTTAAGAAGCAAAAGCAAAGAGCGAGAAGTTCTCTCAGCTCGCGAAGAGGAACGTGCACCACCACCACCTAGGTATGACAGGGTATGCCGCTAAGAAGCCAAAATGGCGGGAGGAAGAAAGGATCGCAGCTGAGGCCAGACAACCAGATGAGTACATGGGCCTCGATGAGAGGGCACGTGACTACCTAAAAGCCCGTAGGCCAAAAGTACTAAAGGAGGGGAATACCAAGTTCAACGAACCGCAAAATGAGGAGGCGGAGAAGAAGATCCTAGCGGCCGCTGCGGCCGAGCAAAGCGGGTCGTTCAACCCCCACAGAGAGAAGGACCAACTCACTGAGGCACTGGGGAACCCAGAGCACCGTGGCCGTGTCCATGGCATATCATCGAGAAAGAGCTGGAAAACAGTGGAGTCCTAGGGATCCGATGCAACCTCTAGGACTAGGCAAGCATACAAGGACAGTCTTGTCCAACAAGGCCGTGATGAGGCTATGAAGGAGTTTGTTATGGGAAAGATTTCAGAGGCGTTCACGAGTAATGACCCCTCAATGGTTGAGTTGAGGTCGCAGATGTTTCGCCAGGCTGGTGTGGTGGTACCAACGATAGATGTCATACAAAGCCAGATGGTGCCCCCAACCGGAGGACTGCCGCAGTACCCGGTCGACGATATTGTTAAACCAACACCATGCCAGCTCGTGGTTCCATACGGCAGGATGTCAAAAAGACAGATGGCGGTGGGCACAGGCATAGCATTGCCAGGACGCCTATATGACGACAAGCCGATCCCGGAACACTATGCTAGGGTCAAGGTAACTTGGATGCACCCGGACCACTAGGACGATGAACTCGACATACCCACACCTTGTGGGGCCAAGTACTTTCGAAGTTTATGAAGGACCGAGAATGCAATAACAAGGCGACCAGAGGGGGGGTGAATGGGAGCACAAAAATTTCTCTCGAAACTTTGGCCTTTTGTCCCCAAAATCAACCCCCGAACGCTTCGATCAAAACCGTGATGCCCACGACCCTTGGAAGAGGGTGAATGATCCCTAGGATCACAGCGAGGCACCACAAAGCGATTGCCAACCAAACGCCAAAGATACCGGCACAAGTTCGACCCCCAAAAGCCAAGTCCCGAATGTAGATGGAAGACTACGTCGAGAAATCCCCAAATACCAATGCTAATGTTGACGCTCACTAATGCTCATAATTAACCATCAACTATTGCATGAAATGACACTAAATGAATTACAAAGCATAGTTGTAGGGTTTGTAACTAACAAGTTCCACGAGTTTTGGTGAATTGTGATTCTGCAGGGACTAAACCAGGAAACCAGCGCTGATTGCTTCCCCTAGAAGGAAACCGACGGGAGATAACGCAACCGCCATGTCAGGAAGTTTTTAGAATACTCCAGAGGACACCAGAAGACACTAGGAGGTCGGGCACCGCGGGACCCTGCCAGGTTGGACCGACCGGTCCCACCATGAGACCGACCGGTCTCCCCCCGGGCACGCTGGCTTCCGTCTTCTGCAAGCTTCCTCCACCGAACCCTAGGACTCATCTCCACCGTCCCTGAAGTCGGTTTGATCTAACGACCGCGGTTGATCCCTCAGGGCTATATAAGCAGCCCCAGACCCCCCTCTCCAGGCATCTCCATCTTCATTATTCATCTCCACATCAGAAACTAGGGTTTCAATTAGAAGTAGAGGTCCCTCTAGATGAATCTCTTCTAGTTCATCTAGAATTAGATCTAGTTCATCTAGTTGTAATCAAGAGCCAGCTATCAAGTAGAAGACTAGTTATCCCTCTAGTTTAGGTTTAGAACCTAGTCTTATATTAGAACTAGAAGAGAGAGAGAGAGAGAGAGAGAGGAAGAGATCAAGAAGGAGCTCCGGCCTGTCGGATCACTTCTTCATCTTGTACCTGTGGATTCAAGTTCATCATCAACTTCAGCGATTGTTTCGGTAATCAAAGTCTATATTTAAGTTTGAGCTATTGTTCTTATTATTCTTAAAGATTTATGACTCTCTTTTGAGTACTTTAAATTCTAGTCATTCTAGAGTTGGAGTAGTTGGATAGTGTAAGCATGGTGCTTAGACTTGATAGCTCATATATGCCTCCTATAACGCCGGTAGTAGTGGTTGTTCGCAAGGGTGACTCTTATAGCCTTGTTGATTCTTCTATAGTCCACTTACCCGTGTGTAGGCTCGGTAGGATTATATATTTGCATAAAAGACTCATACTCTGTTTGTGACCTTTTATGGCAACTTCCCCACTAAGAATAATACAAACATATCACTCTTAAATTGGAATTAGATAACCTTAGTGATCCCCTCTATGCTTCTAGATTCTCCGTCCTTGTTTGCTACTCAGGGGTTAGACTTTAAGATTTAACACTATCCGTTCCTTTGGGTTCGATATTAAAACTGGGTTACTCCGGTGAAGTGCTACATCGATATTAAGTCCTAGTCTAACCTTGTAATCATACTTTTATCTTTTTCCGTTTTGTCCCAGTCTTTTCATTATTTTTGTTTTCATTCTTATGAATGTTGTTTTTGAATTCCACTCTTATCTATCACTACCCCATGAGCAAGCCATAACCAGTAGAATCCTTATACCCCATCATAATACCTGGTTATGAGCTATGCCTACCTTTCTGCTGCATTGTCCTTGTAATGAGCATAGAAATATAATTGTAAAAATATTCCTTCGGGCATTTTGTCACTAACCTTCCTAGGTCTGGAGCAGAAAAGAATGAAGGAACAACAAACACAAGGTATGTCCCACCAATCATCATGCAACATTGAATTACATTCATCCAATCTTGATTTGTGCAAAATCCAAGCTTGGGGAATAGACTTTCTAAGAATATTTCTTGTTGCTATGTTGGTTGTCCCTAGCTTTAGGATATGCTCATGTACTAATCATACTCTTTCATCACCATCTGAATAAATCTCTACAATGCTTTCATGTTACCTTTACCTGCTATAGTATATGAATGGGTTTGAAGTACAGTCATACATCTCTTTAAATTAGGCATGGTGTTTAGTTTAAACCACGAGGTGTGTTGATTTCGCTTCAGAAGGATTTTAAATTGAGCATGGTTCTTAGGTTAGAATACCTTTCTAAGTCAAATTAGACATGGTGTCTAGGTTGATTTCTGAACTGATAATATACTATAGTAGATATTGGATATTTTGTTGGACTAACCCCTGCAGGAAAACTTTTATTATTAATTTGGGATAGTCCGGAGACGAACTCACACTGAAGATGAAGAGACACATGAACTTTAACAACTCTTGCACAATGAAGACTCAGCTCATTCATCAGGGATGAAAGAACTGTGAGTATCAAAGTTTATTTATTTTGTCTTCTACTGCAAGTTATCTTTTGACTTGAATCATGTTAAAGTGCAGCCAACACATAATAGTCTATGCTAAAATAATCCTAAAAACATCTCCTTATTAGCATAGATATAAAATACATATGTTGTGGATAACAACCCATGTTTCAAATTCTTGCAATCCTTCGGGTATATGTCCACTAACATTATGCAGGAGAGAAATTTTGTTCATCCGTGGTTTGGTGTGAACATTGAAGATCCAAAACTCAAACCATAGACACACAAACCTACTCTCAGATCACAAATGGTGCTAGCCTAGCTTTGAGTCTTGCTTGGGCGCTGATGACAAACAGGATGCAACTTACCTCGTACGAGACAACCTATGCCTACAATCATCATTGTCCAAGATATCAAGACAAGAAGTGGGAAGTTATCCTCTTTTCTAATCAAGAGCTAGCTTGAGAGACAAGATGGTACCACTACAACAATAGCAAGATCTACAAGTCAAACATATGAACATGTTGTTGGGAGTCCATCTACATCGCAAGCCAGCCTGGGAGATAATTCCGTTGTCTAGATGTGTTCCACAATCAAAGGGAGGAAGGAGAAACCCAACTTCAAACATATTGATCTTCTACTCACCACTTTGATCAGTACAAACCACTAGATGTTGTCCCAATTGAGAAGAAGAATATGATCCACCACTCATTCTTGGAAGATCGTTCCTGAACACCATCAATGTTATCATCTTTGTCAGACCTGGAGAAGTCAACTTTTGGATCTTTCTCTGCATCTTCAACATCTACATCACTTATGAGCAGCCAAACAGAACCAAGAGAAAACGTCAAAGGGAGAACCAACTGCCAAGAATTGAGGAGGGCATCAGGAAGGATGAAGCCACTGCACAACAAGAGTTAGAAAGATGAAGAGATTACCTGAGTTAGCAAATCAAGAAGAACAGTCGATAAGATCTCCATCATCTAGATACTGTTGAGAGAACAAGTCTCAGTTGTGACACTACAAGAAAAAAGACTCTCATAGAGGCACTCAAGCAGCAGCTCTAAATTCAAGTCTCTTGCCAACCCAATGCTTAAAGGAAAACAAGAAAGGTTGATAAGAGAAGAATGCGGAACTGTCCCTACATCCTCATAATACAGAATTAATACAAGAAAGAGAGAGGATCCTAGTCAGCATACTTGAGGAACAATGCGCCTTCACTGATAAGTCGACACATAGAGAAGGAAGGTCGATACCTATAAAGATGATTCCACTGTGATCTTCCTCCTCTCAATCACACTACGAGACAAACAAGAGAAGACAAGCCAGCTAGACAAGAGAAGCTTCCACAAGGAGGTTCGACACATCACTCTTCAATGACAAAGTAACATTTCAAGGTAAGTAACCATCACTTTAAAAGCTTCTTCTTGATTCTAGTATGAACATAAATAAAGAACAAAACATGTTTAAGTTGCACCTCACTTGATCCAACCTAATCAACTCAACATGTTTAGTCCTTTGATCTTTGTTCCTAGCTTTACTCTCTTGAATCTCACTGTCTTAACTAAATGAGCTAAAATGTTGTGCATCTGACCTTTGGAAGATGATCTCAATTATGAAAAGATCGACACTTGATGCATAGATTATCCTTCCTTGGGTTAAGTAATTTGATCTGTTAAATATTTTAAGATGCAACTTTTATGCTCATCCTCTGATCCTATCACTCATGTTAAGATTGAATAGGACACATAAACAAAAAGTTTATCTTGTGCAATGTGCCTAAGGTTAGAGGAGAATAAACTTTTGGTTCTGTTGGTGTTTTTCCACCAACAGAGCCGATGCACTTGATCTCTACCTTGTCTTTATGAGCAAGACACACTCTTGAGCAAAACATGGAGAAGTCACTCCCAAATTCTACAGAGTGAAGGTCCTAGATCTACAAGAACATGCACACTGAGCAAGATGCTGCCAGCGTCCATAATTAACGCTTCACTTCAAACTGCTGGACGAACAAATAACATGAGTGACACCATATCAAGAGGCATAGTCAAGAAGGAATGATGGAAGACGTTGTAATCAGAATTAGAGGTCATGAAGTCCCCACAGACTTCTTGATCCTCGACATGAGAAGACGATGATGTCCACCTCACTCTAGGAAGACCATTCCTCCACACTATAAGTACAATCACTTACAAGAGAAAATCCATTTTCACTTTCCTGAAGAAAAGGTACGATGCTATTTCATCAACTACATACCCAATAAAGCACTCAAGAAGAACAGAAGTGAAAGACGCCGCTCTCAATGCCAAAGAAGACAAAATATCAATAATAGACAGGCCAATCACGAAGAAGAAGCTATCGACACTGTCCCAGAAAAGAAAGGAGGGAAACCTCAAGACAGTGAACCACAGGAAGTGAAGACTCAGACCAAGAAAGTATGAATGAAAAAGACTGCACCTCAGAGGTACAATCAATAACAACTTTCCAAACGCCTGACATACCTTGGGAGGTCTGAACCAAGGGAAGGTCCGGTTCGTCGGACCTAAATATCCGAACCTTCGCCAAAAGGTAAAAACCGGTAGTTATCCTCATATTTACTTTCCTGCATATTTCTCATATTTAATCCATAATCATTTCTTATATAATCATATTTAATTCACAAACATTTTAATTAGAAAAAAAAATATTTTACTGCATCATAAAGCCCCATGTGAATAATTCTATGGCGTGTAAAAACCCGCAGGAATGTTCACCGTGGTGGCATAAAAATAAATAATAATAAAAATAAATATGCATGCATTCATCTTGTGCATTTTCTCTTGCATCATAAAAATAAAATACAAAAATATTGAGAAAGAGATCTTACTAAAATTCTAGACAACTAAGGCTTGAGTGGTCAACCATTAATGCATAATCTGTTCCACAAGTTTTGTTGTCTATTTGAGTTTCACAGGATTTGAAAGGCCAAGAAAAGCTGACGAGCAAGTGAGTGCTCCATCCACTGTTGGAGCACTGTCTCAACAATCATCAACATCAACCAAAGCTCTAATAGAGGAAGGACATATTGTGACAGAACCGACCAATTTATACTAGATTAAGCACCGAATCGCTGCTTGCGCAGAGACTACAAGTACTTAAGCTCGTATAAACCCGGTAGTCCGGAAATCTCGAAGGATTTCAAGTCATTCAACTTTAACCAAGATCGTAATAGATTAGCGTACATGTCCACGACCTACATTCAGTTCGCACATAGTTCAAATACATCGGAGTTCAACAGTTATTACAAACCATAGTTTGAATTCAAAAGCGGAAACGACATAGTTTTGAAACACAAGTCCTTAGTTCACAATACAGTGCCATATGCTTGATCAATCCACAAAAGCATCAGGGAAGATAAGGGTCGACCATGCCCATGGTCTAGTCACTGCCCTCGACGGGGTACAGACAGTTCTCGCAATAGCCGTAGAAGCATTGCCCATCTGCAACAACAAGGGATAGAACCCTGAGTACGAGGAGGTACTCAGCTAGACTTACCCGTCATAAACCAGAAATAATTGACACCAAAGATTATGCAAGGCTATATCTGGGTTGGCCACACTTACCTTTTTGCATAAAAGCATTTTATTATTAAATAATCATCGTTAGAGTACTAGCAGTCACTTTTATGTAATCAGCCTGATTATCTAGATTTGCACCTGATCTAGAGCAAACACTTGACTACTTATTCAAGCAAGAGTGACTATTTCATCAATAGCCTTTCAGATTCACCAACCATGACCATCATTAATTCCATATATTACTACGGTAACACATGCCCAGTCAAGTTACTCACTAACCAGGAGCGATGGCGATTATAATCGATTCCTACCAGCTGGGGACAAAATGTCGCACACTCGCCCGACACACCCTGCCAGGTGGCCGTTGGCGACCACTTCAGGAGGTTCGAGAACCCAAATCGCGGGATGGCCATGGGCCCTTCTACACCGGGGGTTGTCTCAATGCCAGGTCGCTCAAGCTATTAACTGCCCACGGTCATGCCAGGTCGATCAGGCCCTGCCTGCCCTCGGACCATGCCAGGTCGATCAGAATAGTTGCCCACGGTACATATAAGGCCCTGGGTGTTAGGCGTCAACATCTCCATCACCGGCTCGAAAAACCTTACTCGGCTTCACGGGAGGTACTCCGACCTACTCCGTTAAGTGATTGACGCGTTCAAAATGACTGAGGTGTGCCTTCGTCGGGTCCTAATCGACACAGACGGGAGACTACTAGCACACAGAACCCATGTCCTGCTGCTCCTACATCCCGCCCGGTCTCAGATTAATTATCACATGGTTATCTCCATGATAGCACCAGGCTAAACATGATCAGTATCCACCAATATGCGGGAGACAGGAAATCACCCGACTTTTACCGGTCTAAGCAGGCTAAGCATAAACGAGCCTAGACTTATCAGGGATAACAAGATAGTATTTGCAGGTGGACAAGGATAATTAATTAATGCAGCAACGGTATCACACAACTCCTATAACCTAATGCAACAATCATATCAGGTTAACTTGTAAACGGTAATTTGCAAACCGTAGGAGAAAATGCTCCGGGGCTTGCCTCGCTCGAAGTCGGCGGGGCGGTGATCACGGCACTCCGGCAGGTCCTCAGCGTCTCCTTCCGGAACCCTCTCCTCCGGTGCCTCCTCCTGGCACTGCTCCTCCGGCGTCGGTTCCTGAGCTTCCACTACCGATCCTGCATGATGCGGTACATGAATGAATAACATGAATGCACACGGAATGCATGGTGATGCAACATGGAGTAACAATTCAGGAGATAAGCATATGTCATCTACTGTTAACCAACCACCTAATTTAACATAACTAACTTACTACGTCCTGTTGTCACCACATCAAAGTTTGCTTAACGGGTCTATTAACCTCTAGCCAGAGCTAGACTAACTCTAAACAAACCAACCTATAACAGCAACCCATTCTAGACGGCTTGGGAAAAATCTACAAAAAATACTGGAGATTCACAACACTTAATCTAATCCCCTGTCCAAATTTCATCCCATTTGGACCTAGACTCTACCCCCTATGAAAAAGACAAATTCTATCATGAAAAGGTGCTTTGAACTACACCCCCTAGTACAAAGTGTCAAACAACAAATCTCATAATTTTCTTCTGAACTTCTTAGCACAAGAGCAATCAGTAAAAATTACCAAGTCTATACTCTTCATATTTTAATTACTACAAAATAAACAAGAAAACAGCATTTAACCATTTTAATTACTATTGCCAAATTATTTCACAGAGCAATCTCATTTTACATTTTTCCCAGAAACTATTCCTCAACACCAACCTAACAAAACAAGAATCACATTTTTATGAGCTATACATAATTTACTAAGCATTTAACAAGATTTCAGCCTCAACATGAATTAAATATAACTACACAGAAACTCACCACAAACTGGACATATTATATTTTTCATGCATAGACCTCAACATAACAATCCTAACAAAACTTGTTTCACTTTTTTAGCATTTATATTTAGCAAGATATGAATTAAACAAGCATTACAACAATTTCTGAAAACTTATTTAAACAAAACCCTGAAAAACATTCAAACCTAAACTGCTACGTGCACCCAAACCAGTGCACACAGACGGAACCTGACTCACTGACGCGCGGGCCCTCGGGTCAAACTGACCCCACTCGTCAGACACACCGAACAGGGGAGGAGGTTGACCATGCCGTGGCTCGCCGGCGGCGAACTTTCCGGCGAAGCCAACTCCACCGACAGACTCCCCTTCTCCTTCCGCACCCAACGGTACTCTCGGCTGGCACAGCGCACACGCGGATCGAGCTCGCCGACGGCGATGGCGAACACGGCGGCGCGGGCGAGCTACGCCGGCCGACTCCGGCCACGACGAGCTAAACGGACTCCCGAATCCTACTCCGGTGACCTTCGTAAACCTAACCCGAGGCTCAGAAGCCAGGGTTCGAGCTTCGAGCACCCGCGTCCACGGCGGTGCCACTCCGGCGACCATGGCGAGCGGCGGACGACGGCGTACTCGCACTTCCAGACCCTAATCGGCTTAACCGACACCTCCAACACCTTCTACGAGCCTCGGCGATTCGTGAACACGAGCCAATACCGACGGACGGCCATGGGAAGGAAGTTGGCCACGGAGGACCAAGCTTGCCGGCCATGGCGGACATGGCGGACAACGGCGTTCCGCGGGCACCTAACCCTAATCAGCTTAACCATCATCCCCTAACTCCTCCTCGGACCTCACTGACCCCTAAACACGCGCTAGGGCAACACGCAACCACGGGACGGAGGCCGGCCACGGCGAACCGAGCACGGCGGTCATGGCGGCCATGGCGGCGGCTCACTTCGGGGTTTGCCTAGGGTTTCCTATGGAGCGTTAAGGGCAGCACAGGGTACGGGAGCTCACGGCGAAGCTTGGTGGGTGGGTGGATGGATGGTACGGTGGCGGCACGGCGGCGAACGGCGGCGGCGCCCTGCTTTCTCCCCTTTTCCGCTCGGGCACCGGCGAACGAGAGCAAGAGCGAGGGAGGGGACAGAATGGAGGGAGGAGCGGCGCGGCTCGGGCAGCGGGGCGAGCGGGCAGCTTATGCTCGCCACGCCGCGCGCGGACGCTGCGTCCCCGGCCGGATTGCGCCACGCGGCGGGCGTCTTCTGCGCGCGGTCGGCCACGACCGGCGTCGATTCAAACTGAATCGGCCGAATTCAGCTGCTGATGGCCGACTGACGGCCGAACTTTGGTCACGATTATCTCCTAATCCACTCAGTGAAACGCTAAACCACTTGTTCCATTGAGTAGAGCTACATACCATCTACAACTTTGGTTACAAGATCAAGGTTTGGTTCGGCCTAGATTGCTCCAGGAAAAGCTCCAAAGATGGCTAGATGAAACTGTTTTGGACAGATAGGACTTAGAGAAATTTTCTAAGTCTAAACTCCCTCTAATCTGCCTTGTGGGTCCCAAAACACCTTGTTAAACCCATTTTCATGAGTTGGGCCTTAAACAACTTTTGTTCTACTCTAAATTCTACACACTTTTGGTTAAGGGCCCACAGCCATGCAAAGCTTCTATCAAGAAGGTCTTAGTTAGTCAAACAAAAGGACTCCTAGGGCTCAATTAAGGCAACCAGGGTTAAAGGCTTAGTTAGCAAAAATGACCAACATAAACCTAGCTTCATTTTGACTCCCCAACAAGGTTCAACTACTAAGAAGACTCTAGCACTCCACAACCAAGTCAAACAAGCATTTTAACAAGCAGAGCATCACAAGAGCACACAGAAATGATACTTAACAAAAAGAATGCAACATGAGATGATGATGCTTTATGCTCATGAGATGTCAAGTTATGCATTTAGGGTTGCTTAACACCTAGGGTGTTACACATATCCACTGCCAGTCTGCTACATTGCAAGATCGAACGACTACGTCAGCATTCAGCTTGGGGGAAGGCACCCCCGTGTATCCACGTAAGTATCTTTATCCTCTTAAGTTTTTTCATTCTATAAACAAAATGAAAACACCAAAAATATGTGAGCACATGAAGGTTCACTCTTAAAAATGAAAACACCAAAAATATGTGAGCACATGAAGGCTCACCCTTAAAAAGAAAAGAACAAAAATATGTGGGCACATGAAGGCTCACCATTAATTAAAAAAGAGACAAAAATATATGAGCACATGAAGGCTCAACACTATTAAGGGAACCAGCTTAGGGGAGACGCACCCCCGTTATCTTCACGATTCAGGTATGTCTTTATTATTATTACTACTACTATTATTATTGGCTTTTTATTTTATATCTTAAAGTGGGTTAGATTAAATAAATAAAATAGTGTGTCTAGTTTGTTTTAAGAAGTTGATGACTAAAGAAGTACCCTCTCTCTAATCTTTTGCATTGAAATGATGAATAGTTGCTCTATCTAATTTATTTCAAGTACCTAGTCTTCAAAGCATGAGTTCTCCTCATTAATAATGATGCCTTAAAATAAAATTAAATACATGGATGGCAAATACTTAATCTAAGGTCTAGGTAATTGGGATATGACATATGATGATTTGAGCTGCTATTATCTTGTTCTAAACAACACTAAAGTTTCGGAGATTTCTAAATATGAATATGACTAATAATTGCATTGAGTTAAATTAAGCTTTGCGACCCTGTGAGATGTTATCTTGCCATTGAATTGAGTTCACTTACACATTTCATCTATCTTCCGCATAAATGCTCATAATTATCTGTTGTTACCCTCTCAGAAGTTTGTTGGAAGCATATGGCTATTAAAAAAAAGAAAAAAAAGAGAGAAAAGAAAAAAAGATCCGAGGAAATAAAAAGGGACAAGTGTCTGAAACCTCAAAAAGATAGATCACGAGGAAATAAAAAGGGGACAAGTGTCCGGAACCTCGAAAAGAAAAAAAAGAGAAGAAAAAAAATGTCAGAAAAAATGGGCACGTGCCCGACAGTAGAATTAGCCTAATAGCCATATGTCTCTGATAAACAGAAGAGAGTGAATATATTCAAAAGAGCATCCGACTCCATTTTTCCATAACACATGCACTTCTTGATTCAATGGTTGGTTGACTTTCTCTTTGGATCCGTTGTTTAATTTGACAACACATGTATTAAAAATTTTGAAAATTAATTAAAACTCCGGAATAAAGGTGAAGTAAAGGAACTAGAGACATAGTGCTTGATTTGATCGTTCAATCTCTCAATTATTCAAGACCTAAGATAAGAGTAATAAGCACCATGAAGAATAACATGTTATGTATCGGAGAATTTTTGTTTAACAGTAGGTATACTTGTTGGAAGTAAAGATATTGTAGCAACTCCTGATCCATTGTTGAGATTGGCTTTGTTCGGGACTAGCAAAGGTTAAGCTTGGGGGAACTTGTTGACGCTCAGTAATGCTCATAATTAACCATCAACTATTGCATTAAATGACACTAAATGAATTACAAAGCATAGTTGTAGGGTTTGTAACTAACAAGTTCCACGAGTTTTGGTGAATTGTGATTCTGCTGGGACTAAACCAGGAAACCAGCGCTGATTGCTTCCCCTAGAAGGAAACCGACGGGAGATAACGCAACCGCCACATCAGGAAGTTTCTAGAAGACTCCAAAGGACACCAGAAGACACCAGGAGGTCGGGCACCGCGGGATCCTGCCAGGTGGGACCGACCGGTCCTACCATGAGACCGACCGGTCTCCCCCCGGGCCCGCTGGCTTCCGTCTTCTGCAAGCTTCCTCCACCGAACCCTAGGACTCATCTCCACCGTCCCTGAAGTCGGTTTGATCTAACGGCCGCTGTTGATCCCTCAGGGCTATATAAGCAGCCCTAGACCCCCCTCTCCAGGCATCTCCATCTTCATTATTCATCTCCACATCAGAAACTAGGGTTTCAATTAGAAGTAGAGGTCCCTCTAGATGAATCTCTTCTAGTTCATCTAGAATTAGATCTAGTTCATCTAGTTGTAATCAAGAGCCAGCTATCAAGTAGAAGACTAGTTATCCCTCTAGTTTAGGTTTAGAACCTAGTCTTATATTAGAACTAGAAGAGAGAGAGAGAGAGAGGAAGAGATCAAGAAGGAGCTCCGGCCTGTCGGATCACTTCTTCATCTTGTACCTGTGGATTCAAGTTCATCATCAACTTCAGCGATTGTTTCGGTAATCAAAGTCTATATTTAAGTTTGAGCTATTGTTCTTATTATTCTTAAAGATTTATGACTCTCTTTTGAGTACTTTAAATTCTAGTCATTCTAGAGTTGGAGTAGTTGGATAGTGTAAGCATGGTGCTTAGACTTGATAGCTCATAAATGCCTCCTATAACGCCGGTAGTAGTGGTTGTTCGCAAGGGTGACTCTTATAGCCTTGTTGATTCTTCTATAGTCCACTTACCCGTGTGTAGGCTCGGTAGGATTATACATTTGCATAAAAGACTCATACTCTGTTTGTAACCTTTTATGGCAACTTCCCCACTAAGAATAATACAAACATATCACTCTTAAATTGGAATTAGATAACCTTAGTGATCCCCTCTATACTTCTAGATTCTCCGTCCTTGTTAGCTACTCAGGGGTTAGACTTTAAGACTTAACACTATCCGTTCTTTTGGGTTTGATATTAAAACTGCGTTACTCCGGTGAAGTGCTACATCGGTAGATTTTATCTGTGCGCTTGCGGATAAAGTAGAGTGTGCGTTAATTTATACCAACAGCTAACAAGTAGCAAAGATACCTAGAGAGGTTCCTTGAACAACTCTAGGGTCAAACGAGAGGTCCGGAAGCCAAACGGAGAAGTCGGGAGAGAAAACGCACTAAACCAGAGGTTTCAGCCGATTCTCGGACTGTCCGACCCTAAGGTCCCGGACTGTCCGCCCCTACTGCGGACTGTCCGTGAGGGGATGGCGGACTGTACGCCGGCAAAAACCCCGAAACAGCACAGTTGTTGCAAGTCCCCTGGACGTTCCCGGACTGTCCGCGAACTCCAACGGCGGACTGTCTGCGGTTCAAAAAGGGCTCGTCCAACAGCGCGGAGTCAGGCCACTGGTCTGACCGACACCGACGCGTGGACTGTCCGCGGTTCTCCTGGCGGACTGTCCGCGGATGAGCAGAGAGGGCGATTTCGGTCGCCCCTCTCACGAATCCTCCCAAATCCGAATCAAATCTCAATCCTACGTTCCCAAACTTGGAGAGGATGTTCACGAGGTAGTTAGGAGACTATCCCCAAGAAATCATCCGCTCAAATCAACCAAAACACCGGGAAATCGAAGGGGGAGGAGTATGAACGAAAAAGCGCCACGAAAACAAAATCAACCCGATCTACTTGTTTACGAGGAGTTAGATGAATTCCTTCGGTGGAAATGATCTCCTCACTATAAAGAACAAGTAGATTCAAACGGATTTTGCAAAGACGCAGTAGAGAGGGAGATCGACTAACGGGAAAAACACGGAGAAATGAAGAACGCGAAGAACACGAACAAAACGTGAATCAAGTCATCGATCTGCAACCGTGTGGCTACCACACGTTACAACAGTGAGATTACGGTCTCACTTCCTCAAAATCTCCAGTACACAGAGGTATGGTTCTCTACGGATCTCAATTGCTACAGCAGGGGATTGGGAGAGCAGGAAAACCTAGAAGGCAAAGAGCAAATGGCTGAGATGGAATGGGAGGAGGGTGTCTCCCTCTACTTATCCTAATTCTAATTCCTACTCTACCCCTCTCTAATTACAGAGTGAACCAGCTAAACCCTAGGGTTATTCTGGACCAACTCGAAGATGCTCGTGATCCGACGGCCACGCCCGCACAACTCGTAGCGTTGCCTCGACGCAACCTCACTGATTGCCGCCACGTGCCACCACCGCTCCGCTCGTCCTTTTCCTGGACTTCGCCCCTGGTTTTGAGGCCCAAACCGGGAAACCAGCCTTCACGACCAACCCCCGATTTTGAGGCCCAAACCGGGAAACCAGCCGTCCATCGCCTGTGTTTTGTGGCCCAAACTCAGAAACCCGCAGCACCCAGGTTTTGAGGCCCAAACCTAGAAACCGTCCTCCGCCCGAGTTTTGTGACCCAAACTCAGAAACCATCAGCGCCCAGGTTTTGAGGCCCAAACCTGGAAACCGTCCACTCGGTGGTTTTTCTGTGGCTCAACAACCAAACCGAGTCGTAGAAGGGATGCACCGCCTGTGCACCCCGTCCACCGGCATGTGTCCCCAAGTCCTCGACTCGAGCAACACCATGCCCGCAAGTCTCCGCTCGTCGCTGTCCCAGGCTGTCAGCCACCACAGCTGATCCTCGGGCCACTGGTCCCTCAGTCCAAGCCTCACGTCTGCCCTTCTCCACTCTCGGTCCATCGGCATGGCATGTCTCTACTTGACCTTCACCTTGCCTCTGATCACTGTATCCGTGCTCGACACCTGCACAACACAAGCCAAAGAACATGCGCATTATCTCAGTTGACAATCACTCATCACTCAGAGACTCGGCATAAACCCATGTATCCGCAAATCTCCCCCTTGATGAGTGCATTGTCAACTACCAACTCAAATCATCATGGAATGGAAGAAGGAAGCAAGAAGGAGAGAGAACTCGACCAAATGACCCAAAAGCATATCAAAGCCGAAGAAGGTCAAGTGGAAGGAGCGAAACAACTTGGTTCCCACAGACATGGGCAGCGGCTCAACGCAACCAAGCAAAGCAAAGCCAGCCCTCAAGAAGAGGTAGAACAGGCTCAACACCGCTAGCAAGAAAGCTCGATACCAATCGAAAAATCAATTGAAATCCAAGCAAAGATAGAGCTAGCCCTCAAGAAGAGGTAGAACAGGCTCAACACCGCTAGCGAGAAAGCTCAATACCAATTGAACAGGCACAAGAGCAAAGACGCTAGACCCTCAAGAAGGAGGCAAAGGCTCAACACAACTAGTCATCCAAAAATGCTCCAAACCAATTGGAATGCTCAAAGACCAAGCAAACTCCCCCTCAAATAGTGCACACAACCAGGAAATCTCCCTCTTTGTTCAACTCGGAAAGCATATGATTTGCAAGTTTTCCTCCCCCTTAGTTGAACATAGAGTGTACACATGATTTGTCAATATTTTCTCCCCCTTAGTTGAAAATGCACCATCAAATATCTCCCCTCCAAAATGCATATGAATCAAGATGCAAGTTAGCAGCTTCAGGAATATAGTCGATAGAGTATGAAGATGCTGGACAGCGTGCTGATCCGATGACTTATACAATGCACAGAATGCTAGCAAAGGCTCAAACTGATCACCAAATACGAAATATGAGTATGTGAGCAAAGTGAGCAGTTGTGAGCCAAAAAAGGTACTCACCATCAAAATAGCACCAAACATGTGTAGACAGGAAGTCAAACAAGTGCTAAACATGTATACCCGGTGAACTATCCCTAGCACAGGTCAACCATCATGCTATAGAATGAAACATAGACTTGTGTATCCAAATTTTATCGGAGTTGCAGCGGTTAAATTACACAAGTTTAGATTTCAGCATGTGATTGCGAGAGATTGAAAACTTGTCATCACCTAACTTTTCAAATGTGTGAAGCCTATGCAAAAGCAACAGTTTCGGTCAAACACTACACAGCTCAAGTTTAACTCAAAGTGCAATGAGAAACAGTCTCGAAACTGTGATGTGCTGACAAGCAGTCCCGTCTCGATCTCTCCAATTCACTTAACTTGGTTCAAATTTTATTTCAGAATATGAACATACCAAGCAAGTGAATGACTCAGAACTAGAGACATAGCAACCTAGCATATATGAAAAGCACGAGTGAATTCTACACATCCTACACATGCTAGTTGCATATCTCAATGGTGAACAATTTCAAGTTTTATGTTCATTCAGCAGGTTCACCATTTCAAAAATAGCTCAGCTCACAACATGCATTAGTGATCAGAAAGAGCATAAGCTACAAGCATCATCATAAAGCATCGGAGCAAATACTATAGAGCATAGCCACATTCTAAGGATTATATACATGAAGCTCTAAATGTAAATATGCAAGATGAAATGCAAAGATGCATGAAGAAACCAATTGAAAAACACAAAGTCAGTTTATAATACAAGAGTCAAAATGTTTCCCCCATCTAAAAGGTGAAACACACACCAAGCTCACCTCTCAACCTAGCAAAAGTTGATTGGTCCAAAGGCTTGGTGAAAATATCAGCCAACTGCTGTTGAGTATCGACATGGCGAAGGTCGATATCACCCTTCTCATAGTGGTCTAGCAGAAAATGAAAGCGCACATCAATGTGTTTGGTCTTAGAGTGCAGCACGGGGTTCTTAGCAACGCTAATTGCACTCGTGCTGTCACAAAGCAAAGGTACGCGAGAAAAACTCAGACCAAAATCACGCAAAGTGGTCATCATCCAAAGCAACTGGGAACAGCAGTTAGCCGCAGCAACATACTCAGCCTCCGTGGTAGACTGGGCGACACTAGACTGCTTGCGAGAAGACCACGAAACAAGAGAAGAACCAATAAACAAGTCCCAGAAGTGGACTTGCGATCAATACGACAACCAGCAAAATCGGCATCAGAATAACCACAAAGGGAGAGGGTGGAGGAAGCAGAATACCAAATCCCAAATTTTGGAGTGAAGCAAAAGTACCTCATAATGCGCTTGACCGCCTGACGGTGAGAAGTGCGCGGCGATGACTGAAATCGCGCGCACAGACACACCGCGAACTGGATGTCCGGGCGTGTCGCCGTCAGGTACAGCAGCGACCCGATCATACTCCGGTACTCCTTCTGGTCCACAGCTTCTCCATCCACATCCGCATCCAGGGCCGCAGTGATCGGCATGGGTGTTGGAAGAGGCTTGGCCTCACCCATGTCGAACTTCTTCAGGATGTCCTTGGTGTACTTGCCCTGGTGCACGAACATCCCCTCTCGGGATTGCTTGATTTGCAATCCAAGGAAAAACGTCAACTCGCCCATCATGCTCATCTCAAACTCCCTGCTCATAGTGTCTGCAAACTTGGCAACCAAAGCGTGAGAAGAACCACCGAAAATGATATCATCCACGTAAATCTGGACCAAGAGAGTATCATTGCCTTGCTTGAGGAGAAAGAGCGTTTTATCCACACATCCCATTTTAAAACCCTTAGCAAGCAAAAAGGTTTTCAACCTATCATACCAGGCTCTAGGGGCTTGTTTCAAACCATATAAAGCTTTGTGAAGTTTAAAAACATGGTTTTGAAACTTGGGATTTTCGAAACCGGGGGGTTGTCTCACATATACTTCCTCTTCTATATAGCCGTTTAAGAAGGCACTCTTGATATCCATTTGAAAAAGTTTGAACCCTTTGGATGCAGCAAAAGCCAAGAGTATCCTAATTGCCTCCAAACGAGCTACAGGAGGAAAAGTCTCCTCATAGTCTATCCCCTCCTTTTGACTATACCCCTGGGCTACTAGTCTCGCCTTGTTTCTCACAACATGACCATCCTCTCCTTGTTTGTTTTTGAAAACCCATTTTGTCCCAATAAGTTGACACTCAGGAGGAGGAGGAACAAGAACCCAAACCCGATTTCTTTCAAAATTTTCTAACTCCTCATGCATGGCATTGACCCAATCTGGATCAGATAAAGCGTGTCCAACATCTCGGGGTTCAAAATCAGCAACAAATGCAGAATGAGCAAAGTGAGAGATTTGTTGTGACCTTGACCGAGTGACACGTTCGCCGATGGTGCCGATCATTTGTTGAGGCGGGTGTTGGCGCTGGATATGTCATGGTGCCTCCCGAGCAGAAGTGATCTCTCCCTCAACAGCAGCTGGTGCCTCCCCGGGTACAAAAGGTACTGCTCGGGGTGGCGGATCCCATGGCCCCCAAGTTGAAGAAGAAGGATCGGGGCCGTGAGTCATAGTAGAAGCCGCTCTTTGCGGCACAGCAGGTGGAGGTGGTGCTGGGTCGTCCATCCCTTCAGCACCCTCTTCCTCATCATCAAAAAGAGGTTCGCCAACCTCATGATCACCTGCACACTCAAAACGAGAAGAAGGACAAACCATGGTCTCGTCGAAGGTGACATCTGATGTCTCCATGACTCGGTTAGTGTCAAGGTTAAGTACACGATATGCACGAGTATGAGTGTCATAACCCAAAAACACACCGTCAGAGGAACGAGACTCAAATTTATCCAGGTTGCCTTTCTTAAGTATGAAACAGTGGCAACCAAAGACTCTAAAATAACTCACCTTGGGCAGTTTTCCAAAACGCAACTCATACGAAGTCTTTTTCAAGAAAGCTCGGAGAAAAATGCGATTGGAAATGTAGCATGCAGTGCTCATAGCTTCGGCCCAATATCGCCTAGGAGTCCTATGCTCATCGAGCATCGTCCTGGCCATCTCTACAAGGGTCCGATTCTTCCTCTCTACAACACCATTCTGAGGGGGTGTGTAGGGAGAAGAAAACTGATGCTCTAAACTGAAAGAGTTACAAAACTTCTCAAAATCTGAATTCTTGAATTCGGAACCATTATCACTCCTAATAGCTCGCATCAAGTTCAAAGGGAACTCGTTCTGAAGACACAAAATCAGATTGCGAGCAAAGGAGAAAGTCTCGGTCTTCTCAGCTAAAAAGAAGACCCACGAATATCTCGAAAAATCGTCAACAACAACAAGCACATACCACTTCCCTCCAACCGAGCTCACCCGAGCCGGACCAACAAGGTCCATGTGCAAAAGCTCTCCAGGGCGCTTGGTCATGACCTGAGTCACTGGATGGTGGGGAGCGGCAACCATCTTCCCATGTCTACAAGAATGGCAAACAAGATCCTTCTCCATGGATAACCTGGGCAATCCTCGGATTAGGCCAAGTGAACTAAGCCTTGCAAGCAAGTCAAAGCTCAAGTGTCCTAGTCTCCTATGCCACTTCCAAAGATTAGAGGAGGAGGGTCCAGCCAAAAGACAACGAGAAATGCCAAACGATTTTGAGAAATCCACACGGAAGACTTTTCCAAAGGGCGAAATCACACAAACAAGATTGTCCTGAGGATCCAAAATACGACTGAGATTCGGTTTAAAACGAATCTCATAGTCATCATCAAAAAGTTGTGAAACAGAGAGAAGGTTAAAATGCAAGTTAGAAACAAGAGCAACATCGCGCAACACAAAGTGCTCATTAACTCGCACCGACCCACGAGACAATACTTTACCTTTACTATTGTCGCCGAAGGTGATAAACTCCTTTCCGGCAACCAGACTAAGACTGGAGAACCACTTGGCGTTTCCGGTCATGTGCCTCGAACACCCGGAATCCACCAACCAAACGTTCTCCAATCGTTTTACCTACATCGATAAAAAGACATAGGGTGAGCATACGGTCCAACACTGGGGTTAGTGAAGTAGGGAGAATACCAGTGTTGGGTCGGCTGCTCAAAAGAACGGTTAGCAGAAAAACCATTCCTAGCACGTCTATGGGAAGAGCAATCACCACGTAGAGGAAAACGTGGTCCGCTAAGGGAGGAGCGTCCATCGTGATACTCAAAATGCGGTGGGGGAAAACGCTCAACTACAAAGCCACCGCCACGGGGTCCATAGCCTACAACTGCAGGCTCCCGTTGGGCACGACCTCCTCGCGGCCTAGGCCTAGGAACATGAGGTTTTGGACCTCTAGGCCTAGCAGCATGAGTCTGAACATTTGGCACATGTACATCATGGAAAGGATGGTACATGTCCATGTTGTTCATCTCCTTTGCACGGCGCGCCTCTCTCTTGCACCGAAAGCAAAACTCACTCAAGTGTCCATCTCTCCCACAGTGCTCACAATGGTACCTCACCGCTCTCAAAGGGGGTTGTTTGTACTCACGGTAGTGGGTGTGGATCACTTTGCCCTTCTGTGGCATAAGCTCCTCCTGGATAGGTGGCATCATGTCAAGCTTGTTTTTTAAGTGGTTGGGCTTGGGATGCCATGTCTGTTTCTTGGGTGGAGCTCTCGGAGGTTCAACGAACACACCATCCTTGGTGTTGGGCTTGAGAGGCTCTTTGGGTGAAATCTTTGTAAGCTTGGGAGTAGTGGTGGAGTTGGGCTTCTCACATGGGTTCAGACCACTCGACTCTCCAATCTTGCCAAAAGATGACACATCAACACCCTGAGCGAAACCTACACCAGGACCTCCGGCAGCACGCTTGAACTGGGAGATCATCATCCCAAGCTGCGGCTCACCACTAGATACCCATGACAAGATGGTCTGAAGGTATGTGTTTTCCTCCTCGGTTTGCATCTTGTCAAGCTTCACATTGGCTATCTTCATCTCCAAGCCCTCACACAACACGTACCTAGTCACACAAGTGCTACCCGAGCTGGCCTTCTCAAGAGACACAATCTTGGCATTCTTCTCTGCCAACTCGGTTTGCAAGCCCGCACAGGACTTGCACGCACCCAACACCAAGGATCTAGCCTTCAGCTCATCCACCTCTCCTACCAACGCAACATACTTACCTCTCAAAGTGAGAAGGTCAGTCATGTGCGTGGTGCACATCTCACACTCAACCTCCTCAGAAACAACTACGGTCGACTTGGCAAACTCAAGCTCCTTCACCGTATCCTCCCACTTCTGCCTAAACTCCTTCCTCTCTCTAGCAGCGCACCTAAGCAACTTGTCTTGACTAAGAAGGGCGGCAATAAGCTTCTCGACCTCAGCAGAAAGCTCATCGGGGGTCAGAGATACCTGGGAGGTGTCGTCGTCGTCGTCGTCGTTCTGAGGGATGTCCTCTAGCTCGCCGTCGACCTCCTTGCCGAGGGCCATGGTGCAGAAGCCCTCGTCGTCGGCGAAGAAGCACAGGCCGTTGAGCTTGTCCTCGATCTTCTTCTTCTTCTCGGACTCGTCATCGCTTGAGGAAGCGGAGTCGTCATCCGAGTCGTCGACGTCACTGAGCGTGGCGAAGAACGCACGCTGCTCAGCCTGGGCCTTCTCCAAGTACTTTGTCTTGATGTACTCCTTGTTGAAGCCGCCCTTCCGCTTGTGCTTCGCGGGGACGTACTTCTCCTTGCGCTTGCCGGAGTCATACTTGTGCCCTTGATCCGCCTTGCCGAAGACTTGCTTGTTCTTCTTCGGGCAATTGGCGATGAGGTGGTTGGGGTCGCCGCACTCAAAGCATCCTGAGCGTCCTCCTCCGCGGTGATAGTTCATGCGGTTGTTGTGAAACCGTGAGAACCGGTTGGCGAGCAAAGCCAACTCGTCATCCCCCAAAGACTCCAGCTGCTCCTCTGTGACAGAAAAGAGAGAAGAGAGTGCAAAACCTCCAGAGGGGTTAGTAGAAGAGCCAGAAAGCAAAGTCATTGATGGGCCAGAAGGATTTTCATAAGAAGCCCTCGCCATTGCATCGATCTCACTGGACTTGAGCTTACTGAAGAGCTCATCGCATGTGAGGGTCTCATAGTTAGGCAATTCGATGATCGCCTGAACCTTGGAATCCCACACCGATCGATCAAGAGTATGGAGTAGCTTGAGAGCTCTCTCATGATCGTCGAAAGGCAACAGCTCCTTGTTAGCCCTCATCCTGTTGACAATCACCTGAAAGTGAGCGAATAAACATTCTATGCTCTCGCCAGGCATATGTCGAAAGTTCTCATACTCTCGCTTGAACGACTCGTAGAGTCGGGTTTTGACTGGAGAGGTTCCCTCATGGAAACGCATGAGGGTAGCCCAAATCTCCCGAGCCGTAGCAAGGTGAGAAACGCGATCAAACTCACTCATGCTCAAGCATGAGAAAAGAGCATTACGGGCTCGGCTATTGGCATTGTGCTCATCGATCTGAAGCTGAGAGACACGAGCAGCCAAAACCACGTAATCGGCAGAGTTGCAAATATCCCATATGGAAGCACCCAAACTCTGCAAATAGGCCGACATGCGTATCTTCCAATACGCATAGTTCGTCCCATCGAAAAATGGCGGTTGGCCCACGCCGCGATCCATGTTGCCTTCGGTGGATGTGGAACCGGCTAAGGTGGAAGATCCTTAACCTGCCCTGATACCAATTGAAGGACCGAGAATGCAATAGCAAGGTGACCAGAGGGGGGGGGGTGAATGGGAGCACAAAAATTTCTCTCGAAACTTTGGTCTTTTGTCCCCAAAATCAACCCCCGACAGCTTCGATCGAAACCGTGATGCCCACGACCCTTGGAAGAGGGTGGATGATCCCTAGGATCACAGCGAGGCACCACAAAGCGATAGCCAACCAAACGCCAAAGATACCGGCACAAGTTCGACCCTCAAAAGCCAAGTCCCGAACGTAGATGGAAGACTACATCGAGAAATCCTCAAATACCAATGCTAACAAGTAGCAAAGATACCTAGAGAGGTACCTTGAACAACTCTAGGGTCAAACGAGAGGTCCGGAAACCAAACGGAGAAGTCAGGAGAGCAAACGCACTAAACCAGAGGCTTCAGCCGATTCCCGGACTGTTCGGCCCTGAGGTCCCGGACTGTCTGCCCCTACTGCGGACTGTCCGCGAGGGGATGGCGGACTGTCCGCCGGCAAACACCCCAAAACAGCACAGTTGCTGCAAGTCCCCTGGACATTCCAGGACTGTCCGCGAACTCCAACGGCGGACTGTCCGCGGTTCAAAAAGGGCTCATCCAACAGCGCGGAGTCAGGCCACTGGTCTGACCGACCCCGACGCGCGGACTGTCCGCGGTTCTCCTGGCGGACTGTCCGCGGATGAGCAGAGAGGGCGATTTCTGTCGCCCCTCTCATGAATCCTCCCAAATCCGAATCAAAACTCAATCCTACGTTCCCAAACTTGGAGAGGATGTTCACGAGGTAGTTAGGAGACTATCTCCAAGCAATCATCTGCTCAAATCACTAAAACACTGGGAAATCAAAGGGGGAGGAGTATGAACGAAAAAGCGCCACAAAAACAAAATCAACCCGATCTACTTGTTCGTGAGGAGTTAGATGAATTCCTTCGGTGGAAATGATCTCCTCACTATAAAGAACAAGTTGATTCAAATGGATTTCGCAAAGACGCAGTAGAGAGGGAGATCGAGTGACGGGAAAAACATGGAGAAACGAAGAATGCGAACAACATGAACAAAACGCAAATCAAGTCATCGATCTACAACCGTGTGGCTACCAAACGCTACAACAGTGAGATTACGGTCTCACTTCCTCAAAATCTCCAGTACACAGAGGTATGGTTCTCTGCGGATCTCAATTGTTACAGCAGGGGATTGGGAGAGCAGGAAAACCTAGAAGGCAAATAGCAAATGGCTGAGATGGAATGGGAGGAGGGTGTCTCCCTCTACTTATCCTAATTCTAATTCCTACTCTACCCCTCTATAATTACAGAGCGAACTAGCTAAACCCTAGGGTTATTCTGGACCAACTCGAAGATGCGAGTGATCCAACGGCCACGCCCGCACAACTGGTAGCGTTGCCTCGACGCAACCTCACTGATTGCCGCCACGTGCTGCCACCGCTCCACTCGTCCTTTTCCTAGACTTCGCCCCCGGTTTTGAGGCCCAAACCGGGAAACCAGCCTTCACGACCAACCCCCGGTTTTGAGGCCCAAACTGGGAAACTAGCCGTCCATCGCCTGAGTTTTGTGGCCCAAACTCAGAAACCCGCAACACCCAGGTTTTGAGGCCCACACCTGGAAACCGTCCTCTGCCCGAGTTTTGTGGCCTAAACTCGGAAACCATCAGCGCCCAGGTTTTGAGGCCCAAACCTAGAAACCGTCCACTCGGTGTTTTTTCTGTGGCTCAACCACCAAACTGAGCCGTAGAAGGGATGCACCACCCGTGCACCCCGTCCACCGACATGTGTCCCCAAGTCCTCGACTCGAGCAACACCATGCCCGCAAGTCTCCACTCGTCGTTGTCCCAGGCTGTCAGCCACCACAACTGATCCTCGGGCCACCGGTCCCTCAGTCCAAGCCTCACGTCCGCCCTTCGCCACTCTCGGTCCATCGGCACGGCACGTCTCTACTTGACCTTCACCTTGCCTCTGATCACTGTATCCGTGCTCGACACCTGCACAACACAAGCCAAAGAACATGCGCATTATCCTAGTTGACAATCACTCATCACTCAGAGACTCGGCATACACCCATGTATCCGCAGTTTAGTCGATAAAGAAGAACTCTGGGCTCGATGCAATATTTACTTAGAAGAGCCGACGCCGTCATCACAGCCCTCGCAGTCTCCTGTGGGTCATCATGACATTGATGACGACAATGACAACAATGACCCAGTAGGCACTCCCCCATGCACGAGCAATCCACATGGAGATACAGGGTCAGGACCGGGCACTGCTACACCGCCACAAGCAAGTGATCGAAACGAAAAGAGTAAAGAATGTCCTCCCCCACCGACGAAGGGTATGCAACAAGAGGATACTATGACACCCACAAAAAGTGGCATCGACTACGGCAAGTTGAATAGGATTGCCCAACAAGTAGCCAAAGAGTATGAAAGCTCAACCCATTTTGACCGGATGCCATCACCAGCGGGTTGGACCCTTTCCGATGATTGTCCCGACCGGTACGTGCATGGGAAGTTCATGTTGACCTTAGGCCAACTCGTAACTAAAGAGCCATGGCAGGTGAGGAGGTTCCATCTCTGGTACATGGAAGCGGCGAAAAGAGGCCTTGAAAGTTTTGTTCTGAAGGTTCCCGCGGAGTATTTCTACTTGACCTCTGATGCTTACGTCGTCGTAGATTTTCATGACATGCATCGTTTACTGCGGCGCAAGGACCTCGACGTGGCCCAAGTCACATTGTTTGCCTTGTAAGTGAATCATGAGTTTTTAGTGTGTTGCATCCATGTCGATTTGGTAAGAAGCTAATAACAATAACATGATTTGTCCTTGCAGGATGCAGGCCCACATATGCAAGGAAATAGGCAAAAATGTTATTTTCCTCTCTCCCATGCACATTTCTGAGAGATGCCTCGCGGGTTATGATATACCGAATAACCATGAAAAGCTTGTGGGCTTGGTCGGAGCAGAGAGAGAGGCGGCCCGCAAACTTCTGCGTAACCAAATGAAGTTTAACGCAGGAACATATGTGTTTAGATGCATGAGAGAGGTCAAGGGACGTGGGTACATGATTGCCGCCCACCAGTTCGGGTAGCTTCTCATGTATTTTAAGGTTGTAATTGTACGTTGTTTCAATGGTCCAGCCAAGGCATCATGGGCCACTGGATTGCATTTCTCATATATCCTCAGGATGGGAGGGCAATAGTGTTTGACTCTTTGTGAAGGACCGGATTAGCGACCAGAGGGGGGGTGAATGGGAGCCTCAAATTCAACTCGTGAATTGTATAGCCCTTGTCCCAGAAAATCACCCCAAAAGCAAAGACTCGTAACGACCGGAGAGTTCACAACCTACGAGTAGGTGGATACCCTAGGAGATGTCCTAGTGGTACAGCGGAACCTCTGGAGAAACCCCAAAACCAACTGCCAAAGCCACGGAGCAAAACAACACAAACTGTAGATTCGCGGACTATCCGCGGTCAGAGTCCCGGACTGTCCGCCGTTAAGTCTCGGACTGTCCGCGACTTGAAGCCGGACTGTCCGCCGGCAAAAACGCAGAAACCAAACAGTCCTGCAAGTCTGCTGGACAGGTCTCGGACTGTCCGCGGGTTTGTACCGCAGACTATCCGCCGTTCACTCGACAGTGAATAGTCAGGGGTCTGCACCTAACTGAATCGACCCAGCCCCGATCCCCGGACTGTCCGCCGCTGAAGGCGCGGACTGTCCGCGGATGAACAGAAAGCACAATTCTGCTCGGGGTAAAAGGGCAAATCGATCGGAACTTCACCAAATCAAAAGGGGGTTCGATCAAACTCCTCCAAAGTGTTCCTCAACGTATTGGGGTGCTAATCCTTAGAAATCATCGCACCAATCCAAGTTAATCAAGGGTAATCCGAGAAACACCGGAAAGGGGGAAAGAGGAAGAACGAACACGAAATCAACTCGATCTATGGACTCATGAGGTTATAGGAGAAATCCTTCGGTGAAAAGATGAACCTCACGACGAAGAACAAACTAATTCAAGTGGAATCAAAAATCATCTCGCGGAGAGGGAGAACGAGGCAAATCTCCGGGAGATGAAAAACCAAAACGTGAAGAACACAAGACACGATTTGATTTTAGCCAAAATTCCTCCACACGAGGAGACAACGAGAATACGGTCTCGTTTCGTCAAAAGATCCAAATACACAGAGGTATGAATTCCGTCTCTGCGAATCGCTTGCAGCGAGGTATGATTAGAACCTAAGCGAGGGCTAGAGAGAGAGAGCTCAGGAACAAATGACTGCAAGGATAGAGGGAGAGGAGGGGTGCCTCTCTTATTTATAGCCTAAAACAATAATCCCCTTACTACCCCTAGATACACGAGCGAAGCGGCCAACCCTAGGGGTATCCCGATCCAACTCTGCTAATAGTTGATCTGACGGCCACGCGCCTTCCTCATCCTTAGCTTCGCCTCGACGCAAGCCTCAGGATGCCGCCACATGCCGCCCAGTCGACCGCCGCGCCTACCTCGTGGATAGCCTCGCCTCCACGCCAGCCTCTCCACGCCGCCACGCGTCGACCGTCCTTTTTGCAGACCTCCCCCCAGTTTTGAGGCCGAAACCGGGAAACCTGGGCCTTCCCCCGGTTTTGAGGCCGAAACCGGAAAACCTGTCCTCAGGCTGAGTTTTGTGGCCCAAACTCAGAAACCCGCGCGCCCAGGTTTTGAGGCCCAAACCTGGAAACCGTCCTCGCCGAGTTTTGAGGCCCAAACTCGGAAACCGGCCACCCCGAGTTTTGAGGCCCAAACTCGGAAACCGTCAAGGGTAGCTTTTCGAGGCTCAGCTACCGAACCCGTGCCGTAGATGGGATGTGGTTCGCACACCGCGAGTTCCAGCACCGATGCCGGAGCATGTCCAGCCTCCACGCCGGGCATCCTCCCGACTCGGCCGATGCACCGCACATCCCCATGTACTCTTGCTTGTCAACGCCACGTGCCAGCTACCACAGCTGATCCTCAGGTCTCCTGGTCTGTCAGTCCAAGCTCCACGTCCGCCCTTCACCGCTCCCGGTCCGTCGGCATGGCACGTCCTCACTTGACCTTCACCCCACCTTCGACCACTGCCCGAGCTCCGCACCTGCACATCAACACAGCCAAGAGACATGTTGCCCGTTGATCGATCACTCATCACTCAGGAAGGGAACCACAAGGGCACATATCAACCTTGTGTTCTCACTTTGGATACTCCAAAAGAAGGTTACAAGGAATTTGAAAGCGTATTGAGATTGTAAGTGACGATACTTCTTTTTTTATTTAACATATGTGCTAAATTGGTCGTGACAAATGTGGTTTCGTACAACGCTTACCGAAAGTACTTGGAGGAACCAGATTGTATTGATCTTAGAACTGAAAAGCAGAAGAAGAAGTATAAAAACACCCTGCAAGTCAGGCACAACTTCCCAGTATGTTTGAAAACTCATATGTGTACTTATTAGTATATCGTGAAAACTCTATATGTTCTCAACGATTGTGTATTACATGCAGTGCTTCAAACAACCACCTAGCACATTATTATGTGGATACTATGTTTGTGAGTACCTAAGAGAGACCGGTAAGTTTAGCAACAGCTACAAGGTACTCATGAAAGAACTACAAGGCTGGCAAAACAAGCCATTCAACAAAGAGACCATAACTTGCATTGTTGCGGACATTTGTTCATTCCTCATGCACCATTGCGTGCATGAGGGTGGAAGGTTCTTCAACATGGAAGCTCATTAGCAGATGACGACAAGTATGAGAGCCTCCAAAAGTGGAGCACCCATCTGAACATTAAGGATTACATGTTGCTAGACATATAATTTTTAAAATGTTGAATTATAAAGTTTAATGCATGTAATTGAACAATGATACGTTGTTGTGACATATATGTACTCGAAGGAGTACTGCTAGTTGAACGAATGTGTTTGTGACTTTATTAATTGTGTCTTTGCTTCCAACGTGAAAAGGAAATTCAATTTCGATTTTAAAACATTTTTTTAAAAATTATAAAACAATTAACTGAGGCGGTCACCCTTAAGAAACCGCCTCTGTTAATATTTTAACAGAGGTGGGCGCATTACATTAACCGCCTCTGTTAAAATATTAACCGACGCAGTTTCTTTAAGTTGCCCGCCTCGGTTAATCTATTTGGCCCGCCTCGGTTAAGCTTTCTGTAGTAGTGCTTCTCTCAGAGAGATCTGATGGTAGTCGAAATAGCAGTATAGAAAAGACAGAAGTTCACACCCGGCTATGGAGTCGACGAGTTCGTCGATTCGGGGTAAGGCAAAGGAGTCTTTAAGGCAGTGTTTGTTAAGATCGGTATAATCAACGCACATTCTCCATTCTTTATTCTTATTTTGAACTAAAACCGGGTTGGCTAGCCACTCCGGATGATACACTTCTGTTATAAATCCAACAGCTAAAAGCCGGGTGATTTCTACCCTAATGGCCTCCTTCTTGTCACGAGCGAACCGTCGTAGTTTCTATTTGATTGGCTTGGCGGTCTTCGAAACATCCAAGGAGTGCTCGACCAGCTCCCGAGGTACACCGGGCATGTCCGCGGGTTTCCGCGTGAAAACGCTTACATTCTTCCTCAGGAAGCTGACGAGCGTGCTTTCCTATTTGGGGTCGAGGTCGACACCGATGCGCGTCGTCTTGCTTGGGTCTCCTTCGACCAGCTCCACTTCCTTGAAATCCTTACTCCTGGTTGCCGCGCGCTTGGCTTCCTTGACAGGTATGGTCTGCTCCTCTGGAGCAACTTTCACCGTGTCTACGTGTGTTTCCTTCATGCGGATTGAGAGGTCGTGAGCTTGGGCGGTTGTGAAGCTCTCTTTCTCGCATTCGTAAGCTGTAGAGATGCTTCCCCTTTTGCTTAAAACACCATTCTCAAAAGGCATTTTCAGCAGTAGGTAGGTGTAATGCGGAATCGCCATGAATTTTGTCAGGGTCGGGCGGCCTAATAATGCATGATACGACCCTTCAAAATCTACCACGACGAAGTTGACGTAGCCAATGCGATGGTGCTCCTTTGTCCCAAACTGAACGGGTAGAGTGATCTGACCCAATGGCTAGGAGGCCTGGGACGGGAGGATCCCCCAGAAATGGGCATCATATGGCTCCAAGTCGTCAATCCTGATGCCGAGCTCCGGGAGCGCGTGTTTGAATAATATATCGAGGGCGCTCCCACCATCAACTAATACCTTCTCGAATCGTACCACGTCGATAGTCGGGTCAACGACAAGCGGAAAATGACCAGGCTCAGGGACCTTGGCCCACTGATCAGCTCTGCTGAACGAAATCTCTTGGTGTGGCCAAGCCAGATAATTGGGGTCCGCCACCCTCTCGTCAACTCGTTCGACGGATTAAACTGCACGCTCAATTAGTTTGTGGACTCTTTTGTCGGCTAGGACCGCCTTCCCACTGAATATGGTTCGCACGGATTTTTTGGCTTCTCTGAAGCCTCCATGCTTTGGGTTCCTTCCTGGGTCCTCGTCGTCCTCGTAATCTTCCAAAGGGCCTTTTCCTTCGTGATGCCTTGGAGGTTCGTCTTCAGTATCGGGGTGCTATTTCTTCGAGCCATTACTATGGCATTAAACCCCCTGCATTCCTCCATCGTGTGCCCTATGCTAGGTGCGCTGGACAATCTTGCTTCAGGATCTTGGAGTAGGCTGAGTCATAGTTACATTTGCCTCTGGCCTTAGTGTTGTTAACTCATTACCCGGGGCTCGACATTGGTTTGACTGTCTTCTTCTTTCATCTCGGCCGTCATACCTTCAGTTATAGTGGCGGTTATCTCGAAACCCTTCTCGGCGATCGTCATAAGCTTCGTCCCGCCGATCGCCGCGGTGGTCTTTTCATTGGCGGTCGTCGTGCCGAGGCCTCTGGTCTCGGCGATCATCCGCGAGCTGTGTGTTATATTCTTCTGCACGAGCCCAACTCTGAGCTATGTTGAGTAACTCTTCGACCGTCCTTGGTTCCTTGCGCAACAGCTTATTTATCAGTCCTTCATGATGATGTAATCCTCTAATGAAAACTGAGATAGACTCGTCATCCGTGGCGTTAGTTACCCGGATCCGAGCATCGGAGAAGCGACGGATATACTCACGTAAAAGCTCACCCGGGCGATCTTTGACGCGCTCTAGGTTGTATTTGCTAGCAGGCTGCTGACAGGTAGCTTTGAAGTTAGATATAAATGCCTTTTTTAGGTCAGACCAGGTGTCGATGGAGTAAGATGGGAGGCTCGGGAGCCACTGGCTTGCCACTTGATTGAGGACCACGGGTAGATAATTGGCCATGACATCTCCTCCTCCACCGGCTGCCCGTACTGCTGTTTCGTATAGCATGATCCATTGATGAGGGTCTGCCTTTCCGTCATACGACCTCAGGTCGTGGATCTTGAAACCACTTGGCCAAATGACCAACCTGAGTCTTTTGGTAAACTGTCTTGGACCAATGAGGGTTTGATCTAGGAGGTCGTGCTCGTGATCCCATTTGTTAAGCCTCTCCATCTCCTGACGGATCCTTGTATCCTTGGAGTCCTCGATGTAGTTGCGCAGATCAGATCTTTCGGTGATGTGGTCGCGCAGGTCTCGGGGCCTGGCGCTTGGATTATCTCCGGCACGCTGGTCGGCTCCGCCGCCTTGGCCGCCTCGACGGCTATTGCGGTTGTTGTGGCGATCCTGATTGCTGCTAGACTCCGGGCGAGGGTCCGGGTCCCTGCGACTTCGTCTGGAACCGGTGTGAGCAGCGTGGGATGGTCCTACCACCTGGTCTTGGACTTGCACCAGGGACGCCTTTAAGTATGCTCCAAGCTGCTCGAGCTGAGGAGTCATCGGGAGGTTCTCGACCAGGTTCATTGCCATGGCAAGATTGGCTTGGGGGGTTCTATGGACTTGATGGTTGTCACACACGTCGAATGCATTGTATAAATTGCGCTGTATGCGTTGTCCGCTGGTAGCCTCAGCTGCTCTCCGAGTAGCTCTGTCAGCGTTTCTGGCTAAGCGTTGGGCTTTAGCTTCATCCGTTTCACCATCTACCGCTGGCTCATCATGACTTATAGCGAACACTGAGCCCCCATAACGTGGGAGGGGCCCGAAACCCAAGGGGTAATCTGGCGACCGATCTAGTGAGTTGGATCTGGTCGATCCCGCGCTTGACGCTGAGGCGGTAGTTGTAGCGGAAGTCAGAACCGCCATGCAAGCGTTGGGAGCAGAGCGTTTGAGACTAGATGATTGCTGATCTGGAGTGCGCCAACACTTTGTATGATCTTGGAAGAGTTCTGTGACTCGCTTCTTGTAAGTAGAGGCCGAGTTTGTCAATCCATGAGGAAAGACAAGAGCAAAAAAGCTCTGCTTCGTCCTGCTCGATCTGGACTTCTGAGGAGGGCAGAACAGGGCTGAGCGTCCCGCTGGGGTGGAAGTGATGACCAGACCGACTTGTAGTTGTGCACTACTCCTGGCATGAACCGGTCGCCGAGGTTGCTGCCATCCTTCTTCATCACGCTCATGCTGAAGCGAACGATCTGTAACACCTCTGGTGTTTAGCATGTAATTAACTTGACATATCGTCATTATCATCATTAAGCATCTTGATCATGATTTCATGTGTATGCTTTTTGCTAAGTGTATCATTTTATGTGAATTACCTCTATTGCAAAAACCCTATTTAGCCCACTTCTCTCTACTAGGGCAAAATGGTAATTTCATCTCTCTGATTAACTTTGTGTAATTCTTGTTCCTTTGCTGTCTTGAAGTTTTGTTGTGTTGGCCAAAGTTCAAAAATCAGAATTGGATTTCAAATCTCTTTGCAAAACCCTGATTTCCAAATCCTGGATTTTATCCCTCTTGTTGTAATTCAAAAATTATTCAAAATTTGGGGTTGGTCCAAAAAGCAAAGTTGTAGATCTGTCAAATAGAAACAACTTTGGTATTTACAAATTTTCAAGTTGCAGTACAAAGTTTTGAGTTATTTCAAATTCAATCAAACTCCAGTTTTTGTCCCCTTTTCAGTTTTCAAAATGAGTTCAAAAACTAATGAGTTTCTGGAAAAGTGTATAATAGCAAAGTTGTAGGTTTTGATAAGAGGAACAACTTTCATGTTTACAGATTTTCAAGTTTCAGTTTGAAATCCAGAGTAATTTTGATTTGAATCAAGTTTGAAAAAGTGTCCCCTTTACTGTTTTCAAATATTGTTCAAAAACTATTTGGAATTTGAAAATGTTCATATTGACAAAGTTGTAGATCTCATTTTTCTGAACAACTTTGATGTTTTGAGTTTTTGTCGCACAGTTCAAATTTTGGGAGCAATTTGCAAATTTCTGAAACTGCTCAAAAGTCAAACCCTAGCCTAGTCTACTGTTCTTCTTCCTTGCGTAGAGGGGGGGGGGGGGGCCCGGCCATGGCCAGCCCGCCGGCAACTCGCACGCCGCACGCCTGGCTGCTCCCCACGCGCCACCAACCTGCCGCCGCTGTTCCCTTGTCCCCTCCGCGCCCGCACGCGAGCGCTGACCCGCGCTCCCGTCCCCTACAGTGCCCAGGGCGTTGCCGCCGCGTGGCCATCGCCGGCGAGCCTCCGTCCAGGCCCTGCACGCACGCCTGTCCTTCCCGCCAGAGCGCAATCGAGTGCGCACGCTCTCGCCGAGTTTATCCACCCCACCCCGTGCTCTCTACCGGCCTCTGGCTGCGGCTATATAAGCCCGCCGGAGCCCCGAGCTTCTCACTCAGCTCCGCCTCCGTCGCCAGCACAGTCCACAGCCTCCATCGCTCATCCACCAAGTCCAGCAGCTCCGCTTTGAGTTCGTGAAGCTTCCCAGCTCTCCATTTTCACCGCTACCGCCTCCCACCGCCGAGCGCGAGTCCTTCTTCCTCAGCTCCGGTGAGAAGCCGCCGTCTCGGATCGACGGGATTCGCCGCCGTCGCTCCATCCCTTCTCTCTCTGACCCTAAATCTTCATTCCTTGATTCATTGCGTTCCTAACCGACTACTAGTAACCGTGCCTGGTGCACAGAGCCGCCGGATCGCCGGAGTGCCGCCGTGGTCGTCTCCACCCTCGAGCGCGCCTTCGTACCGCGCCCCTCGAAGCACCCGAGGCCACCCTCAGCCTCGGGCGAGTCGCGACTACCCTCGACCGTCTCGAGCCTCAGCCTCGAGCACACCCTCGAACCCCGCCCTCGGACCAGCCTCAGCCTCGGGCGAATCGCACCACCCTCGAGTCGCAAGCCTCGAATAGGCCAAGGCTACCCTCGAGACGTCCGCCGAAAGAGAATCCGCCGAGCCTCGCCTCTGAATCTCGGTGAGCCCAGCCTCTGTTCTTCCCAGCCGAGCCTCGAGCCTCGACGCCGAGCCCGTTCCGACTCGAGCACAGTGCTCTTTTCTTTTTAAAGATGTGAACAGTTCTGTTATTTCATCTTTTTGTATGATTTTCGGTGTTGATCCAAAAATTCTGAAAATTTTACAGTTGACTCTTTATGCCCTGTAGTATTTTATAAAAATATGAAACTTGACTTTTCTGCAAGAATTTAAAAATGTGAAATCCCTCTTTTAATTAATAAATGGATGGTTTTGGATTTTTAGAAAAAACATTTATAACTCCAAAAATCATGAGATAAATTTTTGTGAGCTTCCTATGCCATGTTTAGTCTCTGGTGAGATTTTGAAGTCTTTTGGAGCAAGTTGATTTTTGAGCTTTATTTTAATTAAGGAATAGTGCCTTTTGTTAATTATATGGCTAGATTTAATTGAGCACCTTAATGACCTCCAAAAATTATGAAATTTGTTTTGCCATATACTTGTACCCTAATGAACTTGTGTGATTAATTTGGTAATTTTTGGAGCACCTTCATAAAATGACCTTTTTAAATAATTAGGAAAAATAGAAAAGGTGATTAGGGTTAGCGTTGGATGCCCTGTGATGTGACTTTTGGATTGCTTGATGTTCATAGACCCCTACCCTTTGGTCTATGATGTTTGTGATGCCTTGCTATGTCTATACTTAGGCTTAATAAAAGTTGCTTAAATAAACTTGTTAATATTGTTAATAAGGGATAAGTAATCTATTGACCACTTTAACCACCACACATACTTTGCAAAGCTATACTCTAGTGTTATCCTATGCACTTTGTTCATACTAGCATTCTCATGAGCATTCATCATTGCATCCGTATAGTTGACGAAGAAGGCCCTGAAGTCGAGGTAGCCACCGAAGGATCTGTCCCCGAGGCAACCCCGAGCTCCGACGCTTATACCTACCCCGAGTCTACTCTTTTTGCCATCCAAGGCAAGCCCCGGTGCATTTAACCCTACCTTGCTTTTATAAATGTTTTCTTTAAATGTTTTGAGTTAAATTATTGCATTAGGTTGATAGGAGTTGAGTGAAATCCTATCTGATGCATTATCTACCTTGACCAATGATACACCCGATACCCGCTTTTCAAAAACTATTTGCCAAATGCTTAGCAATGCTATATGATAGATTTGCAATAAAAATGCCAATCTCAAAAGTGTGATCACTTTAAGAATATTTATGGGAATTTCTGGTTTACTCCCACTATTGGCTAAGTATCTGATCCGTACCTAGTCAATGGGAAGGAGAGGTTGTCCTTGTGTACGGTGCCGTCATGTTGTAGTCCGGGACTCAACAGTTGACACCGACCGGGACAGGGTTGAAAAACTGACAGGACCTGTACTCTTGGGTTAGAGTCCCGAGGTGCTTGTCGCTGGCTGGAAAATTTAGGGACCACCTGTATGGGGGCCTGCTGACTAAGACTTGCAACTATTCACATACTACGGAAAGCTTCGGCTCCGAGGAATCCTTTATTGGACCGACAACCGCGCACTGGGAGTGGAGAGATGGCGGAAGTAGCATGTACCCACGTGGGTTAAAGTCCCGGATTGGAGTGGTGTACTGTACTTCCGGGTGGCGTAGGACCGGGCCCAATCTTGGAGGAACCGTGGTAGACGAGTTGGCATATGCAAGCTTGGGTGCTACATATGCAGTGTGGATAGGGACCCTCAGCTGAGTATTATTTATCCGGATTAACGCTGCTCCTCGGTTATGGAGACTTAGTCACTGACTGTCAACAGGGAGTGGTTCTCAACTAGGTCTGTTTTGGAAAGTAAAATGAATCAAGGATTATGATGGAACAAGGAATACCGAATCTTTCAAAATTAAAATAAGGTTTACCAAAAATGCTTTTCTGCAAAATACTTGAACTTGCTTAAGCCTTACCTTGACTACCCTAAGCCTGCATTCCTGAGTCTTCTCCCTTTTCTTTAGTCGGGTAAGTCTTGTTGAGTACCTTTGTACTCAGGGTTCTTTTACCCATGTTGCAGGTATGGCAGATTCCTCAGTATGCCTTGGACCCTGCTGTGTGACTGTTGTTCAGGAAGAGGCCGATGAGGCCGATGAGTGATTATTCACCCTCGGGCTGGGTGAAGTATCTTTATCTTTTAGTTGTTGTCATATGCTACCCTGCCAACTCTATCTATTTGAACTATGGTCTGTAATAACTTCACTTTAATGTTATGTTAAACCCTGGTTTGTAAAACTATTGTTATTTAAGTCTTCCGCTATTTACTCCGATGTTATTTGTCAAAATGTTCAAGAGATTGTAACTGAATTGTGAGATGATCCTGCGGACATCGGGCACTGATGTAGCCCAGTGGCGGAACCCGGTCGTAATCTCTTGGCTGTACGGATCAACTGTCAGTGGTTGACAGTGATCAGTGGGCCATGGGATTAGGGCCGTTACGTCACAGAGTGGTATCGGAGCATCTCACTACGACGTTGCAATCTTTTTGCGAAAAACTTCAAAAGGTTTTTAAGTCCAAAAACTAAACTTGACTATTTTGAGTCCAAATTGCTTCTCTCATCTCATCTTGTCTTTGGCAACTAGTAGCAAGACAACTTGTATAAGCCCTACGAACCTTACCTTAGTAGTTGCATTGCCTTGTTCCGTAGGAACGAATCATGCATCATGTCATAATCACTTAAGATAATAACTTCCTCTCTAAGTCTGTTGGGTTAGTATGTCTTTACCTTTTTCTTGCTAGCCTTTCTCATCTATAACCTCTTATCCAGATATGGTCATCATCAAGCGGACTGCTCGCAAGTCGACTGGACCGCATGGTGTGCCGCGTCACCAGCTGGCGCCACGCACCGGAGAAGAGACTGGAGAATCCTCCAACGGACGTCGCTTTCCCCGCCGCAACCGCAAGCAGCTGAAGGAGGAGATCAAAAATCTAAAGGCTGAGATGGAGAACATGGAGCATGACTTCTATCTTTCCCGCATGGAGTTTTATGAGGCACGAGCTTCCCTGGAGCAGGCCAATCGGAACACGGTTCGCGCTATCGAGCAGCGCAATGATGCTTGGACCCGTGAGGACGTCACCAGAGCCCAGCTCCATGGACTGCAGCAGTACACTGCCCAGATTGAGCAGTACAATGATATGCTTCATGAAGAGGTACATCAACTGTACAACCAGCTCCACCCCGTGATTCCACCTGTTGCTGAGGATCCAGAAGATGGAGTCGTGGAGGAACCTGAAGTAGAACATGAGCTAGTCCAGAATGTAGAAGTGGAACCTGCTGAAGATGTTCACGTTGAAGATGAGGAGGGAGAGCCCGAACTCATCATCGAAGATGAAGATGACGATGAAGAGATGATCATCATCGATGCCGACTAGATTCGTTGTGTCTATGCCATCTGCTCACCTAAAGCCTTAAGTCTAGGTTTGGGGCGTTAGTTGGTCTTCTGACTAGTCGAGTCTGTATCTGGTCTTGTACCTTTCCTTTGTCAGTTAGTATCTATCTATCGAACCTCTGTATCAGTTATCTACCCTTGCATCAATGAATCTTATCAGTCAGTTTCGTTCAAAGTCAATCTTTGGATGCTAAGTTCCCAAATTCTTAACAGATGCCTGTGAACACCCGCACTGGAGCCGGAAGTTCCGGAGGTGCCAACCTTCCAAACCCTCCACCAGTTCCTGCTACCCTGGCAGATGCCATTATAGCCTTGGCCGTCGCTGCCAACCTGATGGCTCAGAACCAAGGGCAGCAGAACAACGGCAACCGTGGTCATCGCAACAACCAAGAGACAACCTACGTGGACTTCACTGAAACCCGACCACCGGTCTTCACAAAGGCCGATGAACCTCTCGAGGCTGACGACTGGTTACGCACCATGGAACAGAAGTTCAGTCTTTTACACTGCACAGAGATCCAGAAGCCTCGGTTCGCTTCTCAGCAGCTCCGTGGTCCCGCAAGTGCCTGGTACGCCAACCTGTTGGCTGCCCAGCCTGAAGGTCACCAGCTGACCTGGGAAGAGTTCCGCACCGCTTTCCGTGCACACCACATCCCGTCAGGTCTGATGAAGATGAAGCTTGATCAGTTCCTAGCCCTGCAACAGAAAGATTCCACCGTTATGCAGTACGTGGGACAGTTCAACCACCTGAGCCAGTATGCCTCCGACTATGTCAACACAGAGGAAAAGAAGAGAGATTGTTTCCTTAGGGGTCTGCACCCTAAGATTCGCAGAGGTCTATCCAACAACCTAAACGGATCCTATCATGATGTCGTTGACCGTGCTGTCGCTTTCGAGGAAAGTAACCGCCAGTATCAGGAGGAGAAGAAGAAGAAGAAGGCTGGGTCTAGCAGCTTCTCCAGCAACCATAAGCGCCCAAGAATCATCTATCACCCCAGCCACCACCAAAACCGTGCCCCATACCCTCATCAGCAAGTGGTCGTTCGTACCGCGGCCACCACTCATAATGCCAACCAGCAAAGTGCCACTCAGCCGAACGCCCCAGGTGTTCGTGTCACCACCCCTCAAACAGCTTACAACCATCCATGCTACAACTGTGGCCAAGTCGGTCACTGGTCTCGCGAGTGCCCAAAACCCAAGAAGAATGCCCAACATGCACAGAAAGGCCCTGGAGGATCACAGCAGCAGCACCGTGCACCGCAGCAGCACGTCCAGAAGGGCAAGTTTGTCAAGAAGCACGGGCAAGTCTACTTCACCACCGTCAGTAACATCCCAGAAGGAGAGCCCGTCATGCTCGGTAGGTTCCCTGTTGCCAATCATCCTGCAGTCGTCTTGTTTGATTCTGGTGCATCGCATTCCTTCATCAGTCGCACTTTTGTCATCAAGCATGAGTTACCCATGGGGGAGTTAAAAGAAAGTTTCTGTATACTTTCGCCTGGAGGGCGGGTAAATACTAAGGAAGTGGTCCGCAGTATACCAGTAATGTTGGGGGAACATGTCTTTCCTACCACCATGATAGTACTGCGCAATCAAGAGATAGATGTCATCTTAGGCATGAATTGGATGTGTCAGTATAAAGCCATGATAGACATCTTGAATAGAGTTGTGAGAGTGGATATTCCTAACAGCACCTCCAAACTCCTTCTCCAACTTCCTATGTCTCAAAAACCAGCAACCACCCAGTTGAATACCGCCTGTGTTCCGGAAGTCAGGGATATTCCCGTGGTCTGTGAGTTCCCTGATGTCTTCCCAGAAGATCTACCTGGTCTGCCTCCCGACCGTGATGTTGAGTTTGCCATAGAGCTAAAGCCCGGGACTGCTCCTATATCCCGTAGAGCTTATCGAATGCCTCCCAGAGAGTTGGCAGAGCTGAAGATCCAATTGCAAGAACTTTTGGATAAGGGTCTCATTCGCCCAAGTTCATCTCCTTGGGGCTGTCCTGCTATCTTTATGAAGAAGAAGGACAAAAGCCTTCGTCTGTGCGTTGACTATCGCCCGCTCAATGAGGTCACCATCAAAAATAAATATCCCTTGCCTCGCATTGACCTTCTTTTTGACCAGTTATCTGGAGCCAGAGTGTTCTCCAAAATAGATCTCAGATCTGGCTATCACCAAATAAAAATCCGTCTAGAAGACATTCCTAAAACAGCTTTCACCACCAGATACGGTCTATATGAGTATTTGGTCATGTCCTTTGGCTTGACCAATGCCCCCGCTCATTTCATGTATCTCATGAACTCTGTGTTCATGCCAGAGCTCGATAAATTTGTAGTCGTGTTCATTGACGACATCCTTGTCTATTCAAGAACTCCTGAAGATCACGCCAAGCATCTTCGAATCGTTCTCTCTCGTCTCAGAGATCACCAGCTGTATGCCAAGTTCAGTAAATGCGAATTCTGGCTAGATCGAATTCAATTTCTTGGTCACGTCCTGTCCGCCGAAGGTGTGTCAGTTGACCCTGAAAAAGTGGCAGATATCTTGGATTGGAAGCCACCTACCACTGTCCGCGAAGTTCGCAGCTTCATGGGAATGGCTGGATACTATCGTCGTTTCATCCCAGATTTCTCCAGAGTCGCCAAGCCTATCACAGGGTTGTTGAAGAATTCCGTGGATTTCGTTTGGTCACCAGCCTGTGAGCAAGCCTTTCAAGCCCTGAAGAAACTGCTAACTACATCACCAGTCCTAGCTCAACCAGATATCGAGAAACCCTTCGATGTATACTGTGATGCATCTGGTACTGGTTTGGGCTGTGTTTTGATGCAAGAAGGGCGAGTAATCGCTTATGCCTCACGACAGCTTAAGCGACATGAGGAAAACTACCCAACCCATGATCTTGAGCTAGCAGCAGTCGTGCATGCCTTGAAGATTTGGCGTCACTATCTGTTGGGCAGCACCTGCAATATGTATACGGATCACAAGAGCCTAAAGTATATCTTCACTCAAGAAGAATTGAATATGAGGCAGAGAAGATGGCTTGAGTTGATTAAAGATTATGATCTCGAAGTACATTACCATCCTGGTAAGGCAAATGTAGTTGCCGATGCCCTCAGTCGCAAGTCATACTGCAACTGTCTGACGACGAAGCCCTATGATCTTTCCTTGTGCCATGAACTTGAAAGGATGGGTATCGAAATGATTTCGCAAGGAAGCTTGAACAATGTCAGCATAGAAACATCCATCAAGGATCAAGTCATTGCTGCTCAGAAGGATAACCCTGGAATCAAGCACATCATCGAAAAGGTCCAGACCGGAAAGGCTGATTGTTTCAGGATCGATGATGTAGGAGTTGTTTGGTTCAAGAACCGTCTAGTAGTTCCCAAGGTGCCCGAATTGAGACAGTTAATCCTTGAGGAAGCGCACTTGACCAGATTCTCTATTCACCCCGGCAGTAACAAGATGTACCAAGACTTAAAGCAGAGATTCTGGTGGACTAAAATGAAGATTGAGATTGCCCGGTATGTCGCTCAGTGTGATACCTGCCAAAGAGTCAAGGCAGTACACATGAAGCCTGGAGGAGAATTGCAACCTCTGTCAGTACCCGCTTGGAAATGGGACGACATTAGTATGGATTTTGTCAATGGACTACCCAAGACCCAGAAAGGTTTTGATTCCATTTGGGTAATCGTGGACCGACTCACCAAACAAGCTCACTTCCTGCCAGTGAAGACCAGTTACACCGTCCCCACGTATGCCACTTTGTACAAGAACCACATAGTGAAGCTTCATGGCATACCCAAGACCATTGTCTCTGACCGTGGTACCCAGTTTGTCGCTAAGTTTTGGAAAGCGTTCCATACCTCGCTTGGAACCAAGCTCTTACATAGCACAGCTTATCATCCTCAAACTGATGGACAAACTGAGCGAGTCAACCAAGTGCTGGAGGACATGTTGAGAGCCTGTGTTCTTACCTTCGCAGATACTTGGGATGACTGTTTGCCTTTGGCAGAGTTCTCTTATAACAACAGTTACCAAGAGAGCATCAAAATGGCACCCTTTGAAGCACTGTACGGCCGTCGTTGTCGTACACCCCTCAGTTGGTCTGAGCCCGGAGAAAGAGAATTCTTTGGAGTTGATCTAGTCAAAGATATGGAAGAGAAAGTCAAGCAGATACAAGAGAATATGAAGATTGCCCAATCTCGACAGAAGAGCTACGCTGACAAGAGACGTCGACCTCTGAAGTTTCAAGTTGGAGATTATGTATATCTCAAGGTCTCACCAACCAAAGGAGTCACTCGTTTTGGAGTCAAAGGAAAGTTAGCACCCCGCTACATTGGTCCGTTTGAGATTTTGGAATGTTGTGGCAAGGTAGCTTACAAGCTGAAGTTGCCCGATCATCTCTCCGCTGTCCACAATGTTTTCCATGTCTCCCAACTCAAGAAGTGTCTCAGAGTACCAGAACATGTCGTGGAAGTTGAAGGTGTCGAGCTAGAACCTGATCTATCCTACTCAGAATATCCAGTTCGCGTGTTGGACCACAAGGATCGCGTTACTCGAAGAACCACCACGAGATGGTACAAAATCCAGTGGAACCAGCACTCTGAAGAGGAAGCCACTTGGGAATCTGAAGAATTCTTAGCAAAAAACTACCCCGACTTTCTCGAATCTCTGTCTATGTAAAGTTTTGCCTTTATCCCTTCTTTGTCCTTTCATAAGACGTGGAATCTCGGGGCGAGATTTTTTTTAGGGGGGAAGGCTGTAACACCTCTGGTGTTTAGCATGTAATTAACTTGACATATCGTCATTATCATCATTAAGCATCTTGATCATGATTTCATGTGTATGCTTTTTGCTAAGTGTATCATTTTATGTGAATTACCTCTATTGCAAAAACCCTATTTAGCCCACTTCTCTCTACTAGGGCAAAATGGTAATTTCATCTCTGTGATTAACTTTGTGTAATTCTTGTTCCTTTGGTGTCTTGAAGTTTTGTTGTGTTGGCCAAAGTTCAAAAATCAGAATTTGATTTCAAATCTCTTTGCAAAACCCTGATTTCCAAATCCTGGATTTTATCCCTCTTGTTGTAATTCAAAAATTATTCAAAATTTGGGGTTGGTCCAAAAAGCAAAGTTGTAGATCTGTCAAAGAGAAACAACTTTGGTATTTACAAATTTTCAAGTTGCAGTACAAAGTTTTGAGTTATTTCAAATTCAATCAAACTCCAGTTTTTGTCCCCTTTTCAGTTTTCAAAATGAGTTCAAAAACTAATGAGTTTCTGGAAAAGTGTATAATAGCAAAGTTGTAGGTTTTGATAAGAGGAACAACTTTCATGTTTACAGATTTTCAAGTTTCAGTTTGAAATCCAGAGTAATTTTGATTTGAATCAAGTTTGAAAAAGTGTCCCCTTTACTGTTTTCAAATATTGTTCAAAAACTATTTGGAATTTGAAAATGTTCATATTGACAAAGTTGTAGATCTCATTTTTCTGAACAACTTTGATGTTTTGAGTTTTTGTCGCACAGTTCAAATTTTGGGAGCAATTTGCAAATTTCTGAAACTGCTCAAAAGTCAAACCCTAGCCTAGTCTACTGTTCTTCTTCCTTGCGTAGAGGGGGGGGGGGGGGGCCCGGCCATGGCCAGCCCGCCGGCAACTTGCACGCCGCACGCCTGGCTGCTCCCCACGCGCCACCAACCTGCCGCCGCTGTTCCCTTGTCCCCTCCGCGCCCGCACGCGAGCGCTGACCCGCGCTCCCGTCCCCTACAGTGCCCAGGGCGTCGCCGCCGCGTGGCCATCGCCGGCGAGCCTCCGTCCAGGCCCTGCACGCACGCCTGTCCTTCCCGCCAGAGCGCAATCGAGTGCGCACGCTCTCGCCGAGTTTATCCACCCCACCCCGTGCTCTCTACCGGCCTCTGGCTGCGGCTATATAAGCCCGCCGGAGCCCCGAGCTTCTCACTCAGCTCCGCCTCCGTCGCCAGCACAGTCCACAGCCTCCATCGCTCATCCACCAAGTCCAGCAGCTCCCCTTTGAGTTCGTGAAGCTTCCCAGCTCTCCATTTTCACCGCTACTGCCTCCCACCGTCGAGCGCGAGTCCTTCTTCCTCAGCTCCGGTGAGAAGCCGCCGTCTCGGATCGACGGGATTCGCCGCCGTCGCTCCATCCCTTCTCTCTCTGACCCTAAATCTTCATTCCTTGATTCATTGCGTTCCTAACCGACTACTGGTAACCGTGCCTGGTGCACAGAGCCGCCGGATCGCCGGAGTGCCGCCGTGGTCGTCTCCACCCTCGAGCGCGCCTTCGTACCGCGCCCCTCGAAGCACCCGAGGCCACCCTCAGCCTCGGGCGAGTCGCGACTACCCTCGACCGTCTCGAGCCTCAGCCTCGAGCACACCCTCGAACCCCGCCCTCGGACCAGCCTCAGCCTCGGGCGAATCGCACCACCCTCGAGTCGCAAGCCTCGAATAGGCCAAGGCTACCCTCGAGACGTCCGCCGAAAGAGAATCCGCCGAGCCTCGCCTCTGAATCTCGGTGAGCCCAGCCTCTGTTCTTCCCAGCCGAGCCTCGAGCCTCGACGCCGAGCCCGTTCCGACTCGAGCACAGTGCTCTTTTCTTTTTAAAGATGTGAACAGTTCTGTTATTTCATCTTTTTGTATGATTTTCGGTGTTGATCCAAAAATTCTGAAAATTTTACAGTTGACTCTTTATGCCCTGTAGTATTTTATAAAAATATGAAACTTGACTTTTCTGCAAGAATTTAAAAATGTGAAATCCCTCTTTTAATTAATAAATGGATGGTTTTGGATTTTTAGAAAAAACATTTATAACTCCAAAAATCATGAGATAAATTTTTGTGAGCTTCCTATGCCATGTTTAGTCTCTGGTGAGATTTTGAAGTCTTTTGGAGCAAGTTGATTTTTGAGCTTTATTTTAATTAAGGAATAGTGCCTTTTGTTAATTATATGGCTAGATTTAATTGAGCACCTTAATGACCTCCAAAAATTATGAAATTTGTTTTGCCATATACTTGTACCCTAATGAACTTGTGTGATTAATTTGGTAATTTTTGGAGCACCTTCATAAAATGACCTTTTTAAATAATTAGGAAAAATAGAAAAGGTGATTAGGGTTAGCGTTGGATGCCCTGTGATGTGACTTTTGGATTGCTTGATGTTCATAGACCCCTACCCTTTGGTCTATGATGTTTGTGATGCCTTGCTATGTCTATACTTAGGCTTAATAAAAGTTGCTTAAATAAACTTGTTAATATTGTTAATAAGGGATAAGTAATCTATTGACCACTTTAACCACCACACATACTTTGCAAAGCTATACTCTAGTGTTATCCTATGCACTTTGTTCATACTAGCATTCTCATGAGCATTCATCATTGCATCCGTATAGTTGACGAAGAAGGCCCTGAAGTCGAGGTAGCCACCGAAGGATCTGTCCCCGAGGCAACCCCGAGCTCCGACGCTTATACCTACCCCGAGTCTACTCTTTTTGCCATCCAAGGCAAGCCCCGGTGCATTTAACCCTACCTTGCTTTTATAAATGTTTTCTTTAAATGTTTTGAGTTAAATTATTGCATTAGGTTGATAGGAGTTGAGTGAAATCCTATCTGATGCATTATCTACCTTGACCAATGATACACCCGATACCCGCTTTTCAAAAACTATTTGCCAAATGCTTAGCAATGCTATATGATAGATTTGCAATAAAAATGCCAATCTCAAAAGTGTGATCACTTTAAGAATATTTATGGGAATTTCTGGTTTACTCCCACTATTGGCTAAGTATCTGATCCGTACCTAGTCAATGGGAAGGAGAGGTTGTCCTTGTGTACGGTGCCGTCATGTTGTAGTCCGGGACTCAACAGTTGACACCGACCGGGACAGGGTTGAAAAACTGACAGGACCTGTACTCTTGGGTTAGAGTCCCGAGGTGCTTGTCGCTGGCTGGAAAATTTAGGGACCACCTGTATGGGGGCCTGCTGACTAAGACTTGCAACTATTCACATACTACGGAAAGCTTCGGCTCCGAGGAATCCTTTATTGGACCGACAACCGCGCACTGGGAGTGGAGAGATGGCGGAAGTAGCATGTACCCACATGGGTTAAAGTCCCGGATTGGAGTGGTGTACTGTACTTCCGGGTGGCGTAGGACCGGGCCCAATCTTGGAGGAACCGTGGTAGACGAGTTGGCATATGCAAGCTTGGGTGCTACATATGCAGTGTGGATAGGGACCCTCAGCTGAGTATTATTTATCCGGATTAACGTTGCTCCTCGGTTATGGAGACTTAGTCACTGACTGTCAACAGGGAGTGGTTCTCAACTAGGTCTGTTTTGGAAAGTAAAATGAATCAAGGATTATGATGGAACAAGGAATACCGAATCTTTCAAAATTAAAATAAGGTTTACCAAAAATGCTTTTCTGCAAAATACTTGAACTTGCTTAAGCCTTACCTTGACTACCCTAAGCCTGCATTCCTGAGTCTTCTCCCTTTTCTTTAGTCGGGTAAGTCTTGTTGAGTACCTTTGTACTCAGGGTTCTTTTACCCATGTTGCAGGTATGGCAGATTCCTCAGTATGCCTTGGACCCTGCTGTGTGACTGTTGTTCAGGAAGAGGCCGATGAGGCCGATGAGTGATTATTCACCCTCGGGCTGGGTGAAGTATCTTTATCTTTTAGTTGTTGTCATATGCTACCCTGCCAACTCTATCTATTTGAACTATGGTCTGTAATAACTTCACTTTAATGTTATGTTGAACCCTGGTTTGTAAAACTATTGTTATTTAAGTCTTCCGCTATTTACTCCGATGTTATTTGTCAAAATGTTCAAGAGATTGTAACTGAATTGTGAGATGATCCTGCGGACATCGGGCACTGATGTAGCCCAGTGGCGGAACCCGGTCGTAATCTCTTGGCTGTACGGATCAACTGTCAGTGGTTGACAGTGATCAGTGGGCCATGGGATTAGGGCTGTTACGTCACACGATCTCCGATCGAATCTGCTAAAGCAAGAGTTTCGGCAATGCCTGTCGTGACCCGATCGATGGATTCGATCAGGTCGGAGTTGTCGATGTGCCGCCCTGGTAGCGAGGAAGCGCCGTCTTGCTCGAGGGCTCCGACTTTGAAACGAATTTCGACGTCGATGCTCCCGATAGTTGAGATGCTTGGGGCGTCTCCATGCTTCCGACGGCTAGGTCACCTCCGGTGACCCATGAAAAAGACCAAACGGTGAACGCCATGGAAGCCGGGAAAGAAACCATCCGAGTCATCATGACGTCCGCACGCACACTCCCCATGGTGGGCGCCAGCTGTTGACGAAATATGTTCGATTGCCCACCTAGGGGTATGCCCAAGGTGGTAGATTAGCGGGGAAGGCGCGTGGAACGACGATCCGGACGTGACACAGGAACGAAACCAGATGAACACCAGGGTTTATCCAGGTTCGGGCCGCCAAGTTCAGGGTAACACCCTACGTCCTCTGTCATGTTGTCTACTCTGTATATTGATGAACGTGTTTTTCCGGGGGTCCCTGCTCGCCTTATATAGCCGCGGGGAGCAGGGTTACAGATCCTAGTAGATCGGATCTCACAGCGGAATAAGGAAACCTAGTCGGTTACAATATCTTATCGTCAAGGTCACGATATCTTCCCTAGCCGACTACGCTTCCTTGCTTTCCAATCCTGAGAAGGGTTCCGTCCCGCCATCCGACCAGCTGGGCCTTGACGCCATGAACCTTCACAGCGAATTGGGCCTGCCTTCGTGAAGTAGCCCAAGCCTAGCCGTGATGATACCTGGGTTTATACCCCCATAGGGGTGCACCTCCAGGCCTAGCCTGCTGCCTCTGAACACCCTGACCTTGCACACCATGGAAAGGGTGGTGCCTGGCCTGGTTGTTTAGCTCCAACTCCCTCCTAGCGTCTCTCTTCCTCTGAAAACAAAACTCGGCTAGGTGACCCTCACGGTGGCAGTACTAATACTCAAACCTCACCACTCTCTTGGGTTGTTGGTTTGTTTGGTTGCGGGGGTAGCGCAATCTAGTTGGCTGCTTGCCTCTAGGAAGGGGATCACTAGAGACGTCAGGAAGGGTGTCAAGTGTGTTCCTAAGATGGTTAGGTTTGGGAACCCACACTTGCTTGTGAGGTGGAGCCTTGGGAGGTTCATCAAGGATGCCATCCTTGGTGATAGGCTTGAGAGGCTCATGTGGGGTGATCTTGGTAAGCTTGGGGGTAGCAGATGGTTTCTCACTCGGCTTTACTCCGCTAAACTCACCGATCTTGCTGAAAGCACTAACGCCCTTCCCACCTGAAGCAAAGGCTACTCCCAGACTGCCAGTTCCCCTCTTGAACTGACTGATCATCTTGCCCAACTGCGGCTCACTGCATGATACCCAACTCAGGATGGACCGAAGGTATGTGTTTTCCTCCTTGGGTTGCATTCTGTCAAGCCAACAATTGGCAATCTCAAGCTCCATCCCCACGCATCGCTCACACTGAGCGGAAACTGTGCTAACTGAGCTGTCCTTCCAGGCTTCAGCAAGCTTGGCACTAACTTCTGCCAACTCAGTTCGCAAGCCTGGACAAGACTTGCACACACCCATCAAAGAAGGCCTCGCCTTCACCTCCTCCAGCTCCTTCAAGGAGGGACACTCTTTGCAATCACCCACCAAGTCTAGCCTACTCTTCAGCTCATCATACACCTCGATCAAACAGGCTTACTTGGTTTGCACGGTGGCAAAGTTTGTCATGTGCATCATGCACTCCTCACACTCCTCCTCATTGGTCACCTTCACCTCAAACCTAGCAAACTCAGGCTCCTTAAGCGCCTCACCTAGCTTGGCCTTAAACTCATTGCGCTCTCTAGCGACATGCTTAAGTTGCTTGTCCTGAGCGAGAACTATCGCCGCCATGGAATCTAACTCGACAGAAAGATGATCGACAGTGGAAGAGGTTGATACCTTAGAAGATGCACCGTCGTCATTGGTGTCGGCGTGCTTGTCATGGCACTTGCGGTCCACCTCGTCTAGGGCCAAGCTGTAGAAGCCATCGGTGGAGCTGCCAAAGAAGCAGAGTCCGTTGAAGCGTTCCTCCATCTTGTGCTCGGACTCATCGTCGTTGGAGTTACCGTCGAAGCTTCTCTCGATGTCGCTGAGTGAGGCGATGAAGGCACACTTGCCCGCGTCATACGCCTTCTCGAGATCCTTCATGAGGTAGCCGCCCTTGGTCTTCTTCTTCCTGGCATTGTACTCGCGCTTGTCCTTATGCCTAGGGTTGTTGTTCTTGCGGGGGAAGCCCTTGTCACGCTTGGGGCAGCTTGCGACGAAGTGATCGGAGTCGCCACTAAGAACATATATGATGAATGATTGACCTTGATGAGGAAGGTTTGAGGTTTTTACCCGGTTGAGTCTATATCTAGCTATGCGCTTATTGTTTATGACTAACCGGTGGCGTTGAGTTGTGTGGTGTTTCTGTGTTGGTGTGCGTGTGCGACATGTGTCTCTTGGCTGTGTTGATGTGCAGGTGTGGAGCTCGGATACAGTGGTCTATGGCGAGGTGAAGGTCAAGTAGAGACGTGCCGTGCCGACGGACCGGGAGCGGTGAAGGATGGGCGTGCCATGCAGCGGACGTGCCATGCCGATGTACCCAGAGCGGTGAAGGGCGGACGTGAGGCTTGGACTGACGGACCAGAGGGCCAGAGGACCAGCTGTGGTAGCTAGCACGTGGCATCGGCGAGCGGGAGCACATGGGGATGTGCGATGCATCGGCCGAGTCGGGAGGAAGACGTGGCATCGTGACACTTGGCGGGAGGTCGGACACGGGCTTGCGTGCGGCGCAAGTGCCATCGGCCGAGTCAAGGAGGATGGCGAAGGCGTTGTGCCCGGCGTGGAGGCTGGACATGCAACGGCATTGGTGCCGGTGGTCGGGGTGTGCGAACCACATCCCGTCTATGGTGCGGGTTCGGTAGCTGAGCCTCAAAATGCTACCATCGACGGTTTCCAGGTTTGGGCCTCAAAACCTGGGGTGGTCGGTTTCCGAGTTTGGGCCTCAAAACTCGGCGAGGACGGTTTCCAGGTTTGGGCCTCAAAACTTGGGCGCGCGGGTTTCCGAGTTTGGGCCTCAAAACTCGGGGTGGACGGTTTGTCTGGTTTGGGCCTCAAAACCTGGGCTGGCGGGTTTACCGGTTTGGGCCTCAAAACCGGGGGTGGTCCGAAAGGACGGTCGACGCGTGGCGTCGTGGAGAGGCTGGCACGGCGGCGTAGCTATCCACGAGGAAGGCGCGGTGGTCGACATGGCGGCACGTGGCGGCATCAGGTAGGTCTCGTCGAGGCGAAGCTACCGGATGTGCGCGCGTGGCCGTCGGATGAAGATTGACCGGACTGGACGGTTTTACCCATGGGGGGTATTTGGGTTGAGTGCTTAATGTAAGGGCGTTTTGGTATTCGGACGTGCGCCTATATATATGAGGGGGGCTGCTAAGGCAGCCGCATCCTTGGGAGTTCTTGGTGGTGTCTCTCTCATTTTGTTCCTGTGAGAGTAGGCTAGGGTTAGGGAGAGTTGGCTCTTGTTCTTGAGCTTTTAGCCATCCAAGCTTTGTGTTGCTAGGAATGGCTTGTAGCCCGACACCAAGTGATTAATCAATTATCCATTCCTCTGAATCCAAGGATCAAATTCGTGGTTGAATTCGCGTTTTGAATTTGTTCTTCGCGTTCTTCTTTTCTCCACGATTTTCTCCTCCCCCGATCTCCCTCTACGCTGCATCTTTTGCGATTCCGTTTGAATCAACTTGTTCTTTGATGTGAGGAGAACTCTTCCACCGAAGGAATTCATCTCTACCCTCACGAACAAGTAGATCGAGTCAAAATCATTTTCGTTCTTCCCTCTTCCCTTTTCTAGTGTTCTTCAGATTTCTCATGGTATAGTTGGGTTGAAGTGATGATATCCTAGGATTAGCTTCCCAACACATAGAAGAACACTTGGGAGAAGTTTGGTTGCAGCCCCGTTCGATTTCGTGAAGATCCGATCGATTTTGGTTTTGTCCCGTGCAGTTTTTGCACTTTCTGGGAGGTCGTGGACAGTCCACCGTGGGGGTCTCGGACAGTCCGCCGTAGCCGCGGACAGTCCGCCACAGAGGCCGCGGATAGTCCGGGCATCGGGTCCTCAGCCGAGCAGTGGTTGTTGGCCTCGGGCTTTTTCCCCTTGGGTGACCGGCAGACAGTCCGCCAGTGTAGGGCGCGGACAGTCCGGGCCCGAGCAGGGACGTTTCAGCAGTTTTGCTGTTTTGCGGTGTTGGCCGGTGGACAGTCCGGGAAGGAACCGTGGACAGTCTGCCCCTGGCGCGGACAGTCCGGCACCAGCAGGTCGGACAGTCCGGGAATTGCCTGTAGGGTGAGTTTTGGTGCGTTTGCTCTCCCGGCTTTTCCGATTCATTTCCGAACTTCTCGTTTGCTCCTAGAGTTCACCTAGGAACCTCTCTAGGTATCTTTGCTACTTGTTAGCATTAGTATTTGGAGGAATCCCAACGTAGCCCTCTATCTACGTTAGGGAGTGGTCTTTTAGGCACGAACTTGACTCGGAGTTTTGGGAGTTTTGTTTTGCTCCCTTGTGCGGTGCCTCGCTATGATCCTAGGGATCATCCACCCTCTTTCTAGGGTCGTGGGCATCGTATTTGGAGTCCGAAGCTTTTGGGGTTGATTTTGTTGGGACAAAGGCCGTAAATTCTGAGAAGAAATTTTAGGCTCCCATTCACCCCCCTCTGGTCGCCTTGCTTTAGCAATTTTGGTCCTTCAATTGGTATTGGAGCCAGTTAAGGATCTCTCTACCTTAACCGGTTCCGGATCCGCGAAGGCGCCTTTTTAGAGTGGTTTGGCTTCCGACGTGGTTTGTCGAGGTGTTGAGCTTTTGCTTTGCTAACACTAACGGTGCTTTTAGAAGTGGCACCAAGTTCTTCTTCAAGCATGTCTTTGTCTTTCAGCTTGAACGGTTCCATGGACGACATCTTGGGAAGATGGAGGAGTGCAGTTGATGAGAGGGATCGCGAGGTGAACGATCTGCTGAACCTTCTGCGACATGATGAGCTTTCACCGGAGAATCTCCTACATCAACTTGGCAAGGCCAAGAGAGGTACACTTGCTCATGGACTTGTGACCTTGCACAACCTATATGAGGCTCGCTCTAGTTTTGTTGAGCTTTGTAGTACCTTGCGTAGAAAGGTCAAAAAGTTGAAATGCTCCAATGCTAGTTTGAAGTCTAGTGCCTCTTTGCCTTGCACCTCCTGTAGTGACATGGTTAGGAAGAATGATGAGCTATGCTTTTCCCTTGCTAGCTTAAAATCTGAGAATGAAATGTTGATATCTAATGCTTCCAAACCATGTTTAGTGTGCATTGACTTGAGCAAGGACATTGATTGTGCTAAAACTAAAATAGCCTTGCTAAAGTCAAATGCTTTGTTACCATGTGTTTCATGTGAATCTTTACATGTTGAAATTAATAAACTAAAATTGACTCACACCACATGTGTAGATGAACTTGAGCATGCTAGGGCTAAAATTGTAAAGATAAATGCTAGGCCTTGTAGCTTGTGCTCTTTGAATAATGATGCTTGCCTTACTTCTTGTGCTACTCATGATTCTTTGCTTGATGTGAATGGTGATGTTTCTTCCACCGATTTCATTTGCACATCTTGCACTGATTTAGAAAAAGAAGTTTTGGCTTTGAAAGCTTTGCGCGATGATATGAGCGCCAAGTTGGTTGAGCACAATGATATGAGTGCCAACCTTGAAAAGGAGATTGAGCTCTTATGTACCACATATGTCGAGTGCATTTAGAAGGAGATGGACAACTTGAGAAACACTCCTTGTGGTACTTGTGATCGCCTCATGTTTGAGAATTAGGTTTTAACCAAAAGGTGCAAGAGCCTTTGTGCTAAGTCGTTTGATTCACGCATTTCTTGCAACTCCGATGTTGATATTTCCAAGTTTGCATCTTTGCAACCGTAGTTGAGTTCTTGTGTTGCGCGTGAGTCTTTTGATGTTAGCACTAGTGTCAAGGTGTCGGATAGCTCTTTCATAGCTACTCCTAACCTTGCTGTTTCTTCGAGTGATGTCCAAGGGACTTCTCTTGACAAGGGTGCTTCTCATATTTTTGGGACTCGTGCTCCCAATCCAGTTTTCCATTGCACCTTTTGCAAGAAGGATGGACATTCGCTCGACTTTTGTTTTCGCCGTGTCAAACACGAGCGACGTATTCGAGCTAAGGCTTTTAGGAAGCCGCGTAGCCTTTCCCATGGCACGTGTGCTCCTAGTATTGGCACCAAGTTGAACATTGGTGCTTCTTGTTCTAAGTCCCAAGGGACTTCTCACTTGTCGGAGAATGGTGTGCCTTCCGATAGGCCTTTGTACTGTTGCTCTTTTTGTGAGAAAGATGGGCATCAAGAAAGCTTTTGCTATCGGCGTGCCAAACGCTTGCGCCAAGCTCGCTCTTCTAGGAAGATGGTGATTCATAGCCCTTCTCATGGCATGAACACTTGTGTTCCTAGTAAGAAGCCCATTTTTGATGATGGGTTTTATGACTCCTTTTCTAGTGGGATAGGTCATGGTCGTGGACATGCTTTTACTGCTTCTTCTCTTGGTCCACGTCATGCTTCTCATGGTGCATCCATTGGTTCTTCTACAAAAACCTTGGAAGATGTTTTCCTCTTTTCCCATGGTACGACTCGTTCTTCTCCTCGAGTTGTCCTTTTGAGGAATGCTTCCAAGGGTGCTTCACAATTGCACTTGAACCAACATTTGCATCATGCTAACCCACAAGATAAGTTGAGATCTGTGACCAAGTCTTGGGCTCCCAAGTACATGCTAGCTAACCTTTCGGGATCCAAGACTCGGGCTGCTTTGTCCTCTTGTGTGTAGATATGAGGACACGGGGTGGAGAACATGCGCCTGATGGAGCTTGATCTTTTAGATGTGATCAAGAGTTGATGGTTCTCTACACCCCGCTTAGATTTGCCTCCAAAGAGGTTTTTGCTATCCGGTGAGCTTTCATATACACTCATACCTTGTACATCCATGATTTATGTCTTGTGGTATGAGATGGTCCTTCATGTGCTCACTTGTATAGTTTTTGCATGTACATTTTCTTTGTATCATGTTTTGCTTTAGTCTAGCATGTGATATCTTGTATATCATGTCATGCTAGCTTTGTGTATAGCTTTTGTGGAATATCCACTTTTCATGCTAGTCTGTGATCCTCATGAACATTATGCCGTGCTTTACCTTATTTCTCCATGAGCTTTACTTGTAGAGGTATGATGTTCATTAGGTATCACTTTTCAGGTGCTAGTTTTGTGTAGCTACATGTACCCTATTGATATGTTTAGCTTGAGCACTAGCCCTTCCACAATTTTATCATGTTACATGCTTTTGGATCTATTGCTATCATTATCTTGCATTGTAGCATGTGTTGAGGTTTAGGCTGTGTTTGGGTCGATCATGTTTCTAGGTTGCATTTTGCTATACAGTGCTTTATCCTGTTGCATGGTAGTCTTGACTAGTATGAGTTCAGTTCTCCTTGCGATATCATTCATGGGTAGGCCTCTTTTGTTGTGTGTTTACCTTATGCTTATTATGTGACTAACCATTTTCGTGGAGACCTTGAGGTCACACTGGACGAGACAACGCCTTATGTTTCTTCTGCCTTTGAGTGTGCAGGAGAATAGGAGCCTGGAGAGAGCATGTCGGCTCATGGACCCGATCCCACTTCTTCCACGACTTGGGGTTCTGTTCGAGCAGCTCTCCAGCGAGCACTAGCTGCACCTGTGGGAGTGACAGCATCAGGCGAGGGGGAGACGACTTCGATGAGGCATGTGCCCCGGAGTTCAGCAGTTTCAGGCGTCCCCTCGGGTATCACGCCAGCAGGAGGTCATGCGCTTCATGAGGTACCTCCGACACACCTCTAAGTTCGGTTTTTGGTACACTCCTTCTTCGACCTCTTTCTGCTGTGTGGTCTTTTCGATGTGGATTTTGCTGGCTGTCGCTTGAGCGTTTCTTGGCTCTTCTCTTATGAGTCTGGTGTGTGTTTCCCTTTTAGTTGGGCAAGCATTTTGCTTGTTGTATCTTAGTTGGACTTCTCTGATACTCTTTTGCTTTGGGTTTTCCTTTATAGACTAGTTTTTGCATGCATTTCATCATGTACATCTTGCATTTTAGAGCTTCATGTTTAGAGCAATGAGAATGAGATTATGCTCTTTTTGGTATGCTCTGTTTATTCATGATGATGCTTGTAGCTTAGGCTCTTTTTGATCACTTGATACATGTTATGAGCTAAGCTATTTTTGCAAATGGTGAACTTGATTAATCAACTATGAAACCTTTAATTTGTTCACCATTGAGAGCGGCAACTAGCATGAGTAGGATGTGTTGAGATCACTTGTGCTATCTTTTGTATGCTAGGTTGCTATGTCTCTTGCACTGAGTCATTCACTTGCTTGGATTGTTCATATTTACCTTGTGCTTAAAATTTGATCCAAGTCTAAGTGAAATGAAAAGATCGAGATGGGATTGCATGTGTCAGCACCTCACGGTATCGAGACGGTTTCTCATTGCACTTTTGAGTTAAACTTGAGCCGTGTAGTGTAAGACCGAAACCGGTGCTTTAAGCTTCCGATTGCTTTTGTTGCATAGGCTTAGCCCGGTTGAAAAGTTAGGCAATGACCATGCTTTTAACCTCTTGCAATCACATGTTTTAATATGAACTTGTGTTAATACCGCTGCAATCTCCGATAAAATATTGAAAATAACACAAGTCTATGCTTCACTCTATTGCATGATGATTGAACTTTGCTAGGGGTAGTTCACCTTGTATACTTGAGTTAGCACTTGGTTGATTTTCTGTCTATTCATGCTAAGTGTTATTTTAGTGGTGAACTACTTTTGAATGGCTTAAAACTGCTCATATGTTTAATTGTTCATATTTCGTATTCACTTGATCAGTTTGAGCCTTTGCTAGCATTTGTATTGGCTGCTACATTTTCAGGGCAGCACCCTTTTGAGCATCTTTTCATTCTGATTGCCATACACTTGAAGCTGTTGCATTGTGCATATCATGCATTTTTAGCTTAGTGTACATACCCCCAGCTCCGATACACTTCATGGTCACTTTCAGTGCTTTTTCATGGCCCCCATATGCTTTGGGATGACTTGTCTTGTGTTTGTGTCAACTTTGGGAAAAATGTTAAAACCCCTCAGCATGTTCCCTATTGTCAAGGGGGAGAAGTTGTTTGCAAGGGGGAGCTTGAGTGTTGGCACAAAGGGGAGAGTCATGCATTTTTGGGGAGAGCTTTGAGCTAGGGGGAGTTTAGTGTTTAGCTCTTTTATGTTCTTCTTCACTCGGTATAGCTCTTTTATGTGTTTCAATTGGTATCCATCTTTTGGTATGGAATGCAATTGGTGTCATGAGCTTTGTTGCATAGCTTTTGTATATAGGCTTGCTTTCAGGGGGAGTCACTTTTGTCTTGCTGCTTCTCTGCATGCTCCGAGCGATTGTACTCCATTTAGTGTTGAGCTTCTCTTGTGGTTTTTCTTAGTCAGTATCGAGCCTGCTAGTCGTGTTGAGCCGTTTTTGCCTCTGTCTAGAGGGACTAGCAGTTTTTGCTTGGTATTTTCGATTGGTATGGACCCTTCAGCTAGTTGCGTCGAGCCTATGTGCCTCTGTCTTGAGGAGCTAGCTGTTTTCACCAATTCTTGGCTGATTGTGATCTGTTGCATTCTAATGCGTTGTTTCAGCCTCAATTGGTATTGAGCCTTGAGCTAGTGGTGTTGAGCCATTTTCTGCCTTTTCTTGAGGGCTAGCTCATTTTTGACTTGGTTGCATCGAGCCGTTGCCCATGTCTTTGGGAACCAAGTCTTTTGCTCTGTGTGATCGAGTTTTGCTCTTTGATGAGTTATTGCTCCGATCCCTTGCTTGGTTGCGTTGAGCCGTTGCCCATGTCTTTGGGGACCAAGTTATGTCCATTTCAAATTGCCCCCTCTTTAGCTTTTCTTTGGCTTTTGGGCATTTGAATGGATAATCTTCTCATGACAAGTGACTTTGTTCTTTGCCCTTCTATGGCTTTTGATCACTTGAATGAGATTTTCGGTTTTGGTATCTCAAACCATCTCTTGTGCCTAGTTTTTGTCAATTCAATCATCAAGGGGGAGAAAGAGAAAGAGAAAGAGAAAAGGGGGGAGAAATCTTCTACCCAAGTGAACCCAAGTGGATAAGTACCTTGGTTTCTTTTGTGATGATTGTTTGACAATCTATTTGAGATCGGTTTTCGAGTACCTTTTGGGATTCATGAAACTCTTGTTTCTCTTGACTCTTCGGTTGTGTGGAGGCTTTGCCCGCTTTTCTCGTTCCCTTCGGGACCGAGAGCTTTTATTTGAGTTTTCATGATCCTTCCTCATCTCAAGTAGCCTTGTGTTTGCTTTTGCTTGGCTTTTGGGCACTTGAATGAGGCTTGCCTTCAAACCCTTCCTTTGTGGTTTTATTTTTAGTCAATGCATTCATCAAGGGGGAGATTGAGAACATATATGATGAATGATTGACCTTGATGAGGAAGGTTTGAGGCTTTTACCCGGTTGAGTCTATATCTAGCTATGCGCTTATTGTTTATGACTAACCGGTGGCGTTGAGTTGTGTGGTGTTTCTGTGTTGGTGTGCGTGTGCGACATGTGTCTCTTGGCTGTGTTGATGTGCAGGTGTGGAGCTCGGATACAGTGGTCTATGGCGAGGTGAAGGTCAAGTAGAGACGTGTCGTGCCGACGGACCGGGAGCGGTGAAGGATGGGCATGCCGTGCGGCGGACGTGCCATGCCGATGTACCCAGAGTGGTGAAGGGCGGACGTGAGGCTTGGACTGACGGACCAGAGGGCCAGAGGACCAGCTGTGGTAGCTGGCACGTGGCATCGGCGAGCGGGAGCACATGGGGATGTGCGATGCATCGGCCGAGTCGGGAGGAAGACGTGGCGTCGTGACACTTGGCGGGAGGTCGGACACGGGCTTGCGTGCGGCGCAAGTGCCATCGGCCGAGTCAAGGAGGATAGCGAAGGCGTTGTGCCCGGCGTGGAGGCTGGACATGCATCGGCATCGGTGCCAGTGGTCGGGGTGTGCGAACCACATCCCGTCTACGGTGCGGGTTCGGTAGCTGAGCCTCAAAAAGCTACCATCGACGGTTTCCAGGTTTGGGCCTCAAAACCTGGGGTGGCCGGTTTCCCAGTTTGGGCCTCAAAACTCAGCAAGGACGGTTTCCAGGTTTGGGCCTCAAAACCTGGGCGCGCAGGTTTCTAAGTTTGGGCCTCAAAACTCGGGGTGGACGGTTTGTCAGGTTTGGGCCTCAAAACCTGGGCTGGCGGGTATACCGGTTTGGGCCTCAAAACGGGGGGTGGTCCGAAAGGACGGACGACGCGTGGCGGCGTGGAGAGGCTGGCGCGGCGGCGTAGCTATCCACGAGGAAGGCGCGGTGGTCGACATGGCGGCACGTGGCGGCATCAGGGAGGTCACGTCGAGGCGAAGCTACCGGATGTGCGGGCGTGGCCGTCGGATGAAGATTGACCGGACTGGACGGTTTTACCCCTGGGGGTATTTGGGTTGAGTGCTTAATGTAAGGGCGTTTTGGTCTTCGGACGTGCGCCTATATATATGAGGGGGGCTGCTAGGGCAGCCGCATCCTTGGGAGTTCTTGGTGGTGTCTCTCTCATTTTGTTCCTGTGAGAGTAGGCTAGGGTTAGGGAGAGTTGGCTCTTGTTCTTGAGCTTTTTGCCATCCAAGCTTTGTGTTGCTAGGATTGGCTTGTAGCCCGACACCAAGTGATTAATCAATTATCCATTCCTTTGAATCCATGGATCAAATTCGTGGTTGAATTCGCGTTTTGATTTTGTTCTTCGCGTTCTTCTTTTCTCCACGATTTTCTCCTCCCCCGATCTCCCTCTACGCTGCATCTTTTGCGATTCCGTTTGAATCAACTTGTTCTTTGATGTGAGGAGAACACTTCCACCGAAGGAATTCATCTCTACCCTCACGAACAAGTAAATCGAGTCAAAATCGTTTTCGTTCTTCCCTCTTCCCCTTTTCTAGTGTTCTTGGGATTTCTCATGGTATAGTTGGGTTGAAGCGATGATATCCTAGGATTAGCTTCCCAACACATAGAAGAACACTTGGGAGAAGTTTGGTTGCAGCCCCATTCGATTTGGTGAAGATCCGATCGATTTTGGTTTTGTCCCGTGCAGTTTTTGCACTTTCTGGGAGGTCGCGGACAGTCCGCCGTGGGGGTCTCGGACAGTCCGCCGTAGCCGCGGACAGTCCGCCACAGAGGCCGCGGACAGTCCGGGCGTCGGGGCTTCAGCCGAGCAGTGGCTGTTGGCCTCGGGCTTTTTCCCCTCGGGTGACCGGCGGATAGTCCGCCAGTGTAGGGCGCGGACAGTCCGGGCCCGAGCAGGGACGTTTCAGCAGTTTTGCTATTTTGCGGTGTTGGCCGGCGGACAGTCCGGGAAGGAACCGCGGACAGTCCGCCCCTGGCGCGGACAGTCCGGCACCAGCAGGCCGGACAGTCCGGGAATTGCCTGTAGGGTGAGTTTTGGTGCGTTTGCTCTCCCGGCTTTTCCGATTCGTTTCCGGACTTCTCGTTTGCTCCTAGAGTTCACCTAGGAACCTCTCTAGGTATCTTTGCTACTTGTTAGCATTGGTATTTGGAGGAATCCCAACGTAGCCCTCTATCTACGTTAGGGAGTGGTCTTTTAGGCATGAACTTGACTCGGAGTTTTGGGAGTTTTGTTTTGCTCCCTTGTGCGGTGCCTCGCTATGATCCTAGGGATCATCCACTCTCTTTCTAGGGTCGTGGGCATCGCGTTTGGAGTCCGAAGCTTTTGGGGTTGATTTTGTTGGGACAAAGGCCGTAATTTCTGAGAAGAAATTTTAGGCTCCCATTCACCCCCCCCCCCTCTGATCGCCTTGCTTTAGCATTTTCGGTCCTTCAGCCACACCTGTAGCAGCCCTCACGTGCGCTACCACACTGATGATTCAAGCGGTTGTTGTGAAACCACGAGAACCGGCTGATGATGAGGGCAAGCTCGTCATCGCCTAACACCTCAACCTGCTCCTCTGTCACTAAAAGCAAAGAAAACAAAGCAAAGAAGGGTGGTGAAGTGTCAGCGGAAAGAGTGGATCCATCCTTGCCTGAGACCAAAGCCATGGTATGTGAAGATGGGTTCTTCAGCTTGGATCGAGTCAAGTGGTCGATCTCGGTGGACTTGAGCTTGCTGAATAGCTCGTCCACAGTGAGGGTGTCATAGCTTGACGACTCAATGATAGTCGACACCTTCACCTCCCATACCTTCCGATCTAGGGCATATAACAACTTGAGAGCCCTCTCATGATCATCATAAGGTAGGTTGTCCCGATTGGCACACATCTTGTTCACAATCATTTGGAAACGAGCGAACATAGCATCAATTATCTCTCCCTCCAGCCGAGTAAAGTTCTCGTACTCACTCTTGTACGTCATGAAGAGTCTGGTCTTGTGAATGGTCCCCTTGTGATAGCTCTGAAGCTTCACCCAGATCTCTCATGTCGTCTCAAGCTCAGAGACACGTTCGAACTCAGGAAGGGACATGTTGGCCAAAAGTGCATTATGAGACTTTGCGTTCACGTTGTGCTGGTCAATCTGGATCTGACCGACACGAGCTAGAAGCACCTCGTACTCGGCGTTCTCACATATCTCCCAGACGGAAGAGTCAATGCTGCTGAGATAGGCACGCATCCGAATCATCCAAAAGGGATAGTTCGTCCCATCAAAGTAGGGAGCCTTGCCATTCCCTCGACCCATGTTGCCCTGTGGATCTGAAACAGATTAAGGTATTGATGATCCTTAACCTGCTCTGATACCAATTGAAGGACCGAAAAGGCGACCAGAGGCGGGGGAGGTGAATGGGAGCATAAAAATTCTTCTCGAGAATCAACAACCACTGTCCTAGTTTCAACCCTAAAGGCAAGTCCAAGAATCGGTAGTGTCCATGACCCTAGATGTATTGTGGATGCTTCCAAGAAGCACAATGAGACACTACACTAATCAGGGAACCGAACGCAAAAGTCAGAAACCAAATCCGAAGTCGGACGAACGAACGACAAACGAAACAGTGAGATGCTCACTGCCGATGCTTTTCTGGCAGACGCGTCCGATGCAAAACGACCAACGCAGAAACCTTACTGTGTAGCCATCGGATGCAGCTACCGTGTTAGCATAGCATCCAATGCTAGCGTTCGATGCAGGCTCGGCGCGTCCGATGCAGGACCAGCGTTCGATGCTCTGACACCTGACGCGTCCGATGCAAAATGAGGGTTTTAGAAACCTCACTGCATGACCATCGGACGCTGCACCGTAGCGTCCGATGCTAGCGTCTGATGTCCCTTCAAAAACTCAGTTCCTGACACGTGGCACAGGAGCGTCCGATGCTCCTGTGGTCAGCGTCTGATGCCCCTGAAAACTATGCAGTTTTTCAGGGATTCAACCCGATCTCCCTCAAATCAATTGCTCTGAGGCTTAGATTTAGTATGAGGGGTCACAAGGATGTTAGTGAGCTACTCCTAGGAGATCATGGCTTGAACCTAACTCCAAATCAATGAATCGAAGAAATTCAGGGCAGAAGAGCAAGAACTCGATCCAAATGAAAAACTGCCCGATCTACTAGCTCGTGAGGAATTAGAGAAAATTCTTTAGTGGAAATATGACTCTCATGATGCTCTAGAAGATGGTTCAAACAGTTGTTCAACTCATCCCTCGAATCAAGAAGTCTCATGATGAACTAAACAAGGGGAAAAGAGAGAAATGCGAAGAACGAAACCAAAACGCGAATTCAACTCGATCTCAGCAAAATCTCGAATGAGGAGACAAAGGGATTACGGTCCCTTTTCCTTGAATCAAAATACACAGAGGAATTGTTGCACTCTGCGGATCACACACAGCTAGAGAAAGGCAAAACCTAACAGATGAATAGGAGTCTGTAGAATGTAAATGCTACAATGCTAGAATGAGAGGAGGGGCTGCCTCTCTATATATAGCCTAATACATTATTCACCCTGTACCCCTAGATACATAGAGTGAACAGGCTAACTGTTGACACTAATTAACTCTTATTATTAAAGGTCAATTAAACATGAAAATGGATGAATATGTAAAATCCACCTTAGTATAGGGTTTAAAACTAATGAATTCCACGAGTTTTGGTGAATTGTGAATCTACAGGGATTAAACAGGGAAACAACCCTCAATTGCTTCAACTAGAAGGAAACCGATGGGAGATAACGCATTCGTCAAGTCAGAAATCTTCCAGAAGACTCTAGAGAACACCTGAAGACACCACGAGGCGGGGCACCCCGAGCCACCTCCAGGTGGGACCGACCGGTCTGTGGGTCCCACCGGTCGGTCCCCCCAGGGCGCCGCCGGCCTCCCCCTTCTGGAATCTTCCTCTACCGCCTTTGAGGATCAATCTCAAGACTACGTGAAGTCGCTTTGATGCAACGATCGCGGTTGATCCCTCAGGGCTATATAAACAGGCCCCCAGGCCCCAGGCAAGGCAGAAGGTCCCTCTCCAGAAAGTCTACGCCTCATTCAGAAACCCTAGAAGAGACTTCAGGAGTCAGCTTTCAAGTAGAAGACTAGATACCTCCTCTAGTTAGGAATAGAACCTAGTCTTATACTAGAACTAGAAGAGAGAGAGGAAGAGATCAAGAAGGAGCTCCGGCCTGTCGGATCAACTTCTTCATCTTGTACCTGTGGATTCAAGTTCTTCGTCAACTTGCTTCAATGATTGTTTCAGTAATCAATGTCCATATTTAAGTTTGAGCCATTGTTCCTATTATTCTTAAGGTTTATGACTCTCTTTTGAGTACTTTAATTCTAGTCGTGCTAGAGTTAGAGTAGTTGGATAGTGTAAGCGTGGTGCTTAGACTTGATAGCTCATAACTGCCTCCTATAACGCCGTTAGTAGTGGTTGTTCGCAAGGGTGACTCTTGTAGCCTTGTTGATTCTTCTATAGTCCACTTACCCGTGTGTAGGCTCGCTAGGATTATACATTTGCATAAAAGAACCATACTCTGTTTGTGACCTTTTATGGCAACTATCCCACTAAGAATAATATAAACATATCACCCTTAAGTTGGAATTAGACAGCCTTAGTGATCCCCTATATGCTTTTAGCTTCTCCATCCTTGTTAGCTACTCAGGGGTTATACTCTTTAAGAATTAACACTATCCGTTCCTTTGGGTTCGATATTAAAGCTGGGTTCCTCCGGTGAAGTGCTACATCGGTAGATTTTATTTGTGCGCTTGCGGATAAAGTAGAGTGTGCGTTAATTTATACCAACAAGCATTTCTGGCGCCGTTGCCGGGGAACAGTAGATCATTTTAAGTCTTAAGTTTAACCTTGTTTTATACTTTTATACTTTTATACTTTTATCTTTTATCTTTTATCTTTTATCTTTCATTCTTTTTACCATGGATTTCTCAGAGCCAATCACTAGCTCCACAAATTCCATTCCACTGAACCAGTATACCTATCGCACTGTCGTAGACTTAGAGTTACCCAAATCTGCTAAGCCTATCCTTTCAGACAACTACGAGCTACGCCCATGCTTGATAGAAATGGTTAAGAATCAAACTTTTTCTGGCCTAGAAGATAAAAATCCACACATTCACATCAATGAGTTTGAACAAACCTATGCGTGCCTACACATTGCAGGCATGTCTGACGAAACCCTTAGATGGAAACTTTTTCCATTCTCTTTAGAGGGAAAAGCTAAAACATGGTACCTTCAAAATGCACCAAGTAAAAATGCGGATTGGAAAGAACTGTGCTCTAGCTTTTGCTTAGAATACTTCTCTGTCTCCAAAATTGTTTGTCTTCGCTTAGAGATTTTTTCCTTGATCCAAGAAGATGATGAGTCTCTAATTGCAGCCTGGGAAAGATTCAAAAATCTTGTCCGCTATGGTCCAGCCTTATCTATTCCAGACCGTGTCTTACTTCAACACTTTTATAATGGTCTAAATAGAAAAACTTCTAATTACCTTAACTTAGCTTCAAATGGATCAATTCTACATACCCCAGCCTCTAAGGCAAGGGAAATGTTGCATAACTTATCTCAAATTACTCCCACTCCTGAAGCTAAACCACAAGAATCACTAGAAGTAAATCCAGAAGCTGATCCTATATCCATTCTTAATCATGAACAAAACTCAGCCATAGTTCCTAGTAAGAGGGAAACCTCAATCTTAGGAGACACCTTTGATTTCGAGGATGAATATTTTACCGAATTTGGTAATACCTCGAAATATCACACAATTAGGAAGCCACAAAATCGAAAATCATCACTTCAAAAACTTACTGATAAGGCCTTCTTAAAAGCGACTACGAAGGGACTAGCCTCTATAATAAGTCATGAATGGTTAGAAGAGTCAGAACTTTCCACTGATATAATCCACTTAAATTCACCTTCAACACACATTCAATGCCAAATCCATCAACAACCCTTCGAACCTCTTTATAATCCTGTTGTGGGAACCAACATTATGTCTAAAACCTTTGCTCAAGATTTATTAAAACAAATGCCACTTATCCCAATAACTAAATTATTGAAAAGCCCTTCAGGACATGTTATTCCTAGTTCGGGGATCATGTATGTCCTGCCTGTCAGTGTAGATAACACTCCACTACACTTAAGCTTCTATATCTTTGATATTAAAGACTTTAATCTTCTGATAGGCCAACCACTTAAACAACTCATTCATGAAGGTCAAACATGGATCTTGAATTTATGTCTTGGGAAGAATCTTAAAGGAACCATAACTATCACTCACTCTCTAAATGCTGAAAATGAGTCATGTCTCAAGACAGATGCTATGGAAGAAATTAAGGAAGCATCTCTTGAAATAATAAATGAACCAAAATATGAGGAAGATGCACAGTTTTTCACTGAGGAAGAGGATGACACACCAGATCCAGAGCCTCTAGACTCCTTAGAAGAACCTCCTAAACCTCCCATATAGTTAAAACCCTTACCCTCTGGGCTTCGATATGCTTTCCTAAATAATGATCCTAAGTTTCCTGTGATCATAAATGATGATCTTACTCAGGAACCAACTTTTAGGTTGATCACTGTCTTAGAAAAGCATAAATCAGCCTTTGGCTATTCACTCCACGACCTAAAGGGAATCAACCCCGCTTTCTACACTCATCGCATTCCTACTGATCCTAACATATCACCATCTAGAGAGCCACAACGCAGGCTTAACAATGCAATGAGAGAGGTAGTAAAGAAGGAGGTTTTGAAACTCTTACACGCCGGGATTATTTATCCTATGCCACACAGTGAGTGGGTGAGCCCTGTCCAAGTTGTTCCTAAGAAGGGAGGCATGACTGTGGTAAAAAATGAGAAGAACAAATTAATTCCACAAAGAACTGTCACTGGTTGGAGAATGTGTATTGATTACAGAAAATTAAACAAGGCAACTAAGAAAGATCACTTCCCGCTACCTTTCATAGACGAAATGTTACAACGGTTAGCAAATCAATCTTTCTTCTGTTATCTTGATGGATACTCTAGATATCACCAAATCCCAATCCACCCAGATGATCAAGGCAAAACCACCTTTACATGTCCATACGGAACTTATGCTTATCGCGGAATGTCTTTTGGATTATGTAATGCACCTGCTTCTTTTCAAAGATGTATGATGTCTATATTTTCTGATATGATTGAAGAAATCATGGAAGTTTTCATGGATGACGTTTCTGTTTATGGAAAAACTTTTGATGATTGTCTTGAAAATTTAGACAGGGTTTTGCAAAGATGTGAAGAAAAGCACTTAGTCCTTAATTGGGAAAAATGTCACTTTATGGTTAAAGAAGGTATAGTGCTAGGTCACTTAGTGTCTGAACGTGGAATTGAGGTGGACAAAGCTAAAATTGAAGTAATTGAACGTTTGCCTCCATCGATTAATGTCAAAGGAATTTGAAGTTTTCTTGGCCATGCTGGCTTTTACCGTAGGTTTATAAAAGATTTTTCTCACATTGCTAGACCACTTACAAATCTTTTGGCCAAGGATGTTCCTTTTGAATTTGATGATGCATGCTTAGAATCTTTTAACACTCTTAAGAAAGCACTCATGTCTGCACCTATCATTCAACCTCCTGATTGGTCTCTACCTTTTGAGATCATGTGTGATGCAAGTGATTTTGCTGTAGGAGCAGTGTTAGGACAATATAGATAAAAAGCATCATGCAATTGCTTATGCCAGTAAAAATTTAACAGGACCTCAACTTAATTATGCTACTACTGAAAAAGAACTTCTGGCTATTGTTTTTGCTATAGACAAGTTTAGATCTTATTTAGTGGGATCAAAGGTGATTTACTGAACATGCTGCACTAAAATACCTGCTCACTAAGAAAGATGCTAAGCCACGCTTGATAAGATGGGTTTTGCTACTCCAAGAATTTGACTTAGAAATAAAAGACAAGAAAGGTGTAGAAAACTCTGTAGCTGATCACTTGTCTAGAATGCATTTTGAAAATCCTCAGAAATTGCCTATAAATGACTCACTTAGGGATGACATGCTTTTTCAAGCTTTTAGATCTGACCCCTGGTATGCAGACATTGTCCATTTTATAGTTGCAGGGTATGTACCACCAGGAGCAAATAAGAAGAAGCTAATCCATGAGAGTAGGATCCACATATGGGATGATCCATATCTATTGAGAGTATGCTCTGATGGATTACTTAGAAGATGTGTGCCAGCTGAAGAAGGAATCAAGATCATTGAACGATGTCACTCTTCACCATATGGAGGACATTATGGGGCATTCCAAAGACAAGCGAAGATCTGGCAAAGTGGATTTTTCTGGCCAACCATGTACCAAGACACAAAATACTTTGTCTGGAGGTGTGGACCATGTCAGAGGCATGGCATCATCAACACCCGAGATGCCATGCCACTCACTAACAACCTTTAGATTGAGCTCTTCGATGTCTGGGGAATTGATTACATGGGACCATTCCCTAAATGAAGGAACCATGAGTACATCTTGGTTGTTGTCGACTACGTCTCAAAATGGGTCGAAGCGGTGCCATGCAAGTCCGCTAATGCAAGAAACTCCTAGAGAATGTTCGAGGAGGTGATATTTCCAAGATTTGGATTACCAAGGATGGTAATTAGTGATGGGGGAACACACTTTATTGACAAAGGCTTTCATAAGTATCTAATAAGTCATGGGATCCGTCACAATGTTGCCACTCCCTATCACCCTCAGACAAGTGGCCAAGCAGAAATGTCGAACAAGCAAATCAAGAATATTCTGCAGAAAACGGTTGACGAGATGGGAACACAATGGAAAGATAGACTACTCGAAGCACTGTGGGCTTATCGTACTGCCTACAAAACACCACTAGGAATGTCTCCATATCAACTCGTCTACGGAAAGACTTGTCACTTGCCAGTGGAACTAGAATTCAAAGCTCACTGGGCAATCAAGAGGTGGAACATGGACTTAGAAGCTACAGGAGTCAAGAGGAAAATGCAACTCTCTGAACTAGATGAATGGCGCGAAAAAGCATATCACAACGCAAAGATTTACAAAGAGAGAACAAAGAGGTGGCATGACAAGAGAATCAAGAAGAAGAGCTTCACTCTGGGAGACAAGGTACTACTCTTTAATTCCAGGGTAAAGTTGTTCGGGCATGGAAAACTACGAAGCAAATGGGAAGGACCTTTCACGGTGGTAGCTACTTCATCACATGGAACCATTACACTTCAAAATGATGAAGGTACGCTATTTAAGGTAAATGGACAACGTCTTAAAATTTTTCTAGAACCTGAAAAGAGTCCTGAAGAGTTGGATGTCATCCAATTCTTTATTATTCCATAGATTTACACCATCGTCATTTTCCGATAAGTTCGCACATCGGGGGAATATTTTCTGGGAATAGGATCATGTTTAAAGACACCACGAGCGATGGACCCACGAGGAGTCACCAGGTGGGACTGACCGGTCCCCTAGGGAGACCGACCGGTCTGTCCTAGACTCCCCTTGCTGTCTACCTTCTTTCGTTACGTGTCCAGACTCTTACTCGTTTCCTTTCTGGTACCCTGATCCGCAGAATCGATAACTTCTGTAACAAACCTATCATGCCTATCATTCAACCTCCTCTCCAAGCCACCTCAGCTATAAAACCAGCCCAAGGCATGTCTCTAGAATCAATGTAGCCTCCTCGCAAAATACCAGCAACAGCAGAGCTCTCTTCCCACCAGCGCTACTGGCCTCCGACCGAAGGATCGACCTCAACGAATCCGCCGACGACTCAATGGCTCTCGTCGTCATCCCGACAAAGGAGCTTGTCGTAATGCCGCCAAAGGATATCGCCCATGTCGTCTCGCCGACACCCGTTGATGTGATCCCACCGGGAGGAATCTCACTGCATCGTCAACAAGCTCTCTATGCTCAAGCGGTGCCGGTAAGAGGACTCCCGACATTCTCCGTCTCCAAGCCGCTCCCGCTTCTTCCCCTAAGCCCAATGAGACACTCGTCGGGCTAAAGACGAACAAGCTTGGGGAACCCACAGTCATAAAGTACACAACTGAATCTCCGTGTCCTCGCATTGATGGAGTTCGTGGCCTCTCTGAGCAGATCAAGGTTACTCCGCTTGCGAAGATGGCGCCCGCTACTCCTAATCCCAAGGCCAAGCGCAAGAGGACTACCCAGTTAGATCACCACGGGGATAGGATTGAGGACCTTGAGAAGGATAATTTAGAGCTTAAGAAGTGATAAGCTTCGCTAGGTAAGGCTACAAAACAGATGACCGATGTGGTGAATAAGTATGTAACAAAACACATTAGCCTGAAAGCTAAGGTCGGTAGTGTAGCCTCTACGCTAGGCAATCTACTCGAGGGAGAAGATTGAGAGATGAGTCGTCAGTAGATTGATAAGGCACTCGTGTTTGCAGAGTCTTGTTTTGTTAGAAGTTTTGATTAGTTAGTTTTTTGTGTAATAAAAGTGCCTTAAATGATATCAATAAAGTTTTTGTTAGAGTTATCTTTTATCTTGTTATTTTGGATATGTGTCTTGTCTCCACATGTTGTGATTAGCAGAAAACAGAAAATAAGTGCGGGGGAGAAAGCGACGACAGAATTACTGAAAACCGATCGCGAAAGCTGCATAAAACAGAAGACATAGTCACCGAGGCCACGCACTACGAAGCGGGCCATGGTTGGGCTTTGAGCCCAACCGACCGGTTGGAGGGCCCCACCGGTCGGTTAGGGGTCAACACCCCTGGCCTCCTCCTTCGTCTACGGATCGGTACACAATTGCTACACTCTATTTTTCGATATTTAAGCTTCTGTTTCGAATTAAATATATATTCTCGTCAATAAAATGCAATCCATAAGCTCTAATTAAAAAGGAAAGATTATTTTGACATGCTCATGGTATAGAGTCTCACAACACCTTTTCTGAAAAGACCTGCTTTGATGAAAACTTGAAGAGACCCATATGAGTTGTTGTGGAATATGATAGAAGAATAATGAGAACTTAATTCTTAGAAGTATGAGCATTGGAGAATTTTACTTGCAAAGTTAAAAAAAGATTAGCAACACTTCTCCTTTGTAGTAAATAGATTTCCTGCCAGTTATTCATAAAATCAATCATTGCTTACTTTAATACTGAGTTCTTTGTTGAGAAATTTATTATGCTCTAAAGATCGAGATCCTTACAAATAAAGAAAGATTCACTCTTCTGAAGTAGTATTGTATTAGAGGCATGGGCTATGCAAAAGTATGAAAAATGAGGAAAGAAAAATAGACAAGTGTCCGACACACCTCAAGAAAAAAGAAGAGAGAGAAGAAAAGTATGACGATAAAAATATGATAAAGAAAAAAAGAAGATAGCCCATGGTCCCTCTAATTACAATATGCCAGCAAGAGTGACAAAGTTTAAAAAGATTAATGTCTTGATCTAAGAGTATAGTATTTTTCTCCATTGACTCAGCAAGATGAACTACTCCACATAACTAAAATGCTTTGGTAAGGAATTGAAGTGCTACAAAAGGAGAAAGAAAGTTATGACTTGTTTCGAAAAATTCGAAAACTCCATTGTCTTATGCTAAAAGAAAAGGGTGATCTGTTTGAACTATTCTGTTGTCCAACTACTCAAGGTTTTATGGTAAATACACTGAATCGTACAATGCAGGTATGAATAGAAAGGTCTAGTGTTTGATATCTTATCCTACAGTTTTGATCTAACCTTTTATCGAGGACGAGTAAAAGCTTAAGTGTGGGGGAGTGTCGACGAAATATGGTCGATAGTCTACCGAGGGGTATGCCCAAGGTAGTAGATTAAGCTGTGAAGGCATGTGAGACGTCTACATAGCGTAGACACAGGGACGAGAGACGGCGATTTAGACAGGTTCGGGCCGGCAAGTCGCCGTAATACCCTACGTCCTGTGTTCTATTGGCTGGTTTGTATTGCTGATTGGATGATCCGAGGGGATCTGAGTTGATCTCGGGTGAGATCGAGGTCCCATGAGAGGGGGTCCCTGCTCGCCTTATATAGCCGGGGAGCAGGATTACAGTTGTCGAGTCCTAACAGATTACAAGCGGTTCCTTAAGGCAAGAAATCTGGATCTAACTCTAAGATCTTCCTTGGCGGGCAAGGCTTCGTGAGAGTCCTTGACGAGCTGGTAGCGTGCTGTAAGGCCTCGCGAGCTGGGCTATCCTCGACGAAGGGTCCATATAGGTCCATGGTGGTATACGGAGGTAATATCCCCACAGCTAGTCCCCGAGCACTTTGTATCCATTGGCGACGACGTCTTGAGCTTGTCCGAGCAGGCAAAGTCGATGTCGGGCAACAAAGTCTTGCCAGAAGGATGTAAGGTGCTCAAGAAATTTTTTAAAGAGTTTTCTTCTAGTGAAGTGTATCCACTTGGAGTTTGCAAGACTATAAGGAACAACGAGGTCCTAGTAGAAGTCTATGCAAGTCCACTTTGACAGAGCGTCCTTGAATTGTCAGAGAAAAAGAAAATACATTCACCGCAAGGTGAATTGTATCCACTTAGTCCTTGAGCTTGGTAGTAGGTGTTGAAAACACATGGTGCCGAGCTTGTAGAGCATTTAGCAAGTGCCCCGATGAGCTGCCCAAAATCGGCACCCTGATCCCAACAGCATGGAGCGACTTGATGCACACCGGCGATGAGTAAAGGCCAGGCCAATGAGCCTATGCAACAAGCGAAGATCAGGTCGATGAACCTGGTCGGCGATGAGTTCATGAACCTACGACCTTCTGCTTAAGAAACAAAAGACGGCGATGAAGGATGGTGGCAGCGAGCGAAAACGGCAATGAATGTTGGCGGTGGCGAACGAAGACGACGATGAGCGAAGACAGCGAGGAGCGAAGGCAGCGACGAGCGAAGGCGAAGTCCCTGAGCCTGGTCGGTGACGAGCGAAGGCGAAGTCCCTAAGCCTGGTCGGTGACGAACGAAGGCGAAGTCCCCGAGCCTGGACAGCGACGAGGGAAGGCGACGATGAGCGATGGCAGCGACGAGCTCGGTTGGTGATGAACGAAGGCGGTGATGAGCTTGGTCGAAGACGAGCAAAGGCGGCGAGGAGCCTGGTTAACGATCAGCAAAGACGACGACGAGCGAAGGCCGCGATGACGAGCGACGACGGCGACGAGCGAAGGCAGCGACGAGCCCGGTCGGCGACGAACGAAGGTGGTGACGAGCCTGGTCGGAGACGAGCGAAGGCGGCGAGGACCGAAGGCGAAGTCCTTGAGCCTGGATGGCGACGAGCGAAGGCGATGTCCCCGAGCCTAGTCGGCGGCGACGGACGAATGCCGCGACGAGCCTGTTCGACGACAAACGAAGGCGGTGACGAGCCTGGTCGGAGACGAGCGAAGGCGGCGAGGAGCGAAGGTGAAGTCCTCGAGCTTGGTCGGCGGCGAGCGACGGCGGTGATGGGCGAAGGCGGCGATGAGCCTAGTCGATGACGAACGAAGGCGGTGACGAGCCTGGTCGGAGAAGAGCGAAGGTGGCGAGGAGTGAAGGCGATGTCCCCAAGCCTGGATGGCGACGAGCGAAGGTGAAGTCCCCGAGCCTGGTCGGCGGCGAGCGATGGCGGCGATGGGCGAAGGTGGCGATGAGCCTGGTCGACGACTAGCGATGGCGGCTACGAGTCGGGTTGGCGACGGGTGACGGCGGCGACGAGCGAAGGCGGCGACGAGCCTGGTCGACGAAGTCCTCAAGCTTCAGCGATGAGCGAAGGCGAAGTCCCTGAAAAATAAACATGGAGAGCAGTAGTACATGATGATGTACAAATAAAATATGGAGAAAAACCAGTGGCGAAGGATGACTGCAGTTTGACGAAGTCCCCGAGGCTGGGGTCGTCGTGTCGACATGGAGTGTCTAGAGACGGAGACGGAGCCAGCCGCGGAGGCCCTGGTCACCGATGTAGATCTTTTCGCTGCCGGGCAGCCATGGAGTGTAACATAGGAGAGTAGTCTGTAAATAGACTCTAGGGCGAATAGAGGCAAAACTTGTAGTGAGTCGGCGTGTTTTGCGTATCCCTGAATTCCGCAGACCCAATAGCCGTGAGCCGTAGCGATGAACAGTTCGGCCTTGGGTTATCCCAGGATCCGTAGTGTAGAGCACGGAGCTCGTTTGCGTGTAGGAGTCAAGGGCATCGCCCAAGGAACCGCTGTTGGCATCCCATAGCGCAGAGGGCAGACACTCATGCATGCGTAGGGAGGTACCACGAAAAGGGTCTTTTCCGAGAGGCTCTATCATGGCGTGACCTGGGCGAATGGAGACTATTCGTCGAGCGCGTGGGTAGCGCAGGTATAGGCACTGAGCGTGCAGCCTTAGAATTCTCAGCCCAAGTTAGCCTTTCCTTCATAGCGCAGAGGGCAGATGCTCATGCACGCGTAGAAAGGTCGGCACGTCACTCGGGAGAACTGTTGGCCACCATAGCGCAGAGGGCAGACACTCATGCACGCGTCTGGTGGTGACAATAGCCCTGGCTCTAAGTCTTCGTCGGCATCAGTCTGGCTCCTTGGAGACCGCATGGAGAACGAGCGCGTAACGGCGCGTATACAGGCACTGGACGTATAGCCTCGGAGGTCTCAGCCTAAGCTTAGCCTTCCCTTCGTAGCGCAGAGGGCAGATGCTCATGCACGCATAGAGAGGTCAGAACGTCACTTGGGAGGACTACTGGCCGCCATAGCACAGAGGGCAGGTGCTCATGCACGCGTCCGGTGGTGGCAGTAGCCCCGGCTCTGAAACTCCTTCAGCATCAGCCAGGCTATTTGGAGAGATCGACGAGTCGTTTAGAGAGGTCGGCGAGTCATTTGGCGAAGACGACAACGAGCCTAGTTGATGACGAGCGAAGGCGGCTACGAGCCGGGACAGCGACGGGCGACGGCGGCGATGAGCCTGGACGATGACGACCGTAGGCGACGACGAGCGAAGACGGCGACGAGCAAAGGTGACGAGCCTGGTCGACGACGAGCGACGGTGACGACGGGCAAAGGCGGCGACGAGCCTGGTCGACGACGAGCGACGGCTGTGACAAAGGCGACGACGAGTGGAGGTGGCGACGATCCTGGTCGATGATGAACGACGGCGGCGACGAGCCGGATGTAGAACCGATCTTGGGCGGCAGGCGGGTCGGCGACGAGCCTGGTTGACGATGAGCGAAGGCAGCGACGAAGGCGACGATGAGTGAAGACGATGACGAAGGCGGCGATGGGTTAAGGCGACGACAAGTGAAGGCGTCCCCGAGCCTGGTCGATGACGAATGAAAGCGACGACGAGCCGGATGTAGATCCGATATTGGGCGACGGGCAGGTCGGCGACGAGCCCGGTTGACGATGAGCAAAGGCGGCGACGAAGACGGCGACGATCCTGGTCGACGACGAGCGAAGACGATGACAAAGGCGGCGATGGGTGAAGGCGACGACGAGTGAAGGCGTCCCCGAGCCTGGTCGACGACGAACGACGGCGAAGTTCCTGAAAAATAAATTGGAGAGCAGTAGTACATGATGATGTACAAAAAGTATGGAGAAAAACCGGTGGCAAAGGATGATTGCAGCTTGTTGAAGTCCCCGAGCCTGGAGTCGTCGTGCCGACAAGCCCGGTTGACGATGAGCGAAGGCAGCGACGAACGCGGCGACGATCCTGGTCGACGATGAGCACGGTCGACGACGGGCGAAGGCGGCAATGAGCCGGATGTAGATCCAATCTTGGGTGGCGGGCGGGTCGGCGGCGAGCCCGGTTGACGATGAGCGACGGCGGCAACAAAGGCGACGACACGACGAGCGACGACAGCGACGAAGGCGACGAAGAAGGCGGCGACGATCCTGGTCGACGACGAGCGACGACAGCGACGAAGGCGACGAAGAAGGCGGCGATGATCCTGGTTGACGACGAGTGATGGCAGCGACGAAGGCGACGACGATCTTGGTCGACGACGAGTGACGACAGCGACGAAGGCGACGCCGAAGGCGGCGACGATCCTGGACGACGACGAGTGAAGGCGGCGACGAGCAAAGGCGGTGACGAGCCCGGTCCACGACGAGCGAAGGCGGCGATGTTGATGCAGTCAGTGATCTTCTTGTTGGCCCGGTCAATGGCCTCGACCAGGTCGTTGTGGCGGATGGATCTTTGTGCGCACGGCACTGGCGCGATGACGCGATGGGTGGACGGCGAGGCGTCCGGCGCAAGAAGCTGCGTGGGTTCCATGATCTCCGCTGCAAAGACGACGTCGCCGACGGTCCAAATGATAGATCCGATCTGGAAGGAGACGCCGAGCTCCGAAGGATCATGGAGTCGAGGAAGATGACCGCTTGGCAGATCATGATGTCGTAGCACACACCCCCTACCTGGCGCGCCAACTGTAGACGAAATATGTTCGATAGTCTACCGAGGAGTATGCCCAAGGTAGTAGATTAAGCGATGGAGGCATGCGAGACGTCTGCAAAGCGTAGACACAGGGATGAGACGGCGATTTAGACAGGTTCGGACCGGCAAGTCACCGTAATACCCTACATCCTGTGTTCTGGTGGCTGGTTTGTATTGCTGATTGGATGATCCGAGGGGATCTGAGTTCATCTCAGGTGAGATCGAGGTCCCATGAGAGGGGGTCCCTGCTCGCCTTATATAGTCGGGGAGCAGGGTTACAGTTGTCGAGTCCTAACAGTTACAAGTGGTTCCTTATGGCAAGGAATCCGGATCTAACTCTAGGATCTTCCTTGGCGAGCAAGGCTTCATGAGAGTCCTTGACGAGCAGGACGAGCTGGTCGCGTGTTGTAAGGCCTCGCAAGCTGGGCTATCCTTGACGAAGGGTCCATGTAGGTCCATGGGGGTATACGGAGCTGGGCTATCCTCGCGAGCTGGTCGCGTGATGTAAGGCCTCGCGAGCTGGGCTATCCTTGACGAAGAGTCCTTGACGAAGGAGTTTGTTGACACTACTTAACTCTTATTATTAAAGGTCAATTAAACATGAAAATGGATGAATATGTAAACTCCACCTTATTATAGGGTTTAAAACTAATGAATTCCATGAGTTTTGGTGAATTGTGAATCTGCAGGGATTAAACAACCCTCAATTGCTTCCCCTAGAAGGAAACCGACGGGAGATAACGCATTCGTCAAGTTAGGAATCTTCCAGAAGACTCTAGAGAACACCTGAAGACACCACGAGGTGGGGCACCCCGAGCCACCTCCAAGTGGGACCGACCGGTCTGTGGGTCCCACCGATCGGTCCCCTAGGGCACCGGCGGCCTCCCCCTTCTGGAATCTTCCTCTACCGCCTTTGAGGATCAATCTCAGCCCTACGTGAAGTCGGTTTAATCCAACGGTCACGGTTGATCCCTCACGGCTATATAAATAGGCCCCAGGCAAGGCAGAAGGTCCCTCTTCAGAAAGTCTACGCCTCATTTTGAAACCCTAGAAGAGACTTCAGGAGTCAGCTTTCAAGTAGAAGACTAGATACCTCCTCTAGTTAGGATTAGAACCTAGTCTTATACTAGAACTAGAAGAGAGATAGAGGAAGAGATCAAGAAGGAGCTCCGGCCTGTCGGATCAACTTCTTTATCTTGTACCTGTGGATTCAAGTTCTTCGTTAACTTGCTTCAATGATTGTTTCGGTAATCAACGTTCATATTTAAGTTTGAGCCATTGTTCTTATTATTCTTAAGGTTTATGACTCTCTTTTGAGTACTTTAATTCTAGTCGCTCTAGAGTTAGAGTAGTTGGGTAGTGTAAGCATGGTGCTTAGACTTTATAGCTTATAATTGCCTCCTATAACGCCGGTAGTAGTGGTTGTTCGCAAGGGTGACTCTTATAGCCTTGTTGATTCTTCTATTGTCCACTTACCCGTGTGTAGGCTCGGTATCATTATACATTTGCATAAAAGAATCATACTCTGTTTGTGACCTTTTATGGCAACTTCCCCACTAAGTTGCAATTAGACAACCTTAGTGATCCCCTCTATGCATTTAGCTTCTCCGTCCTTATTAGCTACTCAGGGGTTATACTCTTTAAGACTTAACACTATCCGTTCCTTTGAGTTTGATATTAAAACTAGGTTACTCCGGTGAAGTGCTACATCGGTAGATTTTATCTGTGCGATTGCGGATAAAGTAGAGTGTGCGTTAATTTATACCAACACTAATCCTAAGTGTATTCTAGTCGAACTCCGTCAGGTTTTCATCCGATGGTCACACGCCTTCCTTATCCTTTGCTTTGCCTCAACGCAAGCTCCAGGATGCCACCACGTGTCGTCCCATCGACCGCTGCACCTTCCTCACTGATAGCTTCGCCGCAACGCATGCCTCTCAGTGCCGCCATGCGTCAACCGTTCCGCATAGAAACCTCCGCCTGGTTTTGAGGCCCAAACCGACTAACCGACCTTGCTGAGTTTTGTGGCCCAAACTCATAAACCCGCCACCTAGGTTTTGAGGCCCAAACCTGGCGAACCGTCCACCCCGAGTTTTGGGGCCCAAACTTGGAAACCATCAAGAGTAGCTTTCTATGGCTCAACTACTAAACCTGCGCCGTAGACAGAGTGTGGTTCGCACACTCCAACCATCGGCACCGATGTCGATGCATGCCCAACCTCCATGCCGGGCACAACGCCTTCGCCTTCCTCCTTGACTTGGCCAACGACACTTGCACCGCACGCAAGCCCGTGTCCGACTTCCCGCCAAGTGCCACGACACCATCGTCTTCCTCCTGACTCGGCCGATGCCATCGCACATCCCCATGTGCTCTCGCTCATCGAAGCCAAGTGCGAGCTACCACAGCTGGTCCTCCGGCCTCCCGGTCCGTCGGTCCAAGTCTCACGTCCGCCCTTCACCACTTCAATCCATCGGCATGGCACATCTCTACTTGACCTTCACCTCGCCATCGACCACTGTCTCCTTGCTCCACACCTGCACATCAACACAGCCAAGAGACACATGTTGACACTCACCCCTCCCGGTGAGCTTGTTGACCGATCGCTCATCACTCAGCGTGCAACCACAAGGGCACATATCAACCTTGTGTTCGCATAGTGTTAACTAGTGCTCGGCCTGGAAGAGCTGCAATTATTTGTATTTGAGAAATATAGTAATGAATTTACATATATATTCCCTCAGTACTCCTAGTTCAAATCATTTTGGACGGTGACAAGATTTCCAAAACATGACTTTCATTACTTATTTTTGAAAAATATTTATTGAAAAGTGATATATGTATAATTTTTTGAAAAATATATGTATAATTTTATAGTAGTATTCTTCGTCCTCATCGTGGGGGGTAAGTCCGTGCGTGAGTCATCCTCGAGTTCATCGACGACGAATTCTCCGCCGCCGGTGCGCCGCCGCTCCTCCCCGCCGACCACTAGGTACGCGCCCGCACCTGTTTCTGGGCCTCTTATGTCAACACCAAGGTTTTCCGTCGTCCATCCATGCATGATCCATCATCGAGATCACCACTAGCTAGGCTTCTGCTAACAATCTAGCTTTGATTAATTAATTCATGACATGCGATCCGCGCATGCTGCATGCAGCTGAACGAGAACTACTATAAAACAGAGTCTTTGGTCGATTCTCAAAATCGTCTTTAGTCTCGGCGTTTTTGCCGCCCGGGACTAATAGACCCTATAGTCCGGTCGGTAACACGGACTAGGACTAAAGGGTCTGCCCCAACGGCTATTGCACAGAGCTGTTGGGGCAGGGACCCTTTAGTCCCGGTCCGTGTTACCAACCGGGACTAAAGAGCACTCTTTAGTCCCGATTGGTGCCATGGACCGGGACTAAAGATTTAGCTACGGTTTGTGGCTTGCCCCGGGATAAATGATCACCTTTTAGCCCCAATTTTTAATACAAACCGGGACTAAAGCTCCCCAGTTTTTAACCAACCAACTTCTTCCTCCCCCGAGCCAGAGACATTAAAATTTCAGTGAGCTTCTTGCTTCTTGTTGCTGTTGCTATTGCTTGTTCTTCATTTGTTCTTCATTGTTCTTCGTCTTCAACGTCAATTGGTGATCTTTTTCGACTCTGTCATCGTCTCTTTGCGTTTAAAGATAACTATTTTCATCTCCTACCATGTCTTTTGAATATATGAGAGGAATTTAATTAAAATATATATATAGTTTGCAAGAACAAGCATAGAGAGTTGAGTAGTTTAAATTGGTTCATCACAATCATTTGATAGTTTTCTACTGCTAGGTAGTATCCATTCTATATTTCACACTTATGCAAGACGAGTAATATTGAATTTTAGTGTCTTTTTAGTTTATTTTCTTTAGAAAAATGTGGAATTTATAATAGTTTGCAACAATAAATATAGAGTGTAGACAATGTGGAAATTGGTATTGTTATATCATATTTTTCGATTATCTAAACAAATAGATAAATTTATAGTCTTTTTTATTTATAATTGTTTAGAAAATTAGGAATTTGCATGTAATAGTTTAAAAAATGAGCATGGATATAGTAGATGGCAATCGTGACCGGGTCCTCAGCCTCTCATCATCGGGATCCGAAGCGTTTGCGGCCGGATCTTCCTCTCATTGCTTGCGGCGAGTGTAAGCAGAAGATTGTGAAGGAGTACCGTGTGAAAAAAGAGGGAATCAACAAGGGTCGTATATTCTACAAGTGTTCGGACCATGAGGTGGGTTATTATTTACCCGCATTTAATTAATATGGTCCATTCGTATCGGTTTTGCTTGATGATGTTGTTGAAATTTCTTATTCTTTGTTCTAATTGCAGTGGGAGGGCACCAGCGGATGTAAAGGTTGGTACTGGGAGGAAGAGTACGTTCAGCACTTACGAAATTCTGTTATATATAGACTAAAGAACCACGGAAGTACCAACCATTCAAGATGACCCCAAGCTACACTTCCCCGTGGATGACGTTAAAGAATATTTTACTACTTGTGAGCTACACATTCCAGATGGCAATGCCACGAAAAAGGTGGCTATCGGTGTTGTAAACCCTATCGACCGCACAAGAACACCAAGAATCCATGGTCAACCAGTGCTAGCCGGATACGCTAGCATCTCGGTGGATAGGGTTGAGACAGGTTGTGGCAGCGTGGCACTGGAAATTGAAGGGGGGAGATGGGGAGAAGACTTTAGGTGAAGCAGAGAAGACATTTATTTGCTGGCGCAAGCGCTTCATTATTATTCCTGGAGTGTCACCGCCGCAACCTCCTCCTACTAAACAAGATCCTCACCACAGGTAGTGTGCGCGTGAACGAGAAACAATTTTTATTACACTAACTTCCTATATGTATATATTAGTTGGATGCTCACATCATTCATTGTTTTGCGTAGCAGGAACTATAGTCCAGTTCGTCATTATTCCCCAGCGCATCAGAGTGCTGCGGGCGGTGACGATGTGTTGGAGGACACGGCTTCAACCCCATCTCCTGCACAAAGATCTCCACCGCGGGCTCCAACACCGCCACCGGCCCCACCATCTCCTCCACCGCGGGCTCCAACGCCACAACCTCCACCGCGGGCTCCAACACCGCCACCGGGCCCACCATCTCCTCCACCGCGGGCTCCAACGCCACAACCTCCACCGCGGGCTCCAACACCGCCGCCTCCACCACGCGGCCCTAAGAAGCGGTCCGCCGCCATACAACCAAAGGCCCCACCTCCAAAGAAGAAGGCTCCTGCATCAGGAAAAAAAGCCCAAGAGAAATTAGCTTATGAAAAGACTGATGAGGAGTTAGAAATTACGGTGAAAAAAGATGTGCGAAAATTTTTAGATGAATGTGACGCCGCTGCTAAAGCGAAGAGGAACCCGGAGAAGCCTTACCTCTTGTTAAACCCACAGGAGTTAAGGAAAAGGGTGGACCAACATGGTATCAAGATGCGTGAAGCCCGAAAGGCTCCGCGAAAATCAGATTACGAACGCTCTCTTATGAAGTCTGCAAAAGAACAACAATCCAGCAAGAAAAAAGTGGGAAAGGGTGTTCCATAACTCGGGGAAACATCAAGGCCTTTGTCCCCGTTAGTTGTGCAAAATCAGTATGGTTCAAACATGTGCATTGTACAGCAGAAATCTGGAGAGACCACTTTGTCTGAGATGGACTCAATTGAAGATTTTATCATTGAGAGCGGTCTCTCGTACGACACGATTAAAAATATTGCTACTGGGCTGGAGTTTCCATGAGCGGAAGTAGTTGATGAATGGCGGAGAAATTTTGCACCGGGCACGAGTCTAATGAACCCCAATCACTTACATGTACTTGGTACGCAGATGTTTGCAATCAACAAATGGTGCATGGAGGCTTCTAAAGACGGTGATGTCAATTGGATTTCTGTCCGAATTCGGAACCATCACTACTTCCGCGGCGATGACCTAATCTTAGTCCAGATGGAGAAATTACACCAGCTATGTCATATGGACGCATTGGACAAATCGCTCCTTAGCTGCTATTGTTTGTAAGTGTTTCTTTTATAGTTTTCATTGAACTCTCTAGTATGTGTATATAGTATGTAGTATTCTTACACACATATTTGTGGATGGACTCGATATTTTGCAGGTATCAGATGACTCAGCTCAGAGATAAACATGACAATTCTGTTGGGTTTGTTGATCCATATGTTGTTTTCAAGGCTCCAAACCCTCCAGCGACTTGGAGCGATGAGTCGTGTATGAATCTCATGAGGTTCTTCGTGAACCAAAAAGATAGAGAAAGAATTCTCTTCCCATACAACTTTAAGTGCATGAGACATATATAGTTAATAATAAGTATGTGCACATTTTATTTTACTTAACCCTAATAATATATATATATATATAAATCATGTGTATGAACAACTATGACTGGATATTGATGGTCATCGATCTCAAACACAACAATGTGTTAATCTACGACTCGTTGAGCAAACCGCAAGAAGATTACCAAGATATGATAAACATCCTCCAAAGGTAATTTTTCGATCCCTAGCTTGCATGCTTAAAGAATAGACTAAGCTTGTATATATGTATACTAATTAATAAATAATGATCCAACTATTAATGTTTCATTGGCCGGATTAGGGTTTGGGAAAAATTCATTGCTCGGGAACATATGAGTCAGTGTAAGGCCCTACTTACAATAAAGCCACGACTACCAGTAAGTTTACACCTTCGTCAATGTACGTGCATCTTTATTATATCATGTCATATATCATATCTTTATTACGAGATGAATCTTTTCATTCTACAGTGGATTTTGAGACAAAAACAGGGTACCAACTTATGCGGATTCTATGTTTGCGAGTACATGATGATAGAATCAAATAGAATTCCTGAAGAAATCATCAAAGTACGTAACATGTGTTGGGTATTTTAAACGCACACAGAAGAATTCGCAAGCGCATGGATACCGATGTAGCTTTCACCCGAGAGTATTCTAGGGTATCGATTTCCACGGGGAACGTGAAATGTACTAGAAGAATTAAGAACATCCAAGAAAAGAATGGTAATGTGGTTCGAGAGGGATATAGGGTTTTCTAAGCGGGTCTATTTAATTAAAGGCTAACTATACTTTACTTACTTCGGAGCAACAGTACCTTTCCGATTCTCGAAAAAGACTGGGAAAAGGGTAATCGGGAGAAGGCTGCCAAAAATCTCTACGAAAACACCAATCCTAACGTGGTGGATTACAAAGACCTGACAGAGCTGTCACCTCTAGGGCTACCACAACTATCCGGAGGATTTGGCGCAAACTCAGGTAAACCCTAGTCTAGACACCGTGTCTACACTAACGCTTACTACTCTAATTACCGCGGATAACTAGAGCACTCAATACGAGCAGAGATCCAGTAAATAAAGTAAAGCAAGAACTGCAATTAAATATAATTCTTAGAAATAGTAAATGAAGAACCTAGAGATTACTTGAAGACGAACCAGATGCTGCACCAATACAATGTCGAGGAAGATCCGACAGATCCGGCTCCTCCTCAGCTCTCTCCTTATCTCTCTCTAGATTACAACTAGATGATGAACTAGAACTAGATCGAGAACTAGAAGATGAACTAGAACTAGAACTAGACGATCAACTAGAGGGATCTCTACTTCTAATTGAAACCCTAGTTTCTGTTGTGGAGATGAATAATGAAGATGGAGATGCCTGGAGAGGGGGGTCTGGGTCTGGTTTTATAGCCCGGAGCGTGGAACGTGAGCCCTTGGATCAAACCGACTTCGGGGACGGTGGAGATGCATCCTAGGAGGCGGTGGAAGAAGGTTCCGGAAGGCGGAGGCAAATCGGCCTCTGTGGCCGACCGGTCGGTCCCAGGGTGGGACCGGTCGGTCTGGCCCAGTGGGCCCACGTGGTGGCCCGCCTCATGGTGTCTTCTGGTGTCTTCTAGATCCTTCTTTTGCAGATTTTGTCGCGAAATTAATATCTTTTCATCCGGGACTCCGAATATTGCAAATGATATGTCTGTTTCGATCGTCTCGACGAGCCCTTCGCAATGGTGCACTCCAATTCATCAATTGAGATACTTTTATATGGTGAAATATTGATGTCCCACAAAACAAGTGAGAGCACCAAAACTCGTGGAACTCGTTAGAATAAACCCTACAACTATGCTTTATGTTTCATTTCATGTTAATTCATGCAATAGTTGATGGTATAATATTGATTATAAGGACCGTCAACAAGTTCCCCAAAGCTTAACCTTTGCTAGTCCCGAGCAAAGCCAAACTCAATGGTGGATCAGGAGTTGCTGCAATATCTTCACTTCCAACAAGTACACATATATTCAAACAAAAGTTCTCATATGGAATAGGAAAAAGTATCATATTATTCATCACGGGGCTTAGTACTTTACCTTGAATCCTGAGTAATTGAAAGTTAGAATGATCAAATCAAGCACTATGTCTCTAGTTCTTTTACTTCACCATTATCCCGGAGTTTTATGAATTTTCAGAAAAGATTAAAAACATATGTTGCTAGATTAAACAATGGATCCAAAGAGAAAGTCAACCATACCATTGAATCGAGAAGTGCATGTGTATGGAAAAATAGAGTCGGATGCTCTTTTGAATATATCACTCTCTTCTGCTTATCAGAAACACTTGGCTATCAGGCTAATTCTACTAATGGGCACATGCCCATTTTTTTTTGTGATATTCATTTTTTTTCATCATTTTTTTCGAGGTTCCGGACACTTGTCCCTTTTTATTTCCTCGAGATCTTTCTTTTTGAGGTTTCGGACACTTGTCCCTTTTTATTTCCTCGGATTTTTTTTTCTCTTTTTTTTCTTTTCTTTTTTTTCAATAGCCACATGCTTCCAACAAACTTTTGAGAGGATAGAAATAAATAATCATGAGCATTTATGCGGAAGATGGATGAAATGTGTAAGTGATCTCAATTCAATAGTATGATAACTTCTCATAGGGTCAACAAAGCTTAATTTAACTCAATGCATTTTTTTAGTCATATTAATATTGGAAACTCTCCGGAACTCTAGTGTTGTTTAGAACAAGATAATAGCAACTCAGATCATCACATGTCATATCTATCAACTACCTCGACTCTAGATCAAGCATTTGCTACACATGCATTTAATTTTATTTTTAAGCATTATTATTAACTAGGAGAACTCATGCTTTGAAGGTTAGGTACTTGAAAGAAATTAGATAGAGCAACTATTCATCATTTCCATGTAACAGACTAGGGAGAAAGTTCTTCTTTTATTATCAACTTCTTAAAACAACTAGACATACTATTTTATTTATTTAATCTAACACACTTTAACTTACTATTTTAAAAATACTAAGATAGAAATAAAGACATACCTGATTTGCAAAGATAACGGGGGTGCGTCTCCCCCAAGCTAATCCTTTCGATAGCATCGAGCCTTCGTGTGCCCAAATATTTTTGTTCTTTTTCTTTTTAAGGATAAGCCTTCATGTGCTCACATTTTTTTTATTTTTATATATAGAAAGAAAAAACTTAAGAGGATAAAGATACTTACCTGCATACACGGGGGTGCTTTCCCCCAAGCTAAATGCTGACGTAGTCGTTCGATCTTGCAATGTAGCGGACTGGCTGTGAAAAAGTTCTACCCCTATCGGAGCGTTGACTGATGTTGATGGTTGTTGAAACAGTGCTCTAATAGTAGATGGAACCTCCACTTGCTTGTCAGCTTTTCTTGGTCTTTCAGATCCTATGAAACTCAAATAGACAACAAAACTTGTGGAACAGATTAAACGTTAGTGGTTGGCCACTTAAGCCTTAGTTGTCCAGAGTTTCAGTAAGATCTTCTCAATATTTTTTGTATTTTAATTTTTTCGATGCAATGACAATTTAATAAAATGAATGCATTTTTTTATGCCACCACGGTGAATACTTCATGTGGGTTTTTACACACCATAGAATTATTCACATGGGGCTTCATGGTTTATGATGTAGTGTAACAAATGCAATATTTTTATTTTCTTTTCTAATGCAATGCAGAAATTAAAATGTTTGTGAATTAAATATGATGATGCAATGATTAAATATGATGATGCAATAAATAACTAAGAATTAAATATGAGAAATATGCAGGAAAATAAATACGAGGATAACTACCAATTTTTACCTTTTGGTGAAGGTTCGGATATTTAGGTCCGACGAACCGGACCTTCCCTTGGTTCAGACCTCCCAAGGTATGCCAGACGTTTGGAAAGTTGTTATTGATTGTACCTCTGAGGTGCAGACTTTTTTTTCCATACTTTCTTGGTCTGAGTCTTCACTTCCTGTGGTTCATTGTCTTGAGGTTTTTCTTCTTTCTTTTCGGACAGTGTCGATAGCTTCTTCTTCGTGATTGGCCTCTCTATTGTCGATAGTTTGTCTTCTTTGGCATTGAGAGCGACATCTTTCACTTCTGTTCTTCTTAGGTGCTTCATTGGGCATGTAGCTGATGAAGTTGCATCATGCCTTTTCTCCAGCAAAGTGAAAAATGGATTTCCTCTTGTAGATGATTGTACTTGTAGCGTAGAGGAATGGTCTTCCTTGGATGAGGTGGACATCATCGTCTTCTCATGTCGAGGATCAAGAAGTCTGTGGGGACTTCATGACCTCTAATTCTGACTACGACGGTTTCCATCATTCCTTCTTGTTTATACCTCTTGATATGGTGTCACTCATGTTCTTCGTTCGTCCAGCAGTTTGAAGTGAAGCATTAATTATGGAAGCTGGCAGCATCTTGCTCAGTGTGCATGTTCTTGTAGATCTAGGACCTTCACTCTGTAGAATTAGTGAGTGACAAACTTCACCATGTTTGCTTAAGAGTGTGTCCTGCTCATAAAGACAAGGTAGAGATCAAATGCATGGGTTCTGTTGGTGGAAAAACACCAACATAACCAAAAGTTTTGTTCATTCCTCTCTAACCTTAGGCACATTGAACAAGATGAACTTGTTGTTTATGTATTCTATTTAATCTTAACATGAGTGATAGGATCAAAAGATGAGCATGAAAGTAGCATCTTAAAATATTTAACAGATCAGATTGTTTAACCCAAGGAAGGATAATCTATGCATAATGTGTCGATATATTCATGATTGTGATACATCATCTTCCAAAGGTTAGATGCACAACATTTTAGCTCATTGGTTAAGAGAGTAAAGCTAGAAGTAAAGAACTGAACATGTTGAGTTGATTAGGTTGGATCAATTAATGTGCTACTAAAACATGTTTGGTTCTTATTTATGCAAATACCAGAATTAAGGAGAAGCTTTTAAAGTGATGGTCACATACCTTGAGTTGTTACCTTTATTATTGAAGGGTGATGTGGCGAACCATCTTGTGGAAGCTTCTCTTGTCTAGCTGGTTGTTCTTCATGAATAGCTTGTCTTCTCTTGCTTATCTCATAGTGAACCTGAGTGATGGGAGCTTGAGAGGAGGAAGGTATAGTAGAATCATCTTTAGAGGGATCAACCTTCCTTCTCTGTGTGTCAACCTATCAGTGAAGATGTGTTGTTCCTCCCACGATGGTCTTTATCTTCTTGTGACCCAGCTCAGACTTGTTCACCTACTTTCATGGAGTGAGTGCTTTGATTTTAGATATTGTTTTGTGGCACTCATCTTTTGTCTTGTTCCATGAATCACATTTCTCCATGATCAGTGAGTTGTGTCTCCCTTGCGCAAGTTGTTGAAGTTCATGTGTCTTTTCATCTCCAGTGTGAGTTTATCTCAGGACTTTCCCAAATTGATATTGAAAGTTTTCCTACAGGGGTTAGTCCAACAAAATATCCAGCATCCACTATAGTATACTATTGGCTCAAAAATCAACCTAGACACCACGTCTAATTTGATCTAGGAAGGCATTTTAACCTAAGCACCATACTTAATTTAAAAGCCTTTAGAGGTAAAATCAGGACACCTTTTAGCTCAAGAATCAAACCAGACACCACGTCTTACTTTAATTCATGAAAACAGTTTAAACTAAGCACCATGCCTAATTTAAAAGGTGTATGAGAATACTTCAAAACCAAAGCATATACTATAGCAAAAGAAGGTAGCATTAAAGCATTGAAGAGATTTACTCAAATGGTGATGAGAGAGCATGATTAGTGTGTAGCACATGAGCATGTCTTAAAGGTAGGGGTAACCAACATAGCAACATGGTAAGCGATGTTCTTACAAAGTGTATCCCCAGCTTAGATTTGCAAAAATCAAGATTGGATGAATGTAATTCAATATTGCATGATGATTAGTTGGACATACCTTGTGTTTGTCGTTCCTTCGAACTTTTCGTTACAGTCCTGCAAAGGTTAGTGACAAGAATATCTGAAGGAATATTTTAACAATTATATCTCTACGCTCATTACACAAGGGCAGCATAAAAGGAAGGTGAACACTGATCTAAAAAGTGCTTGTTTTCAGACACTGAGCTTGTCTTTGGGAAACCTTCAGAATGAGATTTGGTGAAGTGGTTTCCCCTCCAACACCAACTTAAGAGCACAACGAGATCTACAAAATTTGTTATAAACATATGCATCGACAACCACTCTTTTGAAGTTTTTGTAAACAGAAAGTGCGAGGGGGTTGAAAATCTCGAGTGTGGCAATGTTAGACACACCAATTGAATCAGGAGATGTTTCATATGAGCATCGATTTAAATAGGTATTTATGAAGTAGCTTCCATACTCTTTGATATCATCTTCCTCGATTTCAGAGAAGAACACCGAAGGATGGGGTTCATAAATGTCTAAGGTGTGGGGTGTTTTCTCTAGAGAAGGTTCTGTGACAACCAAATTATTAGAAGGATATGAAGGAATTTCAAATTTGGTTGTGTGTTCCTCCTTGTGTTGGTCGGGATCGAGCTCGACTTCTTCTGGGAATTCATCAAAAGTGCTAGTGTAAAGAGTGTTTTCAAGGATTTTATTTAGGATGTCTCCTCCTTCACTAATAAGTTTATGTGAGAATGATCCTCCAAAAGCTAAATCGAGATGTAGAGCAGCTTCCTTGTTAAGACCACAATAAAAGTGAAAGTGTAGCACATGGTCTGGCAAGGAAAGGTTTGGGCCAGAATTGGTAAGGTGTTTGAACCTAGCCCAAGCTGCTCCTAGTGTCTCCTTCTCTTTTTGTTTAAATGTAAGAACTTCGATTCTAAGGTCAGTGATTCGAAAAAGAGGGAAGAAAGCAAGACAAAAGTTGTCCCGAAGTTCATCCCAATCTCCATTTACGCCCCTTACGGAATGGTCATACCATTTTCTCGCTCTTCCCAAAAGGGAGAACGGGAATAGTTTCCATTTTATGGTCTCTTGTGTCATGCCGGCAATAGTCCGACAAGAACACAACTGCTCAAATTCCCTAAGCTGGGTGTATGGATCTTCGTTTTCTGACCCAGAGAAGGATTTCTCCCGAACCATGGCTATAAGAGCAGGGCGAAGCTCATAGCCATTTATAAGAATGCGGTGTGATGATGGTGGAGGCTCCAACAAGTCACCCTTTGGAGCAAAGAATTTTAAGATAGGAGTGAAATCCATGTGGTAAGAAGTGTGGTGGTGAGGTAAAGGTGGTGATAAGAAAAAGGTGGTAAAAGAAAAGAAACACGGACGATCCTGGTTCGATTCTAGAACAGCTACCGTTCCCCGGCAACGGCGCCAGAAAGCTTGTTGGGTATTTTAAACGCACACAGAAGAATCCGCAAGCGCACGGATACCGATGTAACTTTCACCCGAGAGTATTCCAAGGTATCGATTTCCACGGGGAACGTGAAATGTACTAGAAGAATTAAGAACATCCAAGAAAAGAATGGTAATGTGGTTCGAGAGGGATATAGGGTTTTCTAAGCGGGTCTATTTAATTAAAGGCTCACTATACTTTACTTACTTCGGAGCAACAGTACCTTTCCGATTCTCGAAAAAGACTGGGAAAAGGGTAATCGGGAGAAGGCTGCCAAAAATCTCTACGAAAACACCAATCCTAACGTGGTGGATTACAAAGACCTGACAGAGCTGTCACCTCTAGGGCTACCACAACTATCCGGAGGATTTGGCGCAAACTCAGGTAAACCCTAATCTAGACACCGTGTCTACACTAACGCTTACTACTCTAATTACCGCAGATAACTAGAGCACTCAATACGAGCAGAGATCCAGTAAATAAAGTAAAGCAAGAACTGCAATTAAATATAATTCTTAGAAATAGTAAATGAAGAACCTGGAGATTACTTGAAGACGAACCAGATGCTGCACCAATACAATGTCGAGGAAGATCCGACAGATCCGGCTCCTCCTCAGCTCTCTCCTTCTCTCTCTAGATTACAACTAGATGATGAACTAGAACTAGATCTAGAACTAGAAGATGAACTAGAACTAGAACTAGACGATCAACTAGAGGGATCTCTACTTCTAATTGAAACCCTAGTTTCTGATGTGGAGATAAATAATGAAGATGGAGATGCCTGAAGAGGGGGGTCTGGGTCTGGTTTTATAGCCCGGAGCGTGGAACGTGAGCCCTTGATCAAACCGACTTCGGGGACGGTGGAGATGCATCATAGGAGGCGGTGGAAGAAGGTTCCGGAAGACGGAGGCGAATCGGCCTCTGTGGCCGACCGGTCGGTCCCGGGGTGGGACCGGTCGGTCTAGCCCAGTGGGCCCACGTGGTGGCCCGCCTCGTGGTGTCTTCTGGTGTCTTCTAGATCCTTCTTTTGTAGATTTCGTCGCGAAATTAATATCTTTTCATCCGGGACTCTGAATATTGCAAATGATATATCCGTTTCGATCGTCTCGACGAGCCCTTCGCAATGGTGCACTCCAATTCATCAATTGAGATACTTTTATATGGTGAAATATTGATGTCCTACAAAATAAGTGAGAGCACCAAAACTCGTGGAACTCGTTAGAATAAACTGAGCTGCACGAACAACTTATTTTCCTCGAGGTGGACATCCTCCCGGCGCGTCCCTGTCGGTGCCGTAGATGACAGCGCGACTCCTGCCGTGGCGAGGGCCACGTGGGCGACGGGGTCGACCGCACCCCCGGCGGGAACAACCTCTTCACCTCCGAACGTCCACCGGGTGCAGCCTCCCCCATCCAACTGAACGATGAGCTCCTCAGCTGATAGCTCAGGGTCCGTCGGCGTACATGTCGGGGCGGAGTCGATGCAAAGTGACGTGATCCCCATCATGAGCCGGGCCTCCGGTTCCTCCTCCGCCTGAGCAGCGTGCGCCTGCTCGTCGCGCTTCTTCTTGCGACATTCGCGAGCCCAGTGCCCGGACTTGCCGCAATAAGCGCACTCATCGCCGGCAAGCTTCTTCTTCTTCTTGCCGTTGCCGCCAGCGGGTGCCTTGGAGCCGCCGCTTCCCCCGCCGTCGCGACCGCGGCCACCGCCGTGACCACGACGTTGGTTCATCGAGGATGAGCCACCGCGATCTGCTGAACCGCCACTGCCACCGGACAGTTGGAGACGCGACGCGATCCGCGCCACCAGCTCGTCCTCGGTGAGGTTGAGGCTCGCCATGGAACCGCCTCCGCCTGCACCGAGATCATAGCGTTCCTCCGCTGCCTTCATCCGCCCGATCACCTCCTCCACCGTCATATCTTCAGGGTCTAGAAGAGTTTCAATCGCCAAAACGATCTGGGCATACCTCGGCGGCGTGGCTTGGAGGAACTTGCGAACGATCTTCGGATCGCTGTAGCCATCGCCTAGAACCTCGCACCTGCTTGCGAGATCGGTGATGCGGAGGCCGAAATCATCGACAGACTCCCCGTCTTTGAACCAGAGCTGGTCGAATTCGCGCCGGAGTGTGTTCACCTTTGCTTGCCTCACCCGATCCACCCCAAGATGCTGCATCTTGAGCGAATCCCATGCGAGTTTTGCAGTTGCCTTACTCGCGATTCCTCCTTGCATCTCCGGTGGAACGCCCAGAGCTATGGCCTCCAGCGCGTTCCGGTCGTCGACGAAGTCGGTGGTGCCGACGTTCACTGCTGTCCACAGACTCCTTGCCTGCAGCTTCAACTTCATGAGCGCCGCCCATGAGTAATAGTTGGTTTTGGATAGCATCGGGTACTGCCCGGTGCCCGCCTCTCTCACGACTCGGTGAAAAACCAAGCCGCAGTCGTTGTCGCCCTCCCCACCGGAACGCCTGCCGCCGCGGCGTGTTGGAGAAAACGATCGGTGACGACGATCCGCCATGAACGCCGCCTTGATAGCACGATCCCTCGTCCAGGTACGGTATCTAGCTCCGATACCAATTGTTGTCGTTACTGCCGGCGCCCCTCGCCGGTGACAGTATCGAGCACACTAACTGCACTACGAACTCAAGAAAATGCACACGAACACAAATGGATTTTGGTGCCGCGAACTGCTTGCGACATTTTCTGACTATATTAATATATATTCATGATGTGGGCGTGATTAGCGCCACGACGCTGCACTCAGCATGTCCTCAGACTGGACCGTGCCATCCCACGGTCGAGAGCAAGTCAAGTACCTCCACTACTCTGCAGAACGATAAGAACGGGAGTCCACTGCATGAACACAGCATGCATCTGGCTCCAACTGACGCGCACAACCTGGCTAGGATTGAGCTCTCCTTATTCTAAGCTAAGCCGATAACTAACAACGAGGTGAGCCAAGCTAGGATTACAACATCGGGACAGGAAGTACCCCCTTTGCCAAAGTCGTATGAGTCGCCACGTGAATTTAAAAGAGCAAAGAGAGCTGAGGAGAAGAAAGAACACGAAAATGGGAACGTAGAGGTAGGCTCCCCAATGGAGCACCGCTAGGAACAATGAGTTGCCTGAGCTGGAACTGTCGCGGCATAGGTAATGCCACAACAGTAAAGGAGCTTCGCAATTTGACGAAGTGTGTTGCCCCTTCTGTACTCTATCTCATGGAGAGTCAAGTACACAAGGCGAGGGTTGAGCAGTTAAAGGGAACCTTAGGGTTTGATAAAGCTTTTGTTGTAAGCAGTACAGGCCGTAGTGGTGGTGTGGGTATTTTTTGGAGAAACAATATAAATATAGAAATTTTTACTTATTCGCTGTACCACACTGATGCTATTGTGAAGGAGGGTGGCCAGGAGCCGTGGAGGCTGACTTGTGTTCATGGGGAGGCCTAGGTTAGTGAACGACATAAGACCTGGAGGCTACTCAAGTTTCTACCATCATCTTCACCGCTGCCTTGGGTTTGCGTTGGAGACTTTAATGAGGTTTTATACCAACATGAGCATGTGGGGGTTAAGAAGCGGAGCCTGGCTCAGATCGCTGGTTTTAGGGATATGGTCGATGTCTGTGGATTCAGTGACCTCAGATACGAGGGAAGGAGTTGGACCTTTGAAAAAAGGTAGCTGGTGACTCTTATTGCCGAGTCCGGCTAGACCGTGCATTGGCAACGACTGAATGGTGCAGTCGTTTCCCTGATGCGTCTGTTAGGCACCTGACGGCGGCAGCGTCTGATCATGGGCCGATTCTACTCAGTTGGCATGCGATAGATCATCGAGGAAGGAGGGCGAGACAGTTTAGGTATGAACAGATGTGGGAGACTCACCCTAGCTTTTCTGATACTCTTACAGAATCATGGAGGAGTGATTGTGTGGCTGGATCAGTTGATGAGCTGAAGGAGAAGCTTAAAAAAGTTTCAAACCACCTAGTTAGTTGGGATAGAAATACTTTTGGTCATGTGCAAACGGAGCTTCAGAAGCTGAACTCAGAGTTGGAGCGCATGCAGTTAGATCCAAGGAGATTGGGACCTTCCCACTCGGAGTTAAAAGTGGTGGAGCGGATTTGTGAACTCAACCATAGAGAGGAGATAATGTGGAGGCAGCGGTCTAGGATATCTTGGCTCTCGACTGGGGACAAGAATACATGGGTTTTCCATCTCAGGGCGAGCAGCAGGAGACGAAGAAATAAACTTACGTGGCTAAAAAATGAGGCGGGCTGTTCACAGAAATTGAGAGTGAGCTTACGTCATAGCTGGTGGATCTTGGCACGCGGAGCATCAGCGTGATAGCACAAAGGGTGGACGGCGAGGTGTCGGGCGCAGGAAGCTGCGCGAGTTCCACAATCTGTAGAGCAAGGACGACATCGCTGGTGGTCCAGATCATAGATCCGATCTGGAAGGAGGTGTCGGGCTCGGGGAGGCTCATGGAGTCAGGGAAGATGACCACTTGGTGAACCATGGTGTCATAGCACACAGCCCCTACCTGGCGCGCCATCTATCGATGAAAGATGGTTGGCAGTCTACCGAGGGGTATGCCCAAGGTAGTAGATTATTTTGAGGAGGTGTGCGAGACGGCTACTCAAGCATAAAACATAGGGACAAACACGACGATTTAGACAGGTCCAAGCCAGCAAGTCGCCGTAATACCCTACGTCATGTGTTTTGGTGGCTGTATTATCTGGTGAGATTAGATGATTTGAGAGGGGATCCCTGCTCGCCTTATATAGTCGGGGAGCAGGGTTACAGTTTCTGTGTCCTAACAGATTACAATTGGTTCCTTAAGGCAAGGAATCCAGATCTAACTGTAGGATCTTCCTTGGCGTGCACGGCTTCATGAGGGTCCCTGACGAGCACGATAAGCTGGTCGCGTGCTGCAGTGCCTCGCGAGCTGGCTATCCTTGAGGAAGGGCCCAAGTAGATCCATGAGGGTATACGGAGGTAATATCAACACAGTGTTGATGCAAGTGATGAGGATGTCCTCGAGGGGCAAGATGACGACATGGTGGACTATGAACCTTCCCCGAATAGGTTGGAGCTTAAAGTGGTGTATTTGTCCCCTTATTATTATGTTGTGGGAGATGATTCGACGACAACGGAATTTAATTTCGCCATGCAGAATGCTGTATTTCAGAAACCAGAAGACTCCATCAATCACCTCAAGCCATTACATTTGAAGGGCCATGTCAATGGTACACCAGTCCACAATATGTTGGTCGATAGTGGAGCGATTGTGATCTTGATGCCATAATTGCTGTACCGGAAGCTTGGTGGCACTGATGAAAAGTTGGTCAAGACCAACATGACAATCACCAGAGTTGGCATAGGATATCCTATCCCGGCCAGAGTTGCATCTATGGAGCTTCCAATTGGGAGCAAGACTTTGGCCACTGCCTTCTTCATCGTCGATGTGTAAGGTATCTATAATTTGATACTTGGGTGCGATTGGATTCATGCCAATTGTTGTGTCCCATCTAGCTTGCACCAGTTTCTCATTCAGTGGGTGGGAAACGATGTGGAGATTGTGCATTCAGATTACGGCCGATGCTCCTTCGCTCGGGGGGCATTGTGCTATTGCCTGCTTATCTGGTAGAGACATTTCTAATTTTTAGTTTATATTAGTGTTACTAGGGAAGGTTCTTTACCTGTGTCTATAAAGCCGATTGACAATCGGCTCAATATCATCATGTAATCATTTTTATGGATGCTAATATTGAATGGTTAAAACATCATGTTAAACAGTATCAAACTTTTAAGATAGATGCTGTTGACGCTCACTAATGCTCATAATTAACCATCAACTATTGCATGAAACGACACTAAATGAGTCACAATGCATAGTTGTAGGGTTTGAAACTAACAAGTTCCATGAGTTCCGGTGCTCTCACTTGTTTTGTAAGACATCCATGTTTTTACCATATAAAAGTATCTCAAGTGATGAAACAGAGCACACCATTGCGAAGAACTCGTCGAGACGATCGAAACGGATATATGATTTGCTATATTTGGAGTCTCGGAGTGAGAGTCCTCGATAGATACGACTTGAAAGATTCTAGAACAATCCGGAACCTGCAGAAGACATGAGAACGCGACCCACCGAAGGCAGGGCCCACCTGTCATAGAGGCAGACCGACTGGTCTCCCCTTTGGGCCGACCGGTCTGCTATAGGGCCCAATCTCGCCCCCCTTCGCGTGGCGCGCTCCAACCGACCTCTCCAACGCGTTTTGGCCCATTAAGGCCCATGTGCATATGGCGAAGGATTTAGTTCCACGTCGCTTGCTCATGGTGGAGGGGTGGCCAGGAGCCCCTATATAATAAACCCTAGAGCCCCTTGAGGCAACACACCATCATGGAGTTGTAGAGGCGTCCCTCGAATGGATAACCTCTCTTCTCTATGTAATTAGGTTTAGATTTTCCAATGTAATAGCTTAGCTCTAGTCGGGAGTTACGGAGAGCGGAGCAGCGCTCCGATTCCGTGGAGTCTTCAGAGTTTTGGTATGTCTTTGTATCTTTTCTTTGTAAGACTTATGCTTTAATATATTTATCTTCTCTCTTTACTTTATGCCTTTTATATTATGATTAGTATATGTGACACCCCAGTGTCAAGCACTGCATTAGGAACTACATTTAGCTACTAAAATCCATAAGCAATGCATTGCATCATTTCATGTGCATAAAATTGCTTTTTGCTTTTGTTTGTGTATTTGGATTTCGATTTCTATAAGACTTGGTTGTTTAAATGGATTTCTATTTTGGCAAATAATTTTATGAAAAGGATAATTTTGAGCACAAAACTTTGTATATTGACACCTTGACTTAGTTCAATATAGTTTAATAATTTAAAAATGTGAGAACAAAATGATTTATTGCTCAAAAATTGGCTTTATTTGGGTGGAGGTTGTGAAAATGATTTTCAGAAAAAGTGTCTTATATGAAAGTTGTAGAGAAAATTATTTTGAGCAACTTTTATTTTTGGGTCAAACCCTAGTTTTGAGTTTTTGAAACTGATTAAAATGGTCAAAGTTTGAAAAAGTTTTGGAAAAAGAAAAAGGAAAATCGTTTTCTTCCGCGCCCACCTTTTGGCCCATCTGGCCTTACGGCCCAGCCAGCGTCCGCGCCGGCCCGCGCACCCCCGCGCACGCGCGCGCGCTCGCCGCGCACGACGCGCCGGTCAGCCCGACACGGCCGCGTCGTACGCCGGCCGAGCCGCCGCGTGGCCGCTCCTCCCTGCCGCGTATCCGCTCCCGCCAATCACCTCCCGATCTTCCCCGCTCGGTCACGCAAGCAATCGGCCGCAGCCTGTCGCGCGCTACCTCACCTGGCGCGCCGCTCGCCTGCCACCCGCCGCTCGCCCCCGCGGGACCCGCCACCACCATCGGTCGCCCGCCGGTCGAACCAAAGCCCCGCACACCACACTCCCTCTCTTCACTCCCTCACTCTCCATTCGCACACACCCGCATGCTCTCTCTCCCTCTCCTCTCCCGCGAACGTGCCGAGCACTCTTCTGCTCGCCACTGTTCGGCACCGAAAGCCCGCACCGCCGTTCCGCCCTAGCCGAGCCACCGCCGGCCGATTAACTCCGGCCACCACTCCGCCATCATCTAGACCATGTGGTTCTCCCGCTTTCACTTTTGCCGGAGCCCCACCACCGCCGGAACAAGAAGTGCCACCTCTCGGCCGCCATCCACGACCGGGAGTGCAAGCCGTTGTTCCACGCCACCTAAGCCTTCGCTGAGCCCCATCTTCCTCGTCGAGCCCCGTCACACCAAAGCAAGGTGAGAACACCCACCTGTCTCAATGCTACCGTTCCCCACCTCTCTCTCTCTCACCCGGCCGACCGCCATGGGCGCCGCCGTGACCTCCACTCGAGGCCAAGCTTCTCTGGAGCCTTTCGAGCCAATCCAACCCGCTAGCCTTGCTCCCTAGGGTTCACTAAGCACAGCGCACACCTTGATTTGGCCGGTGACCACCGGAGATGACCTAGCCGAGCACTTCCACCGCCGTCGTCCGCCATCGCTCGCCGCCGGCGAGCTACGGCCTTGCGCTGGCCCAACCAACACCACCACCCGAACCGCCTAGGCAAGGGGAACACGCCGAGCACCACCGCACCGCCGGCGACCTCGCCGCCGGCGAGAACCGCGCGGTCAAACCCCGCCTATGCCCTGCTCTCACTGGCAGGTGGGACCGTTGACCCACGAGCCTCGCACGTCAGCCACACATGGTCTATGGACCGAGTCCACGCAAGCCGGGCCGGGAAAAGTTTAAATGTTTTTCCTTTTGTTTTGTTTTCCAGAAACACTTGTTATTTTTGTGTAGCATGTTTTAATGATCCAAATGAGGTGTTTTCAGTTTTGTAAGCTTGTTCATGAGTAGATTTGTCATGGAAAAATATAAAAGTATTTTTGATGGAAGTTTCTTATACTGTTTTTATTTAATTGAGTTTATGTTGTTTTGTTTGGATAAATGGGTTTATGTATTTTCTGGTTGAGATAATTCATGGAAAAATTTGTGTAGGTTTCTTATCATGTTATGTGACTGTGAAAAAATTATGAGGCACTCTTTATGTAGAAAAAGTATCTGTTTAGGTTTAAATTCTGTTTTAGCTGTTTTCTTAGAATAATTGTTAAGATGTGTTATATATGAAAATAAAATATGGGAAAATTTATGTAGTCTCTGTATGTTATGAGTAAGCTGGGAAAAATGCTAAACATGGGTTGTTGTACGGAAAAATAAGGAGTTGTTGTACAAAGATGCTTTTATGTGTTTTTCTTAGAAAATTCTTGTAGAAAAGAATATAATGTTTCTGTTCATGGAACTTCCTTGATAAATATGAAATGTGGAATAGAATCTGAGACAAATATAGAAATGAGTATGTCACCCATTTCCTATAGAGTTGTAGTTCAAATGGTTTAATCTAGAGTAAATTTGTTTATTTTGTGTAGGTTTATGTGTTTATGCTTTGACAGTGAATTTTCTGCAGTGGGGTGGTTATATGTAGGTAAAGCTAAAATATGTTGTTTGACACTTTGTATGAGAAAAGTTAGTTCAAAGTACCTTTTGAGTAGTTTATTTCATCTTTTTGTATCTGCTATTCTGCAATTTATCTCTTGCTGGAATTTGGGCAGTGAAATACAGTTGGTGTTAGTTACCTTCTGGAATTTTTGTGGATTTTTCTGAGTTCAGAAGCATGCACTTGCAGTTCAAACCTGGATTTCTTTGAATTAATAAATAAGAAATAGTTGGATTAATGGTTTTGTTTTATGTGGTGATTAAGTGTTTTCCTCAATGTCAAAAGTGGTTCAACAAGTTGGTTTTGTTGGTTTGCAAGAAGTGTTTACATTTCATACCACCATATCTCACACCACACATTATTTATTTATCTATTTATTATCCACTGCATTGCAATAGGATCGACAGTCCCGGAGCCCGACCAAGAGCCGGAGGTAAACGTCGAACAAGAGATCCCGGAGCTGCCCAGAACCGAGGAGGTCGACCCCTCGCCGGAAACTAACTTGCCCGAGTGTCCCTCTCACGAGGCCTCGGTCTTTTCTCAAGGCAAGCCCCGAAGCATTCTAAGTCTCCCAGTATTTACAATTAATCTATTTGAGTATTTTATATTGTTATGCATTAGGTATAGGAGTTGATTGGATCCTAATTGCTGCATTACCATTCCTTGAATTATTGGTTATACCTGCCTTGATTACCCTGTTTATTTATTTACATGTAGAATTGTTTAGCCTGCTTAATAAAAGTAGTAGTTAAGGATGTTCCCGTAATACCCCTGGTGGGTATTTACCGGATCACGGTAGGCTATATTTGCTATCGTGGAAAAGAACCTGAGTAGTAATAAAATGCAGTCAACTGGAAGGCGAGGCACAAGTTTGGAAACTTGGGGCAGTCCGTCCGTTGGATCGTGTAGGTTTGTATCGATGTTGGCCCTCGTTCATTTTTGAACGCGCCCTTTTACTTAGGGATATGTCGGTGCCGTAATCATCGACCCCAAGGCCGGTTAGACGCTGTTCGGGTCGGTCTCAACCCGTGTCGCACCCTCTAGTATGGAAACACGATCTGTCGCGGAATGACCATCGTATAGTTCCAATTGGGTGGTCCGTGTTGTGAGCCACGACGATTACCACCACGAACAAGCATCGAGCGGTTACCCAATGCATGGACCCGACGGGGAAAGTGTGGGTTGGTATTAAAGGTCTTTCACCAGCTGGTTTAGAATTCGATTCGAGTCGCCGTCTCCCCGGGTTAGTGGGAAACTATGGCGAGCTTCACCACGATACAACTCCATGTGATATTTAAAGGTTCAACTAAAATGTGGATAAGTCAACTGGATATGGTTATATTATTGTTCGTTAGACTCAAGTGTATGTAATAGTTCAGGTGCAAAACCTAGATTAAGAAGTAGGTCTAAAACTGACAGCTCATCAATGTCATTAAATATTCCTTCTCTTAATTTGAGCTTTTCGCAACTAAAGATCTCAGCTCCACCAGAAAGCCTTGCATACCCTTGGTGTCTTTATTTTTAGTTGGACGGGTAAGTCTAGCTGAGTACATTCCCGTACTCAGGGTTTATCCCGTTTGATGCAGATGGCCAGGTGTACTACGGCTATTGTAAGCACTGTCTCTACCCCGTGGAGGGTGATGAGGAGTAGGCCCAGGGCAGGGTCATCCAGAAGCTTCTCCTTTTCTTTTGCTGGACTGAGACTTCTGGTGGCACATTATTTGAAAAAGGAAGAGTGAGTTAACAAAAACAATGTTTATTTGGGCCACATGTGTGGTGGTCATGTTTCAAAACTTATTTCAGCTTCCGCACTTTAAAACTCAGTATTGTAATAACTCTTTATTTCCGTACTCTGATGTTTAAATTCGGTTTCGTTTATCAGTGATGTATCCTTATGAATGCAATACTTGAACGATGCGATCCTGTATGTTGTACAATGTTTGAAATCCTTCGAGATTTCCGGACTACCGGGGCTATATGGATTCAAGTACGGGTCGATGTCAGACGAATTTGACTAAGACGGTAGTTGAGTTCTTATAATCAGGACGGTTCCGCGACATCTGTTATCGGAGCATGGTTCAAGTTATTGCATCCAAAAGGAGCTATTTTCAAACTAAAATGGGTATTTCAAAGCTATTTTTAAAACTATTTTAAATTATTAAGTGTGCCCAGTCTTGTCCTTAAGCCCTACATTAGGATTCAGGTGGCTTAAATGCTAACAGGGTTCAGGGTTTTTGCTTCATGCTGGATCTTTATTTGTTGGTCCATTCTCGAGGAAAAAGAGAATGCGTCGATCGTGAAAACATGCATAAAATAATTTTGTAAGATATGAGAGCATGACCGTCTAACCGTCGGTCTAGGTGAGAGTTCTTATACCAAGTATGTGCGAGCTCCACGCAAACATATACGAGGGTATCAATTGTTTTGGGTATGTTTTCTGGATTGGTGCATGGTGTTTAGTGTTGGCTTCTATGTATTTTGTGCAAATGAGCCAATACTCCATTATCTTACCATTGGGATTTTTGCTTTGGGCTGAAATGAATCTTCTGCAGGTACACTAACTACGTGATCGAGTAGAACGGGTAGATAACGTATGAGAGATCGTTCTTGCCACCGACTAGAACGTTAGGACTTACGAGTCACTATTAGTGAGTGAGAACGTAAGTATGATCATGCGTCATATTTACATTCTTGCATTGCATTTCCTCCCCTTAATTAAAAATTATCTCTTTTCTTATAAAATTTGCCAACTTAATATGCGTCTCACGCGAGTTCGAAACCCTTTTGTTTCTACAAATGGCCCGGACTAAGTTGACTGCTCGCAAGGCCACCAGAGGCAGAGGAGTTCCACTTCACCGTTTGGCCACGAAGCTGACCAAGAACACGTTCTTGTCTTACTTCGGACTGCCAACCATCCTTTGGAGGATTCTGCAGGCAGTGGGATACGAGGAAGGGCAGGAGCCCAGGTACTCTTGGCAGAAAGGAGATCTATGGGCAAGACTCGTTGGTGATGGTGCAGATCAAGGTCAAAGCCTTGCCTGCTAAGCCCCACTGGACAGGATGGACAGAGATCACCAGAGGCAGTTGTGCCAAGGATGGAGCTAACAGGGCAGCTTATCTAGTGTTGAAGGACATCATCGCCCGTTTTCGTGTCGACCTTGCTAGTGCTATGGCAGGAGTGTTCCCTCATGGATCACTTTTTCCATTGCGTTGGAGGCAGACTTTGGAGTCGGTTCTGACAGGTGGTGCGTTGGAGAGGTTTTACTACGAGACGTCCGCGATGAGCGCCACTGGAGCTTTGATGGGTGTATGTGAGAGTTTAGAGCGCAGCCTAGAGAGCGTGTCCTTTACCCTCACCGCCACCTACCAGAGCAAGAGGAAGCTGCAGGAAGAGTTTGATGTCGAGGTAGCCCGTCTACAGGAGAAGATCCATCAGATCACTCTCAAGCGTGACGATGCACGTGCCACCGCAGGTGCAGAGACCACCGCCAGGACCCTTGCTGAGTAGATGTACCTGACGACATCCTTTCAGCGAGACGAGGCCCGCACAGTGCTTGACCAGCTCTGGGAGGGCGTGATGAGGACATTAACACCAACGATACATCCTCTCCGACACAACCTATAGCTGGCCCTCTTACTCGTGCTCGTGCTCGTAAACTTAATCATCAAGTGAGTTCCATGATAAGCTCTTGTCCATCTTGTTTAGACAATGGAAACGCGTGCACTCTTGTTTTGATTAGGAACCGAGGAGAAGACCGAAAGGGAGAAGGACTCGCGGTAGCTGGATTCGGACTGCAGCAAAGCGCCAACTTGTGACCGCCACCACGGTTGCATACGGATTCGGATTCAGGCGCTTCAGGACTTGTTGGAAAGCTTATCAAGTTTACTTTCATATGAATCAAGTCCCACGTCAATATCTGTTCGGCAGCAGTGGCAATGATCCAATTACCGTCGACAGGTCTTGCTGTCCAGGGTGCTGCGTCACCTCATTTTGGGCTTATGGCCCATGTATCAAGTTGGGTCCATTAGGGACGCGTCCTAGGGTTGGAGGACGACCCCAACACTCTTTTGGTCATCAATCCATCTACTTATATCCCTCTATAGCCGCCATGGTCGGTTTGGGTTTTGTTTAGATCGAGTTTAGCCTTAGCTACTTGCTTGTAGGCGCGCGTGCAGGATCAGCCGCCCGTCTCCTTGTCTTCGGAACCCCATTGTAGATTAAGATTCAGTTTGAAACCTTCAATTTCATCTTGCAAATTCAGTGCTTGTTTCCTCGTTCTTGCTAGTTCTTCGATTGCTTGCAGGACGGGAGCCCTAGGGGCTGGTTGTCGCGCTCCACAAGATCGTGACGGCTATTGGACGTGGTGTATCGGTTGCTAAGGCGCGGTCTTGAGGGCTGTAGTCGGGCCGTGAACGTCATCTCCATCCACCAATCGAGTTATCCCCGTTTCTCATCGAAAGATCGGGCAAAAACCCTAGCGGGTTCGCATCAGTTGGTAATCAGAGCAAGGTTCTTCGGTGAGAGACTTCTAATCCATTGCTGTTTTTAATTAATTTCCTATAGTCCAGAAAAGCCAAAAAAAATATAGTAGATTAGTTTTTTCATAATCCTATTAAACCTTTGTGCCTTGGCTAGTACCGTTTAGTTAGGGCTTGTTGAATTTGCGTTGCTTCGGTTTGTGTCGAGTTGCTGGTCTTAGTGTCTAGTCCTTTAGAGTTTCGAGTTCTTGTCACCATCTATACACAGCCGAGTATTACCATATCTTCTCTCTGTCGAATCTGTTGTGAAGTCCGATTTGAACTGTCTGTGGTTTTGGTCCGGATCTAGTTGAGTTCCAATCTGAGTTCCACCAACGTGATAAAAAAAAAAGGAAACCGAGTAGAACTCGGCAATAGGTGGAATCCGTTGTGGTTGGTTCTGAGTGGAAACCGAGTAGAACTTGGAGTCCGCTTGTTAATATATCCTGAACTCCATCTACGTGAGTCCTTCTGTGATCCAAAAGAAAGATAACTCCATACTTGATCGGCCTTACTCTAGAGAGAGAGAGAGAGAGAGTATCTTCTTCTTACCGGAATACCCCTGTACTTTCGGAAAAAAGTGTGTGTACCGAATTGCTCCTTTGTATTCTTTTGTTCATATAATCAGTTTTTGAGGTTGCCCAAAAAAAAAAAAAAAAAAGGAGAAAAGATTCAAAAGAAAAGGGCTGTTTTTCATATTGATTTTAGGTTTGTTCCATCTTGTTTTCAGGGGTGTGCTGTGGTTTTCCTTTGTGTCCAGGCTCGCGTCTCTAGCACGGTCTAGCCTAGGACCAGCACAGTACCGTCGTCGAACGTTTATTCAGCTCGCCTTTATAACTAACGTGGTGCTAGTTCGTTCCTTGTTTCAGCCCACCTATAGCTCCACATACTCTACAGCTTGACAGGTCTTGTGCCGCAGCACCGATACACTTCATCCATTGCTGAAGACTTGTTGGTAGACGACCCCTCCTGTCAAGCAAGGTAAGAATTGGTAAGAACTTGTGTAACAAGTTGAGTGTGAGAGACTTGCTGTAGCTACATCCTAGTAGTTGTAGGGCTTTTATTTCTTCACTTGCCTTTCTTGTTGTCTTTGTTTTTGAACCATGACAGGGGGAGATGATGACAACGAAACACTACATACACCTCGCACTAAGGGCATCATACAGCATTTTGAAAGGAAAGTGAAGCTGCACACAGAGGGACTTGATAATGACTTGCAGGTGACAAATGAAAAGCTGGGACAGTTGGAGGCTACGCAGATTGCCACAAACAACAAGCTTACAAGTTTGGAGGAATCCGTTGCTAGTGTGGACAAAAGCCTTGCTGCTCTCCTAAGGCGATTTGATGACTTCCACACCGAAGATAAAGAGAAGCATAAAGAAGAAAAGGAGGGAGATCGAGAGCACGGTAGTCATGAAGATGACTACACTGCTGATACTGAGCATGATGATCAAGACGCTCGTGATCGACGACGCCTACGTCACAACCGTAGAGGTATGGGTGGCAACCGCCGACGCGAGGTACACAATAATGATGATGCTTTCAGTAAGATTAAATTTAAGATACCTCCTTTTGATGGTAAATATGACCCTGATGCCTACATTACTTGGGAGATTGCTGTTGATCAAAAGTTTGCATGTCATGAATTTCCTGAGACTACACGTGTTAGGGCTGCTACTAGTGAGTTTACAGATTTTGCTTCTGTTTGGTGGATAGAATATGGCAAGAAAAATCCTAATAACTTACCTAGAACTTGGGATGCGCTGAAACGAGCCATGAGAGCTAGATTTGTTCCATCTTACTATGCCCGTGATATGATAAATAAGTTGCAGCAATTGAGACAAGGCGCTAAAAGTGTAGAAGAATATTATCAGGAATTACAAACGGGTATGTTGCGTTGTAACCTAGAGGAGGATGAGGAACCAGCTATGGCTAGATTTTTGGGTGGGTTAAATCGGGAAATTCAGGACATCCTCGCTTACAAGGAATACAATAGTGTAACCCGTTTGTTTCATCTTGCTTGTAAAGCTGAAAGGGAAGTGCAGGGACGACGTGCTAGCGCAAGGACTAATATTTCTGCAGGGAAGGCTAATTCATGGCAGCAACGCATGACTACAACTCCATCTACACGTATGTCTACGCCATCATCTAGTGACAAGACTCGAGCTGCTCCCACAAATTCAGTTGCAAAGACGATGCAAAAGCCTGCTGCGAGTACTTCATCCGTGGCATCGACGGGTAGAACAAGCAACATACAATGTCACCGGTGCAAGGGATATGGACACATGATGCGTGACTGTCCAAACAAGCGAGTTATGATTGTCAAAGATGATGGTGAGTGCTCATCTGCTAGTGATTTTGATGAAGACACGCTTGCACTGCTTGCGACTGACCATGCAGGTAATGAAGAACAAATAGAAGAACATATTAATGCAGGTGAAGCGGACCACTATGAAAGCTTGATCGTGCAGCGAGTGCTTAGTGCACAAATGGAGAAGGCGGAGCAAAATCAGCGACATATTTTATTCCAAACAAAGTGTGTCATCAAAGAGCGTTCCTGCCGCATGATCATTGATGGAGGTAGCTGCAACAACTTGGCAAGCAGCGATATGGTGCAGAAACTTGCCCTCAACACCAAACCACACCCGCATCCCTACTACATCCAATGGCTGAACAACAGTGGTAAGGCAAAGGTAACTAGACTTGTGAGAATCAATTTTTCCATCGGATCCTACAAAGATATTGTTGAATGTGATGTTGTGCCTATGCAAGCTTGTAACATTCTGCTAGGTAGACCTTGGCAATTTGATAGAGATTCTATGCATCATGGTAGATCAAATCAGTATTCTTTTCTATACCATGATCGCAAAATTGTGCTGCATCCTATGTCCCCTGAAACTATTATGCAAACTGATGTTGCAAGGGCTACTAAAGAAAAGAGCGAGAGCAATAAAAATGATAAATCTGTAATTGGTAACAAAGATGAGATAAAACTGAAAGGACGTTGTATGATAGCTACCAAATCAGATATTAATGAGTTCAATGCATCCACTTCTGTTGCTTATGCTTTGATATGCAAGGATGCTTTGATTTCAATTGAGGATATGCAATGTTCTTTGCCCCTGCTGTTGCTAACGTTTTGCAGGAGTATTCCGATGTGTTTCCAAGTGCGGTACCAGCGGGGCTGCCACCACTACGCGGGATCGAGCACCAAATTGATCTTATTCCTGGTGCATCTTTGCCAAACCGTGCGCCATACAGGACAAACCCGGAAGAAACAAAGGAAATTCAGCGACAAGTGCAAGAACTACTGGACAAAGGTTATGTGCGAGAATCCCTTAGCCCTTGTGCTGTTCCAGTAATTTTAGTGCCTAAGAAAGATGGAACATGGCGTATGTGTGTTGATTGTAGAGCTATTAATAATATCACCATTCGATATCGACACCCTATTCCACGATTAGATGATATGCTAGATGAACTGAGTGGTGCTGTTGTGTTTTCAAAAGTTGATTTACGTAGTGGGTACCACCAGATTCGTATGAAATTGGGAGATGAATGGAAAACTGCTTTCAAAACTAAGTTCGGTTTATATGAGTGGTTAGTCATGCCTTTTGGGTTAACTAATGCACCTAGTACTTTCATGAGATTAATGAACGAGGTTTTGCGTGCTTTCATTGGGAAATTTGTTGTCGTATATTTTGATGATATATTAATTTACAGCAAATCATTGGATGAACATCTTGATCATTTACGTTCTGTTTTTAATGCACTACGCGAGGCGCGCTTATTTGGTAACCTTGAGAAGTGCACCTTTTGCACCGATCGAGTGTCTTTTCTTGGTTATGTTGTAACTCCACAGGGAATTGAGGTTGATCAAGCCAAGGTGGAAGCTATACAGGGATGGCCTGTTCCAAAGACTATCACCCAGGTGCGGAGTTTCCTAGGACTTGCTGGATTCTATCGCCGTTTTGTGAAGGATTTCAGCACCATTGCTGCACCATTGAATGAGCTTACCAAGAAGGGGGTGCCTTTTGAGTGGGGCAAAACACAAGAGAATTCATTCGACATGTTGAAAGATAAGTTAACTCACGCGCCTCTCCTACAACTTCCTGATTTTAATAAGACTTTTGAGCTTGAATGTGATGCTAGTGGAATTGGTTTGGGAGGTGTTTTGTTACAAGAGGGAAAGCCTATTGCATATTTTAGTGAGAAATTGAGTGGACCTGTTCTCAATTATTCTACTTATGATAAAGAACTCTATGCTCTTGTTCGAACATTAGAGACATGGCAGCATTATTTGTGGCCCAAAGAGTTTGTTATCCATTCTGATCATGAATCTTTAAAACATATTCGTAGTCAAGGAAAACTGAATCGTAGGCATGCAAAATGGGTTGAATTTATTGAATCTTTTCCTTATATTATTAAACACAAGAAAGGGAAGGAGAATATTATTGCTGATGCTTTGTCACGGAGATATACTTTGCTGAATCAACTTGATTATAAGATCTTTGGGTTAGAAACAATTAAGGACCAATATGTTCACGATGCTGATTTTAGAGACGTGTTGCTGCATTGTAAAGATGGAAAAGGATGGAACAAATTCATCGTTAGTGATGGGTTTGTGTTTAGAGCTAACAAGCTATGCATTCCAGCTAGCTCTGTTCGTTTGTTGTTGTTGCAGGAAGCACATGGAGGTGGCTTGATGGGACATTTTGGAGCAAAGAAGACCGAGGACATACTTGCTGGTCATTTCTTTTGGCCAAGGATGAAGAGAGATGTGGAGAGGTTTGTTGCTCGTTGCACAACATGTCAAAAGGCAAAGTCACGGTTAAATCCCCACGGTTTGTATCTACCTCTTCCTGTTCCTAATGCTCCTTGGGAGGATATATCTATGGATTTTGTGTTGGGTTTACCAAGGACTAGGAGGGGACGTGATAGTGTGTTTGTGGTTGTTGATAGATTTTCTAAGATGGCACATTTCATACCATGTCATAAAACTGATGATGCTACAAATATTGCTGATTTGTTCTTTCGAGAAATTGTTCGCTTACATGGTGTGCCCAACACAATTGTTTCTGATCGGGATGCTAAATTTCTTAGTCATTTTTGGAAGACTTTGTGGTTTAAATTGGGGACTAAGCTTTTATTTTCCACCACTTGTCATCCCCAAACTGATGGTCAAACTGAAGTTGTGAATAGAACTTTATCCACTATGTTAAGGGCTGTTTTAAAGAAGAATATTAAGATGTGGGAAGAATGTTTACCTCATATTGAGTTCGCTTATAATCGTTCATTGCATTCTACTACAAAAATGTGTCCTTTTGAGATTGTCTATGGCTTCTTGCCACGTGCTCCTATTGATTTAATGCCTTTGCCAAGTTCTGAAAAAATGAATTTTGATGCTAAGCAACGTGCTGAATTAATGTTAAAATTGCATGAAGCCACTAAAGAAAACATAGAGCGCATGAATGCTAAGTACAAATGCGCTGGAGATAAAGGTAGAAAGCAATTGATTCTGGAACCTGGGGATTTGGTTTGGTTGCATTTGCGAAAAGATAGATTTCCAGAACTGAGAAAATCCAAATTGATGCCTAGAGCTGATGGTCCTTTTAAAGTGCTGCAACGAATTAATGAGAATGCATATAAGCTTGATCTTCCTGCAGATTTTGGGGTTAGTCCCACATTTAACATTGCAGATTTGAAGCCTTATTTGGGTGAGGAAGATGAGCTTGAGTCGAGGATGACTCAAATGCAAGAAAGGGAGGATGATGAGGACATTAACACCAACGATACATCCTCTCCGACACAACCTATAGCTGGCCCTCTTACTCGTGCTCGTGCTCGTAAACTTAATCATCAAGTGAGTTCCATGATTAGCTCTTGTCCATCTTGTTTAGACAATGGAAACGCGTGCACTCTTGTTTTGATTAGGAACCGAGGAGAAGACCGAAAGGGAGAAGGACTCGCGGTAGCTGGATTCGGACTGCAGCAAAGCGCCAACTTGTGACCGCCACCACGGTTGCATACGGATTCGGATTCAGGCGCTTCAGGACTTGTTGGAAAGCTTATCAAGTTTACTTTCATATGAATCAAGTCCCACGTCAATATCTGTTCGGCAGCAGTGGCAATGATCCAATTACCGTCGACAGGTCTTGCTGTCCAGGGTGCTGCGTCACCTCATTTTGGGCTTATGGCCCATGTATCAAGTTGGGTCCATTAGGGACGCGTCCTAGGGTTGGAGGACGACCCCAACACTCTTTTGGTCATCAATCCATCTACTTATATCCCTCTATAGCCGCCATGGTCGGTTTGGGTTTTGTTTAGATCGAGTTTAGCCTTAGCTACTTGCTTGTAGGCGCGCGTGCAGGATCAGCCGCCCGTCTCCTTGTCTTCGGAACCCCATTGTAGATTAAGATTCAGTTTGAAACCTTCAATTTCATCTTGCAAATTCAGTGCTTGTTTCCTCGTTCTTGCTAGTTCTTCGATTGCTTGCAGGACGGGAGCCCTAGGGGCTGGTTGTCGCGCTCCACAAGATCGTGACGGCTATTGGACGTGGTGTATCGGTTGCTAAGGCGCGGTCTTGAGGGCTGTAGTCGGGCCGTGAACGTCATCTCCATCCACCAATCGAGTTATCCCCGTTTCTCATCGAAAGATCGGGCAAAAACCCTAGCGGGTTCGCATCAGTGCGCCCATCAACTGATATAGCAGATACATCACCAGCAGGCCTACATCGACCAGCTCCATGTGGCAGTTCACCAGATGCATCACGCCGCACAGGAGGCCGCCATCCCAGCAGCTGACGAGGCCCCTGCAGATGAGGCCCAGGAGCCCCAGGACGGGGTAGTGCTTGGTCCAGAGCCTTCTTCGGATGATAAGGACCACGCCGACGAGCCGATGATGGACGCTGATGAGGAGGATGCCGCATCCGCCGCTGGAGACGCTTGAGCGCTAGCTTCTTAGGAGTCGTTTTCTTTTGTATAGCTTCACCATGCTCGCTGACGATGTAATCCGAACATGTGTTGGTTTTATGTTAAGTTGTATGATGGCATGTATGGATTTTGAACAAAGTCCAGACTTCAATCTGGCACCTTTTATGGAAATCTGTCATTTGCATATCTTATTTTCTAGCAATTATTCTGTGATGTTGTATGAAAATGAGTACTTATACTTGGTCGTGTGCTAAATTTTCGAATTATGTACATCGCAGTATTTATTCATGATCAATGTGATATCACGTAATGATTGCTTATTAATGGGACATGCAGATGCCGGCACACACTCGCAGCCAACGTGGACAGGGGTCTGGACAGGAGGAGATCCTGCCACCACCCCCACCGATGATGCCAGAAGCATTTTTCGGTCAGTTTCTGGGTAGTCAGAGGAATATGGAAGAAATGCAGAGGCATATGGAGGCCACCCTCCGCAACATCGCTAACAACACTGCGCAGCAGCATCAGCAGCGCCAAGGACCAGAACCCAATCAGTATAGCTCATATCGCGACTTCTTGGACACTCGTCCCTTTGTGTTCAAGGAAGTCACCGAACCGCTTGAAGCAGATGAGTGGCTCAACTCCATCACTCAGAAGTTCCGTCTGCTCCGCTTGACTGAAGAGCTTAAAGCGGAATATACCGCGCACATGTTGGAAGGACCCGGAGGGTTATGGTGGTCCCAGTACCGTGCATCCTTGCCAGATAATGCACCGGTCACTTGGGAGCAATTCTCTACTGCTATGCGCAACCACTACATCCCCAGTGGTTTGACGGAAATGAAGGTCACCGAGTTCATGAGGCTATCCCAGGGAACCAGGTCCATGTCAGAATACCTCCACAGCTTCAACAACCTGTCTCGCTATGCCCCAGATTTCATCAACACGGAATTCAAGAAGATCGCAAGTTTCAAGCGTGGCATGAGTGCCATCATGCTCTCCAAGATGGGAAACAGTCACCGTACCACCTTCAGTGACTTTGTCAGTGACTGCCTGAACCAAGAGGCTAATGACAGCAGGCTGGCGATAGAGACTCGTCGCCGTGCAAACGAAGGAGGTTTGTCTCAACAGAGGACCCCTTTCGGAGCGCGCACCCAGTACCGCCCGCCAGTTGCAGGTGCAAGGTTCCGTCCCCCGTAGAGGAAGATAACTAACAACCACTCCCGCCCGAGTTTCTAGAAGCCCTACACCGCTCCCATGATGCAGAACAAGGCAAAGGTAGGAGGTTCAGGAGGTCCCAAGACCCCGTATGTGATCGGGCCATGCTACAACTGTGGCCAGACCGGACATCTTTCACATCAGTGCCCTCGGCCAAAGAAACAGTACACCCAGCCTCCACCTCGCACAGGCCATGTGCATTACACCAATGTTGAAGAAGTGCCAGAAGGAGAACCTGTCACCGCTGGTACGTTTCTTGTTAACCAATACCCTGCAGTTGTGTTGTTTGATTCGGGAGCATCGCATTCTTTCATAAGTGAGAATTTTGTTATAAGGAGTAATCTCGGGTTAGTAGAGTTGGATCGGGGATATCAGATAAGTTTAGCAAGAGCTGTTCTCTCCGCCCGTAAAATGGCTAAAGGAGTGGAAATGACTTTTGGAGATAAAAAGGCCATAGTGGATCCCATAGTAATCCCTGGTCTAGGGTTGGATGTCATCTTGGGTATGGGTTGGATGAAACTCTGGAAGGTCAATCTTGACATCGTAGAGCGAGTAGTTTCCATGGTAAGTCCCCGGAGTGGGTCTTCTTTCCGGTTCAAGTTGCCCCGAAACCCCCATGAGATAGGGGTGTTGTTTAATATCACGGCAAAGTAGATAGCTGAGATCCCGATAGTGTGTGAGTTTCCCGATGTCTTCCCTGATGAGTTTCTAGGACTACCACCGGATAGGGATGTGGAGTTTGCTATAGAGTTGATTCCTGGAACGACGCCTATTTCTCGGAGGCCGTATAGAATGTCGACTAATGAGTTTGCAGAGCTTAAAACTCAGTTGCAAGAGCTTTTGGATAAGGGTTTGATATGCCCTAGTTCGTCGCCTTGGGGATGTCCCGCCATCTTCGTGAAAAAGAAGGACAAAACTTTAAGGATGTGTGCGGATTATAGACCGCTGAATGCAGTAACTATAAAGAACAAATATCCCTTACCTCGAATTGACGTCTTGTTTGATCAGTTATCAAAGGCAAAAGTGTTCTCCAAGATTGACCTAAGGTCAGGTTACCATCAGATCAAGATTAGAAGAGAGGATATACCCAAAACCGCTTTCTCCACCAGATATGGACTCTATGAGTATCTAGTTATGTCTTTTGGACTGACAAATGCGCCGGCACATTTCATGTACTTGATGAATTCGGTTTTTATGCTCGAGTTGGATAAGTTTGTTATGGTGTTTATTGATGACATCTTGGTATACTCTGAAAATGAGAAGGATCATGCTGAGCATCTACGAGTCGTCTTAACTCGACTTCGAGAGCACAAGTTGTATGCTAAGTTTAGCAAGTGTGAGTTTTGGTTGAAGAAAGTACCCTTTCTCGGACACGTCCTTTCAGAGGAAGGAATTTCTGTGGATCCCACGAAAGTACAGGAAGTTATGGATTGACAAGCACCCACTAACGTACATGAGGTACGCAGCTTTCTAGGATTGGCCGGATACTACCGTCGGTTAATTCCGGATTTCTCAAGGATCACAAAACCTATGACTCATCTAACTCAGAAAAACAAGAAGTTTGAATGGACTCCAGAGTGTGAGGCTGCATTTCGCACTCTGCGAACCTTGTTGACTTCGGCGCCAGTTTTGGCTCAGCTAGATTTGGAGGAACCTTTTGATGTGTTTTGTGACGCATCCAAGATTGGACTCGGATGTGTGCTTATGCAGAATGGGAGAGTTATAGCATATGCTTCACGCCAGTTGCGACCACATGAAGAGAATTACCCGACTCATGATTTGGAATTGGCAGCTGTAGTTCATGCACTCAAGATATGGAGACATTATCTTATGGGTAACCTATGTCATGTGTATACAGATCACAAAAGTCTGAAGTATATTTTCACCCAGCCAGAGTTGAATATGAGGCAGAGGAGATGGTTAGAGTTGATTAAGGATTATAACCTAGAAGTGCATTACCACCCTGGAAAAGTGAACGTTGTAGCAGATGCCTTGAGTCGCAAGACTCATTGCAACTCCCTACAACCATTGTTGGAAGATGGATTCAACCTTATGCACCCCGTTATGCTAAACAATATAACCATACATTGCACCCTGGAAAGTGATATCATTGAAGGATAAAAGACCGATGAAGGGATCTGCCAGATTAAGAAGAGGTTGGAAACCAATAGTTCGTTGAATTTCAGAACAGATGAACAAGGAATTTTATGGTATAATCAAAGGTTGGTTGTTCCCGAGAACACGGAGCTGAAAGAAAGAATTCTGAATGAAGCTCACAATTCAAAGTTGTGTATCCATCCAGGGAGCAGTAAGATGTACCAAGATTTGAGGACAAGGTTTTGGTGGTCAAAGATGAAGAAAGAGGTTGCAGCTTATGTCGCAAAGTGCGATACTTGCTGCAGGATAAAGGCTATACACTTGAGACCTGCCGGATTGTTACAACCTTTGTCAATCCTAGAATGGAAATGGAAAGAGATTAGCATGGATTTCATCACAGGCCTTCTGACCACTCAAAAGGGACATGATTCTATCTGGGTTATTATGGATCGATTACCAAAGTAGCTCACTTCATACCCGTCAAGACTACCCATCGGCCACACTAGTATGCGGACTTGTACATTCAGAACATCTTAAGGTTACATAGAGTTCAAAAAAGGATTGTTTTCTGATAGAGGACCCCAGTTCATAGCGCGTTTTTGGGAACAGTTGCTCAAGGAGCTAGGGACTAAGTTGGTAAGGAGTTCCGCTTATCACCCACAAACCGCAGGACAAACAGAAAGAACAAGTTAGCACCCCGATATGTAGGACCATATCAGATCATAGCAAGAAAAGGAGAAGTAGCCTACGAAGTGTAGTAACCCCCAGAGATGAGCGCAGTCTTCCCCATGTTCCATGTATCACAGTTAAAGAAGTGTCTTCGAGTACCTAATCGAGAAGAAGTTCAGATCCCGGATGTCACTATCAGATCGGATCTAGAATACTATGAACAACCTCAGGAAATACTGGATACCAAGACTCGAGAAACTCGCAACCGTAAAGTGAAGACGTACAAGATTCTCTGCAGCAATCACGGACCCAATGATGCGACTTGGAAAACCGAGGAGTACTTGCGCGTAAATATCCCGCTTTTTATAATGATTGGTAAGTAACTCAAATCTCAGGACGAGATTTCTTTAAGGGGGAAGGGCTGTGACAACCCAGTGTCAAGCACTGCATTAGGAACTACATTTAGCTACTAAAATCCATAAGCAATGCATTGCCATTCATGTGCATAAAAGTGCTTTTTGCTTTTGTTTGGTATTTGGATTTCGATTTCTATAAGACTTGGTTGTTTAAATGGATTTCTATTTTGGCAAATAATTTTATGAAAAGGATAATTTTGAGTATAAAACTTTGTATATTAACACCTTGACTTAGTTTCAATATAGTTTAATAATTTAAAAATGTGAGAACAAAATGATTTATGGCTCAAAAATTAACTTTATTTGGGTGGAGGTTGTGAAAATAATTTTCAGAAAAAGTATCTTATATGAAGTTGTAGAGAACATTATTTGAGTAACTTTTATTTTTGGGTCAAATCGTAGTTTTGAGTTTTTGAAACTGATTTAAATGGTCAAAGTTGAAAAGGTTTTGGAAAAAAAAAAAAGGAAAATCGTTCTTTCCACGCCCACCTTTCGGCCCATCTGGCCTTACGGCCAAGCCAGCGTCTGCGCCGGCCCGCGCACCCCCGCGCACGCGCGCACTCGCCGCGCACGACACGCCGGTCAGCCCGACACAGCGCCGTGCCATACGCCGGCCGAGCCGCCGCGTGGCCGCTCCTCCCTGCCGCGTATCCGCTCCCGCCAATCACCTCCCGATTCTTCCCCGCTGGTCAGCAAGCAATCGGCTGCAGCCCGTCGCGCGCTGGCCTCACCTGCCGCGTCGCTCGCCCGCCACTCACCGCTCGCCGCCGCGGGACCCGCCACACCCATCGGTCGCCGCCGGCCGAACCAAAGCCCCGCGCACCACACTCCCCCTCTCTCCACTCCCTCACTCTCCATTCGCACACACCCACTGCACTCTCTCCCTCTCTCTCCGCGAACGCGCTGAGCACTCTTCTGCTCACCACCGTTCGACACCGAAAGCCCGCACCGTCGTTCCGCACAAGCCGAGCCACCGCCGGCCGATTAACTCCGGCCACCACTCCGCCATCATCTAGACCACGTGGTGCTCCCGCTTTCACTTTCGCTGGAGCCCCACCACCGCCGGAACAAGAAGTGCCACCTCTCGGCCGCCATCGACGACCGGGAGTGCAAGCCGTTGTTCCACGCCACCTAAGCCTTCGCCGAGCCCCATCTTCCTCGTCGAGCCCCGTCACAACCAAGCAAGGTGAGAACACCCACCGTCTCAACGCTACCGTTCCCCACCTCTCTCTCTCACCTGGCCGAGCGCCATGGGCGCCGCCGTGACCTCCACTCGAGGCCAAGCTCCTCTGGAGCCTTTCGAGCCAATCCCACCCGCTAGCCTTGCTCCCTAGGGTTTACTAAGCACAACGCACACCTTGATTTGGTCGGTGACCACCGGAGATGACCTAGCCGAGCACTTCCGCCGCCGCTGTCCGCCATCGCTCGTAGCCGGCGAGCTACGGCCGTGCGCTGGCCCAACCAAAACCACCACCCGAACCGCCTAGCCAAGGGGAACACGCCGAGCACCACCGCACCGCTGGCGAGAACCGCGTGGTCAAACCCCGCCTCTGCTCTGCTCTCTCTGGCAGGTGGGACCGTTGACCCACGGGCCCTGCACGTCAGCCACACATGGTCTATGGACCGAGTCCACGCAAGCCGGGCCGGGAAAAGTTTAAATATTTTTCCTTTTGTTTTGTTTTCCAGAAAAAATTGTTATTTTTGTGTAGCACGTTTTAATGATCCAAATGAGGTGTTTTCAGTTTTGTTAGCTTGTTCATGAGTAGATCTGTCATGGAAAAATATGAAAGTATTTTTGATGGAAGTTTATTATACTAATTTTATTTAATTCAGTTTATGTGCTTTTGTTTGGATAAATGGGTTTATGTGTTTCTGGTTGAGATAATTCATGGAAAAATTTGTGTAGGTTTCTTATTATGTTATGTGACTGTGAAAAATTATGAGGCACTGTTTATGTAGAAAAAGTATCTGTTAAGTTTAAATTCTGTTTTTAGCTGTTTTTCTTAGAATAATTGTTAGATATTTTATATGTGAAAATAAAATATGGAAATTTATGTAGTCTCTGTATGTTATGAGTAAGCTGGGAAAAATGCTAAACAGGGTTGTAGTACGGAAAAATAAGGAGTTGTTGTACAAAGGTGCTTTTCTGTGTTTTTCTTGGAAAATTCTTTTAGAAAAGAATATAATGTTTCTGTTCATGGAACTTCCTTGATAAATATGAAATGTGGAATAAAATCTGGGACAAATATAGAAATGAGTATGTCACCCTTTTCGTATAGAGTTGTAGTTCAAATGGTTTAATCTAGAGTAAATTTGTTTATTTTGTGTAGGTTTATGTGTTATGCTTTGACAGTGAATTTTCTGCAGTGGGGTGGTTATAAAAGAAAAAATCTGCTGTTTGACACTTTGTATGAGAAAAGTTAGTTCAAAGTACCTTTTGAGTAGTTTTATTCATCTTTTTGTATCTGCTATTCTGCAATTTATCTCTTGCTGGAATTTGGGCAGTGAAGTACTGTTGGTGTTAGTTACCTTCTGGAATTTTTGTGGATTTTTCTGAGTTCAGAAGCATGCACTTGCAGTTCAAACCTGGATTTCTTTGAATTAATAAATAAGAAATAATTGGATTAATGGTTTTGTTTTATGTGGTGATTAAGTGTTTTCTCAATGTCAAAAGTGGTTCAACAAGTTGGTTTTGTTGGTTTGCAAGAAGTGTTTACATTTCATACGACCATATCTCACACCACACATTATTTATTTATCTATTTATTATCCACTGCATTGCAATAGCATCGACAGTCCCGGAGCCTGACCAAGAGCCGGAGGTAAACGTCGAACAAGAGATCCCGGAGCTGCCCAGAACCGAGGAGGTCGACCCCGCGCCGGAAACTAACTTGCCCGAGTGCCCCTCTCACGAGGCCTCGGTCTTTTCTCAAGGCAAGCCCCAGAGCATTCTAAGTCTCCCAGTAATTACAATTAATCTATTTGAGTATTTTATATTGTGATGCATTAGCTATAGGAGTTGATTGGATCCTAATTGCTGCATTACCATTCCTTGAATTATTGGTTATACCTGCCTTGATTACCCTGTTTATTTATTTATATGTAGAATTGCTTAGCCTGCTTAATAAAAGTAGTAGTTAAGGATGTTCCCGTAATACCCCTGGTGGGTATTTACCGGATCACGGTTGGCTATATTTGCTATCGTGAAAAGAACCTGAGTAGTAATAAAATGCGGTCAACTGGAAGGCAAGTCACAAGTTTGGAAACTTGGGGCAGTCCGTTCGTTGGATCGTGTAGGTTCGTATCGATGTTGGCCCTCGTTCATTTTTGAACGCGCCCTTTTACTTAGGGATTATGTCGGTGCCGTAATCATCGACCCCAAAGCCGGTTAGACGCTATTCGGGCCGGTCTCAACCCATGTCGCACCCTCTAGTATGGAAACACGATCTACCGCGGAATGGTCATCGTATAGTTCCAATTGGGTGATCCGTGCTGTGAGCCGTGACGATTACCACCACGAACAAGCATCAAGCGGTTACCCAATACATGGACCCGACGGGGAAAGTGTGGGTTGGTATTAAAGGTCTTTCACCAGCTGGTGGAATTCGATTCGAGTCGTCGTCTCCCCCGGTTAGTGGGAAACTATGGCGAGCTTCACCACGATACAACTCCATGTGATGTTTAAAGTTCAACTAAAATGTGGATAAGTCAACTGGATATGGTTATATTATTGTTCGTTAGACTCAAGTGTATGTAATAGTTTAGGTGCAAAACCTAGATTAAGAAGTAGGTCTAAAACTGACAGCTCATCAATGTCATTAAATATTACTTCTCTTAATTTGAGCTTTTCGCAACTAAAGATCCCAGCTCCACCAGAAAGCCTTGCATACCCTTGGTGACTAAATACACTGATGAAAACACACCTTACGCCTCTATAGATGTACGGAGCCCTTGGTGCCAGTAACATGGAGCGGATAATAGCAGAATGCCTCTGCTCACCATGGTGTTGGCGTGGCACGGAGATGCTCCAGCTGCCGCGCCCACCGCCACCTGGGGGAGGTCCGTCACTGTCCTCACCACTCTAGTGCCCACGTATCTCACGACACTAGGAACGCGAGTGGATTTGAAGGCACATCCAGATCGGGATTGCCTCTGGCGGAGATGGGGCGTCGTGACTGGATGGCAGTGGGGAGCAACTGAGGAGCTAGTGGGCGTTGAAGCTGAGCCACTGCCTCCACTACCGGTGCCGACGAGGACATCCTACAAACCGTCACATATGACTGGTTAATCTCAATGGAAAAGGAGAAAAAGGAAACACATATAAGAGGAACGTAGGACGGTCGGTCACGGTGGGGACATATTGAGAGCGGCGACGACATGGGTGGGCAGAGGAGCAGCGCCGGCGGTGGGTGGCAGAGAGCAGTGCTGGCGCGGTCGAAACGGGGAGCGGCGTCGGCGTGGGCAGGTAGAGGAGAGGCGTCGGCGGTGGGTGGGCAGAGGACGTCGCTGCCGACGTGGGTGGAATGTGGAGGGGCGACGCAGACGGAGGAGGAAGGTGGAGGGGCATGCCATTGGATTTTCGGGAGGCTCCTCGGTTGTCACATTAACGAGAGACGATACATATTTGGACGCAATGTTACGATTTTGATACAATTTTACCACAATTACTGACGTGGCAGCTAGACATCGTTGTCCACGCTATTTGGGCGTTAGTGGAGGGTAAAAAAGACTCGCTTGCCCTGCCCTCCGTTGGCTAAATTTAGCCAGGCCGCCATGCAGGCCCAATTGCTTTGCCCCCCCCCCCTCTCCTTCCTCTCGCCCTTCGACTAGCAGCTTTTATTCCGTGTTTACAGAACCACTCAGTGGCCAACAGAGCACCGCACCGCGAACCGTCCATCCCCGTGCCCACGATGCCACTTGATCACTAGTCATCCTTGGAACATGCGAGCTATATTCTCGCCACTTACAACTACGCGCGATGGCGACCACAGGTTGGCGCTCATCCGCATGCATAACTGAAGAAACTAAAACGTGCAGCATAAGTGAAACATGCAGCTAACTAATTGAGCGACTAATGTGCTAGGATTACTAACAGACCCTCCACTGCCGCCCGCACGTTCTACGATGACCCGGTGCTGGCGTACACCCGGAGTTTGCCGGCGGTGGCGAGGCGGAGCGCGTCCTCATGGTGTCTGGCTCGCAGCCGACGCCGTGCCGGGCCCTGGGCGGAGACCACACGCTGTTGCGGCTGCTCAAGAACAAGGCCGACTACTGCCGGCTCCACGGCGTGCAGCTGCTGCACAACATGGCGCTGCTGCGGCCGCCATGGACCGGTACTGGGCCAAGATACCGGTGATCCGCGCCGCCATGCTGGCGCACTCGGAGGCGGAGTGGGTGTGGTGGGTCGACTCCGACGCCGTGCTCACCGACATGGACCCGCTGCGCCGGTACCGCGCCCACAACCTCGTCGTCCACGGCTGGTGGAGCCTCGTGTTCGAGGCGCGGGGCAGCTCCTGGATCAGCCAGCGGTGGCGGGACAAGGTGTTCCTGGAGGGCGACAACTACTTCGAGGGCTACTGGGAGGAGATCGTGGGGCGGCTCGAGAACATGACGGACCAGTAGGAGGCGATGGAGCGCGCCGCTCGAGGACTGCTGCTCTGCGGAGGCGCCACGCGGAGAGGTCCGCCCTGTTAGAATCTGATACCCCTAGTTATGCGCAGCAGCCTTCGGATCTTTGAAAGGATGTTGCGAATATGACACAAGCTAGCAACGTATCAAGAACGATGTAGTCGAATCGCGTAGAAAACCATAGATGATGATGAAGCAACCACGACAAGAGATTAGAATTTGGCGAAGCCGACCGCAAATTCTATTAGCACAACTCCAAAAGAGTACAAGACATTGTCGCTCTCTCACAACCCTACTTGACCCTCCAGGACCCACCGATTCTTGCCCTATACAAGAATCTAGTGCAATAGAACTGTCTAGCCTAATCCTCTTGAGCGCTCCTAATTGCTCCGTACAAGCCTTGGATGAGACCCCTTGTGTTGGCTTGGTTATCTTCTTTGATCTTGTTGTGATGCCTATGGCCTCAACCCCTTGATTTATATAGTCCCCTCTAAGGTCCTCATACATACAAATAGGAGTCCTACTCCTAGTAGGATTCTACGCTCAAGACCTAATAGAACTAGAAGTCCTAATAGCACACCTTTCTCGAGTCCTATTCTAAGTAGGATTTGAATCACCATACAACACGCCCTGGCCGGGGGCGGGCTGAAGGAGACCGGGATGCACGGGTGGCGCCGCCCGTTCATGACGCACTTCACGGGGTGTCAGCCGTGCAGCGGGCAGCGGAACGAGCACTACTCCGGGGACAGCTACGACTAGGGCATGCGCCGCGCGCTAAACTTCGCCGACGATCAGGTGCTGAGGGCGTACGGTTTCCAGCACGCCGGTCCGCTCAGTGACGACGTGCGGCCACTGCCGTTCGATTACCCTGCTGTTACTACTTTCTACTCCTTGCATGCATCTCGCATAGTCGCATACAAACAGCTTTGCTGGTTAGTTGCCCTTTCTGGGCTCGATAACTTCAGATGGAGCACGCGTCGTACGCGGCAGCGAGGGACGCTGCCCTGGCCGCTGCGCTCGGTCTACGGGCGAGAGGAAGGAGAGGGGGCAGAGTAACTGGGCCTGCAGGGCGGCCCGGCTAAATTTAGCCAACGGAGGGCAGGGCATGCGAGTCTTTTTTCACCCTCCACTAACGCCCAAACAGCATGGACAACGGCGTCTGGCTGCCACATCAGCAATTATGGTAAAATTGTATTAAAATCGTAACATTGCGTCCAAATATGTATCGTCGTTAACGTGAGAACTGAGGAGAAGCCAGCCGTTTTAATGGTAAAAAGTTAAATTTCCCTGGATTTTTGGTCGACAACAGTAGGTGACGGATGCGGATGGGAAGCGATGTCGAGGAACTGAAAAGATCGTGGAGGGGGTGGCCGTGTGGGGTGGCGGTGTGTGTGGGGTGGGGTGGGGGGAGGCTGACGGTGGGGGTGGCTGGCACTCTGCCGCTTGGGCCACTGATAAAAAATGAACCTAGGTCGAGCCTGCAAATTGAATGAAGCGGGACCGACAGACCAGAGACTAGGTACTAAATAGTATTAAAAGTTCTTGCTAGATCATAGTACAATTTTACAAGCACAAAAATCATGTTTAAAGTTAGTGCCAAAGCATAAAAACACTGTTTCAAAAGTGACGTGTTAATGTAAGGTACTAGGCAAGGTTACTCTAAAGGCCTTGCTTTGTTTTTTTGCTCTTTGTTCTGTTTTCCTCAGACATACTTGCCTTAAATGAGCTACTAATGCAAGCACACTGCCTATATATGTACTAGTGATGGGACTAGTGACGAGCAAAATCTCAACAGTTCATATTCATATCAGTTTATATTAATGGCTTGCCAAATCTAGATTCATGTGATGCACAAACATTCATACAAGTAGTGAAAGCTGGAATTGCAGCTTGCTAACTGCTGAAATTTACTAATGCAAAAACTGCACCTATGAGCTAATACTCACATCAACCTACTCCCTCCATTCTAGATTATAAATTACTTAACTTTTTTGGTATATAGATTTTGCTATGTATCTGGACATACATTAGCTTTCCTTAAAAAAAATTGAGCAACTTTGAGGGATCAAATTTGCCTGCGGCTAGGTTGGCGCCGTCAGAGCAAGAGGGTTGTTATTGACATGTGTTGACATCGGTTGTGCAGCAGCAGGTGCCACATTAGCATCAGGTCACTCAATTTTTGGCACTCGTCTGACATGCACATGTGCAGCAGAGAACAGTTGTAACTTGGGCCGACCTTTGTGTCAAGAGAGGGGGGGGGGGACAAAATCCAAGAAGGTATCCATGCAGGAGGACACAATCAGCCACTGGCCAGCACAGATCAGATGACTGTTGATATGGTTACCTGCCAGATATTGTGAAGGAGATCAGAGGACTATTGATATGTCTAATTATCTAACGAAACATTGAGTGTTAGGAACAAAAAATATACATGATGAAAATTCAAGCATAATAAGTCACCAACAAATCAGGAATATTACAAAAAAATACCTTTGTGAGTGATCATGGAGTGTAGGAGGGTGCTTTGATGGTGAACGCCTGGGATTTGCACACAGAACCTAAGAAAGAACAAAAAAAGAATAAATAGCACTAGTGAAAATATTATCTCTAATTACGAAGCATGATCAAAGATATTTAGAGTACACTGGACTTCAAATATAGCATGGGACTTCTTGCATCTGACAAAGAATGGGTCAATTGAGTTAATAACCAAAAGCTTATCAGTCATTGAAGTTTGTTGAATTAGGCTGACAGTACTAACATTTAATATCACAAAAATGCATATAAACATGGGCGGTCACAACGTATCCAGGTGAGTTGCCACTCCTTTCTTGGTGAGTTGCCACTCCTTTCTTCAGGAGTTCACTATGGGAGCTGACGATAAGTCATGGGCTAGCACGAGAGGCTGCTAAGGATGGCAAGGTGCGGGTAGGATGGCCGCTCCAAGTACACACATGCATCTAGTTATTCATGATTAGAAATTGTGTAGCTGTCTGGCTAAAGCAAGTTGTTAGTTTCTTCCATGTACACACATGCATCTAGTTACTCATGATTAGAAATTGAAAATTCAGAACTGTGCACACATGCATCTAGTTAATCCCCATTATCCAAACGGAAACCTAAATATGGTGTTGATTATAAAAAGTATTACTGAGTGTCTATATGCTAAAAGTTCAGATGTCCATTACATAAACAGATAATACAGCAGCAGATCACATCAGACCAAAAATAAAAGGCAACAAAAGTGAAACAAAATATTGTAGCTTTTTTTATTATGAATACCATAGAGCAGCAGACTCCATATGAAACTGCTCAAGCTACTATTTTAAGCATTGCAGATTTTAAAAATTTTGCATAGCATCTACCAGTACGCAGAGTATGTTATCTCATTCAAAAATTTACTTGTTGAAAAGGAACCTAGGTTTTAGGATCTCATAGAAATTGATATACTGAGCAACCAACTCTAGCAAATTTAATGAAATACTAAATATCTATATTGCACTTGAATGGAAGAATTTGATTGTCTATAGGTGCATAACAATTATATTGTAGTATCTTCATAGTCTAAATGAATCTCCTACATGTTTCAGAGAAAAAACAAAAGACTATTCACATTTAGAATCAATGAGCAAATTTAATAGGATCCCAAAAGTGTGTCTCTTAACATTGTAAGATGAAACATGTACTGGAGATGGATGAATTAAGGATAATGGAAATAAAACTCATAATTTATAATTAAATCTTACAGTCCTCGCAGCATGGAATGAATGTCTAAGATATAAAGAAAAACAAAATTGATCAAGTGTTCAAGCATTCTAATAAATAATAGTGATTTCAACTATGCGTGGTGATAGGAACGACGTTCCTACCGAAGCGAGAGCGAAGGTTGTACGAGTGCTGAACCGGGGGACGAGGCTTGAAGGCGGAGGGACGGCGGCGAGGAGCCGTGGTCGCGCGAGGGAGAGGGAAGGAGGCGTGCGGTGATGAGGGAGGAGAGGGTGCGGCTGCTAATCTCCTGGCTCCCTTCAGGAAGCCGGAAACAATTATATTTCGGCTTGTCTCCAAAAACTCTAGATACAAAGTATTTATACTACTAGTAATTATAATGATAAACGGGCTCGCAGGCCCAATAATCTAAGAAGGAGGCCTACGCCTAGTGTACTGGGTTCCAATCATAACATCTCTCCCCGCCTGCTGAAACAGCTCGTCCTCGAGCTGGAAATGGGGGTAGAGACGCTTGAACTCGTCGAGCGGCTCCCACGTAGCCTCCTCCTCCGCTAAGCTGCTCCATTGCACAAGGATGTGCCAAACACCGCGGCGAAGTTGAGCCCGAATAGCCCGTGCTGGAGCTGGCAGCAGGCGACCATCTAACACGGCCGGTAGCGGCGCAGGCGACTAAGGAGCCTCGCCACGGTGAGGCTTGAGCAGCCCGACGTGGAAGACATCATGTAAGCGAGCACCTTGGGGCAGCTGTAACCGATAAGCCACGGAACCGACGCGTTCAATCACGCGGAACGGGCCGGCATATTGCGGTCCCAGCTTGCCCTTGGCCCGGGGCTCCAGGGACAGCACCGGGCGATGGAAGGGGCGCAGCCAGACCCAGTCGCCCACCACAAACTCAATGTCGCGGTGAGAAGCGTCGTAATATTTCTTGGACAGCTGCTGCGCCTGAAGAATACGCTCCCGAACTTCAGCAAGAACCTCATCCCGACTGCGAAGCAGGCCATCGGCCGTGTCCGTACGGGCCGAGCCGGGCTTATAGGGCAGCTGAAGGACCGAGAAGCTACCCGAAAGCGACCAGAGGGGGGGTGAATGGGAGCTTTAAAATTTCCTTTCGGAAACTAGATGCCACTGTCCCAAACTCAACCCCAAAAGCGAAACCTAGAGCTTGCTAATGTCCACGACCCTAGATGTAGGGTGGATGCTTCCTAGAAGCACAGCGGGACACTAGACACCCTAGAAAGCCACGCAAAAGACGGAAATCAAATCCGTCAACGAACGAACGAAACCGCGAACGAAAACGCGCGAAACAGCTACGACCGGACTCTGGCCAGCGTCCGGTCAGCAGGGACCGGACGCGTCCGGTCGTCCAAAATCCGATTTCAGACCTTACTGTTCTGACCGGACTCACTGGTACGGAGCGTCCGGTCGTGAACAGTGCGTCCGGTCGCAAGCACAGTACACTGATGAACAGTAAACACGAGAGTCCGGTCACGAGTTCAACAGTGCGTCCGGTCGATGCAAAACAAAACACCGAAAACATTCAACGACCGGACTCACGGCTGAGCGTCCGGTCACCCCGTGACCTAGCGTCCGGTCAACCCGACAGCCTCTGTTCTTCTACCGATTCGACTCAAACTCACCCAAAACGAATCCTCTAGGGATCAAACTTGGTGAGTGGAGTCACAAGGAGTATAGTGAGCTATCTCTAAGAGATCATGGCTCGAACCTATCTCCAAATCGGTGAATCGAAGAAATTCGGGAGAAGGGAGAAAAAGTGACCCGAAACTAAAAATCGATTGATCTCCTAGACCGTGAGGTTAGAGGATGATTCCTTCAGTGGAAAGAAGTGCCTCGCGATCTAGAACAACTTGGTTCAAACGGATTTGCAAAGGATGAACCGAGCAAAGAGATCAAGCGACGGGAAAATCATGGAGAAAAAGGATTCCGCGAAGAACACAAAGAATATGCAAATCACAGCCACGAAGTCGAAACAAAAACGCAAATCAAGCCATCGATCTGTGCTCCAAGGTGAGGATACGGCCTCACTTCCTCAACTCAACAGTACACAGAGTGGAGTCTCTCTGCGGATCTCAACTAGCTAAAGCAGGGGATGGGAGAGAGAGCAGAAACCCTAGCAAATGAAAGCACTAACTGAGATAGCTAAAACTGAGATAGGGAGGAGGGTGTCTCCCCTGGACTACTTATACTAACCTAGACTAAGCCTATTTCCTACTCTACCCCTCTCTAAACTAATTACAGAGCGAACCAGCTAAACCCTAAGGCTATTCTGGTCCAACCCGCGGTGGTAGGTAGATCCGATGGCCACGCCCGCTCGAACCGAAGCGTTGCCTCGACGCAACCTCTGGATCGCCGCCACGTGCCGCCCTCGCTCTGCACCCCCGGTTTTGTGGCCCAAACCGGGAAACCAGCCTTTTCCAGCAACCCCGGTTTTGAGGCCCAAACCGGGAAACCAGCCACCAGCCTGAGTTTTGTGGCCCAAACTCAGAAACCCGCAGCGCCCGAGTTTTGAGGCCCAAACTCGGAAACCGTCCCATCGCCCGAGTTTTGTGGCCAAACTCGGAAACCATCCGCGCCCAGGTTTTGTGGCTCAACCTGGAAACCGAGCACCCAGGTTTGAGGCCCAAACCTGGAAACCGTCCACCCGTTGGTTTTCTCTGGCTCAACCAACAAACCGTAGCTGTAGAGGGGATGCACCGCCCGTGCACCCCGTCCACCGACATGTGTCCCTAGGTCCTCGACCCGAGCAACACCGTGCCCCGCAAGTCTCCGCTCGTCGCTGTCCCAGGCTGCCAGCCACCACAGCTGATCCTCAGGCACTCCGGTCCCTCAGTCCAAGCCTCACGTCCGCCCTTCACTGCTCGATACATCGGCATGGCACGTCCGCCGCACGGCACGCCCATCCTTCATCGCACCCAGTCCATCGGCACGGCACGTCTCAACTTGACCTTCACCTTGCCCTCGATCACTGTCTCCGTGCTCGACACCTGCACAACACGAGCCAAAGAACATGCGAATCAACACCGTTGACAATCACTCATCACTCAGAGAATCGGCATACACCATGGTATCCGCAATCGCCCCCTTGATGAGTGCATTGTCAACTACACACACAAATCATAAAATGAAAAAAGAAGAAGGTAGGAGGAAGGAGAAGAGAGAAAAAACATACTCCAAATGACCCCAAAGCATAGCAAGCAAAGCCGAAGAAGGTCAAGTGGGAAGAGGCGAGAACTTGGTCCCCAAAGACATGGGCAACGGCTCGACGCGACCAAGCAAAGCAAAGCTAGCCCTCAAGAAGAGGTAGAACAGGCTCAACACCGCTAGCAAAATACCAATTGAAAAATCAGAGCTAAAACTGGCAAAATGCTAGTCCCTCAAGATAGAGGCACAGAGGCTCAACACAACTAGCACGAGAACCACTCCGAACCAATTGAAAAACAACGAAAGGTCTCCGAACCAATCAAAGTCCACTTCGACGACAAATGAGGAAAATGTGCTAGTCCCTCAAGACAGAGGCAACGGCTCAACACAACTAGCAAGCTCCCCTCGACAAGTGCAAGCAACCCGGGACTCCCCCTTAGGTCCAACAAGAGAAGAGCATAAAGATCTGAAAATCTCCCCCTTAGCAAAAACTCCCCCTTAATTGAACGCCAGGAGACATATGATTTGCAAAAACCTCCCCCTTAGTTGAAAATGCACTTATCAAGCACAAACTCTTCCCTTGAGCCAACAAAACTCCCCCTTCTAAAATGCATATGAAGTCAGAAATGCAAGTTAGCAGCTTCAGGCATATAATCAAAAGAGTGCAAAAATGCTCTAATCGGTATAGCTCCAATGGCACAACTAAGCACTCAAATAGCGAAGGCTCAAACTGATCACACATACGAAATATGAAGCATATGAGCAAGTGAGCAGTTTTTAGCCAAAAGATAGTCACCATCAAAATAGCACTACACATGTATAGATAGGAATCCAGACAAGTGCTAAACATGTATACAAGGTGAACTACCCCTAGCAAAGTTCAATCATCATGCATAGGAATGAAGCATATACTTGTGATTTCATTTTTATATCGGAGTTGCAGCGGTGAAGATTCACAAGTTCAATTATTTAGCATGTGATTGCGAGAGGTTGAAAGCTTGTCTTTGCCTAACTTTTCAACCGAGCGAAGCCTATGCCGAAGCAATCAGAAGCTTAAAGCTACGGTTTCGGTCATACACTACACGGCTCAAGTTTAACTCAAAGTGCAATGAGAAACAGTCTCGATACCGTGAGGTGTTGACAAGCAATCCCATCTCGATCTTTTCAATTCACTAAAACTTGGTTCAAATTTTATACATGATATGAACAGACCAAGCAAGTGAATGACTCATAACTAGAGACATAGCAACCTAGCATATATGAAAAGCACGAGTGAACTCAACACATCCTACACATGCTAGTTGCATATCTCAATGGTGAACATTTTCAGATTGTAAGTTATTAAGTAAATTCACCATTCCAAATAGCTCAGCTCATAACATGTACTAGTGATCAGGAAGAGCATAAGCTACAAGCATCCATATAAGCATCGGAGCATACTAAATAGAGCATAGTTACATTCTAGTGATTAAACATGAAGCTCAGAATGTAAATGCGTATGCTAAAATGCAAAAGAAAAGAAAGACAAAGAGTCAGTCAAATATACAAGATCCAAAATGTTTCCCCCATCTAAAAGGGGAAACACACACCAAGCTCACCCCTCAACCGATTAAAGGTTGATTCGTCTAAAGGCTTGGTGAAAATATCAGCCAGTTGATGATGAGTATCGACATGCATGCGAAGGTCGATATCACCCTTCTCCTGGTGGTCTCGCAGAAAATGAAAGCGCACATCAATGTGTTTGGTCTTCGAGTGAAGCACGGGGTTCTTAGCAACGCTAATGGCACTCGTGCTGTCACAAAGCAAAGGCACGCAAGAAAAGCTCAGACCAAAATCACGCAAAGTGGCCATCATCCAAAGCAACTGGGAACAGCAGCTAGCCGCAGCAACATATTCAGCCTCTGTAGTGGACTGAGCGACACTAGACTGCTTGCGAGAAGACCACGAAACAAGAGAAGATCCAATAAATTGGCAAGTCCCAGAAGTGGACTTGCGCTCAATGCGACAACCAGCAAAATCGGCATCGGAATAACCGCAAAGCGAGAGGTGGAGGAGCAGAATACCAAATCCCAAACTCAGGAGTGAAACGAAGGTACCTGAAGATGCGCTTCACCGCCTGACGGTGAGAAGTGCGCGGCGACGCCTGAAAGCGCGCGCACAGACACACCGCGAACTGGATGTCCGGGCGTGTCGCCGTCAGGTAGAGGAGCGACCCGATCATGCTGCGGTACTCCTTCCTGGTCCACTGCTTCTCCATCCACATCCGCATCCAGGGCAGTCGTCGTCGACATGGGTGTTGGAAGAGGCTTGGCCTCACCCATATCGAATCGCTTTAGCAAGTCCTTGGTGTACTTGCCCTGGTGCACAAACGTCCCCTCTCGGGATTGCTTGATTTGCAACCCGAGAAAGAATGTCAGCTCGCCCATCATGCTCATCTCGAACTCCCTGCTCATAGTATCTGCAAACTTGGCAACCAAAGCGTGAGAAGAACCACCGAAAATGATATCATCCACGTAAATCTGGACCAAGAGAGTGTCTTTGCCTTGCCTGAGGAGAAAGAGCGTCTTATCTACACATCCCATTTTAAAACCCTTAGCAAGCAAAAAGGTTTTCAACCTATCATACCAGGCTCTAGGGGCTTGTTTCAAACCATATAAAGCTTTATGAAGTTTAAAGACATGGTTTGGAAACTTGGGATTTTCAAAACCGGGGGGTGCTCAACATAAACCTCCTCCTCTATGTAGCCGTTTAAGAAGGCACTCTTGACATCCATTTGAAAAAGTTTGAAGCCCTGGATGCAGCAAAAGCCAAGAGTATCCTAATAGCCTCCAAACGAGCTACAGGAGCAAAGGTTTCCTCATAATCTATCCCCTCCTTCTGACTATAGCCTTTCGCTACAAGCCGGGCCTTGTTTCTAACAACGTGGCCATCCTCTCCTTGCTTGTTTTTGAAAACCCATTTTGTCCCAATAGGCTTACAGTCAGGTGAGGAGGTGGAACTAGAACCCAACCCGATTTCGCTCAAAATTCTCTAACTCCTCATGCATGGCATTAACCCAATCCGGATCCGTCAAAGCGTGTCCAACATCTCGGGGCTCAAAATTAGCAACAAAAGCAGAATGAGCGAAGTGCGAGATTTGCTGTGACCTGGACCGAGTGACCCGTTCGTCGATGTTGCCGATCATCTGCTGAGGCGGGTGCTGGCGCTGGATATGTCGTGGCGCCTCCCGAGCTGAAGTAGCCTCCCCCTCAACAGCAGCTGGTGCCTCCCCGGGTACAAAGGTACCGCTCGGGGTGGCGGATCCCACGGCCCCCAGGAAGAAGAGGTGTCGGGGCCGTGAGTCGTCGTCGAGGCCGCTCTTTGCGGCGCGGCAGGTGGAGGGGGTGCTGGATCATCCATACCTTCAGCACCCTCGTCCTCGTCATCAAAAAGAGGCTCACCAACCTCATGATCACCTGCACGCTCAAAACGAGAAGAAGGACAAACCATGGTCTCGTCGAAGGTGACATCGGATGTCTCCATGACTCGGTTAGTGTCAAGGTTAAGTACACGATAAGCTCGAGTGTGAGTGCCATAACCCAAAACACACCGTCAGAAGAACGAGATTCAAATTTGTCCAAGTTGCCCTTTTTGAGTATAAAACAATGGCAACCAAAAACTCGAAAATAACTCACCTTGGGCAGTTTGCCAAAACGCAACTCATAAGAAGTCTTTTTCAAGAAAGCTCTCAGAAAAATGCGATTGGAAATATAGCATGCAGTGTTCATAGCTTCGGCCCAATAGCGCCTAGGAGTCCTATGCTCATCAAGCATCGTCCTGGCCATCTCAACAAGGGTCCGATTCTTCCTCTCTACAACACCATTTTGGGGCGGTGTGTAGGGGGGAAGAAAACTGATGCTCCAAGCCAAGGCGGTTACAAAACTTCTCAAAATCCGAATTTTTGAATTCGGAACCATTATCACTTCTAATAGCTCGCATCGAGTTCAAAGGGAACTCGTTCTGAAGACGCAAAATCAGATTGCGAGCGAAGGAGAAAGTCTCAGTCTTCTCAGTCAAAAAGAAGACCCCGAATATCTCGAAAAGTCGTCAACAACAACCAAAACATACCACTTGCCACCAACCGAGCTCACCCGAGCCGGACCAACAAGGTCCATGTGTAAAAGCTCTCCGGGGTGCGAGGTCATGACCTTAGTCACTGGATGGTGGGGAGCGGCAACCATCTTCCCATGTCTGCAAGAATGGCAAACTAGATCCTTCTCCATCGAAAGCTTGGGCAATCCTCGGATTAGGCCAAGTGAGCTAAGTCTTGCAAGCAAGTCGAAGCTTAAATGACCGAGCCTCCTATGCCACTTCCAAAGATCGGAGGAAGAAGGACTAGCCAAAAGACAGCGAGAAGAACCAAACGACTCCGAGAAATTCGCGCGAAAGACTTTCCCAAAGGGCGAAATCAGACATACAAGATCGCCCTGAGGATCTAAGATGCGACTAAGGTTCGGTTTAAAACGAATCTCATAGTCATCATCAAAAAGTTGCGAAACAGAAAGAAGGTTAAAATGCAGTAGGTTAGAACAAGAGCAACATCGCGCAACACAAAGTGCTCATAACCCGCACCGTCCCACGAGACAATACCTTACCTTTACTATTGTCGCCGAAGGTTATGTACTCCTTTCCGGCGACCGGGCTAAGGCTGGAGAACCACTTGGCGTTTCCGGTCATGTGCCTCGAGCAACCAGAATCCACCAACCAAATGTCCTCCAACCGTCTCACCTACATCAATAAAAAGACATAGGGTGAGCATACGGTCCAACACTGGGGTTAGTGAAGTAAGGGGAAAACCAGTGTTGGGCCGGCTGCTCAAAAGAAGGGTTAGTGTAAAAACCATTCCTAGCATGTCTACGAGGGAAGTGATCACCACGCTGAGGAAAACGTGGTCCGCTAGGGAAGAAGCGCTCACCGCGGTACTCAAAACGCGGTGGGGGAAAGCGCTCAACTAATCCTCCGTCACGGGGTCCGTTACCTGCAAAAGCAGGACCCCGTCGGGCACGCTCTCTACGAGATCTACGCCTAGGAGCCTGGGGCTCAACTGCTCTAGCGTCTCTCCTCGGAGCTCTCTCCTGCCTAGGCCTAACAAACTGAGGTCCTGGACCTCTAGGCCTAGTCTCCCTCATAGGAGCTCTCTTCCTGCCTAGGCCTGGGAGCCTGACCTCCAGACCTAGCTGCTTTCCTCTGCCTTCGGAGCATGTCCACCATGAGCTGGATGGTACATGTCCGGGTTCTCCATCTCCCGAGCCCTGCGCGCCTCTCGCTGCGCCGAAACGAAGCAGAACTCGCTCAAGTGACCATCTCTCCCACAAAAATCACACTGGTACCTCACCGCACGCAAAGGGGGTTGTTGGTGACCAGGGCTGTGGGTTTGGCTCACTTTGCCTTTGCCCTTTGTGTGGCAACTCCTCACGAATGGGTGGCATAGCATCAAGCTTGTTTCTGAGGTGGTTTGGCTTGGGTGCCCAAACTGGGTTCTTGGGAGGAGCTCTCGGGGGTTCCTCAACCACACCATCTTTGGTGATAGGCTTGGCTGGCTCTTTGAGTGGAAGCTTGGCAAGTTTGGGAGTAGTGGTGGAATTGGGCTTCTCACATGGGTTCAGACCACTAGACTCTCCAATCTTCCCAAAAGCTGAGAGATCAACACTCTGAGCAAAACCTACACCAGGGGCACCAACAGCTCGCTTGAATTGGGAGATCATCATCCCGAGCTGCGGCTCACTACTGGAGACCATGACAAGATGGACCGAAGGTATGTGTTTTCTTCCTCGGTTTGCATCTTGCCATGCTTCACATTGGCAATCTCCATCTCCAGGCCATCACACAAAGCACACCTCGAGACACAAGTGCTATCTGAGCTGGCCTTCTCTAAAGACTCAAGCTTGGCATTTTTCTCTGCCAACTCAGATTGCAAGACAGGACAAGTCTTGCACGCACCCAACAGCTGCGGCCTAGCACGGAGCTCATCCACCTCTCCAACCAACGCAGCATACTTACCTCTCAGAGTGAGAAGGTCAGTCATGTGCGCGGTGCACGACTCGCACTCCGCCTCCTCCGACACTACCACGGTGGACCGAGCGAACTCAAGCTCCTTCACCGTGTCCTCCCACTTCTGCCTAAACTCCTTGCGCTCTCTAGCGGCACGCCTAAGCAACTTATCTTGGCTAAGGAGGGCAGCAGTCAACTTCTCAACCTCGGAGGAAAGCTCGTCGTAGGTGAGAGATACCTGGGAGGTGTCGTCGTCGTCGTCGTTCCGAGGGGTACGCTCCGGCTCGCCATCGACCTCATCTCCGAGCGCCATGGTGCACAGGCCTCCGTCGCCGGCGAAGAAGCACAAGCCGTTGAACTTGTCTTCCAGCTTCTTCTTCACGGACTCGTCGTCGCTGGAGCCAGCGGAGTCGTCATCCGAGCCGTCGACGTCGCTGAGCGTGGCGAAGAACGCACGCTGCTCAGCTTGCTGCTTCTCCAAGTACTTCTTCTTGATGTACTCTTTGTCGAAGCCGCCCCATTTCTTGTGCCTTTGAGGGACGTGCTTCTCCTTGTACTTGGAGTCGTGCTTGCGCCCATGTTCGCCCTTGCCCGAGTGCTTGTTCTTTTTCTTGGGGCAGTCGGCGATGAAGTGGTCGGGGTCGCCGCACTCGTAGCATCCCGTGCGTCCTCCTCCTCGACGACGGTTCATGCGGTTGTTGTGGAACCGCGAGAACCGGTTGGCAAGCAAAGCCAACTCGTCGTCTCCCAAAGACTCTAGCTGGTCCTCTGTCACAGAAAAGAGAGAAGAAAGCGCAAAGCCAGCTGAGGGGTTAGAGGAAGAGCCGGAAACCAAAGCCATGGACGGGCGAGAAGGATTTTCAAAAGAAGCCCTCGCCATAGCATCAATCTCACTGGACTTGAGCTTACTGAAGAGCTCGTCGCAGGTGAGGGTCTCATAGTTCGGCGATTCGATGATTGCCTGAACCTTGGAGTCCCACACCGAACGGTCAAGAGTGTGCAAAAGCTTCAAAGCACGCTCATGATCGTCAAATGGCAACTGCTCTCTGTTAGCCCTCATCTGTTGACAATCACCTGAAAGCGAGCGAATAAACTTCTATGCTCTCGCCAGGTTGATGTCTAAAGTTCTCATACTCTCGCTTGAACGACTCGTAGAGTCGGGCTTTGACTTGAGAGGTGCCCTCATGAAAACGCATGAGGGTGTCCCAGATCTCCCGAGCCGTAGCGAGGTGAGAAACACGATCAAACTCACCCATGCTCAGACAAGAAAAAAGAGCATTACGGGCTCGGCTATTGGCATCGTGCTCATCGATCTGTTGCTGAGAAACACGAGCAGCCAGGACCACTCGTAATCAGCAGAGTTGCAAATATCCCAAATAGAAGCACCCAAACTCTGCAGATAGGCCGACATGCGTATCTTCCAATACGCGTAGTTCATTCCATCGAAAAACGGCGGTTTGCCCACGCCGCGATCCATGTCGCCTTCGGTGGATCTGGAACCGGCTAAGGTGGAAGATCCTTAACCTGCTCCGATACCAATTGAAGGACCGAGAAGCTACCCGAAAGCGACCAGAGGGGGGGTGAATGGGAGCTTTAAAATTTCCTTTCGGAAACTAGATGCCACTGTCCCAAACTCAACCCCAAAAGCGAAACCTAGAGCTTGCTAATGTCCACGACCCTAGATGTAGGGTGGATGCTTCCTAGAAGCACAGCGGGACACTAGACAACCCTAGAAAGCTAACGCAAAAGACGGAAATCAAATCTGTCAACGAACGAACGAACCGCGAACGAAAACGCGCGAAACAGCTACGACCGGACTCTGGCCAGCGTCCGGTCAGCAGGGACCGGACGCGTCCGGTCGTCCAAAATCCGATTTCAGACCTTACTGTTTCTGACCGGACTCACTGGTACGGAGCGTCCGGTCGTGAACAGTGCGTCCGGTCGCAAGCACAGTACACTGATGAACAGTAACCACGATGAGTCCGGTCACGAGTTCAACAATGCGTCCGGTCGATGCAAAACAAAACACCGAAAACATTCAACGACCGGACTCACGCGCTGAGCGTCCGGTCACCCCGTGACCTAGCGTCCGGTCACCCCGACAGCCCTCTGTTCTTCCACCGATTCGACTCAAACTCACCCAAAACGAATCCTCTAGGGATCAAACTTGGTGAGTGGAGTCACAAGGAGTATAGTGAGCTATCTCTAAGAGATCATGGCTCGAACCTATCTCCAAATCGGGTGAATCGAAGAAATTCGGGAGAAGGGAGAAAAAGTGACCCGAAACTAAAAATCGATTGATCTCCTAGACCGTGAGGTTAGAGGATGATTCCTTCAGTGGAAAGAAGTGCCTCGCGATCTAGAACAACTTGGTTCAAACGGATTTGCAAAGGATGAACCGAGCAAAGAGATCAAGCGACGGGAAAATCGTGGAGAAAAAGGATTCCGCGAAGAACACAAAGAATATGCAAATCACAGCCACGAACTCGAAACAAAAACGCAAATCAAGCCATCGATCTGTGCTCCAAGGTGAGGATACGGCCTCACTTCCTCAACTCAACAGTACACAGAGGGAGTCTCTCTGCGGATCTCAACTAGCTAAAGCAGGGGATGGGAGAGCAGGAAACCCTAGCAAATGAAAGCACTAACTGAGATAGCTAAAACTGAGATAGGGAGGAGGGTGTCTCCCCTGGACTACTTATACTAACCTAGACTAAGCCTATTTCCTACTCTACCCCTCTCTAAACTAATTACAGAGCGAACCAGCTAAACCCTAAGGCTATTCTGGTCCAACCCGCGGTGGTAGGTAGATCCGACGGCCACGCCCGCTCGAACCGAAGCGTTGCCTCGACGCAACCTCTGGATCGCCGCCACGTGCCGCCCTCGCTCTGCACCCCCGGTTTTGTGGCCCAAACCGGGAAACCAGCCTTTTCCAGCAACCCCCGGTTTTGAGGCCCAAACTCAGAAACCCGCAGCGCCCGAGTTTTGAGGCCCAAACTCGGAAACCGTCCCATCGCCCGAGTTTTGTGGCCAAACTCGGAAACCATCCGCGCCCAGGTTTTGTGGCTCAACCTGGAAACCGAGCACCCAGGTTTTGAGGCCCAAACCTGGAAAAACCGTCCACCCGTTGGTTTTTCTCTGGCTCAACCAACAAACCGTAGCTGTAGAGGGGATGCACCGCCGTGCACCCCGTCCATCGACACGTGTCCCCAGGTCCTCGACCCGAGCAACACCGTGCCCCGCAAGTCTCCACTCGTCGCTGTCCCAGGCTGCCAGCCACCACAGCTGATCCTCAGGCACTCCGGTCCCTCAGTCCAAGCCTCACGTCCGCCCTTCACTGCTCGATACATCGGCATGGCACGTCCGCCACACGGCACGCCCATCCTTCATCGCACCCAGTCCGTCGGCACGGCACGTCTCAACTTGACCTTCACCTTGCCCTCGATCACTGTCTCCGTGCTCGACACCTGCACAACACGAGCCAAAGAACATGCGCATCAAACCCGTTGACAATCACTCATCACTCAGAGACTCGGCATACACCCATGTATCCGCAGCAGCAACGGTGGCGGTGGACGCCCATACACCACCTCGAAGGGCGTGGTACGCAGGGCAGTGTGGAAGGACGTGTTGTAGCAGAATTCCGCCCACGACAGCCAGTCCACCCAGGCACGCGGTCGATCACCTGTAACACATCGAAGATACATGGCGATCACCTTGTTGACCACCTCTGACTGGCCATCTGTCTGAGGGTGAAAGGCCGTGCTCATACGCAGAGTCATGCCCGCCATCTTGAATAAGTCGCGCCATACATGGCCGGTGAACATGGGTTCCCGGTCACTGACGATGGAGGAGGGGAAACCATGTAGGCGGACGATGCCGTCGAAGAAGGCGCGGGCGACCGAGGCTGCAGTGTAGGGGTGGCCAAGCGCGATGAAGTGTGCGTACTTGGAGAAACAGTCGACCACCGTAAGGATGACCGACTTGCCGCCGACCTTTGGCAGCCCCTCGATGAAGTCCATAGAAATATCCGCCCACGCCTGTGATGGCACGTCAAGGGGCTGCAGTAGACCCGCCGGCTGTAGGGCCTGCGTCTTGTTGCGCTGACAGGTACTGCACGTCTGCACCCAATCTTGTACCAGGGAGCGATCGCCCGGAATGAAGAAGTCGGAGCGGAGGCGGTGCAGCGTCTTCTGGAACCCTTCGTGGCCCGCTGAATGGGCGAGTAGCAGCGCCTGATGGCGCAAGTCATCGTGGTCGGGGACGAAAATTCGGCGGCCGTGGAGCAGCAGCCCGTCGTCCAGGTGCCAGGGCGAGGGCAGCGCCCCGTCCTGCAGCTGTTGCAGCATCCGCTGGCCATCCGCCGCGGTAGCTGTGGCAGCACGGATGGCGTCGATGAAGGCGAAAGAAGGACCCGAGAGGACATGCACTTCGGCATTGACGACCTCGCTGTCCCCCATGTCCCGACGGGACAGCGCATCCGCTACAGTGTTCAGGCGTCCGGGACGATACTCCACTGCAAAATCAAACCCAAATAACTTACTAATCCACTGGTGCTGTGGAACCGTTGACAGTCGCTGATCCAGGAGGTATTTCAAGCTGTAGTGGTCCGTGCGGACGAGGAAGTGGCGCCGCCAAAGATAAGGCCACCAATGTCGGACAACATGGACAAGCCCGATCAGCTCGCGCTCGTATGCTGCGAGTTTGAGGTGTCGGCGGCGGCGAAGGCCGGCTAAAGAAGGCAAGGGGCCCGGTATCCTGATGGAGGACCGCCCCAAAGCCGGCTCCCGACGCGTCGCAATCCACCACAAATGTCTTGCCGAAGTCCGGCATCTGTAGCACGGGCCCCGTAGCGAGTGCCCGCTTGAGCGCCTGGAATGCCCCCTCCGCCTCCACATCCCAGTAGAACGCGCCCTTGCGGAGGAGACGCATGAGCGGGGCAGCAACGAGGCCGAAGTCCCGGATGAATTTCCGGTAATAGCCAGCAAGGCCGAGGAAGCCGCGCAGCCCCCGAGCTGACCGTGGTGCCGGCCAAGAAGCCACCACTGCCACCTTGTCCGCATCCATGGCCACGCCATCCGCCGAGATGATATGGCCCGGGTAGGCCACGGACGGCGCCCCGAAGGAGCACTTGGAGCGCTTGAGGTGGAGGCGGTGTGCCCACAACGCCTGGAGGACAATGCCTATGTGCTGCAGGTGCTCCGCCCAAGAAGAACTGTAGATCAGAATATCATCGAAAAAAACCAACACGAACCTCCGTAGATACGGCCGGAGCACATCATTCATGAGAGCTTGGAAGGTCGCCGGCGCGTTGGAGAGACCGAACGGCATGACCAGGAACTCATAATGTCCATGGTGTGTCCGGAAGGCCGTCTTGGCGACGTCGTTCGGATGCATCCGGACCTGGTGATAGCCCGAGCGTAAGTCAAGCTTGGTGAAGAACTGGGCCCCATGGAGTTCATCTAGCAGCTCATCGACCACGGGGATCGGGAACTTATCTTTGGATGTCTTGGCGTTGAGTGCGCGGTAATCGATACAGAAGCGCCAGGATTTGTCCGCCTTGCGGACCAATAACACCGGAGCTGAGAACGGCGATGTACTGGGCCGGATGATCCCCTGCTCTAGCATGGCCGAGCACTGACGCTCCAGCTCATCCTTCTGGAGTTGCGGGTAGCAGTACATACGCACCGTAACCGGGGCCGTACCCGGCAGCAGGTGAATTCGGTGGTCATAGGGACGTGGAGGGGGCAGCCCGCGGGGCTCGTCGAAGAGCGCGCTGTGCTGGTGGAGTAGACGGTCCAGCAGGGGCTGCTGGGTGTCGGCGGCGGCGGTGAGCAGCTGTGCCGCAGCCGCCTTGCCCGGAGCAGCAACCGCGGACGGTCCCCCAACGCCCTTCCATACAATGTGCCGGCCGTCACGCCAGAAGGAGAGCGAGTGGGCCGCGAAGTCCCACAGGATAGGCCCCAATGTTCGGAGGAAGTCGACGCCGATGATGAAGTCAAAGCACCCCAAATCGAGGCCGACACATGTGATGGAGAACGTGTCGGCGCCGACAGTCATGGGTACGTGGCGAGCGACGCCCTCACATGGTAGGTGGTCACCGTTGGCGACGGTCACGCGGAGCTGGTCGTCATCACTCACCGAGAGGCCCAGGCGGCGCATGATAGCTCCCTGGAGGTAGTTATGGGTGGACCTCGTGTCAAGGAGGGCCACGAGGCGCTCCCCCTTGAGCGTGACAGGCACCAGCATGGTGTTCTCAGCGCGGATGCCCGCCACTGCATGAAGGGAGACCACGAGGGCGTTGGCCACAACCGGCGCCTCGGGCGCGGCATCATCCTCCAGCTACTGCTCCGCGGCGGCCTCCCCCGCCACAAGCTCGGCGTCGATGTAGTCATCCGCCTCCAGGTAGAAGAGGCACGGGCAGACGTGCCCGCGAACGTAAGGCTCATCACAGTTGAAACACAACCCTTGGCGGCGACGTTCCGCCATCTCCGCTGGTGATAAGCAGCGGAACGGACGGGCGGGCGGGGCCTGCTGGCCGGCGTTGGGTGCCGGAAGCGCAGCCACCCTCCCGGGGGGGCGCCGCGCGGTGGGGTAGGGACGGCCAGCCGTTGGGGCGGCCGGTTGGCCCGAGTAGACGGCTGTGGTGCAGCAGCAGTCGCACGACGCTCGAAAGCCCGGGCCAAATACATGGCCGTCTGCATGTCCTGCGGGGCGCGCAGCTCCACGTCGACCTTGATGTGGTCCGGCAGGCCGCCCACAAACAGCTCCGCTTTCTGGGCAGCGGTCAGGTTGCGGGAGTGGCACAGCATGGCGTTGAAACGTTCCGCATAATCCTGCACCGTGGACACGAACGGGAGCCGGGCCAGCTCGGACAGCCGGGAATTGCGCACCGCCGGTCCAAACTGAAGATTACACAGCGCCTTGAAGCGTTCCCACGACGGCATGCCCTCGTCTTGCTCCAGGGCGTAGTACCAGGTCTGAGCCACCCCCTTCAGGTGATAGGATGCGAGCCACGTTCTGTCGGAGGTGTAACACCTCTGGTGTTTAACTGTAATTAACCTGACATGTCATCATCATTAGTCATAATCATCCTCATCATACTTGTGTGTTTCCCTTATGCATGTGCATTTGTCCCCTTATGTGTGTAGTGATCCCTTTTTCGAAAACCCTAAAAGCCCTAATCTTCCTATAAGGGCAAAATGGTAATTTCACCTCTGTGCCTAGCTTTGTGTAATTCTTGTTCAGTTGGATGTCTTGAAGTTTTGTTGTGTTGGCCAAAGTTCAAAAATCAAAATCAGATTTCAAATCCCTTTGCAAAACCCTGATTTCCAAACCCTGGATTTTATCCCTCTTTTTGTAATTCAAAAATTATTCAAAATTTGAGGTTGGTCCGAAAAGCAAAGTTGTAGATCTGTCAAAGAGAAACAACTTTGGTATTTACAATTTTTCAAGTTGCAGTACAAAGTTTTGAGTTATTTCAAATTCATTCAAACCCCAACTTTTGTTCCCTTTTCAGTTTTCAAAATTAACTTAAAAACTAATGAGTTTTTGGAAAGTGTATTATAGCAAAGTTGTAGGTTTTGACAAAAGAAACAACTTTCATATTTGCAGATTTTCAAGTTTCAGTATAAATCCAAAGTAATTTTGAATTGATTCAAATTTCAAAAGTGTCCCCTTTTCTGTTTTCAAATGTAGTTCAAAAACTGTTTGGATTTTTTAAAAATGTTCATATTGACAAAGTTGTAGATCTCTTTTTTCTGAACAACTTTGGTGTTTTGAGTTTTTGTTGCCCAGTTCAATTTTTGAAAGTAATTTGCAAAATACAGAGATCAGCCAAAGTCAAACCCTAGACCTACCTACTGTTCTTCTTCCTCGCGTAGGGGGGGGGCCCGGCCATGGCCGCCTCGCCGGCGCCGCGTGCGCCATGCGCCTGGCAGCCGCTCGCCTGCTCCCGACCTGCCGCCTGCGGCCGCGTGATCATTTCGCACCCGCACGCGAGCGCTGACCTCCTCTCCCGTCCCCCACAGTGCCCAGCAAGTCGCCGCCGCGTGTTCGCCGCCGGCGAGCCATACGCCCGGTCCCCGAACGCAAAATCCGCTGCTCTTCATCATGTTTTCGGTAGCACGCGCGACACCTGATCTTATCTGCCCTCGAGCACCGCTTGCCAGCCCTGGCCGCGGCTATAAAAGCCCCGCCGAGCCGGCCGGAGCAAACCCACCCTCCGCCACCGTGGTCAGCCCACACCAGAGCTCCACTTGCTCAACCATCTAGCCCAGAAGCTCTGCCTTGAGCTCGTGAAGCTTTCCACCCCTCAATTTTACCTCTACCGCCTCCTATCGCCCGGCGTAGCTCGCCGTTCCCATCTCCGGCGAAAACCCGGCGAGCTCGGGTTCGTGAAATACTTCCTCCCGGCCATGATCATCCTTCCCCGACCTCTGTTTCTTCTTCCTCGCATCCTTGCGATTCTAACCATGCCTTGGTGACCCCGTGTGGTGCTCAGGATCGCCGGAACGCCGTCGCGACGCGGTTCTGCCCGCCGACGACCCCCGCTCCGTCGACTCCTAGCTCCGGTCATCCCCTCGCCTCGCCACCGCGCGTCATCAACTGCCGGTGAGCTCCTGAACCTCTCCATGCCCTTGGTTTCGGCCGCGAGCCCCTGCCGTGGCCGGAACGCCGTCTCGCCGCCGTCGGGTGACCGCCGGCGGAAGGAAGACGATGAGCAGTGTGTTTTCCTTTTTCCAGTTTTATTTGAATAGTGTTCAGATTTCATCTTTTGTGTGATTTTCTGTGTTGATCCAAAAATTCTGAAATTTTGATGGTAGACTCTTTACACCTTGAAGTATTTTATAAAAATATAAAATTGACTTTTCTGCCAAAATTTGAAAATGAAAAATCTCCCTTTTCATTATTAAATGATGGTTTTGGATTTTTAGAAAAGATTTATAACTCCAAAAATTTTGAGATCACTTTTTGTGAGCTAGTTATGCCATGACAAGTCTCTGGTGAAATTTTGAAGTCACTCGAAACAAGTTGATTTTGAGCTTTTATTTTAATTGTTAAATAGTGCCTTTTGTTAATTAATGACTAGATTTAATTGAGCACCTTAATGACCTCCAAAAATTATGAAATTTGTTTTGCCATATACTTATACCATAACAAACTTGTGAGATTAATTTGGTAATTTTTGGAGCACCTTCATAAAATGACCTTTTTAATTAATTAAGAAAAATAGAAAAGTGATTAGGGTTAGTGTTGAATGCCCTGTGATGTGACTTTTGGATTGTTTGATGTTTATAGACCCCTACCCCTCTGGCTATGATGTTTGTGATGTCATGCCTTGGTCTATGCTTAGGTTTAATAAAAGTTGCTTGATAAAGTTGGCTAATATTGCTAAAAAGGGATAAGTAATTTTATGTCCACTTAACAACCACTTATACTTTGAAAAGCTATACTCTAGGATTGCCCTGTGCATTTTGTTCATGTCAGCATACTCATGTGCATGCATCATTGCATTCGTATAGTCGCCGAAGGAGGAGTCAAGGTCGAGACCGCCGCCGACGAACCGACTTCCGAAGCAGTCCCGAGCTCCGACCTCTGCACCTCCAACCCCGAGTCTGCAGTCTTTGCTCTCCAAGGCAAGCCCCGGTGCATTTAACCCTTTCCTTGATTTTATAAAATGATTTCCTTAAATGCTTTGAGTGAGTAAACTACTGCATTAGGTTTATAGGAGTTGAGTGATATCCTATCTGATGCATTATCCACCTTGACCACTGATACCCCCGATACCTGCTTTTCAAAAGTATTTGAAAAATGCTTAGCAATGCTTATTGAATTAGACTTTGCAATAAAATGTCATTTTCAAAGGTGTGATCACTGAAAGAATCTTTTATGGGAATTTGGCTTTACTTCCCGTTCAATGACTGCTTGCCTAGCTAGCATGTGGTCATTGTCGAGAAGAGGTTGTCCGCGCGTACGGTGCCGTCATGTTGTAGTCCGGGACTCAACAGTTGACACCGACCGGGACAGGGTTGAAAAACTGACAGGACTATTACGCTTGGGTGAGATATGACCAAGGTATAGTTCTGGCTGGAAATTAGGGACCATCCGTATGGGGGCCTGCTGGCAAGACTTGCAACTATTCACATACTACGGAAAGCTCTGGCTCCGAGGAATCCTTTATTGGACCGACAACGCGCACTGGGAGTGGAGAGATGGCGGAAGTAGCATGTACCCACGTGGTCGTCGTACCTGGATAGGAGTGGTGTACTGTACTTCCGGGTGGCGTAGGACCGGGCCCAATCTTGGAGGAATCGTGGTAGACGAGTTGGCATATGCAAGCTTGGGTGCTACATATGCAGTGTGGATAGGGATCCTCAGCTGAGTATTATTTATCCGGATTAACGCTGCTCCTCGGTTATGGAGACTTGGTCCACTGACTGTCAACGGAGAGTGGTTCTCAACTAGGAATGTTTTGAAATATAAAATGAATCATGAACAATGGAGAATTGAGGAATACTGAATCTTTCAAAAATGAAATAAGGTTTACAAAAATGCTTTTCTGCAAAATACTTGATCTCGCTTAAGCCTTACCTTGACTACCCTAAGCCTCTCATTCCTGAGTCTTCTCCCTTTTTCTTTAGTCGGGTAAGTCTTGTTGAGTACCCCAGTACTCAGGGTTTGTTACCCATGCTGCAGGTATGACAGAGTCCCCGTTGTGTCTCGCACCCTGCTGCGTGACCATCGTCCAGGAAGAGGCCGATGAGGCCGAAGAATAGTTGTACACCTCAGGCTGGGTGATTATAAGTATCTTGCTGTTCTCCACTATGTTGCCTATGACTATTTCTACTTCCAGAACTTGGTCTGTAATAACTGCACCTTAATTTCTATTTGGAACCCTGCTTTGTAAAACTAATGTATTTAAGTCTTCCGCTCTTTATTCCGATGTTATTTGTAAAAGTATGCAATGCTGTAACCGAATTGTGAGATGATCCTGCGGACATTGGGCACTGATGTAGCCCGGTGGCGAACAGGTCTTAATCACATGGAACATGGGTTCGGCTGTCAGAGGTTGACAGGGACACGTGGGCCATGGGATTAGGGTCGTTCCGTCACAGAGTGGTATCAGAGCATCTCACTTTAAACGTTGCAGTGTTCGTTTTTGCGAAAACTTCAAAAGACCTTTTGAGTCCAAACAAACTAAACTTGACTATTTTGAGTCCAAATTGCTTCTCTCATCTTGTCTCTCATATGGCAACACTAGCTAGTGGAGCAACATGTCTTAAGCCCTATATATGTTACTTAATGCATTACCTTGTTCCGTAGGAACGATTCATGCATCATGTCATAATCACTAAAGTTAACTTCCTCTCTAAGTCCGTGGGGTAGAATACCTATACCTTTTCTTTGCTAGCCTTTTTCTCATCTATCTTCTCTTGTCCAGGCATGGCTCGCATCAAGCTGACTGCCCGCAAGTCGACTGGACCGCATGGTGTGCCGGCCACCAGCTGGCACCACGCGTTGGAGAAGAGACTGCCGAATCTTCTAATGGTCGTCGCTTTCCCCGCCGCACCCGTAAGAACCTGAAGGAGGAAATCAAGAATCTGAAGGCTGAGCTGAAGAACTTGGAGCATGACTTCTACCACTCACGCCTGGAGTTTTATGAGGCACGAGCTTCCCTGGAGCAGGCCAACCGGAACACGGTTCGCGCTATCGAGCAGCGCAATGATGCTTGGACCGCGAGGACGTCACCAGAGCCGAGCTCCACGGACTGCAGCAGTACACAGCTCAGATTGAGCAGTTCAATGATATGCTTCATGAGGAAGTGCATCAGCTGTATGATCACTTCAACCCCCTTGGTACCCCCGTTATGGAAGAACCTGAGGACGGAGTAGTAAAGACCCGTGTGGGTCAAGAGCCAGACGTGGACGAAGGAGTTGAACCTGCTGAGGATGTCCACGCTGAGAGACGAGGACGAGGAGGTTGAGCCCTGAGCTCATCCTCGAAGAAGAAGACGACGACGAAGAAAAGATCATCATCGATGAAGACTAGACCCGTCTTTAGGAGATGGAGTTCCCCTGTGTCTGTACCACCTGCTTACCTAAAACCTTAGTTTAGGTTTGGGGAGCGTTAGTCTATAGTTTGTTAAGTGGAGTCTGTATCTTTCTTTCGTACCTTTTCCCCTTATCAGTCAGTTGCCACCTGTCAGTCATCTGTATCCATCATCTACCTTTGAATCAATGAAGTTTTCTCAGTCAGTTGTTTCAGAACTTAATCTTTGTATGCTAAGTTCCAAGTTGTTTAACAGATGCCTGTGAACACCCGCTCTGGAGCTGGAGGTTCTGATGATGCCAACCTCCCAAACCCTCCACCTGTCCCAGCTACCCTAGCAGATGCCATTGCAGCCTTGGCCGCCGCTGCCAACCTAATGGCTCAAAAACCAAGGGCAGCAGAACTTTCACCGTGGTCGCCACAACATCAACCAAGAGACCACCTATGTGGAATTCACCGAAACTCGTCCACCGGTCTTCACCAAGGCCGATGAACCCCTCGAAGCTGAGGATTGGCTCCGCACCATGGAGCAAAAGTTTGGTCTTATCAATTGCACCGACATCCAGAAGCCTCGGTTTGCTTCACAGCAGCTTCGTGGTCCCGCAAGCGCTTGGTACGCCAACCTGTTGGCTGCCCAGCCAGAAGGTCATCGATTGACCTGGGAAGAGTTCCGCACTGCTTTCCGTGCTCATCACATCCCTTCCGGATTAATGAAGATGAAGCTTGATCAGTTCCTGGCTCTCCAACAGAAAGACTCCACAGTCATGCAGTATGTGGGTTCAATTCAATCATCTCAGCCAGTATGCCTCAGAGTATGTCAACACAGATGAGAAGAAGAGGGATTGTTTCCTCAGAGGATTACACCCGAAGATTCCGCAGGAGCTTGTCCAATAACCTGACTGGGTCTTATCATGATGTTGTTGACCGGGCTGTTGCTTTTGAAGAAAGCAATCGCCAGTATCAGGAAGAGAAGAAGAAGAAGAAAGCTGGGTCAAGCAGCTTCTCTGGCGGTCACAAACGCCAGAGGATCATCTATCACCCCAGCCACCACCACAACCGTCCACCTTACCCTCACCAGCAAGTGGTCGTCCGTACTGCGGCTACCACCCACAACGCCAATCAGCAGAGTGCCACGCAGCCGAACGCCCCAGGTGTTCGCATCACCACCCACAAACAGCCTATAACCATCCCTGCTACAACTGCGGCCAACTTGGCCACTGGTCTCGTGATTGTCCGAAACCCAAGAAGTATGCACAGAACGCGCAGAAGGGTCCTGGAGGACCACAGCAGCAGCAGCACCGTGCACAGCAGCAGCATGCTCAGAAAGGCAGGATTGTCAAGAAGCACGGGCAAGTCTACTACACCGCTGTCAGCGATATACCAGAAGGGGAGCCCGTCATGATCGGTAGGTTTCCTGTTGCCAATCACCCTGCAGTTGTGTTGTTTGATTCTGGTGCATCGCATTCCTTCATCAGTCGTACTTTTGTCATCAAGCATGAAATATCAATTGAGGATTTAAAAGAAAGTTTCTGCATATTTTCGCCTGGAGGGCGTATAAGTACTAAGGAAGTGGTTCGCAGTATACCAGTAAGGTTGGGGGAACATGTATTTCCCACCACCATGATAGTGCTTCATGATCAGGAGATAGATGTCATCCTAGGCATGAATTGGATGTGTCAGTATAAAGCCATGATCGACATCCTGAATAGAGTTGTGAGAGTGGATATTCCTAACAGCACATCCAAACTCCTTCTCCAACTTCCTATGCCTCAAAAACCAGCAACCACTCAGTTGAATACCGCCTGTGTTCCGGAAGTCAGGGATATTCCCGTGGTCTGTGAGTTCCCTGATGTCTTCCCAGAAGATCTACCTGGTCTGCCTCCCGACTGTGATGTTGAGTTTGCCATAGACCTAAAGCCCGGGACTGCTCCTATATCCCGTAGAGCTTATCGAATGCCTCCCAGAGAGTTGGCAGAGCTGAAGATCCAATTGCAAGAGCTATTGGATAAGGGTCTCATTCGCCCAAGTTCATCTCCTTGGGGCTGTCCTGCTATCTTTGTGAAGAAGAAGGACAAAAGCCTTCGTCTGTGCGTTGACTATCGCCCGCTCAACGAGGTCACCATCAAAAATAAATATCCTTTGCCTCGCATTGACCTTCTTTTTGACCAGTTATCTGGAGCCAGAGTGTTCTCAAAAATTGATCTCAGATCTGGCTATCACCAAATAAAAATCCGTCCAGAAGACATTCCTAAAAACAGTTTTCACCACCAGATACGGCCTATATGAGTATTTGGTCATGTCTTTCGGATTGACCAATGCACCCGCTCATTTCATGTACCTCATGAACTCTGTTTTCATGCCAGAGCTTGATAAATTCGTGGTCGTGTTCATTGACGACATCCTTGTCTACTCAAAAACCCCTGAAGATCATGCCGAACATCTTCGTATCGTTCTAATCCCGTCTCAGAGAGCATCAGCTGTATGCCAAGTTCAGTAAATGTGAATTCTGGCTAGATCGAATTCAATTCCTTGGTCATGTCCTGTCCGCTGAAGGTGTGTCAGTTGACCCTGGTAAAGTGGCAGACATTCTGGATTGGAAGCCACCTACCACTGTTCATCAAGTCCGCAGTTTTATGGGAATGGCAGGATACTATCGTCGATTCATCCCAGATTTCTCAAGAATCGCCAAGCCTATCACTGAGTTAGTAAAGAATTCTGTAAAGTTTGTCTGGTCACCAGCCTGTGAGCAAGCCTTTCAAACTCTGAAGAAACTGTTAACTACATCACCAGTCCTAGCTCAACCAGATATCGAGAAACCCTTCGATGTATACTGTGATGCATCTGGTACTGGTTTGGGCTGTGTTTTGATGCAAGAAGGACGAGTAATCGCTTATGCCTCACGACAGCTTAAGCAACATGAGGAAAACTACCCAACCCATGATCTTGAGCTAGCAGCAGTCGTGCATGCCTTGAAGATTTGGCGTCACTATCTGTTGGGCAGCACCTGTAATATGTACACTGATCACAAAAGCCTGAAGTACATCTTCACTCAAGAAGAACTGAATATGAGGCAGAGAAGATGGCTTGAGTTAATTAAGGACTATGATCTTGAAGTGCATTACCATCCGGGGTAAGGCGAATGTGGTCGCCGATGCACTCAGTCGCAAGTCTTATTGCAACTGTCTGATGATGAAACCCTATGATTCTTCCTTATGTTTCGAGCTGGAAAAGTTGAATATTGAAATGATACCACAAGGAACTCTGAATAATATCAGAATAGAAACCCCTATCAGAGAGCAGGTCATCGCTGCACAAAAAGATAACCCTGGAATCCAACACATCATCGAAAAGGTCCAATCCGGAAAGGCTGATTGTTTCAGGATCGATGATGCAGGAGTAGTATGGTTTAGGAATCGGTTAGTAGTTCCTAAAGTGCCTGAGTTAAGAAAGTTAATCCTTGATGAAGCACATTTGACTAGATTCTCCATCCACCCCGGCAGCAACAAGATGTACCAGGATTTGAAGCAGCAATTCTGGTGGACAAAGATGAAGATTGAGATCGCCCGGTATGTCGCTCAGTGCGATACCTGCCAGAAAGTCAAAGCCGTGCACATGAAGCCCGGAGGAGAATTGCAACCTTTACCTGTACCTGCTTGGAAATGGGACGATATCAGCATGGACTTTATTAATGGATTACCCAAGACACAAAAAGGTTTTGATTCCATTTGGGTGATTGTGGATCGTCTCACTAAGCAAGCTCACTTCCTGCCAGTGAAGACTAGTTACACCGTCCCCACTTATGCCACTTTGTACAAGAACCACATAGTGAAACTCCATGGCATACCCAAGAGCATTATCTCTGATCGTGGTACCCAGTTTGTCGCAAAGTTCTGGAAAGCGTTCCATACCTCACTTGGAACCAAGCTCTTGCATAGTACGGCATATCATCCGCAAACAGATGGACAAACTGAGCGAGTCAACCAAGTGTTAGAGGATATGTTGAGAGCATGTGTGCTCACCTTCGCAGATACTTGGGATGACTGTTTGCCCTTGGCAGAGTTCTCATATAATAACAGTTACCAAGAGAGCATCAAAATGGCACCCTTTGAAGCACTATACGGCCGCCGTTGTCGTACACCTCTCAATTGGTCTGAACCCGGAGAAAGGGAATTCTTTGGAGTTGACCTAGTAAAAGATATGGAAGAGAAAGTCAAGCATATACAAGAAAACATGAAGATTGCACAGTCTCGACAGAAAGGTTATGCTGACAAGAGACGTCGACCTCTGCAGTTCGAGATCGGGGATTATGTGTACCTGAAGGTCTCACCCACCAAAGGAGGCACTCGTTTTGGAGTCAAAGGAAAGCTAGCACCCCGCTACATTGGTCCCTTGAGATTCTGGATCGTTGTGGCAAGGTCGCTTACAAGCTAAGTTTGCCCGATCATCTTTCAGCAGTTCATAATGTGTTTCATGTCTCCCAACTCAAGAAGTGTCTCCGAGTACCTGAACATGTGGTTGAAGTTGAAGGCGTTGAGCTAGAACCAGATCTGTCATACACTGAGTATCCAGTTCGCATGTTGGATCACAAAGATCGTGTTACCAGGAGAACCACCACAAGATGGTACAAGGTCCAATGGAACCAGCACTCTGAAGAAGAAGCCACTTGGGAATCTGAAGACTTCTTGGCGAGGAACTATCCCGACTTTCTCGAATCTCTGTAGATGTAAGGTTTTGCCTTTTCCTTCTTAAGACGAGGAATCTCGGGGCGAGATTTCTTTTAGGGGGGAAGGCTGTAACACCTCTGGTGTTTAACTGTAATTAACCTGACATGTCATCATCATTAGTCATAATCATCCTCATCATACTTGTGTGTTTCCCTTATGCATGTGCATTTGTCCCCTTATGTGTGTAGTGATCCCTTTTTCGAAAACCCTAAAGCCCTAATCTTCCTATAAGGGCAAAATGGTAATTTCACCTCTGTGCCTAGCTTTGTGTAATTCTTGTTCAGTTGGATGTCTTGAAGTTTTGTTGTGTTGGCCAAAGTTCAAAAATCAAAATCAGATTTCAAATCCCTTTGCAAAACCCTGATTTCCAAACCCTCGATTTTATCCCTCTTTTTGTAATTCAAAAATTATTCAAAATTTGAGGTTGGTCCGAAAAGCAAAGTTGTAGATCTGTCAAAGAGAAACAACTTTGGTATTTACAATTTTTCAAGTTGCAGTACAAAGTTTTGAGTTATTTCAAATTCATTCAAACCCCAACTTTTGTTCCCTTTTCAGTTTTCAAAATTAACTTAAAAACTAATGAGTTTTTGGAAAAGTGTATTATAGCAAAGTTGCAGGTTTTGACAAAAGAAACAACTTTCATATTTGCAGATTTTCATGTTTCAGTATAAAATCCAAAGTAATTTTGAATTGATTCAAATTTCAAAAGTGTCCCCTTTTCTGTTTTCAAATGTAGTTCAAAAACAGTTTGGATTTTGAAAATGTTCATATTGACAAAGTTGTAGATCTCTTTTTTCTGAACAACTTTGGTGTTTTGAGTTTTTGTTGCCCAGTTCAATTTTTGAAAGTAATTTGCAAAATACAGAGATCAGCCAAAGTCAAACCCTAGACCTACCTACTGTTCTTCTTCCTCGCGTAGGGGGGGGGGGCCCGGCCATGGCCGCCTCGCCGGCGCCGCGTGCGCCACGCGCCTGGCAGCCGCTCGCCTGCTCCCGACCTGCCGCCTGCGGCCGCGTGATCATTTCGCACCCGCACGCGAGCGCTGACCTCCTCTCCCGTCCCCCACAGTGCCCAGCAAGTCGCCGCCGTGTGTTCGCCGCCGGCGAGCCATACGCCCGGTCCCCGAACGCAAAATCCGCTGCTCTTCATCATGTTTTCGGTAGCACGCGCGACAC